>QNUK01000348.1:0-742500 GCA_013621035.1 Clarias magur | reverse complement strand
TAGAAAAATAAAGCAGTATAGATGACAAGGGCGTGAGAAACATATTCAATGCCCCTTAATTTCCCCTAACCCTAAGTATAGTCTTATGCATCACACTGTCTACACGCAACAAAAAGATAGATGCTCCTGTTTTTATTTTTCAGGCTTCTATTGTCCTGTGCATGCAAGATACTGTAAGCAATCTAAATATTGTGCTAGAATTGCACACTCCTGAAAAGACACAGTGCAGGAATTAGAAATTATCTCCAAATTAAACATTGTACTGTACCTAGACAAAAAGTGACACAATGAGGGATGTTGCACACATTTCAACATAATGTATAAAAGTGTCCAATATCTGAAATGACTGGAGATAAAGTGGGGAAGGAGATCTGTAATATTATGGATATGATGTAATAAAGTGCTGTATGGAAGTGGAGACAGATGGCATGGAGATGCCCCTTATTCGCTGCTGTCTGCATGCATGATTTTTATTGAGGTGAGTGGTGTTTACCGTGATTAAAGTTTTTTTTTTTTTTTTTGCCAGAGGTGAAAGTGAAGAAGAGAAGATGATGGGCTTTGGCCTTGTCGTAAAAAAGCTTAGACCTGTTGATTTCGAAAGGTTTTTTACCTTCTTTTTTTTTGTAGAAGATTGTGATTTTTGCGCAGTCAGAGGGCTCTTTAACATAACACCCACATTTACAATAAACAGTGAGAACTGCAGTGTGTGTGGGCTGGAGGCTTTTTTTTTTTTTCTTTTTTCTTTTTTTACATGAAGACAAACAACTTCAGATAAAGAGCCCAAGGACTGCAGGTGCTAAATGTTTACTGGGTTAGGTGTACAATCTAGTTGTGTCATCGACATTTGATACAGTACATCTATGTTCAAGAATAATGTAGAACAGCAACAACAAGACAGATAGATATATTACATAGCCAAAACTTTGTGCACCTGATTATTACATTTGCATCTGCTTAATGGAAATTCCATTTGGGATTCTAGACCCGGACGGTCACACACTCTAAACCGTTATCTAGGCTTTTCACTAGACTTTTGAAGTGTGGCTGTGGGGATTTGTGCTCATTCAGCCACAAGAGCATTAGTGAGGTCAGGTACTAATGTTGGATGATGATGATGATGATGATGATGATGATGCACTAATTTATCTCAAAGGTGTTGAATGGGGCTGAGGTCAGCGCTCTGTGCAGGACACCCGTGGTCTTACACAATTAACCTCCACCAAACCAGGGCTTTATGAATATCACTTTGTATGCAGGAGAATTGTGAAGGGAAAATGTAATGCTACAACATACAAAGACATTATGTAGAGTTATGTGCTTCTAACTGTGTGGTATAAAGACATAGAATAGGGTGTCCGCATACTTTTGACCAGATAGATAGATAGATAGATAGATAGATAGATAGATAGATAGATAGATAGATAGAGTCATGAATGTACCTGAGACCCGGTAAGATGATGTTTAACGTGTGTGTGTGTGTGTGTGTTGTGGTCGTGGTGTTATATTGTGTTTCTGAACCTCATTCCTCGCTCCCATGTAGATGCGCTTCTCTCTCTCTTTCTCTCTCTCTCTCTCTCACACACACACACACACACACACACACACCTGTTCTCTTATTGGTCAGGATCAGAGCGCGGACAGTCGCGCGTCCCAGGTAGCGGCGCGCAGGACGAGGAGGCGCGCGCGCGGGAGCTCCGGTCCCGCAGGGGGAATCGGTGCGGTCTGTGTGAGTGTGTGTGTGTGTGTGTGGTTCTCTCTCTCTCTCTCTCTCTCTCTCTCATCGCCTCCTCTTTGTGGAATAAATCTCGACAGAAACGGATTTATTTCGCGCCACACTCCTGCCTCCTGCTCGCCGCCGGTCTCGGACAGCGCGCGCGCGCACCAGCTCGAACCCGCAGCCCGGCGTTCACTCGCTCAGGTGAACTTCAGCGCGAGCCGCGTGTTTCTGTAGCGCTAATGATGATGTCACAACCCTCTTCGTCTTATTATAAGTTGTATTATACGATTTGATGTTTGTTTATTATCATTGTATTTAATGCAATATATATATATATATATAATGTATAACAGTGTCAAGGGGTAGGGCAGGAAGGCATGAGAGTGTGGTATAAGAGTGTAAGGAGTGTGTGTGTGTGTGTGTGTGTCGCCTTGCACGTCCACGGTCCGGGTTTGATTTCGGTGTCTGTGTGCATGGAGTTTCCCTGTGCTTGGTGGGTTTCCTCCCAGTTCCTTCGGTTTTCTCCCACAGGCCAAAGACATGCAGAGTAGGTTAATCGGTGCTCCCAAATTGCCCGTAGTGTGGAAGGGTGTGAGTGTGTGTTAACCTGAGTTCCTACTACGATTGAAAAATGATAAAATTATAAATACAATAGCAATCAGCATTGGACTACAGAGGCTCCTACAGTAGATGGAATATACAGTGTGTGTATACAGTATATATATTTGGTGGCATGGTGGTGTAGTGGTTAGCACTGTGGCCTCTCACCTCCAGTGTTGGTGTTTAATTCACGCCTCGGGTCTGTGTGCATGAAGTTTGCATCCCAGAGTCCAACAATATGCAGATTAGGTTAATCGGCGTTGCCAAATTGCCCGTATTGTGTGAATAACCATCATGTGTCGAGCTTGCAACCCGACCCCTTAAGTAACTGCCACAGAAATAATGGAACTCCTCCAGGGTGGGGAGTAACCAATGTCCTGTGTGGACAGACTAAATAACCTATATGTATGTGTATATGTATATGTATGCATATATATATACACACACACATGTAGACATGTATATATACATATCTATACAGTATATGATGTTTTTTATCGTAGCATTTATATATTGTATATTGTTTTTTAAGGCCCAAGCACTGACATCAGCCCTATGTCATCATAGTATGTGAAGGGCCCTATTGTTTTTTTTTAATGATTATATATTTTCCATCATTCAGGGCTTTTGGGGGCCTTCACATGCTTAAAAAAAAAGAGTCACATGAGATTTTGCAGCATAACTCATGTTCTTGCACTTATGCACACGAATCCTGGTACACATTTAGAGCTCATTGAGCCGAAGAACTTTCTAGGGAATTTGTGCGATCGCCACCAAACATGTGATGTCAAGACATCGAGGATGCAAAATTGTAGAGGGATTTCTGATTTCTCAAACGAGTCAGCCGTGACGATGCCTCAAACATGTGCTGAAATGTGGTTAACAACTTTCTGTATGGCATTATGTTGATTGATATTATATTGCGTGACATCATAGTGTGATGCTTTTTTCCAGCATCTGGGACCTTTTGGAGGTCTAAACATAAAATCTACCCGTTTTTCCAAAATTCTGTCATAATGGTATCGGCGTGTGCCTATTGTCTTTCTGCAGCACCGCGGTGGCAATGGTGCATGGTGCTTGGGGCTGCTCATTGTTGCTTGCATTTATATTTTCGTTAGTTTTTTCACATCTATCATTAAATCTAAAATGAGTGAAATACAACTTTAAATGGTGTGTTACTGCACTAAACTCCATACAAACGGAAGAAAATCATACCCTGTCTCCACCTGTCTCACCACAGGCCTTTTTCTTCTTTCTCTTCTCTCATTTCTTTGCTCTTCCGGTTCGAGCCCCCTCCCTTGCTCCTGGTCTCTCCTGCCTGCTTACTTCTCCCTCTGTATTTTTCTTCATATCACCGTCCTGTCCAGACTTCAGCTTTTCCTGGCTGAAAAAGTTGGCAATATTTAAAACCATATTTTTACTTCCTTTTCATTTCCTCATTTCCTTTATATTACTGTGACCTACAGCAGGATAGAATTGAAAGCGTCTCCTCGTTAAAAAACACACATTTCATTAACGTTCACTGTGGGAAAATGTGGTTCATACATACTAGAATAAAACTGTTTGATGAATAAAGCTGTAGCACAGAGCGTGATTGTGGTGATGGGGCGTTGTTACATGCCGTCCGGTGAGTGACACCTATGAGGCTATGAATGCACACCTGATGAGAATATTTCCAATTAGTGTTCTGTCTGTTACAGTCAGTTAGTTGGAGCTATAAAGAGCAAGGAGGTTGACTGGACAAGAGAGATTCTTTTGTGTGTGTGTGTGTGTGTGTGTGTGTGTGTGTGTGTGTGTGTGTGTGTGTGTTTGTGTGTGTGTGTGTGATGATGATGATGATGATGATGATGGTGGGGGTCAAAGGGTTAAGGTGCTGAGTTATGGATGGGAAGATCAGGGATTCAAGCCCCGACTCCACCAGGTTGCCATTTTCGGGCCCTTAAGGAGGGCCCTTAACAAGACGTGAACCAGTAACATCCAGAAGTTACTTCACAATAAAAGTCTGAGCGTTTTTTTTTTTTTGTTTGTTTGTTTAAATTTCAATCACACTTTGTTTTAAGCATAAACAGCTTATGTACTTGCATGTGGTTTTGTTTTTACATTCACAAACTGAAAAGTTGTAATTTGTGTGGGGGGGGGGGGGCTGATACAAGCTCAGTACTTTTGATACTTAAGTAAATTTGAAGCTGAGTACTTTTGTATGTTTCTCAAGTAGAAATGTGAAGTGGAGGACTTTTACTTTTACTCGAGTAATGTTTTACTGGGGTCACTTTTTACTTTTACTTAAGTACAGGATTTGTGTACTTTGTCCGCCACTGATTAAATGTAACTCTAGGTTAATTAAAAATGATCTAAAATGTACTTGATGTGAAGTTAGCTTGGAGAATTATCAAATTCAAAGCTGTGGTAATAAAATGCTTCAAGAGTTTTGCTTTTAATGGCACTAAATAGCAAACTAAACTAAAAGCACCAACTATTTAACTACTAACTACAAATCTGAAATAGGGACAAGCGGTTTTTTTGAATACTCGAATAAATTTTCTAAACGATAGACACTAATGATAGTAAAATATCTGCTCCCATGAAGGGATAAACCTCGTAAGATTGGAGCTAACAATACAGTTATTTAATCAGCTTTACACATTTCACAGTGTCGTGAGACCATAAGAGTGAGAGTGAACAAAGCTGGAGGTGGTGTGGTGTTTATTTAATGAGTTTTACATTAGCAGGCTACTTTAAATAGCAGCAATCTGGATTCCCTCAGGCTCAGTGCTGGTTTGATCAGATAAATGGCTCCTGGGTTCCTAAGATACAAACAACACAAGCATTAATATTGTAAACAGTTCTTTCCCTTACTGCTACATGTGGCTTTTTAATAAGGAAATTTACTTAAGTCTCACTCAAGTGAACATACTGTACAGAAACAGCTGGAATGGCAGATTTTACTGCCTGTAGTATATTATTATTATTATATTTCAGTATTCACAGTGGAAAGATCACTCAAACATAACATCATGCCAAGAGAATATATATTAAGCATGAGTTGAAGAGACTTCATTATTGTGAACTTGCAAGTACTAGTATTTAGGGTCCAAGAACTACTGTATGACATCAGCCCAATGTGGTTATAATATTTCCACCTTTTTGGAGGTTTTAACATGCTCATGAAAAATAGGCAGACAGGTTGGAATCTGCTGCCATTAGGATGCCCGACTGTCCGGGCCCCGGGCGTGGTACTGGGCCTTCACATTTCACTCTGGGCCTTCAAATTTCACTCTGCATGTCATGGGCTCAACTCAACAGGAAGTCAGTTATTTTGTGTCGTTCGCCAAAACACACCTGAAGGAATTCGATGTACTCCTCCGAGGAATTTGTAATGTTCGCCACCAAACCGGGCTGATGTGATCTAGAGACATCGAGGATGCAAAATTGCAGCGGGATTTTTGATATCTCAAACGGGTCTGCCGCAGTGATGCCTTAAACTTAGGCTGAAAAGTTGTTAATAACTTTCTGTGCGGCGTTATATTCAGTGACATCATATTGTGCATCCATTTGAAATTGAGAAAGTGCTCCTAATAATCCTTTAGGTTAGTGTATCTGGCGTAATATATCAGTGAGGCATTCTATGTTCTCCATTTACTTGCCATTACAAAACAAAGGACTAGGGATTGTTCTCTGTCTCCTCCGGACGTCCTCATTTTGTCCAAAAGGAACAGTGAGTTAAGATAGAGGTTAAGGGCATTTGTGAAGCCTTTTCTATTTCGCTTTTGGTAAAAAAAATAAAATAAAAAAAAACCTGTTGTCTTGAGCTTTGTTGTTTTCTGTGTATCTGTATCATACAGGTCGTATTTCAAACTGTTTTTTTAAAGCAGAACTGAATCGGCACTGACTGGCTGAAGTGACGGAGTTGTTGCCTCGGGTTGTGGAGATGTGCTCAAGTCTCGAACCTGACATTGTTGACCAGTTTTCCTGCATTTTCCGTAAAACACAGTTGGGTTAGGCATGCACGGTCTTGCCTGGGTTCGTTTCTGTTTGACAGAGCATTTCCTGTTTGTTAGTATGATTGGCATGTAGGTTAATAGGGTCCAATGACGAACACACTACTGCATCCAGCTGCATCTCACGGTCATTTCAAACATCATGCACTGCGACGGCTCTTTACCAATGACTTGAGTCATGAAAAGTTTAATACTGTTTCATATTGTGTTTGTGTTACCGCATGTGAAATCTATCACGGTGCATGTCTAAAATGTGCGTGTATAAAATATATGGAGGAAAATAAACAACCGAACCGGTGAAGCATCTCTCTCTTCACACACATGCGCTGTCCTTGAGCCGATGTGGTGACATTTTCGGGGGAAATGTTCAGCTGGATATAGATCTGAAGTGCGCGAACACACAAAAAGAAGGGTCCCTTGAGCCGCCTGCACCTGGCAACCGAGAGCAAAGTGACAGCGACGTCCCTGTGAATGCTAAATCAAAGGCAGAGCGCTTGGTTAGGCATGCTAATGCGGACTGGATGTAACCTCTCAGAAATACAGTTTTTACAATTATATGTCATTACAGTTAGTTATATGTTGGTATGTATTTTTTATAATGTATAGATCAGAGAGACAACGTGTGCGTCATGTGTGTCTGATCTGCGAAGACAAAAGTAGAAGTATTTGTTAGCACTATAGAGTAAGAGAGATATGTGTGTGTGTGTGTGTGTGTGTACTTTTTTCATTATCATTTAATAAATTCCTAAAAGGCTCTGAACTGCTTGGAGGTCAGAGCTTACAGAGAAGGAAAAACTCCGCCTCAGCTTTTTCTGTGTGATCTCTCACTCGTGATCTCTTATGCTCGTCACCCTCTCTTCCTTTTGAAGTAATTTAATTAAAGTGTAATTTAATTGAACTACTGGAAATGAATGACAGAGGTGTGTCGCTCCAACAATCTTCTCTGTGTGTGGAATGATGATTTGAGAATACGGTTTTCTTTTGCTGAAGCGTGTACATAAATTTTTTTGTCTGACTCTGTCATCTTATCATTTTGATTCATACACATACACATTTCATACAAACTTCTTTTGATTGTGTAAAGCTGCTTTGCGACAATGTCAATTGTTAAAAACGTTATATAAATAAAATTGAATTGAATTGAAATTTGTTCACCAAACTACTTAGTTCTTTATTTTTTTTTACTTCATCTTCCTCTTCACATACGGGTAGATGGAGAGTAGGGTTAGTAGGCTGGATCTCTAAAATGCGAAATTAAATCTCAAATAAGTAGACATGTCTGCGACTTTGTTCGCATGGAATTTAATTGCATACTCATAAGCGCGTTTTAAAAAATGTACAGCACCATCTGTGGAATTTTGGAACGAACTAAAATTTGTACACGTTACCATGAAGAGTGCGGAAAGAAGGTGTGAGATTGCGTTAATTATGTAGATTTCAATTGTGCCCTTATAACTGCGTTTTAAAAAATGTACAGCGCCATCTGTTGGATTTTGAGATGAACTCGTGATTTTTTCAAGGTGAATAAAAAAATAAAAAAAAGTTTTTATGTTTTCTATTTAAATTTCAAAGTAGCATATTTTCTCTTCCCACAGGCCAATTGCGAGGAAACAAAGCCTATATGTTACCTCAAGCTCAGCCAAATACACCTGTGAAAACCCTGTTAAAATTTGTTCAGTAGTTTTTATGTGATGCATGCACAAACAGACAGACAAAAATTCCCCAAACTATCTTGATGTGTCCTATTACTCATCTTACATCCCCACAATTTTTTTTCTCCACAAATACAGAATCTTCAATGTCTAGACATGCCAACTTTTACAGTTTTATTACAGCATATGTACAGATTATCCTTCGCGACGATAGCCTTCACCGTCTCCGGTTGCACTGATGATGGGTGAGAATTGGCAACAACTACAGTATATTAGGGGAGAAAATCTGAAAAAAAAAAATTGTATTAGATTATAGATTGCACTGTGGCTCGGTACAATTTTATTATATTTTATTGAAAAGCAGTGTACATCGTACAAGTCAGTACTGTTTTATTTATTGAATACCAAACACTGTCTGTCTTTTCAGGACAGAGAAAACTTTCAGGCTTTCTTGTTCGAGAGGTCAAATCTTGGTCTTACTTGGAATATGATTTCAGATATAAACAGATAGATTTCTTGCACGTCATAGGAAATTCACAAAAACAGATTAAATATCCCTCGGTGTAAATCATACAACATTAAAGTCCTGTAGAGGGAACATTATCAAGACACAGGAGGACAACGGGAACGGTAGCACCTGTGATCAGAACGGAGCCAAAAGGAGTGAGAACATTTTTCACAAAAAAAAGAAAATAAATATTTTTCATTTCTGTAAAGCCAAGCAGACGTTGTCACTGGTCTCATTACACAGGCATTTAAATGACATAGCAAACTTGAGCAAGTCGTTCTTTATTAAGACGCATCTAAGAATCGTTGTCTAATTTCTCACATCAGATCTTTCTCCTCCGATCGATATAGAGCTGGCAGAATTTAAAACCAGTGTCATGGAAGAACAAAAACAAACCATTAGCAGACTAGCTGTCTGTTCAAAAGGAAGCTTTACACCTTATTGGCTAGACACTACACAAGCCCAACAACCTTCCTTGGTGCATTATGGGATTTTAGAAATGCTGACAATTGTCTACACTAAGCCTTTAGACATGATTAAAATAGCGAAAGTCGCCAACTTGTACTGGTGAATATGATGTGGATTCGGATTCTGGAGTCTCATTAATACCGTCCTAGACAGACAGTATTTCAGACTAGGGTGTCCCTTTTATTTTGAAGTGACGTCTTGACAGTGGAGCAGAGAAAAGCAAAAAAAGAAATAAAAATTGTCGTGGAGACCGAGACAAAAGAATTCCGCCCGTTTACGCTAATGTTTAAATGAACGTTGTTATACGGTTGTAACAGCGTTGCCGTGGTGACGCCCATCAGAGCAACATCTGATGGACAGTGTTATTTCTGAACGTTGGAATCAGTTAAACACAATGTTGCAAATACAACCTCAAAGCAGCGGGATTTTAACATTTATTTGTAGCTTTTACGTCCATTAACCACCATTCTTAGATGGTCCCATAAGTTTCTAATATTGTTTAGATTTCCAATTAGATATCGAGACACACCAGCTTCCCTCGCACACAGCACATGTACTGTACCTGTACATTTAAACACAGTCTAGTACGGAGCTCCACACAAATCACAACTAATATAAACGTATGAGTCTCACAAGTGCAAGTCTGTACGCAGTTATTATGGAATGACATAATTATCTTTATGCATGTGAATTCTTTTTAAATGCATGATGAAAACAAATGCAGTTTATTAAATATAAACAGTGGAGAGGCGTGATGGACAAGGAGGCCTTTTTGTTTGTGTACCGGAAAAAGAAACAGGAAGTATCCAAGTGGCAAGATGGCTTAGTGGTTAACACTTAGTGGTTGTCTCGCACCTCCAGGGTGCAGGTTCGATTCCCGCCTCTGTGTGCATGTAGTTTGTTCTCCGCGTGCTTGCTGGGTTTCCTCTGGTTTCCTCCCCGTCTTCGCACCCCGTCCAGCCCCACAACCCTGTATTCAGGATATGACACAACGTTTGACATTGATTTCTTAATAATTGTTGCAGTAAATACCATAAATTTCACACCATCATACAACGATCTAAATCTTGAGATCTATAGATATAAATCCAAATACTGAATTCATTCTTCCCTTAAATTTAGAAATAAATCCTACATCATCTCAGGCCTATTTTACACTGTGTGCTTTCAGTGATCTTTTCACCATTATGTGTGATAACATCTTTTCCATGTCAGATTAAATGATTACAATAACTACTAAATTCTTCCACAGAAATAGTCTCAGGTCGTTATGTGAATGATCTAGCGACACACCAGGAATCTGTAATACATCCTTTATTTCTTTGTGCCTTATTGTCTTGTCATGATTTAACTGTGATGAGATGTGATCAGAGAGACACTTTGCTCTCCCTCAATTCACTTCCAACCTGCTCTTCTTTCAAATTGCCCTACCATGTTTCTAGCTGTCCTGAGTTGTTTTCCGTGATATTGAGCCTCTAACTCTGTATTGATCTCCAAATATCAGGTCAGTTGGGCAATAATGCTGGTGTCACCTATTGTTCCTTTCAGTAAACAAAGCAGTCCAACATTGGCGCTGTCCAGTTAAGCCTTGTCTAAAGGTAAATAACACGGCTGTCTTTCAGGTTTCAAAGATAATCTACTTCAAGAGTGTAAACCTGAGTTACTTGATGTGACGTTCGTTGGCTTCAGGTTGCACAAGCTCTAATGTTTTCATAGTCAGGGCTGAATTTCTCAGAATTCAGAGAATGCAAGCTGAATCCAAACAGACCACCTGAGTTCATTCAATTCGCATGTGACTTACAGTATCTCCTTACCTTTTTTCAGCGTCTGATTTCACCTTGATGCTGTAGATTTGCCCCCCTATTCAAGTCAAGTCACGCACGTGGCTTTTTATTGCCACCAGCTGTACAGCAAATAATGAAAAAAAAAGAAAAACAGAAGAAGACATTTCTACATGCAGGATCATGGTGCTCCATAAAACAACACATCAGACTTCCAGAATGAAATGAAACAATGGCACAAGACTACAATAAGGTACACGTGAACAAACACCACAAAACGGTACAATTACTGTACTACTAAAACAGTGCAAGGCAGTAGAATTATATAAAAGGAGTTCAGAGCAATGATGACCAGTACTGGAGACTATCCCAGGAGACTTGGGGTACGAAGCAGGTTACACCCTGGACCTGGTATCAATCTATTGCAGGGCACATACACACACACACACACACACACACACACACACACACACACACACACACACATACTCACACACCCATTCCTCCTAATCTGCATGTCCTTGGACACTGCTGCGTCTTAGTGCTCGTCTTTTATAATCAACATCTCCCTCTCTCTTCTGTGTGCGCGCGCGTAATCTGACACTGTGCCTCACACACACACACACACACACACACACACACACACACACACACACACACACACACACACATACGAGCCCGCTTCTGGAACGAATTATGCTCGTCATCCAAGGTTCCACTGTATATGCATATTTAGAACCTAACAAACAAACATTCTTTATAGAAATGTTGTAAAAACATACACTATATGCACTCCTGCTTTCACATGCAGTAACATTCAATTCTTATTCTATAGGGTTTAATATGCTGTTGGCCCCATCCCCTTTGCAACTATAACAGCTTCATCTCTTCTGCGGAGGCTTTCCACAAGCTTTAGGAGAAGGTGTTTATGGGAATATTTGACCATTCTTCGACCATTCTTGTGTGAGGTCAGACACTGATGTTGGACGAGGAGGCTAGTCTCGTAGTCTCCGCTCTAATTCATCCCAAAGGTGTTCTATCGGGTTACGGTAAAACAATAAAGTTCTTCCACACCAAAATCATCGCTCATCCATGTTTTTATCGACCTTGCTTTGTGCACTGGTGCGCAGTCATGTTGGACCTGGGTTTGGCCCCTTACTTCCAGTAAAAGGAAGACTTCGGCATACTAGGACATTTTGGACAATTTCATTTTGTGGGACCAGGTTGGGGATGGCCCCTCCCTGTTCCAACATGACTGCGCACCAGTGCACAAAGTGCACAAGTTCCACGATCTCAACCACTTCAACAGAAAAGTTGAAGCTGTTATAGCTGCAAAGGGGGCGGGGCCAGCATCATATTGAACCCTATGGTTTAAGAATTGAACGTTACTCAAGTTCATATGCATGTCAAGGCAGGCGAGCGAATACTTTTGGCAATATATTGTAGAAAAACGTAACAAAAAATCTTTAGAAACATGTAATTGTAATCCAGATGTAGTAGATTTAATAAGATTTGCCTTTGAAGGTCGAAAAAGCATTACAATGGTTTTCAGGATTTAAAAATGTATCTTAAATACAAATAAATAGAAAGTCTGTAGAATATGGACATTGAGCTTTGATATGATTTAGGCAGGAGTCTTCGAACTGCTGATAAAATACTGTTTACTGGCCCATGTTCAGGATTAAAACATAAAGGTAACCTGGTGTTCTCAGTATCTGCCCATATGGAATAGTAAGACCTGCACACTTTAATTTTACCAACTTAAATGCAAACATGCTCAGATGAATTAAACTTTTTGTTAAATAAAATTATCACTGCACCGACTCCAAAATCGATTGTGAAGTCGAGTATCTCCTGATGTCACCAGGCCGTTTATATCTGCTGTGTTGTCTGTTTATGGCCTGCCTGTGCCCTGATTTATTGATAAGGATTTTGGAGTTGTCCTAGTTGACAGTGTTTGTACAGTAGATCGACTGACCTCTGCCTGTTTAGTGGCTTGCGTCCGTTTAGGCAAGGCAAGGCAAGTTTATTTGTATAACACATTTCATACACAATGGTAATTCAAAGTGCTTTACATAAAAGAGAAGAAAATAATGATAAAAAATTAAAAAATTAATAAAAACAGTAAAAACAGTAAAAAAAAACAATAAAACAGTTAAAAATATTAAACAAAAATAATGCAGTCAGTTCGGACGTATAGTAGCACAGCGCTCATTCAATAAATGCACAGCTAAACAGATGAGTTTTAAGTTTAGATTTAAATGTGACTAGTGTTTTTGCACATCTGATATCATCTGGAAGCTGGTTCCAACTGCAGGCAGCATAATAGCTAAAAGCGGACTCCCCTTGTTTTGTGTGAACCCTTGGTATTTCTAACTGGCTCGATCCTAATGATCTGAGTGATCTGTTAGGTTTATATTCAGTGAGCATATCTGCAATGTATTTAGGTCCTAGGCCATTGAGTGATTTATAAACAAGTAAAAGTACTTGTCTTAAAATCTATCCTGAATGTTACAGGCAGCCAGTGTAAGGACCTGAGGACGGGTGTGATGTGCTCAGATTTTCTGGTTCTAGTCAGAATTCTGGCGGCAGCGTTCTGGATGAGCTGCAGCTGTCTAATGGTCTTCTTGGGAAGGCCGGTGAGGAGACCGTTACAGTAATCCACCCTGCTGGTGATAAAGGCATGGACAAGTTTCTCCAAGTCATGATTGGAAACAAAACATCTAATTCTTGCAATGTTTTTGAGATGATAGTATGCTGATTTAGTTACTGCTTTGACATGACTACTGAAACTAAGGTCTGTCTCCAGAATCACCCCAAGATTCTTAACTTGATTTTTAGTTGTTTGACCCCTAGAGTGAAGGTATGCATTCACCTTCAGAGCTTCATCTTTGTTTCCAAATGCAATTCAGTTTCCCCTTGTTTAACTGAAGAAAATTTTGGCACATCCAAATGTTAATTTCATCAATGCATTGGCAGAGGGAGTCTACGGGGCTATAATCATTTGGAGATAGGGCTAGGTAAAGCTGAGTATCATCAGCATAGCTGTGATAGGCAATTTGGTTCTTTCTCATTATCTGACTTGGTGGGAGCATATACAGGCTAAACAGGAGCGGTGCAAGAATTGAGCCTTGTGGGACTCCACATGTCATGGACGTCCACTTAGACTTGTGCTCTCCTATATTCACATAATAACCTCTCCCTTCTAAGTATGACCTGAACCATTTGAGTACCATCCCAGTAAGCCCGACCCAGTTTTCCAGTCTTTCTATTAGTATGTTATGATCGACAGTGTCAAACGCAGCGCTAAGATCTAGCAGTACCAACACTGATATTTTGATATTTTTAAGATCATGTCGTCTTCGAAGCAAGTAAAGCACTTCTCTTACCTGCAGTTGTGACATTCACATCACTGATATTCTGTGCCTCCCTTGACCTCCTGTCTGTTTACCGACTATGTTGACTATGAATTACTGTATCTCTTGGATTGGTTGCCTTTTAAAACACTCAGTAAAGCTTTTCCTGCATTCGCATCCTGTATCAAGCTCCTTTTTTCACAATGTGTCTTTTAAATTTCAATTCCTCTCAGCTGTACAGCACTTTGGTCACTTTGGAATTGAATATAACACAATGGGCCTCATGCTAGAAACAATATACGGAAAAGATTTCTCTTATTTTTGATCGTATCCATGATGTTGTTCTCATTTTGTTTGTGCCCATTCATTTGGGACTCACCAATGTTTTCTCATTTTTGTCCTTCTCTTAGGTAAGAGAAAATTTTATCAACAGCCGACAGGACTTTTACCAGGATAAGAAAAAAAAAAAAGGAAACCTCCCATTTTCACATTCTGCAAATTGATTGTCCGATGACAGAAACATTGATTTGTTTTAAAAATGGAGAAACACGCTTTATATAATACATTTTAGAGGAATTATAATGATTGAATCGTTTAACTCATGGGTTGAAGAGATACTATGGGGCAATTGGTCTCAGTGATCACTATAAAACCCCTGGATGCTTCTATCCGTTCTGCTTCTGAACGGCTTACGGACTGCTGTTAGACGTTTTGGACACCCAGGGTTCATGCAGAGAGTGTGTTCTTAGAGATCGCACAGATTTGATGTGACGGATAAATGATTGCTGAGCCGTTTCAGATTTCCACGAGAACTCTGAAACATAATCATAATAATCAAAGTTGACCTGTTATTAGTTGAACTTTAACTAACATAGGTGACGGAGGTTATGCCCTCACTCCATGTGCCATCATCCACTTGTTTTATTTCTTTAACTGTGCATTCCTCGGCTGACATACTGTAGCATTCACAGCATCACAGATTTTTTGACGTTGCTGCATTTTTGATTCACTTGTAACACCCGTGTTCACGCTGTAGACCAGGCATTACTAAATGATGGGCTGCAGCCCGTTTCCAGACCGAGTGACAGTTCTTGATGCTTTTCTGATAAATGAAAAAATTTATATATCAATAATTTAGCGATGGCAGCACGGTGGTGTAGTGGTTAGCACTGTCGCCTTGCACCGCCAGGGTCCGGGTTTGATCCCCGGCCAGGCTCGATTCCTGTCTCTGTGTGCATGGAGTTTGCATGTTCTCCCCGTGCTTGGTGGGTTTCCTCCGGGTACTCCGGTTTCCTCCCACAGTCCAAAGACATGTAGGTTAGGTTAATTGGCGTTCCCAAATTGCCCGTAGTGTGTGTGTCTGTGCCCTGCGATGGATTGGCACCCTGTCTAGCATGTACCCTGCCATTTGCCCCAAGTCTCCTGGGATAGGCTCCAGGCCCCCGTGACCCTGAATACAGGATTAAGCGGTATAGACGACGATGAGTGAGTGAGTAATTTAGCGCTCTTTATCTCGAGGTGGGTGTGGCTATATGCATCACTCAACAGAGCCAATCAACGCCATAATTTACCATGTATGGCACACAATCGCTGGGAAAAATACCACAAACCTGAAGAGACACACCAAGACATACCATAACAATCTCAAAATAGTTTTAAGGTAATTCTGTTTTGTTGCATGTGATGTATTTAATTTAATTTTATAGTTAACCCGTTGCCTAACCCATTAACCTAATAGGCTAATCAAATTATTGCGACCCGGATGAAAAGATACAATTTGTTATGTTAATATAATACAAAGTTATATATAATGTTAATATAATTATTTTGTGAAAAACTAAAACAATTGTTTTTAATTGACTAGATTGATTGTAGGATTAATTAATATTAATTGTAATTATTATTAATTAATAATAATAATAATAATTATTATTATTATTATTATTATTATTATTATTGATGAAATGTTAAGTTTTTATTGACTAAAACTAGACAAAAATACTTGAAGGTTCCTCTGACTAAAACTAGGCTAAAATTTCCAGACCTTTAGTCGACTATACAAAAATCGGATAAGGTTGACTAAATATGTTAAAAACTAACTGGGACATTTATCCCAGGACTAAGACTAAAATGAACACTACTCCACAAAAAATTAAAAGTAGACCATGAAAACTGAACCTTCAAACATGAATGGACAGACCAATATGTGTTTAATCTTCCTGTGGAAAGTTTAAATCCAGTTTGTCTCATACGTTCTAAAACCATAGTGATAATAAAAAGCAGTGATGTGAAGCGCACCGAGCGATAAAACACGAGTCATTAGAGCAAAATATCTGCAGCAGTCCAAGGTGGGGCGTGAGAAATACCCGAACTGAGAGTCCGGTATGACGGAGCTACCAGAGTCGTTTCACACCCGTTTACAGCCCAGCAGCGGTCAAATGAAGATTTACTAAAGATTCATTAAAGATTGTTGTTTACATTCCATCCAAATACAAGGAAACATACAAGGCCATCATCATTTAAACTGTCCTGAACATTGACAATAAGTATTATTGAAATGCTATGGAAATGTTAAATTGCTTCATTTTTTATAGACTTACATCTATAAATGTCCGCATAAATAAAGATCTAAATCCAAACCTGATGTTTAGACCTCGGCTCTAAGAACATTTCATTGACCGGACCTTCTTATATTTTAATTCAGCACTCCTGCTCTATAATGAAACGCTCACGTGATACTTTGTTTATCTTGTATACAGCCAAAACATGGTATTGGCTAAAAAGTCAACTTTCAAATACTATCATATAACACCATTTTTCACAATACTTAATGCTTCTTATCCACGATCCATGCTTTATTTTTTGTAAATATGAGCATTTATATTTCTATCAGATAAAAAGAAACACATTTGCTAAATACAATTCGACTCACTTTTATGTCCGTAACTTTTTTTTAATTAAAACCGTGATTGATCTTAACTGTCATTCAGATGAAACTTTATTTAGATTTCACATGAAAAAACATAAACCTTAACGAGCGTATTATTCGAATATGCTAAATAGTTACGAATGAATGTGGCATGGTTACGGACACTACAGATTTTTTTGGAGAAAAAAATCCATAATTTTGCACAGAATGCATTCATTTAAGCAAAAAAATGTTTACTAGTTATATGCTGCTAGTAGTTTACACCTTGCTAATATCAATACTATGAATCATATGAAGCGAGACTTTTGCTTGTTGACGAGAGAAATTTCGGGGGCAAAAACAGCTGAGGTGGGAAGCAAGATTGGGTCACTTCCATGTTGCATAAACTTCAGAAGTGGATTCTTTGGTGCACACATTTTCTGATTTATATGTATAACATAAAAAAATAAAAATAAATCAGCACCAATACTGTGTTTTGGTCGACTGTTCATCTTGCATACAAAGTACTTGGATTTCACCCCTGCTGTAGTTCTTCTTCGTCCTGTTTTCTTCAGTGTTCTCTCTCTCTCTCTCTGATTCTAGCACCTGATTTGCAAACAGCACAACATGCACCTGCCCATATCTAAGTTTTGTAGGGCTTTACCTATGTTAATTACATGCAAAGCTTATATAGTCATAGGCACCTTCAGTGTAAGATCAAGTGGGATTCGGCGTTCAGCTCTCCTGAATAAGAGCAGATTTGGGATGTTAAAGATCGTTTGGTGCATCTGGCATTGACTTTTTTTTCCCTCTTTTTTTGAACAAAAAAAAAAAAAAAAATTGAAGAGCGAGTTAAGAAAGTGTTGCTGCAGGAGGCGCTGTGTCAGGCGCGTCCCATTCAGGGTGCTGCGTGCTCGGGAACTCGGGATGATTTGTGCATTGTGTGTTTGATATTTGAGGACTTTTCACGCTGAACTTGTTGTTCATTCTCTCGTCCTTCACAGTTTAAAATCCACGGCTGTTTTAGTTTAGCTTTTGATTAGTGCGCTGATTTAAGCCTCTTGTTTTCACTGTCTTCATCTTGCACGTCTTTGCTTTGATTGACTGGTTTGTTTGCTCTGTTTTGTCACTGTATTAGTTTCTGTCTTTTCCTGTGTTTATATTCTGGTTAGTTAACTATTTTGTTTGTGTTTGGTATTGAAATTCTTGATCTGCATTTAGGCGGAGCCACGGCCGCTCCTTTCATGACACACAACAGTTTACGGTAGACTATACAGTGACTCGCAAAAGTATTCATACCGCTTAAACGTTTCCACATTTTGTCCCATTACAACCACACACGTAATTCGGTTTTATTGGGGTAGACCAACACGATTATGGTACATAATTAGGAAGTGGAAGGAAAATGACTAAAGGTTTTTTTTTTTTTAATTACAAATAATAATGTGAAAAGTGTGGCGTGCATTTGTATTCAGCCCCCTTTACTCTAATACCCTTAACTAAAATCCAGTGGAACCAATCGCCTTCAGAAGTCAGAAGTCAGAATTAGTAAATAGAGTCCACCTGTGTGTAATTTACAGAGGTCTCAGTATACAGTACATACAGCTGTTCTGTGAAGCTCTCAGAGGTTTGTTAGAGAACATCAGTGAACAACCAGAATCGTGAAAGCCCAAGGAACACAGCAGAAACGTCATGGATACAGCTGTGGAGAAGTTTAAAGTTATAAAAAACATCCCAAGCTTTGAACATCTCACAGAGCGCTGGTCATTATATATATCATCTGAAAATGGAAAG
Organism: Clarias magur; assembly: GCA_013621035.1. NCBI lineage: Eukaryota > Metazoa > Chordata > Actinopteri > Siluriformes > Clariidae > Clarias > Clarias magur. Next base: position 723,718 of record QNUK01000348.1, on the reverse strand, counting down.
AGTATGGCACGACTGCAAACCTACCAAGCTATGGCCATCCACCTGGACTGACTGGCCGGGCAAGAGGAGCATTAATCAGAGACGTAGCCAAGAGGCCCATGGTACGGTAACTCTGGAGGAGCTGCAGAGATCCATGACTCAGGTGGGACAATCTGTCCACTCGTGCACTCCACAAATCTGGGCCCGTATTCACAAAGCTTCTTAAACCTAAAAGTTGCTCCTAGTGACGGAATTCTAAGAAAATTCTTAGAATTATGACATTTTCTTAGAATTTCCCCTTAAATTTAGGATTAAATCTTAGTTAAGATAAAAATTATTCACAAAACATCTTAGCCCTAAAAACAGCTCCTAAGGTAAAAATTGTTAAAAGTAGAGAAGGGGTAGCTCAGTGGTTAAGGCATTGGACTACGGTTCGGAAGGTCCCAGGTTCAAGTCCTACTACCACCAAGTTGTCCCTGTTGGGCCCTTGAGCAAGGCCCTTAACCCCAACTGCTCAGATGTATAATGAGATAAAAATGTAAGTCGCTCTGGATAAGGGCGTCTGCCAAATGCCTAGATGTAGAAGAGAACTTTTAAAATGCTGAAGAGTTTCTATAGCAGAGGACGAAATGGCAGAAAGAAGAAATATTCTCCAAATACTGAACATAAAGCTAAAAGTAAACACTGCTCTTCTGTCCAATTTGGTTTTCTTGTTATTTTACTTCAACATTTGGCTGTTTTAATTAACTTTACGATATTTAGCCTATAACAGACACTTTGCATAAAGTTTCCTTTATTCATGATTATACAATTTCATTATATACAAACATCATGATTTCTATATCTATTCTATTATCATGTAGTCTATTTTCACAAAGAGCGCATTTCAAGACCTTTACAGATTTCAGAGGTTATTTTTTATCAACCAATCAGAGTCCATGAATAGCTGGATCATCCCTAGCAACGGGGTCGACCACACCCCCTCAATAAGATAAAGGTTTTTGTACTTTCCTTACTCAGAGTTGCTCTAAGAGGTTCTCTAAATCACTTTTAGTCTAAGACTCCCAGCTGGGAACTGAGTGAATGTGTGAATACTTTTGCGAAGCACTGTCGGCCATTTTGACTGGTAGATCTTATCTACGCTTTTATCACTGCACAAATAGAAAGGAAACCATCAAATTAATGTGGAATCCATGCAAAATCAGAGGGGAGAAATAGAGCTGGTCTCAGGGGATAAATGAGGGGCATAAACGTGGCTACTGACAATGTGCTAAAGTGGTTTTGCTTTTTTTAATTCGTAAAATGTGATTTTTAAAAAAAGAAATTTGATGTACTCGCCTCTCATTTTAAAAGAGCTAAACAGACTTTTCACAGCATCGGGGTGAATACTTTTGTAATAATTCATATATATATATATATATATATATATATATATATATACACATATATGTGAAATATTTAGCAAACTATTCTGATTCCTTCTTCCCACATCTTTTGTGCAGATTAATGCCATGTGATTTCAGTTCCACTACAGAAGGAAGTGTTACAAGCTCAATGTTTCTTCCTCTCGCCGTCTCTCGAGTGTTCCCCTTCCCACTGTCACACGTGTTATGTGTAATATGTGATGTGAATTACTCTTAACGCTTTCTGCGTTTGTAACGATTAAACACAAACGCACAGTTTTAGATCACAGCAAGAGCCAGAAGCGTCCGTGCCAACAGAGACGAGTTACATTAATCGGATTAAAAGCAGCAATCACAGCGGTGAACATAATTTCGCTTGTATATGGGGTGTTCAACAGGACCCAGTTCTGTGGGGAAAGGCTCTCTTTATTTCTCTGCTACACTAAAGAGTTCCACTAGTGCTTGGACACCATCTCAGTACGCCCGGAGACATGATCGGACTGCCTGAAGTGCCTGGCCTCCCGGGAACCGCACGTGGGATGTGACGATAACTCCCAGCCGAGTTCCTCTAATTTATAAATGATTTTCTGTACAGTTCCCAAAGTCAGATGCGTCTCTTTTGCAACTGGTGACGAGCTACAGTATCCGTGGATTTTTAACAATAATAAGCGTTCCACTAGTTGAATGTTAACGGGAACGACTGCGGTGTCTGAGCCACCTCAGCCTGGATCGTCACCCACAGACATATTCTTTAAAACATTCGCACCATTCAAGGTCTAATCATTGTACTGTGCGTGAAGTTTTCTGTACATGTAAATTGGTTTTCCGATTGCATTCACAGGAACATTCATCACAAGTCCCAGATTGACTTGAACGCCGCTCGTAATAAATGTAACAGCAGGGTTCTCCCATAAGAGTTGTATTCAGATTGCTAAATACTCTGGCTAATAAGCTTGTACCTGTATGTGTGGAGCAGATGGTCCGCTGTGGCGACTCCTTGCTTGGAAACAGCCGAAAGACCAACAACAATGAACCAGAACACCGAGTTGTGCGGATGAGTTGAAACCAATGTGAGAAAAGAATTTCTTCATTGTTATGAACGTCTTTTCCACTCTGTTGCTATACGCTTAATTTACAGTACAAGTAGAAATGTGAAGTGTGTATTCCCCTTGAAACTTAACGCAGTCCGTTTAATAAAACTGTTTTACAGCTTTTCAATTATTTCAAGTTCTCTCCTAAATGTAATTCGATTTTCACATTCTGATGCCCCCATGGGACAGATTGCCGTGCGTGTTGCTGCGCTATCGAAGCGGATTAAGTCGGTAGCCGCAGACTCGCTCTGTAATCAATTCTACAGACAACTCAACAAAGTCTCCCTCGATTAAACAATCAATTGCTCGTCCACATGGCGAGGAACAGGCTTACCCATCAGTTTCACCTACATACACACACATCGATACTTGTGCACACACGCCTGGTCGGGCAATTACTGTACAGCATCCCTGAACTGATAAGATCTAAATGAGTATAGGTGGGACCCTCAGCATCCAATTCCGAGTGTCGTCTCTTTGAAACACTGGCTGTCAGCCCAAAATGACGGAACAGTTCGGCCTTCTCAACGGCTCGTTCAGAGTCGCACGAGTGTACAGTATTCATGGACTCCTGAAAAACTTGTTTATCTTGTTACTTTTCCAATAGCATGCTTCGTCACAGGTCACTGCTGAATCCCAATCCAAGGATTAGGAACCTGGGTGGAATGGGAGCAATTAGGCAGATGTTTTTGTCGAGATTTCAGTGATTTTAAATGCTTACACACATCCTGGTCTTGAACTAACTAATACATTTCTCATAAAGCCATAAAGCACAGAGAGCATTGGTAAATTGTAGAACAAGCCTGACCCTGAACTTTGTGATGTTTTTAGGAAACTCCATTAACAAGTTCTGCATATACAGTAGGGCACTTTGATGTTTGTGTTCTGACACCTTTCTGTCAGAACCAGCATTAACCTTTTCAGCAATTTGAGCACTTGTATCAGACTATCGGGCAGTGATGGCTCAGAGGGTTAAGGCACTGAGTTACTGACCGGAAGATTGGAGGTTCGATCCCCAGCTCCACCAGGCTGCCACTTCTTGGCTCTTGAGCGAGGCCCTTAGCCCTATCTGCTCCAGGGCGCTGGATCATGGTTGACCCCAGTTATGCTGGGATATACGAAGAAGGACTTTCACTGTGCTGTAACGTATATGTAACTAAATAAAGGCTTGACTTAACTACACAGACCAGTCTTTGCCCCTCAATCATCACTGGTTCTACTTCCTTGGATTACTTTTGGGTTACTTTTGTTCTGACCAACAAAAAAAAAAATCCAACAAGACCTGCAGTTCTGGAGTTGTGAATCATATAGGGATCACAGTTTGGCCGCTGTCAAAGTCGCTTAAATCCCTATGCTTGCCCATTTTTCCCTCTTTCAACAAATTGACTTCATGGAGAAAATGTTCGCTTGCTGCCTAATACAGTATATCCAGCCACTCTAATGAGAGAGTGTAACTGGAGCTACTGTGAAAACAGTACATCTATTTATCTGTTTATATTATTTATCTCCCATAATAATTCTGCATGGTGTAACATTTGTGTTAAAACCAGTTACAGAGAGATTTTGGACTTTTAAACATTTTGGCTTTATTGCGCACATGCATGAATGGTTGTCTTTTTATAAAACATTTTTCCCAAAATCATATCCTTTTTTTTTTTTTTTTGCACTTTCTAACTATCACTAGCACTTTTCCAGCATTTTGGGGGCATTATGTACTTCAGAATAAAATAAAATAAATAAATAAATAAATAAATAGAAGTCATATTAATGAAAGGAAATTCAGAAGAGAGAGAATGCTACAACACTCAGGAGGCACGTTTACAGTATGTCTGCTACACTCTGTCCTCCAACCAGGATTTCTGAACACTATTACAGTATATACAGACGTACTGTATATCTGGTCGGTTGATGCTCACACTGAATGTCGGAACACAGCATTGGTGCTATACATTCCCTGAAGCGCAAGAGTGTTTACATGCATTCGGTATAGTTAGACTCTTTAATCTGTAGTCACCAATAAAGTTCATGTGGTCTTATCGAGCTGACTTCAAACCAGGCGCCACAACAAAATAGAGATTGTAAACTGTGTGATTAAAACGTCGCCTGACCGTTAAACTCCCTGCAGGCCATTAGCTTATTAACTGGATGCTCCATAATGTGTACGTTACACATGACACGTTCAATATTAATTCCACTCAAGCGCATGGCAGATTAGCAATCTCACAATGCAGCAGGAGGCTGTGGGACATTTTTTCTTTCTTTCATTCTTTCTTTCTTGCTTTCTTTCTTTTATTTTCCCATACGCATATGGGGAGTGATTTCTTTTCGTTGCTTCTGCGGTCAGGAAACCGATCAGAGCTGCTAAGTTCACAGTGTATTATAATAATAATAACTAGAGAGGTATATTTTCTGAAGAAAATGTACTATAAGTGGTGCTTGTAGTGACAAAACTTGGGTCTCAAATGAGCTCACCCATCCCATGTCTCTGTGACAATGGGATCCACAGTTTGGTTCTTTGGATGTTCCCATAGCTGGGAATACAACTGTGAGTACTTCCTGTTTCACCTCCACCATACACTATGTCAGTGGGGGCAAATTTGGGCACCTTCTTGCCCCCCAGGGGTACAGCTTGTACCCTCTGGAAGGGTACGTTCTGACACGGCTTGCAAGCTGCTTCAAATGTGGTAAATTTGATATTTCTACAAAAATGCTTGTTCTGTGCTAGAATCCGTCAAAATTGGTGTCAATGCTAAGTTTAAGGGATTTTTTTTGGGTGCAAACCCTTTAGAAAAGTCATAACACACCATTCCTGAATAAGTCACATGATTTGACATCTCATGGGTCTACGACAAACGGTACTAGTTACAGTACGTGCCAAAATTTGTACAGGGAAAGAAATAAAAAGAATGAGTCTGTGAAATAATACAAGCACCTCTAACAATAATAATAATAATAATAATAATTTTAACCTTAATTTAACACCATTGTTTAATGTGTTCTCTCTTTTCATCTCTCTCTCTCTCTGTGTATGTGTGTGTGTACAGTGAGATGCTGTGGCCATACTGTAAGGTCCTGCAGGCTGTAAAAGGAAGACGAAGGTCGAGGCGGCGCTCCATGCGGGGGTCACGTCTGAAGCTCTCTTGCTCCTTCTGGTTTGTTCTTTTGTTCGGGGCTGGAGGTTTAATACTCTTCATCCACCTACAGGACCTGTCAGACATGGTGCAGCAGCAGGGACCAGGTCAGTCACTGCATTCTAACAGAGACACACACACACACACACACACACACACACACACACACAGAGCCAATGGTTGGATCAGACTCAATCTGATGTAGACACTGAGTAAAAAAGTGATTACACAGAGTGTCTGTTGTAAAGCGCTGGTGTGGATAAGCTGCTTAAGGCGCGGCCCACTGCTGTGAACGTTTTCTCTTTATAAAACCTTCTTGATCCATATTGTCTGGTGAAACTCATTTGTTTCGCCCTCGGTTCTGATGTTAACAACTTTGGGATTAAGCTGGATTCTGGGTGAGTCGTAAGTCGCTCCGGTTTGTGAAACAACTGAAAGTAAATAGAAGATGTGATAATGATTGATCGGGTAACGGGACTGTGCTGCGTCTCCACTGAGGAATGATGGGAAATGCAGTCACATGGTTCTCTTTACTGATGGGATACCAGTTGAACTCATCTTAATGGGAGTTTTCGCATGACGTTTCCATGTTTCAAGCACTTACATCTTTTAAACTGGTTCATGCCTTAAGTTAGATTCTTTTTTTTGTTATGATTGAATAATTCTTAGTTGGCGGCACAGTGGCTTAGTGGTTAGCACTGTCGCCTTGCATCTCCAGGTTCCGGGTTCATTTCCAGCCTTGGGTCTGTATGCATGGTTTCCTCCGGGTACTCCGGTTTCCTCCCCCAGTCCAAAGACATGTTGTCTAAATTACCCTCTGTGTGTGTGCATGGCGATGGATTAACACCCTGTCCAGGCCCCCCGTGACCCTGAATACAGGACAAAGCAGTTTAGACGATGAATGAGGGAGTGGTGTGTAACTCAACAAAACTGAGCAGGATTGAAAATAAGAGCCAAAAATGTTCTTCAGGAAGCCTGGAGACCTATTCCTCCTGTTTTGTACACACGTGGACAAAATTGTTGGTACCCTTCGGTCAATGAAAGAAAAACTCACAATGGTCACAGAAATAACTTTAATCTGACAAAAGTAATAAATAAAAAAAGTTCGATGAATGTTAACCAATGAAAGTCAGACATTGCTTTTCAACCATGCTTCAACGAAATTATAAAAAATAAAAAAAAACTCATGGAACAGGCCTGGACAAAAATGATGGTACCCCTAGAAAATACTGAAAATAATGTGACCAAAGGGACATGTTAATTCAAGGTGTGTCCACTAATTAGCATCACAGGTGTCTACAATCTTGTAATCAGTCAGTGGGCCTATATATAGGGCTCCAGGTCGTCACTGTGTTGTTTGGTGACATGGTATGTACCACACTCAACATGGACCAGAGGAAGCGAAGGAAAGAGTTATCTCAGGAGATTCGAAAGAAAATTATAGACAAGCATGTTAAAGGTAAAGGCTATAAGACCATTTCCAAGCAGCGAGATGTTCCTGTGACTACAGTTGCACATATTATTCAGAAATTTAAGATCCATGGGACTGTAGCCAACCTCCCTGGACGTGGCCGCACGAGGAAAATTCATGACAAATCAAAGAGACGGATAATCCCAATGGTAACAAAAGAGCCCAGAAAGACTTCTAAAGAGATCCAAGGTGAACTTCATGCTCAAGGAACATCAGTGTCAGATCGCACCATCCGTCGTTGTTTCAGCCAAAGTGGACTACATGGGGGACGACCAAGGAGGACACCGTTGTTGAAAACAAATCAGAAAAAAGCCAGACTGGAATATGCCAAACTACATGTAGACAAGCCACAACGCTTCTGGAAGAATGTCCTATGGACAGATGAGACAAAAATGGAACTTTTTCAGCTCTATGTTCACAGATGGAAAAATGAGACATATCAACAAAAGAACACTGTCTCACTGACTTTCATTGGTTAACATTCATAGAATTTTTTTTAATTATTACTTTTGTCAGATTAAAGTTATTTCTGTGACCATTGTGAGTTTTTCTTTCATTGACCAACAATTTTGTCCACGTGTGTACATAAAAAATATGAGAAAGTCTGTTTCTTTGGAAAGAAAACATGAAGAAATGATGGGGCGTCAGGACTTTTGCATAGTGCTGTATATCATACATAGTACAAACTGAAATATTTCTTTTTGTGTCTATCTTCAGCATCTAATATCATCACACATTTTAATCACAAATTGAACTGATTAGACTTTCATCAGCTCCAGCTTTCAGCTCTCCGACGGCTTGATCAAACCCTGACATTCACTATGTGAGCAGATCACACCGCTCACACTTCGCTAACAAGATTGTAGACATCTCAATGTTTTCACCTCTGGCTCGTTACGCAACATGGCCCTTGCAGAAAGCAAGAGCAAAAAGTAAACAAAAATTTCCATATGATTTGGGTGAAATATATTGGTATAAATATGAACCTGAGATGTCAAAGTATGTTGTAAGCAGAATTTCTTTTTAGAACCCGACAGCAGACAGCGAGGTGTCTTCTCTCTAATGTAGACAGACGCGGACCCGAGTGAGACGAAGACGCAACGCAGGCAAATCCCATTTTGTCAGCACAGCGGGGAGAAAAGCCGACTCCCGTAATCCCTGACACGCCTTCACACAACAAAGCCTGAGGAAAATAATGGGATGCTCTAATTCTGTTTGTGCATTTGTTTAATTATCCAGAAGACATTGTGGCTGTTTACTCATGCGGAGTGTGTGTGTGTGTGTGTGTGTGTGTGTGTGTGATGTTTATTATTATTATTAATAATAATAATAATTCTTATTTTTCAAAACTTCATTCATTTTCTTTAATTTGTTATTTGGGAATGCTGCAAAGTTGTGAGTCGTACAATAAGTTAAGAAACGAGATTACACCATGACCAAAGACAACAAAAGCTAAAGCGTAATCCAATCAGCTTAGCCTGTCCGACATCTTCCAAAACGTCTAAGGTTTAAACCTGTGAAAGGTTTCTGATGAAATATCACTAAACTCCAAACAATGAAATGTTGATGAACTGATGGACGGTGGTCCATTTTAAGCCCAATTTCTAAGAGCTGTGTATGAAGCTCTCCTTCAGTGCCCCCCACCAAAAAAAATATTTTCAAATAGCATGTCATACTCAATTGAGGAGAATAGACTGAAGAACTGGGTGAGTCCTGTCTTTCTGGCTGTCACCGAGGTGTGTGTCTGGGTCAGGTCTCATCTGGCGGAACAAAAGATGAAGACATAACGAGCTGTCAGGTGGTGACATGTTCCTCTACTGACGTGACGGTGAGGAGACAGCGCTGCAGTGAATCACTGATCCTAAACTGATAAATGATACATTTGGTGACGGTATGGGTGAGAGTATGTAATAGCTGTTACTGGCCACACACACACACATGGGTAAATAGAGTGTGACAAGCTGAGCGGCTATTCACTGGAATCTGAAAGGAAGATGTGTGAGTGATGACTTATTATGTAAACTCAAGACTGTTAAAGCACTAGATACTAGGGATGGGACTCACCAGGGACCTTCCGATACAATATCATCACGATACCACGGCTCCGATTCGATTTGTATTGCGATTTTGTAGGTATCAGTATTTCATAAATATCAGATTTTGTTACAATTCTAACCAAATAATTCGCTCCTACCACACAGAATGCTGTGATGTGTGAATAGTTTAGGATTACTGCAAGATTACACAGGGACTGCAATATTTTAGCATCTCAAATGCATATAAAAATGTCAAATCTATTTTTTAAATTCTATTTTTGAGGCAGTCTTGTGACACATATTTTTTCCCCTACCTTGACTAGATACATTTTTGTGTGGAGTCTTTCTAAGTAATACAACATAATGAAACATGATAATTTATTTATTCTTAATATATACACACGTGGACAAAATTGTTGGTACCCTTCGGTCAATGAAAGAAAAACTCACAATGGTCAGAGAAATAACTTTAATCTGACAAAAGTAATAATAAATAAGAATTCTATGAATGTTAACCAATGAAAGTCAGACATTGCTTTTCAACCATGCTTCAACGGAATTATTTAAAAAAAATTAACTCATGGAACAGGCCTGGACAAAAATGATGGTACCCCTAACTTAATAGTTTGTTGCACAACCTTTTGAGGCAATCACTGCAATCAAACGTTCCCTTTCAAAAGCTACACTCAATGCTGCGTGAAAACGCTATGGGAACATCTCTTTGTTGCCCGGTTGTGAAGCCTGTGCATGTCAAACCCGCCGAATACCTTCGGCTTATAACCTGTGCCAGGCATGACGTCACCGAATAAGGTGCACCTGCAGGTTATAAATAGGAGTGAACCGGAAACATCCTCAGATCTTTTTGTCTTCAGGACCGCTTTGTGTTTGCGTGTGCATGTACAAGCCGTAGCGAAAGCGAAATAAAAATAACAGCATTAACTCACCGATATGGCGAGTTTGTCGAGTGCTTGGAAAGAACACGCTCGCCTCGGGCTTCAGGGAGAATGTGAGTACTACTATCTTCTCCTTATTAAGGCGCGCGGCTCGCTTTCTTTAAAGAGAAACCGCGAGCCGCGGCGCATTCCTGAGGCTCGCGTGTTGATCTGGCAGACGCGCACGAGATGGAATTTCCGATTTCTCTCTCGCTCTCTCCGGATCAGGAAGTTTTAGCTTCCGCTTCGCAAGCGCGCTCCGGCGCTTCTTGTGAAGGATCGGAAGAATCTTCCTCTCTCGCTTCCATGGAAGTAGCCTCCTCACAACGCTCCTCCAGTGCTGACAGAGCTTTTGAGGAATTATTAGTGGCTATAACGCGTGCGGTCGAGCGATTGCATATCGAGATTCCCCCAAGCGTTCGAGATTGAACGACAGGTGTCTGTCGGGTGGCCGGGGGGAGGAGCCTCAACGTCTCTCTCTCCCCTTCTTTGGTGACGTCCATGATGAATTAACTCTTTCATGGAGCAAGCTGTATTCATCGCGTGTTTTTGTTCCTTCGACTTATTCGAATGATATTATTGATGCGAAGGCACGCGGTTATATGAAGTCGTGCAGATTGACACCTGCTTTTGTGGGTAAAGCTTTTCAGGCAGCAGGACAAGCTGGTGCTTCACTGCACACCATGGCGGTTTTGCAGGTTTACCAGACTGACCTGCTGAAGGACCTGAGCAGCGGCGGGGCTATTGATGACAAGGCGTTTGCAGAGCTGCGCCTAGCCACAGACCTGTCTCTCTGTGCAACCAAGCGGACGGCCCGTGCTGTGGGCCGTTCCATGGCTGCCATGGTATCCACGAAGAGGCATCAGTGGCTGAACCTCACGGGCATCAAGGATAAGGATCTTGTTGTCTTCCTCGATGCCCCCATCTTGCCTTCCGGCCTTTTGGCGACGCTGTTAATTCCGCCGCCACTAGGTTTAGAGAGGCAAAGCTATATGAACAGGCCTTTGGGAGGCTCCTTCCCCGCCGTGCTCAAGAACCGGGACCGTCGGCCACCCGGCCCCGGCCAGGTCTGGCCCCTATCAGGCGTGAGGTGCAGAAGGAGAGCGTGACCAGCCGCGCACCCCCCCGTAAAGACTGGGGTGGGGCTCGCCGCTCTTCTCAAAAATCTGCTTCGAAAAGACCGGATCTGAGTAGCTTCCTCTCTTCAAAGAAGAAGCCCTGAGTTCGTGCGCCTGGGGCCATGGGGGTGTCTCCCCCCGGGGAGGGGCGCCTGGATTTTCATCAAAACAGGGCCTCCTCCCTGGCACTCCCGGGAGGCCGGTGTTCAATCCCCGCCACCACTGGTGTTCGGGGAGCGCCGGTCTCCAATGATAAGTTGGGTGTTCAGGCATCATCTGCCACACTTCATCTCCCAACACCTAACACCCCCCCCCCCCATCTAGCCGAAGTGTCAAAGCTCGTGCCCCTTTCGGAGAAGCTGGCAGCGTGGAAACTACTGCCAGGTGTATCTCCTTGGATATAAAGGACTGTAGGCACAGGCTACAGGATTCAGTTTGCACATCGTTCTCCGCGTTTCAACGGCGTGGTCTCCACTTCCGTGAAACCGGATCGAGCACATCTGCTGGCCGAGCAGTTACAGACTCTGCTGGGCAAAGGGGCTATAGAACATGTTCCCCTCCCAGACAGAGTCGGGCTACTACAGTCGGTACCTTTTGGTGCCCAAGAGAGGGGGAGGGTTGCGTCCGATCTTGGATCTTCGCGGCTTGAACCGCTATCTCAGAAATCCAGATTCAAAAGTTTGACTGTCAAAATGATTGTTTCTCAATCCAACTAGAGGATTGGTTGTGACAATCGATCTCAAGGACGCATTTTTCTATAGAAATATTGCCACAGCACAGGAAGTTCCTGAGGTTCGCTTTGGGGGCGAAGCTTACCAGTATTGGGTCCTTCCATTTGGCCTAGCTCTGTCACCCCGCACATATACAAAATGCATGGATGCAACTCTTGCTCCTTTATGACTCCAGGGCATCCGTATTTTGAATTACATAAACAACTGGCTAATTCTGGCCCAGTCTTAGGAGCTAGCGCTTCGACATCGGGATGTCGTCCTAGCCCATCTTCATTCTTTAGGATTGAGACTCAACGCCACAAAAAGCGTTCTCCTTCCTGTTCAGAGGACAACATATTTGGGTGTCACATGGGATTCGGTCACAATGCGGGCACAGTTGTCTCCTGCACGTGTCGAATCCATTCTCAACACCCTGAAGGAAATCAAGCTAGGCCAGAAGGTCACTGTTCATCACTTTCAGAAATCTTTAGGCCTCATGGCAGCTGCGTCCACGGTGATACCTTTGGGCCTTCTGCACATGAGAGCATTTAAGCTGTGGCTAAGAGCCAAGGGGTTTCATTCAAGGGCCAACCCCTAGAGGCTAATAAGGGTTACGCGCCGGGGGCTTCGTACCCTTTCTATGTGGTTCAGATCCCGGTTTCTGACTTTGGGTCCCACTCTAGGTCCGTCTTGTCGTCGCAAGATGCTAACGACAGACGCTTCCCTCACGGGCTGGGGTGCGGTCTTGGATGGCCGTCCAGCACAAGGGAGCTGGAGAGGTCATCTTCTCGCGTGGCACATCAATTGCATCTAAATGATGGCTCTGTTTCTGGCCCTGAAATACTTTCTACAGCAGTAGAGAGGCTACCATGTCCTAGTGCGGGTGGACAGCACTGCGGTAGTCTCGTACATAAATCGCCAGGGTGGACTGTGCTCGCGCCGCTTGAACAAGCTAGCGCACCAGGTTCTGCTTTGGGCACAGGACAAGTTCCTGTCCCTCAGGGCGATTTACATTCCAGGGCATATGAATGTAGGAGCAGACTTGCTATCTAGACAAGCTGTAAAACATGGGGAATGGAAACTCCACCCCGAAGTAGTCAGTCAATCTGGGAAGATTTTACGTAGCAGAGGTGGACCTCTTTGTCTCATAAGAGGCAGCAGAATGCCCCCTTTACTACTCTCTGACTCCTCCAGCTCACCTGGGTCTGGACACAATGGCCCACACGTGGCCCAGATTACGCCTTTATGCGTTTCCACCTATAGTTCTGCTCCCAGGAGTCCTGGCGAGGGTCCGTCAACACGGCTTGCGCCTCTTATTGATAGCGCCCCATTGGCCGACCAGAGTGTGGTTCTCGGATCTTATATCTCTCCTCGACAGCTCACCCTGCGTGATTCCAGTGAGGAGGGATCTTCTGTCTCAGGCGCAGGGGACAATACTTCATCCCCGGCCCGAGCTCTGGAACCTTTACGTTTGGCCCCTGAACGGACCAACTAAGACATGCTGGGCTTTCAGCCAGCGTAATTGAAACCATTTTAAGTGCCAGGGCTCCCTCCACTAGGAGAACTTATGCCCTCAAATGGAGTGTATTTGAAAATTCATGCATGGCAAGACATGTAGACCCAGTTCACTGCCAGATTGTTTCAGTGCTGGAGTTTCTGCAAGAAAGGTTGTCCTAGGGCTTATGCCCTAGTACGCTCAGAACGTACGTAGCTGCTATTTCGGCTTGTCACGCTCTGAATGATGGGGTTTCTGTGGACAAGCACCATTTAGTTGCCCGTTTTATTCGTGGAGCTAAACGGTTGAAGCCGCCCACTAGAGCGACGGTCCCTTTGTGGGACTTAACTATCGTACTCGAAGGCCTGGCCGACACCCCTTTCGAACCACTAGAGTCAGCGCCTGTCAGGCTTCTGCCTCTTAAGATGGTTTTTCTTATGGCTATTACGTCTAAAGCTATTCTGCATCCTCCCCCGAACTATCTTCCAAGGTTCCATTCTCGACCATGCACCCAGTTGTTCTCGAGGCCTTCTGTCCTCCGCCTTTCACAGCTCCGGAGCAGGAAAGACTTCACTTACTGTGTCCAGTACGTGCTCTTAGGATCTACGTCCACCGCACTAGCCAGTGGCATAAGTCAGAGCAGCTCTTTATTTGCCATGGGGGTCGCAACCGGGGGGCGGCTGCCACTAGACAGACTCTGTCACACTGGGTGAGAGATGCCATTGCCCTAGCCTATGAGCCGCGTTGTCACACTTCGCCTCTGGGAATCAGGGCCCACTCAACCAGGGGGATTGCCTCATCGATTGCCTTGGCAAAAGGCGTCCCCCTGCAGCAGGTGTGTGATGCGGCAGGCTGGTCCTCTCCACACACGTTTGTTAGATTTTATAGTCTGGATGTCAATGCTACTCCGGGTTCACGGATCCTTCAGTCAGCATCCCAAAGCTAGGTCTGAGACCTCCTTGGCTTGTGCGCACACGCTACACAACCTGGGGGTCCAGACACTTGCAGTGCGGCGGCGTTGGTATTCTCGTTCCCATAGCGTTTTCACGCAGCATTGAGTGTAGCTTTTGAAAGGGAACGTCTCGGGTTACGTGACTGTAACCCTGTTCCCTGATAAAGCGGGAACGAGATGCTGCGTTCCGATGCCGCACTGCTGGCGTGCCTGGACGTCCTTCAGACAAAATTGACCTGAGGATGTTTCCGGTTCACTCCTATTTATAACCTGCAGGTGCACCTTATTCGGTGACGTCATGCCTGGCACAGGTTATAAGCCGAAGGTATTCGGCGGGTTTGACATGCACAGGCTTCACAACCGGGCAACAAAGAGATGTTCCCATAGCGTTTTCACGCAGCATCTCGTTCCCGCTTTATCAGGGAACAGGGTTACAGTCAAGTAACCCGAGACGATTCCTGTAACTGTCACTGAGACTTCTGCACCTCTCTGCAGGTATTTTGGCCCACTCCTCATGAGCAAGCTGCTCCAGTTGTTTCCGGTTTGAAGGGTGCCTTTTCCAGACAGCATGTTTCAGCTCCTTCCAAAGATGCTCAATAGGATTGAGGTCAGGGCTCATAGAAGGCCACTTTAGAATAGTCCAATGTTTCCTCTTAGGGTCATTGTCCTGTTGCAAGACCCATGACCTGCGACTGAGACCCAGCTTTCTGATACTGGCCAGCACATTTCTCTCTAGAATCCCTTGATAGTCTTGAGATTTCATTGTACCCTGCACAGATTCAAGACCCCCTGTGCCTGTTTCACAGTAGGGAGAGTGTTCTTTTCTTGATATGCTTCATTTTTCCGTCTGTGAACATAGAGCTGATGTGCCTTGGCAAAAAGTTCCATTTTTGTCTCATCTGTCCATAGGACATTCTCCCAGAAGCTTTGTGGCTTGTCAACATGTAGTTTGGCATATTTCTATGATTTGTTTTCAACAATGGTGTCCTCCTTGGTCGTCTCCCATGTAGTCCACTTTGGCTCGAACAACGACAGATGGTGCGATCTGACACTGATGTTCCTTGAGAATGAAGTTCACCTTGGATCTCTTTAGAAGTCTTTCTGGGCTCTTTTGTTACCATTGGGATTATCCGTCTCTTTGATTTGTCATGAATTTTCCTCGTGCGGCCACGTCCAGGGAGGTTGGCTACAGTCCCATGGATCTTAAATGTCTGAATAATATGTGCAACTGTAGTCACAGGAACATCTAGCTGCTTGGAGATGGTCTTATATCCTTTACCTTTAACATGCTTGTCTATAATTTTCTTTCGAATCTCCTGAGACAACTCTTTCCTTCACTTCCTCTGGTCCATGTTGAGTGTGGTACATACCATGTCACCAAACAACACAGTGACGACCTGGAGCCCTATATATAGGCCCACTGACTGATTACAAGATTGTAGACACCTGTGATGCTAATTAGTGGACACACCTTGAATTAACATGTCGCTTTGGTCACATTATTTTCTAGGGGTACCATCATTTTTGTCCAGGCCTGTTCCATGAGTTTATTTTTTTAAATAATTCTGTTGAAGCATGGTTGAAAAGCAATGTCTGACTTTCATTGGTTAACATTCATAGAATTTTTTTTTTTATTACGTTTGTCAGATTAAAGTTATTTATGTGACGTGTGTATATCAAATTGGTCAGCCACCAATCATTAAAAATCCTACAATGTGATTGTTTGGATTTTTTTTTCTTATTATTTTGTTGCTCATAGTTGAGGTATACCTATGATGAAAATTACAGGCCTCTCTCATCTTTTTAAGTGGGAGAACTTGCACAATTGGTGGCTGACTAAATACTTTTTCCCCCCTGTGTATATATGAAATTTATCATGAATTGGATAAAACCAATTTTCATTTACAGAAGACTTCAAGCACAGTATAGTGATGTGACTCTTAGCCACAATAAAACATTTGAATGGTGCAAACATTTTAAATAAGACTGTATGTCTATACCCTAGCCAAGGTGACTCACTGCAGTCATTTCCATGAAATATTAATGAGTGAAATGCATGATCCTTGAAAATTGACAGATCAACTTGACAACTTGCCGAAAAGACGCATCTGTCTGTGGGAACTGTACGCACAATCATTCACCAACACCACTTGCATGTTACAGGAACTCGGCTGGGAGTTATTTCCACATCCCCTCTACTGTACAGTCCTGACCTCACTCTAAACCATTTCACATGTTTGGGCCATTAAAGGAGTTCCTCGGAGTCATGACCTCACCAGACTCGTTACTCACGCACCACTTTATCCTGTATACAGGGCCGCATGGGGCCTTGAGTCTATCTCAGGAGAGTTAGGGGACTTAGGAGACCCTGGGCGGAGTGCTATTCCATCATACACACATACTCACACACTACAGGCAACTTGGGAACACCAATGTCTTTGTACTGTGAGAGGAAACCCACCAAGCACGGAGAGAACATGCGAACTTTATGCACACAGACTCGAGGCGGAAACTGAACCTGGAACCTGGAGGTGCTAACCACTACGCCATCATACAGCCACAAGTGTCACCAGTGTTTAAAAGAAACGAAACAACAACAAAAAAGTTTGCCATTTTGCTAAGACACCAGAAAACAAACGCTTCTCTCCTAAAAATTCTTTCATTGGAGAAAACGAAGTGAGAGTGTAGCTAAGGTTTTCCCCCACGGCCATGTGTTATGAAACTAATATTTGCACATTACTTTAGATGATCTTGGATTTTTAGGTTTTATGACATTACCAAGTTGTGATGAACTGTGTTATTGTGCATTCAGGATCGTGCGCAGAGATGAGACGAAGTAAAATAAACGAGCAGCACTAAACGCTCACTAAAGCTGACAAATCCATCTTCACTAAACATGTCAAGTTTTAGAGATGCAGGCTGCTCAGTGTTTGTTCTGAGGTTGTTCAGGCCTGTTTCACTCTTCTGAGGGTTCATGCTCAATCCCCACATCTGTTCAGTTAAGTCTGTTTTCTGAGATCTCAATAAAAATTCAGTGACGTTAACCTCCTGTTAACTGTTACGAGATATTGAGAAAATTGCTGCTGGGGTTTCTGAACTTCTGGATGCTATTGCATCAACACTAACAGGAGATCAATTTTTTATCTAAATAAAGTGCTCAGACACTTACAGTATTCACAACTAGGGGCAATTTAGCATTGCCAGTCCACACACTGGAGTGTTTTTTTTTTCTTCTTTTTTCTGAGATTCCAGAAAGTAACCACAGCCGTGTGGAGAAGATTGGTAACTGCATACAGACTTTAGGCCAAGTGTCTATTTTTATCTGAACCATGTATAAAACCTTTTCAGCAGCTGAAGTCTTTCTCATAAAAAGCATGAATTGACATAATTTATTACAGGTTTCTGGAGAAAAAAGATAAACGCATAAATAAGATTTAACGTCAAGTCGTTTCTAGATGTCTGTGTGCATTTTAGACATTTTTATCTCAGCCATTAGTCACCAGAGCTTTGGTCATTTCAGCTGGTCAGGATCAGGCCGGCCAGCTTCTGACAGTCTTTCATCTTATAAATGGAAGATTTGTGATGGCTAAAGCTCTCAAGGTGGAGAAACTGTGTGCTGTTTGAGAGTAAGAGGATTTCAGACTCCTGCCTTAAACCCTACACAATAGAGGGATTTGTCATGTCTTCTTATAGGTAGAAGCAAAATTCCCACATTTCTAACATATAGTACACCTCTGAAGAAGGTCTAACTTTGCTCTTAACATTTAACAAACTCTAACTTACTACAATTCACTTCAGGATCACAGTCCATTTTTTGTCTGTTTATTTGTGACTTGTAAAGATATAAGTGATGACCTTCATTATAGTGCCACAGTGGTGTAGTGGTTAGCACTGTCGCCTTGCACTGCTGGGATCCGGGTTTGATTCTTGCCATGCATGGAGTTTGCATGTTCTCCCTGTGCTTGGTGGGTTTCCTCTGGGTACTCCGGTTCCCTCCTACAGTCAAAAGACATGCAGATTAGACTAATTGGTGTTCCCAAATTGCCCGTAGTGTGTGAATGTTGACCAGAGGTAATGGAGTAATGCTTACTACTGGCCTCCACGGACCCCCATCCCCCTTGGACTACAAATGTTCCTAGATGGATGGATGGACTCTCATTGTGTAACATGTCTGAGCCACCTTCATCAACCATCTCATGAGGTTTTAGCAGGGAAATAGTTGTTGATTTGAGTCTGGTGAAGATTCTCAGTTATCCAGTTCCTCTTTATCCATAAAGTTCTAGTCAGTGAAGCCTGGCTTAGACTGACCGGTATATATAAACTTTGTGGAACTCATGCAGAAGTCTTGACATTCTAATGATGACCTGTGGGTTGTTATTTTGTACATGTGTGTCCTTAGGGTCACCTGAGTCAAGGTACAGTATGAACGACTGTGAAACCACATTGGGAGTGATGAAAGAACTGCGATAAAGGGCCCGGGATCGTTTCTGGGAACATTTGAGCCCAAGGTCTTGTTTATTTTGATCATGAGAATGCAATTGCTCCTGGCTTGGGAACCGTGCCCGAGTCCCGAGCTTCAAGAGATGGTCTCAGACACAGAACAACATACTGTACTTGGACACAGATCAAATCAGATATGGAAGCCAGTCGTATCTGAGCACGCAAGTAGATCGCTGTTTCATCACGGCGTCATCAGTGCCATAGGTGCCCACACGAAATTTCAGTGTAGCACTTGACAATCTTATCCTTTTAACCTACACAACCATAGTTGATAAAGTAGGATGAGCACAAGAGCGATGCTCTTGACATTTTTTTCCTGAAATATCAATAATATTAAGCAGAGCGTGAAAGAGAACAACTTCCTCATTCTTGTCATCTCTTGTGTTTAAGGGTGGCTCACAAATCAAGTAGGTGGTCACAAAACAAGTAGACATACATACATGCATACATTCTTGTCTGACTCCACTATTCACTCCAAAACGTTGGATACTTTCTTCTCCTGCATGTAAAGTGGATGTCTGTCTGTTGAATTTTATCTTATACACTCCATGAATGTTTCAGTGGATTCTATTAAAGGCGTTCTCAAAATCCAGGTAATGTAGAGTTGCCTCACCCATTCGGTGCATTGCGCAATGATGGTGCATAAGGGGAATATTTGGTCAGTGCTTTCTCTTCCTCTATGAACTCCTGCTTGCGTTTTCTTGTCTGTCTGTGGCTTTGAAATTGTCTGGATAATGATTTTTACAAGGATTTTTCTTGAGACTGACAACAAGGAAATTCCATTCCAGTTTCTGCAGGTGCACACCCACATTCACAGACTCATTCATACACTATGGGCAATTTGGCAATGCCAATTAGTCTAATCTACATGTCTTTGGACCCTGGGCGGAAACCAGAATACCTGAAGGGAAAAAAAGCACAGGGAGAACATGCAAACTCCATTTCTCAGAGGTGAGAATCAAACCTGGCTGGGAATCAAACCCAGACCCTGGAGGTGCAAGACGACACCTTTCATGTACGCAAAACCTTGCCGGAGTTCAGTTCAGTTCAAAATTTCAATTCTTACATTGAAAAATTGTGAAGTGGGGCATTCGTACGGTGAGGTACCATTGTATTTACTTCTTGCCCTATACTGTATGACTTATTCGTTGAAGTTGTTCTTCCCAGGTGCCATTCCTTAAGATACTCGATGACTGAGTTGATTTCTGCCTTCTCAAGTGGTCAGCCTCTGGTGTTGATGGTAGCTTGTTCAAAACTACTGTTTACTGGTGTGCTAGTTTCTCCTTGTATTCACTCCACACTGTCTTGGTGATTTGGTAGACTGTACCCTATTATTATAAGTTTATCCATATTCACATGCTTGTCTGCCTTTGTCAGTCTTTTAACTGTTCTTTAAAGACTCCTGGTACTGTTGCACACATCTCTCCTGCAATCTCTCTGATTTGGCTTTCATTAGGTTTTTTTTAACTTTTGATGGCTTGATATCTCAGTTTAAATAATGCTGACTATTTTGTTTCAACGGCACCTGAAAGTAGGTGGATATATTAGGCAGCAAGTGAACATTTTGCACCTAAAGTGGAGGTTTTGGAAGCAGGAAAAAATGGACAAGTGTAAAAATTTGTTCAGTTTTGAAAAGGCCCAAATTTGTCTATATGACTCGGTCAGAGGAACCTGTTCCTCAGTCTGCAGTGTTCAGAGCCAAAACATGTCTCATCCATAAAGGCCACACCTCCCAAAAATATTTCAGTCAATAGTCTGTCTTTGCAGCACTGTACGGACTATTACTGGGGGACGTTTGATTTTTTTCAACCAACGTCTGTCAATTCATGTATGGATTCGGACGGGATAACATCTCCGTGTTTATTACGGAGGTAGGCGTGTCTGTGTTTTACACAAGACCATGTGTTGAGGATGAGGATTTCTACTGTAGCGTAGGAAGCAGAAACTCGAATACCGGCGCCCTAGAGATTGCACGGTAGGTAACGTTGACCGAAAAAAATTTCGGCAAACACAGACATTCGCATTCGGACGGGATTAAATTTCTCAGAGGACTGCAGAGTTTGCTGAAAAACAGTAGATAATTTGCTCTGGAATTTTTACAGAATGTGAGAAAAAGACAGACATGGCAGATCGGACAGGATTAAAATCACTAAAAGTACCTCTGTGAAACAGAAATTTCTCTAACGTCCCCGAGTAAAACTAGTCCCATCAGAATAGTGCTTATGCTGTAGTTCCTGGAGGTGTGTATGTGGTGCCATCTGTGTAACAACAAAGGTGCTCCAACCAGGGTTTATAGGATGGACTCTGGATCTACCAAACATCTGAACAAGGTATAACACTTAAGTTCTCATAGCTGTAAAATCCCCAAAGTTTTACTAACCAATAAAGGTAACTTCATGAATAAATTGTTTAGAGGTAGCATTACTTAATTTCTTTAATCCTATGAATTCCTTACATATGTCCATATCTCTCTAGGCAGGATATTTAGGAGGGTTGTTTTCCCTTTAAATCCAAAAAATAATCTTTTAACATATAAACAGCTATAAATTCACAAAGTTCTAGCAGGTGAAATTTTAATATCCTGAAAAAATCCATTAAATGCTGAAAAGTGCAGCGCTGAAGTGAATTGCACACAGAAGACGCAGTCAATGGCATCTTGCTTGGTAAATGACATTTTGGTCAATGTTCTGTCAGATCTGAAGACGGCAGAGGAGTGAGTGTGCATTCATTATACTCTAATGCTAACAGCGAGAGATAATCTCCACTGTTTCCTCTGCGGGGTACATTTGGGAAAAGCAGTTTAGAGACGAGTCAAAGCTCTTGACTCTTACTTGGTCATACAAAAAGAGATGTGAACACACACACAAAAAAGATGAACATCTGAATTCTGGTCATGCTGTTCATTAGGTTCTGGTCTGATATGTCCTCATGTGTGGAGTATTTAGACATACAGTACCACTGCACATTTTGATCAGGTATTTGGTAATGATCATGATATACAGTAGTACTGTATGTAAATGTAATTTTAGAACATGAAACATCATATACAGAACCAGTCAAAGGTTTGTTTTGTGATTTATTTTCTACATTCTAGAACACATATGGCATTAGATGAATAAACTAGAGAGGTACTTTTTCTGAAGAAAGTGTGAGTGGTGCTTGCCGTGGCAAAGCATTAGAGTCATGCTAGCAACATGCTAATCATGCTAGCATCATGTTAGCGACATGCTAACAATGTTGCTAACAACATGCTAATATAAACTATGAAATAACACATATGGCATTAGATAAATAAACAGAAGAGGTACATTTTCTGTTGGAAATGTGAGTGGTGCTTGCAGTGGCAAAACACTGGAGTCATGCTAACAACATGCTAATCACGCTAGCATCATGTTAGCGAAATGCTTATGATGTTGCTAACAACATGCTAATATAAACGATGAAATAACACATATGGCATTAGATAAATAAATAGGAGAGGTACATTTTCTGATGGAATTGTGAGTGGTGCTTGCAGTGGCAAAACACTGGAGTCATGCTAGCAACAAGCTAATCACGCTAGCATTGTTAGCAACATGCTAATGATATTGCTAACAACATGCTAATATAAACTATTAAATAACACATATGGCATTAGATAAATAAATAACACAACAACAGACAATTGTTATTTGTCAAAAAAAAAAAAAAGGAAATTCGGCAAGTGCATTTGCAAAACCCATCAAGCACCATGATTAACCTGGCTCTCATGAAGACCTTCCTAGGAAGACAAGACCAAAACTTACCTCTGCGGCGGAGTTCAGCCTCAGAAATCACCAATTAACAAACAGCACCGCTGTTTGTTAATTGAGAGCCGTTATCAGGAGCCGTTATCAGGAAATCAGGAAAAACAATGGACCCAGAAGGTATAGGGTACAAAATGTGCTGATCAGGAGTCTGTGTTATAAAGCGTAAAGACCTTAAAACCTTAGAAACAGCAATCACCAGAAGACCACATTACCATGACGACCACTGAAAAAAGCCAGCTGCATTAACAACATAAATGTTTTTTAAACCTGTTAAACAATCAGCATTTTTTGCAAGCAGTAACATGTGCATTTCCCCACCCATACTGTATATACTGTATGTAGAAGAAATGCTTTAATTGGACTGATTTAAGGCTCAGCACACTGTCTGCATCCTGTTGGACAGGAAACTGTTTTCTGTTTTTCTGAAACAGGAAACTGTTTTGTTTCCTACTGTATAACAGCACACCTACAGTAAGTCCTACTGGAGTCAAAACCAGAAGTGAGCTACAGCATTTCTAGAGACGGTAATGTAAGACAGATTCAGTTCCGTGTATGTCCTGATTTAGCGTGGCAAGTGGAAAACTGGGTCATGTTTATCATCTTCAATTATGTTATCTGTAATTAAACTGAACAAATACATCTCACTCGTACTTCAAATTCTCACTAATTAGACTCGGTACTTATGTTAATCTAACACTTAAGCAAATGAAGCTGGGTGTAACTGGAGGTTTAATGCTGTATTTGCGGTTGGATAATTGTCTGTGTGGGTTCTTGTGTGGCTCTGAAATCTTTCTAAACAAATACATGTGAACGTTTAGCCCCAGAGACCATAGTATGATAAATTGTCGAGAGGGTCGCCAAAGCCTGTCTTGTATAATAAGATGAATTACTTAATTTTTTACTTACTTTTGCTTGCTTACTTACTTTCATCCTTTTTTTTCAAAAATGTTTCACCTAAAGCATGTGTAATAAAATAATTGACACCCCAAAAAGATCAATAAAAGGCAAATAAAATGTAATTTTAAAAAGGCCATTTTTTTAATTGCATAATCCATGTGCACAAACTTGGATGCAACCAAATCGTCTCGGGTTACTTGGCTGTAACCCTGTTCCCTGATAAAGCGGGAACGAGATGCTGCGTGAAAACGCTATGGGAACGTCTCTTTGTTGCCCGGTTGTGAAGCCTGTGCATGTCAAAACCGTCGAATACCTTCGGCTTATAACCTGTGCCGGACATGACGTTACCGAATAAGGTGCACCTGCAGGTTATAAATAGCAATGAACCGGAAACATCCTCAGGTCAATTTTGTCTGAAGGACGTCCAGGCATGCCAGCAGTGCGGCATCGGAACGCAGCATCTCGTTCCCGCTTTAACAGGGAACAGGGTTACAGCCAAGTAACCCGAGACGTTCCCTTTCAAAAACTACACTCAATGCTGCGTGAAAACGCTATGGGAACGAGAAAACCAACGCCGCCGCACCGCAAGTGTCTGGACCCCCAGGTTGTGTAGCGTGTGCGCACAAGCCGAGGAGGTCTCAGACCTAGCTCTGGGATGCTGACTCAAGGATCCGTGAACCTGGAGTAGCATTGACATCCAGACTATAGAATCTAACAAACGTGTGTGGAGAGGAGCAGCCCGCCGCATCACACACCTGCTGCAGGGGGACGCCTTTGATGAGGCAATCCCCCTGGTTGAGTGAGCTCTGATTCCCAGAGGCGAAGTGTGACCACGCGCCTCATAGGCTAGAGCAATGGCATCTCTCACCCAGTGTGACAGATTCTGTCTAGTGGCAGCCGCCCCCTGGTTGCGACCCCAATGGCAAATAAAGAGCTGCTCTGACTTACGCCACTGGCTAGTGCGGTGGACGTAGATCCAAAGAGCACGTACTGGACACAGTAAGTGAAGTCTTTCCTGCTCCGGAGCTGTGAAAGGCGGAGGACAGAAGGTTTCGAGAACCACTGGGTGCATGGTCAAGAATGGAACCTTGGGAAGATAGTTCGGGTGAGGATGCAGAATAGCTTTGACTAGCCCAGGGGCAAAGTCTAGGCAGGATGAGGAGACTGACAGAGCCTGCAGATCCCCAATCCTCTTCAAAGAAGTAATAGCCATAAGAAAAAACATCTTAAGAGACAGAAGCCTGACAGGCGCTGACTCTAATGGTTCGAAAGGGGTGTCGGCCAGGTCTTCGAATACGATAGTTAAGTCCTATGAAGGGACCGTCGCTCTAGTGGGCGGCTTCAACCATTTAGCTCCACGAATAAAATGGGCAACCCAATGGTGCTTGCCCACAGAAACCCCATCATTCAAAGTGTGGCAAGCCGAAATAGCGGCTAAATACGTTCTGAGCGTACTAGGGCATAAGCCCGAGGACAACTTTTCTTGCAGAAACTCCAGCACTGAAACAATCTGGCAGGGAACTGGGTCTACATGTCTTGCCATGCACGAATTTTCAAATACACTCCATTTGAGGGCATAAGTTCTTCTAGTGGAGGGAGCCCTGGCACTTAAAATAGTTTCAATTACGCTGGCTGAAAGCCCAGCATGTCTTAGTTGGTCCCATTCAGGGGCCAAATGTGAAGGTTTCAGAGCTCGGGCCGGGGATGAAGTATTGTCCCCTGCGCCTGAGACAGAAGATCCCTCCTCACTGGAATCACTCAGGGTGAGCCATCAAGGAGAGATATTAGATCCGAGAACCACACTCTGGTCGGCCAGTGGGTCGCTATCAATAAGAGGCGCAAGCCCTGTTGACGGACCCTCGCCAGGACTCCTGGGAGCAGTACTATAGGTGGAAACGCATAAAGGTGTAACCTGGGCCATGTGTGGGCCATTGCGTCCAGACCCAGGGGAGCTGGAGGAGTCAGAGAGTAGTAAAGGGGGCATTGTGCTGCCTCTTGTGAGGCAAAGAGGTCCACCTCTGTTACGTAAAATCTTTCCCAGATTTGACTGACTACTTTGGGGTGGAGCTTCCATTCCCCATGTTTCACAGCTTGTCTGGATAGAAAGTCTGCTCCTACATTCATATGCCCTGGAATGTAAATCGCCCTGAGGGACAGGAACTTGTCCTGTGCCCAAAACAGAACCTGGTGCGCTAGCTTGTTCAAGCGGCGCGAGTGCAGTCCACCCTGGCGATTTATGTACGAGACTACCGCAGTGCTGTACACCCGCACTAGGACATGGTAGCCTCTCTACTGCTGTAGAAAGTATTTCAGGGCCAGAAACAGAGCCATCATTTAGATGCAATTGATGTGCCACGCGAGAAGATGACCTCTCCAGCTCCCTTGTGCTGGACGGCCATCCAAGACCGCACCCCAGCCCGTGAGGGAAGCGTCTGTCGTTAGCATCTTGCGACGACAAGACGGACCTAGAGTGGGACCCAAAGTCAGAAACCGGGATCTGAACCACATAGAAAGGGTACGAAGCCCCCGGCGCGTAACCCTTATTAGCCTCTGGGGGTTGGCCCTTGAATTAAACCCCCTGGCTCTTAGCCACAGCTGAAACGCTCTCATGTGCAGAAGGCCCAAAGGTATCACCGTGGACGCAGCCGCCATGAGGCCTAAACATTTCTGAAAATTATGCACAGTGACCTTCTGGCCTAGCTTGATTTCCTTTAGGGTGTTTAGAATGGATTCGACACGAGCAGGAGACAACTGTGCCCGCATTGTGACCGAATCCCATGTGACACCCAAATATGTTATCCTCTGAACAGGAAGGAGAACGCTTTTTGTGCCTAGCAGAGTCCTTAACTCCTGGGCTAGCAGATGTGCTCGGTAGTGGAGACCACGCCATTGAAATGCGGAGGACGATGTGCAAACTGAATCCTGTAGCCTGTGCCTACAGTCTTTTATACCCAAGGAGATATGCCGGCAGTAGTTTCCACGCTGCCAGCTTCTCCGAAAGGGGCACGAGCTTTGACACTTCGGCTGGATGGGGGGGTGTTAGGTGTCGGGTATCCTGAAGTATGGCAGGAGATGCCCGAACACCCAACTTTTCGTTGGAGACCGGCGCTCCCCGAAACACCAATGGTGGCAGGGATTGAATACCGGCCTCCCAGGAGTGCCAGGGAGGAGGCCCTGTTCTGTGATGAAAATCCAGGCACCCCTCCCTGGGGGGAGACACCCCCACGGCCCCAGGCGCACGAACCTCAGGGCTTCTTCTTCAAAGAGAGGAAGCTCCTCAGATCCGGTCTTTTTGAAGCAGATTTCTGAAAAGAGCGGCGAGCCCCACCCCAGTCTTTACGAGTGAGGAGGCTACTTTCATGGAAGCGAGTGAGGAGGATTCTTCCGCTCCTTCGCATGAAGCACCAGAGCGCGCTTGCGAAGCGGAAGCTAAAACTTCCTGATCCGGAGAGAGCGAGAGAGAAATCAGAAATCTCGTGCGCATCTGCCAGATCAGCATGTGAGCCCCAGGAATGCGCCGCGGCTCGCGGTTTCTCTTTAAAGAAAGCAAGCCGCACACAAAGCACCTTAATAGGGAGAATATCACAGTACTCACAGTCTGCCTGATGCCCGAGGCGAGCGTGTTCTTCCCCCAAGCACTCGAGACAAAACTCGTGAAGATCGCCCTCCGAAAGAGATCTATCACACGGAGGCACGCATCTCTTAGGCAATTCCGCCATATCGGTGAGTTAATGGTGTTATTTTATTTTTGCTTTCGTTACGGCTTGCACATGCACACGCAAACACAAAGCGGTCCTGAAGACAAAAAGATCTGAGGATGTTTTCGGTTCACTTCTATTTATAACCTGCAGGTGCACCTTATTCGGTGACGTCATGCCTGGCACAGGTTATAAGCCGAAGGTATTCGGCAGTTTTGACATGCACAGGCTTCACAACCGGGCAACAAAGAGATGTTCCCATAGCGTTTTCACGCAGCATCGAGTGTAGCTTTTGAAAGGGAACTGCTATTGTCTTAGTCAGGAGAACGCTCATATCAGGAGGATGTCATCAGTATTATTTATTGTATACTTGGATAAACTAAGTTAAACTCAGTATGGTTAAAAGTACTCAGTATGTTTTATTGAGAGAGAGAAAGAGGAAATTCCAAGCAGAGTCTGTATGTGTATGGCTGGGTGACCTAAAAAAATGTATACACCCTTCAACATGAAATACGAAATACACACTGTATGTCTGATGGTCAAATGATATCATCAACGATGGCGGTTAAACAATAATCTTTAAAGGAAACATAAAACTACACAAGGCTGTCATAGTTTAATTCGAGTTTAGATACAGTAACAAATGTTGCAGTGTTTATAAATTTTTTGGCCCCTCTTTGTGCGTTTATAAAAAATGATTTTGGAGTCGAATTGGCACACACACACAAAAAAAACACATTACGGACTCGATCAATGGTTAACTTTTTTGGGGGTTAATAAATGCATTAGAGCTTCCTCTAATAAATGCATTAGAGCGGTTAGCACTGTGGTTTCACACTTCCAGAGTCGAAATTCCCAACTTGGGTCTGGAGTTTACATATTCTCCTCATGCTTGGTGCTTTTCCTCTAAATACTCCGGTTTCCTCCCACAATCCAAAAACATTCACAGAATTCAACCTGGAATTCATACTGTAGTGTGTGAACGAGTGTATGTGCATGTGTGCCCCGCAATTGATTGGTACCCTGTCCATGTTGTGCCCTGTCTCATGCCCGATGTCTCTTGGAATAGGCTCCATGTTTCCTTCAGCCCTGTTCTATAAAGAATGAATAAATGCTGTTCAACACTCAGTATTGACTGGTGAGGACAGAACATGCAGTATGTCTGAGCTCTTTGATTTTCAGACAAGGCTGGATTTGTTGTAAAGCTCCCTCAATTCTTGTGGCTGTAGAACAATGTGTGAGGGAAAGGCTTAAATGTGTCGTCTGTGACCCGAAGAAAAATATCCGTCAACAGAACAGCATGGTCATAACGCCGTTCATAAATCAACTTACCGGAGGTGTGAGTTATGGTCCTTCACTATTGTTTTCCCAGCGAACCTGATATGTGTGAAATTCAACTTTATTAATAATTGTCGCCTACAATTTCAGTGTTTTTTTGTTTGTTTGTTTTGTCTCTTACACAATGCAATTTAAAGATTACACCTTTTTGTGTGGATTATTAGAATGGACTTTTTAGATCAGCACCACAACTGAGAAGTCAGCTTAAGGTTTATGGAGTGGTGTTAAATCAACATGGCTATACGGTACGTACAAGTATTGGCTTTAGATTAATCAACGTACAGACAAATTCGATTGTTAAATCTAGAACACTGACTATACAGGTCACTGTTGAGTAAAAAAGTAAATCATATGGCACTCACTCTCGTTACTTACCTAACATGCTGCTAAAAAACCTGAACGTGGGAGTGTTGAGTTTCCCATTTTCTTTGTCCAATGTGCCATGGTTGAAAATGACCTAATTCCAGCTGGCGAAATTACCGCTTAGTACATAATTATATTCAAAGAAGCTCAAATAAGCTTGTAAATCAAATAAGCTTGTAAAATGATATGTCCACCCCTCAGCCCTTACCCCATTCACCATGAGCCACGATCCCACTACATGCATGTCTGCAATAATTTGGGGGAATGCAGCCTGATGAGGACATAGTACAGTAGAAGCAAGATGGAGGAAAATCTTAATGAGGACATGTTAACAGTGGCATTGGCTACTTAGCAGTGTAACTAACTCCTCTTAAGAGCTTCACTGACGTACTGTACTACACACGTGGCGTAGATGGGAAAGATTTCTGACTGAGTGTCATTGAGATGTCACGGTGTTGTTGCTAAATCAATAAAGTTCTCACAACGCCCTCTTCAGGCATATGCTATGACCATAGTGGGTCCACGCCATGTTGTAAAAATCCGCATTAATTTCACATTACATTCTCGTAGAGTTTCCGCATTTATGGCCCACATGCAGCAGGTTATCGATGTGTCTGTGCCATGTTCAGAGAATTTAGTGTAACTACTAGATCCAGTTCCTTCCACGAACAATTTGTGATGAAAAGCACTGCACATGCCATGGTAATTATTCCAACCCGCTGGACGCAATGACAACGTGATAAGCATGTGATAAACACTGGCAAGAGTGTGGTATGATCTGATTGGACAGAGTAACATAACTCAGTTCAATCTCATTGGACCTGGTAAGCACATGATCATGTGCGTGATAGTTAATTAGTGCCAACATGATTGACACATTGAGAACCCGACATGGACATGGTTAAAGCCAAAACACAAGATTATTAAAAAAATTTATTTCGTACATATAATACAGAAAGTCTGTGTGGCGAACGAAGCTACTTCTAAAGTTTATACAACATCGGAGTGACCAATCTGGCTCTTACTACCTCAAGATTTTCACAGACTTAAGTTAAGTTGTAATATATTATACTTCAGAGTTTATATATAGTTTTGAAACTTTGCTGGAATCTTGTTTTATAGTTTTCATTTGTAAAAATATTTAAGGTCACAGGGCGGTCGTATAAGCATTTCACTGCATATCGTACTGTGTATGACTGTGTATGTGACAAATAAAATTTGAATTTGATTTGGCCTCCCTAAAAATGTCAACCTGCTAACTTCAGCCATTTTGGAGAAATTATTTTATATGTGCCCCAAAAATGGAACTTTTTCAGTGTTATACTGTCTCACTTCAAACAATAATTTAAAATGCAAATTATTCATATTTCTTTATGATTATTGATAATCAAATTGGCGTAAGCTTCTAAAAACATATGGCCTGTAAAGATTGTTGCTTAAATTAAAGCATTCAGTGCAAAATGTAATATTTTTAAGCAAACAAATCTGTAGTGTCTGTAACCGTATCTTAACAATTTTGCATTTTAGAATAATACACTTTTTCGAATTTGTCTTTTCATGTGAAATCTGAATTTCATCTGAATGACAGTTAAGATCGTTGAAAGATTTGAATTTAAAAAAAAGTTACATAAAAACACTACATAAAAGTGCATGAAATTGTATTCAGATTTTTTATTCTTTTTATCTGATAAAAAATTTTATGTTTTGTGTAAAATTTTTATTTTAATGAAACATGTATTGGAAAATAAGAAGCATTAAGTATTATGAAAAATGGTGTGATCTTATCTGATAATTCAATTTTTGACCTGGATGAGATACCTTTAGCACCAATACCACTTGATTAATGGGTTTTTTTTTTTTTTCATTTTGACCATTTTCCCACTGCATTCTTTGATATTTTTATGAAGAATTGGCAACTGCATGGTCTCCACTGCTGTGTGACTTGGCACTTGGTTTCTCTTGGCATTTTTTTGTTAATCCAAAAATGGGATTGAGGGAGGCACAGACAGTAGGCGATGCTTATTGATGTAAAAGGCTGTGTTTTTCCTCAACCAGCATTCATGGACTTTTACATAATGTTCATGTAATATATGAACATGCACAATCATGAATCAAACTTTTTTGAAAAAACATAAATTAACCAAAGTAACCGAGGAAATCTCTCAACACTACTTCCCGTGCTCATGTTTTTTGAGAAAGTGAATCGCATCAGCACATCACAAGCTGCACCAAAACACCCTCATGTCAGATGGAAGAAAAAAAGCGCCAAATATGGAGCTTATCCTGCATAATAGCTGAAGGTGTTGATCTGTACCTCCATAAAGACGGATTGGATTTGCAGTCATCTCTTTAGAACTCCCTTTTTTTAGGGTGTGTAAAGTCAATTTAGGTTTGTAAAATGAACTGCTGCATTAAAATCATACTTGCAGCATCAGGCTATCGCTTATGTTGTTTTTTTTTGTTTGTTTTTTTTTCAAGCATAACTGCAGGAGAGATTACTATAGATTTTGATGAAGTGGTCTGCAGTCAGGTATAGAATCTAATAGCGAGAAAATAAGACGGAAAGAAAGAGCTGCTCAAAGAGGATGTTGTCCTCAGTTCATCTGACTGCAGATCTGATGGGGTTTGTCATGGCAAATGAAATGCACTTTTGAACCTTTTGTGTGTGTGTGTGTGTGTGTGTGTGTGTGTGTGTGTGTGTGTGTGTGTGTGTGTGTGTGTGTGTGCGTGCGCCCTGCAATGTATTGGCACCTGTCCAGGGTGTACCCCGCCTCTTACCCAAGCTCTCCTGGGATAGGCTTCAGGCCTCCCGTGACCAGGATAAGAGGTGCAGAAAATAAATCAAAGAATGAACATCAAAACGTCCTCGTCAATAATTTCACCAATAATAATCTGTACTGTTAGTTGTCTATAAAGCCATAAAAATATCATGTGTCTCTGATTTCTTGCACACTTTCTAATGGGAAATAAAATGTACTCGTATCTGCCTCTGTTTAGAACACATTACCTGCACAATCTGATTTATGCATTTGACTGGGTTACATCCCTATTGCACACACACACACACACACACACACACACACACACACGCATTCATACACACTCATCCCTGCAATGTGACATTTCATTTATTTGACTTCATTAGCTCTCACAGATTCTCTTCCATTAATCATGACAGTGAATGACTTTCAGCCTCTCTGGTGTTCGGAAAGATTGGAACACACACCATGTTCCCTGAAAGAGATGATTTTTTTTCGGTAACAGCTCAATCCAGCGAGGGGCCACCCTGAGAATTGATCTGCAATTACTGACAGGCTGCCTGCGGTTTTACTGAGAAAACACTCTTCATGCTGAGGTTGTGTGTGTGTGTGTGTGTGTGTGTGTGTGTGTGTATGTGTATGTGTGTGTGTGTGTGTGTGTGTGTGTGTGTGTGTGTGTGTATGAGAGCGAAAACATAAGTTATAGAAGGAAAGCGAGGCAGACAGACAAGAGCAATATTGGACAGAAAGAGTGAATGTAAGGATAAGAAAGACAGAGACGGTATAAAAAATAAAAAAATAAAAAAATAAAAAATGCTCCAGTTTCACCTGGAAGACTGATGGTGTTTTAGTGTTTAGAAGGTTATACGGTCATATCCCACCACTGCCAGGCTGCAATTACTGGAACCTTGAGCAAGACCCTTAACCCTCTGTTCAGCTGTATTCTTGTATGTCTTGGTTATTAGTCCTCACACACGTCAGCCAAATGAGTAAAGGTAAAATGCACATGAATCGAAAAGGCACTTTGTCACCAGTTGTCTGTTTTATTCATTTCCCACAACAACCATTTAAGGATTTCTAGTTGTTAGGGTTTTTGCTCCTTCATTCATTCCTCAGTAGCTTAGTCCTGATCAAGCTATGAGTGTACCCAAAGCCTTATCCCCGGACTAGTGGGCACACATCACAAATTAGATGCCAGTCCACACACACACACACGCACACACGCGCGCACATACACACCTGGGGTTAATTTAGCACAACCATCTTTTAAAAATAGAAAAACCTAAAAAACCCCAGAAACCAAAATATGCTAGGGTGGAACATGACTACACAGACTAGTCTCGTCAGCTCTGGGAGAAACCCTTCATCATACTGCCCCATCTAATCAAAAATTAGGATAATGAATAATGAGACTGCAGACAGCCTTACAGACATACAGAGCATCTTACAGAAGTGTTTGTGGTCTCCATGGAAACTGTATTCATGCTACTACAAATAGGTCAGGGTGTAAGAATACCTGCAAGCTGAAACCTTTTTAGGAAGGCGTTCCGTGTGACCCACAAGCGTGACTTCTTCATTAGACACACCCTGCTAGTACTGGGTTAGACCTCGTCACATCGCTTCTTCCTGTCA
The DNA here is from genome assembly GCA_013621035.1 of Clarias magur. Taxonomy (NCBI): domain Eukaryota; kingdom Metazoa; phylum Chordata; class Actinopteri; order Siluriformes; family Clariidae; genus Clarias; species Clarias magur. The sequence goes on along the minus strand of QNUK01000348.1, from coordinate 690,425 downwards.
AGTGACCGGTTCAGTAAAAATACCGGCAGCTTTCCCTTATTTCTATCTGCTGTCGGAAAAAGTGAATTTTAAGATAGGATCATATAGCATCATTTCATTTTTCATAATACTTAATGCTGCTTATCTCCCGTTTCTTATCTCTTTGTTTTTTTTTTTTTTTGTAAATATGCATACACATTTATATTTTTATCAGACAAAAAGAAAAACATTTGCCAAATATAATTTCATGCCCTTTTATGTATATGTGTTTATTTAACTTTGTTAAATTCAAACCTTTATTGATATTAACTGTCATTCAGATGAAACTTGTCTAATTTAGATTTCACATGAAAAGACATAACCCTGAAAAAGTGTATTATTTTAAAATGCAAAACGGTTAAGATATTGCGAAATGAATTTGACATGGTTACGGACACTACAGATTTTAATGAATAAATAAATCCTTCATTTATAGGTCATATTCTTCCGGCTTAGGCCAATTTTAGTATCAATACAAAAAATTTCATATTAATCATTTGCATTTTAAACGATTATTGTTTGAAGTGAGACAGTATAAAGCTTTTTGTGGCACATATAAAATAATCTCTACAAAATCTTAGAATTTTTTTGGGAAGGAAAATTGGTCACTTCCATCTTGCTTCAGAAGTAGCTTCTTTGGCCACACCCATTTTCTGTATTATACTGTAATCACATGAAAAAAATTTTAAAAATTCGCAAGAACATTGTGTTTTGCCCGTTTATAGTTTTAAAATTAAAACCCAACCAACGTACAGTGGAACCTTGTATTACGAGCATAATTAATTCCGGAAGCGGGCTCGTATTCCAAAACACCCATAAGAAATAATGAAAACTCAAATAAATAAAGAATCGCGACAGAGCAGAGTTTCTGTGTAGAGCAGTGTGTATGTCTGTGTGAAGCCGGGGAGGGGGGGGTGTAAAGGCGAGAGAGTGTGTGTGTGTGTGTGTCGGTGTCAAAAAACTCTGCACTTGTAAATCAAGACGTGCTCGTTTTTCAAGTCAAAATTTTTTTAAAATCTTCGCTCATCTTGCGGAACACTTGTAAACCGAGGTTCCACTGTATTGATACTAAATTAAATATTTACATTGCGACAAATAGATTTCATGTGATAACCTGGTCATTCAGTACATTCAAGTCCTCAGCTGACTTCATTTTATTGCCACATAAACGTTGCTGAGTCTAGACTTGACCAACCTCAGATCATAACACTGTCTCCAGAGGCTTGTACAGTGGACACTATGTATGATGGGTGCATCGCTTCATGCACTTCCCTTCTTACCCTGACACGCCCATCACCCTGGAATAGGCTCAATCTGGGCTTCCATCGCTTCAAAGTTCAAACTTTATGCTTTCTAGCAAACTGAAGCTTTTATGAAGGTTTTATTATGGACACAAAACTGTTTAGTCCCAAACATCCAAGTTGTCTTCACATGGTGTGTGTGGAAGTTCAAGGTTTTAATAATGTGCCGAACAGTTTTAAACCCAGTAAGCCCAATAATTTGACTCTTCTGAAACACAGTAATATCTTAACATCTTATCTTACCACTGGCATAAAAAAATCTATTCCCTGCACCAGTCAGGGTTAAAAGACGTGTTATCAGATTTAACAGACGAATCACTGCAGAAATCATCCATGTTCATCCGTAATTAAATGTCTTAAGTATTTGCATATTGAAATCCGAATGGTGATTTTATGACCTGGCAGTGTATTATTATCATCAGGAATAATCATAATCATGTCACTATAGAGAAAGTAATGAAATAATACGTGTGTCTTTATTACACGTGACAGCGACATGAACTTAAGACATTCTGCCTCAGTCGTGTGCCTCGATTGTCAGTTATACAGTATAATAGCTCGTGTGAATTTACATTTTATGGAGAGAGAGAAATCCTAGGCAGGAGTTATCACTGTCGCCTTGCACCTCCTGGGTCAGGGTTCGATTACCACCTCGGGTCTGTGTGCATGGAGTTTGCATGTTCTCCCCGTGCTTGGTGTGTTTCCTCTGGTTTCCTCCCACAGTCCAAAGACATGCAAATTAGATTAATTGGTGTTCCCAAACATTGTTCCCTGAACATTTTGCGATCCTGCAGGTGATGCCGATGATGTCTCACTAAACTCTCAGCTTTTGCCCTCAACCTGCCCTTATGGTTCTTAAATAACACTGTAATGTGACTGCTCTCTTTCTCCCGCTTCGGCTGTGCGTGTGTGTGTGTGTGTGTGTGTGTGTGTGTGTGTGTGTGTGTGTGTGTGTGTGTGTGGCTCGACTAATGAGTCCCAGACGCCCCTGAAAAGCCTGTGGTGAATGTCCAGAATAAATGAAAATCCGTCCTCCATTTTAAAAACAGCCTCTTTAACGGTGTCTCTGCGTCTCTCTGTCTCCCCAGGCCTGTAAGGTGACAAACCATTCAACGTTAAAAGGAGACTATAACGAGAGCGCCTTTCACTGCTTAGCATTTTAATAAGTAGACAGTTGTCAGGGAGAATATTGATGACCTCACGGATGACACTCAGACTTTGTAAATGATTAATTACCCAGAATGCCTTCGGATGGCGGGCTTGTTAGCAGGACGGGCGCGGCAGGACGTCTGTCTGTGATTACTTCAATATTACTGCTCCCTTTTTCTTTTTTTTTTCCCCCATCACTGCCGAGAAATAATCAGCGCCCCAGCAATTAAGAGAGAACTAATGAGATTTTTGGAGGTTCTGTTCAAACAACAAAGTGGAGCGTCATTAAGACAGACAGCTCAGAGAGTCAGTGTAGTTCTGCATTATGGGTTTATTGAGAGATCAGACTTATTAATGTACTTGGTGGTTAGCTTTAAGGGGAAGTTTCGTCTCGAAACACATTGATTATTTTTACATATTTGGGATGTATTTAATGCGGGAAAGCATAAACAGAAGCGCAGTGTAATTTGCAAACAACCCTTGGAGCGATACTCTAAGGAAGGTGAAAGTTTTTTCTTAAAGAGAGTCGTTACTGGGGACGAGACACGGATTCATCACTAAGAGCCTGAGAGTAACCGGCAGAGTATGGAACAGAAACGTCCTCAATCAACGCCAGAAGTTTATAAGGTGACCATCGGATGGAAAATCTCAAGGCCCCGAAGTATTGGAACAGTCACAGGAAAAAGTCCCAACAATCAACAGTGCTCGTTACAGTGAGACACTTATTGAACAGCCGTCTAAATAAAACGCAGAGAACGACGCACGTCCGCACACTTCTCCCCACACAGTCACTGACACTCTGCGGCAACGTGGTCTTGAGGTGTTAAAGCGTCCTCGCTCCAGTCCTCATCTGATCTCGATCCATCTGACTTTCACCTGTTTGGTCGCCTGAAAGCAGCCCTATGAGGACGAAGATTCACTTTTGATGAAAAAAAAAAAATGTAATAAGGGAATAAGAAAGCTGGTTGTGACAGATGGACACAGTGTATTAAAAAGCAAGGGGACAAAATGATGGATTTGTCTTTTTGAAAGTTAAATAAATTAAAATAAATTCTACAGCCAGAGTGCGGATAATTTGGAATCTCCCTTATATACCAGGTTCACATACTGTAGGAAATATGAAAGTGCCTTAACAGACATACACGTGCGCGCACACACACACACACACACACACACACACACACACACACACACACACACACACAGACAAATGCAATTGAGAGTGCAGACTTGTGTGTGTGTGTGTGTGTGTGTGTGTGTGTATGTGTGTGTGTTTAATGCCCCAATTTGTTATGTACACACAAAATTTCAGCAAGATAAAAAAACTGATCTAATAAGCCTTCCTGATACAATAAGATCTCAGTGTGTTTCTCTTCCAGCATAATTATCAGACCGCAAAATAGCTAATTTATTTGGAAATTGTATGAAAAGTCATGAATCTCATTTAATCTACAATTTGTAAGAAGTTTAAAAATATGTAGAATAACACACACACACACACACACACACACACACACTCTTTGCAATGTACTGTAGTTCGTCTGGGCGCGATAATACACAACCCTGCTCACTCGAGACAAAGGACAGCGTGTAGCCAAATCACCTCATTAACAGAGGCTTTTCCAAACTCAGCCCTCGTTTAATAATCGTCCATGTCTCTGATTTTCTACGCAGATTTTTTGCTCATGTTCGAAAAAAAGATTTTGACTGCTGCTATTTGTCACGGTTAGTCAAGTCAAGGCAAGTCAATTTTATTTATATAGCGCTTTTAACAATTGACATTGTCGCAAAGCAGCTTTACACAATCAAAAGAAGTAAGTTTGTATGCAATGTGTATGAATCAAAATGATAAGATCGTCCCTGATGAGCAAGCCGAGGGCGACGGTGGCAAGGAAAAACTCCCTGAGATGGTAATAGGAAGAAACCTTGAGAGGAACCAGACTCAACAGGGAACCCATCCTCATCTGGGTGATAACGGAGAGCAGGGATTGATCAGCATAATAATGTGTACTGGAAGTTCAGTGTAACAGGAGATGTGTTCAAATTTAAATTAAAAGGAGTCCAGTTTGTTCCTGGAGGCTCAGGTAGACTATAGGAGATTCCAGTCCTGAGCTATCGAACAACTGAAAGCACATGTCCTGTAGCGCATGTGTATCAGCACCTTTTATCAAACATCTTTTACGTTCCACCATGTCGATGTAAAAAAAAAAAAAGAGCGGGAGCGTACTTAAAAACGGTAATATCCAGTGACTTAGCATCTTAGCATACACTGTTATCTGCATTATTGCCACGTGTTAAGGAATAAATTCATTATTATTTGACTTGGATTTGTGTTACAGTATCTCTGATGGTCCTGGTGTTCAGGGAGATCACCCTGAAATGAGTTTCTGAAGGGTCTGATGTCAGACGTTAGGTAAATGAGTTAAGGCAAAGTAGCTAGCGCTCATTAGGGAAAGTATCTAGCGCGCATGAAACAAAGTGGCTAGCCAACAACATGCGTGACAATTCTAGACAGCCATTGCAAAAAGCCACTTTGATCTTGCTGCCCTCGCTCATACAGTAAGGTTACATACACTATATGGACAAAAGGTATTTGGCCAAACCTGCAGGGACGTTGTATCCATCTGCGATATGAAGTCGGTCCCCCTTCCACTCTTTTTGAAAGCTCTCCTCGAGATTTTGGAGTGTTTCTATTCATTCTGTAGAGTGTTTATGAGATCAGGCACTGATGTTGGATGAGAAGGCCTGACTCACAATCTCAGTTCCAGTTCATGCTAAAGCTGCTCAATGTGGTTGAGATCAGGGGTGTGTGTTAGGACCGGTCAAGTTCTTCCGCACCGAACCAAATCATCAAACCATGTCTTTACAGTCCATGCTTTGTGCACTGGAGCTCAGTCATGTTGGAATAGAAAAGGGTGTTTCTTTGTTAACTGTTGCCACAAAGGTGTAAGCACAGTATCGTCCAAGATGTCTTGGTACGTATGCCATCAGTACCATTGGTACTGATTGAAACGCCTGAATTCAATAATTAACAGGTTTGGCCGAATACTTTTGTGGATATAGTGTATACTGTATATATAATGTAACTAGATAATGTTAAACAGTCTGGCCTTCTATCTTTCTTACCTTCTCTTTCTTTCTTAGAAGTTCTCTGTCCTTCTTTGTCTTCATCTCCGTCTGTCTCTCTCTCTCTCTGTCTGTCTCTCTTGTGTAGCGACAGGTGGCAGCTGAAAGCTGGGCATCTTACATTAATGAGCTGCCGATTGAATTAACTGTTTCAGATTAATTATTGTGCAGACTCTCACAGGAATCATAAATATGAGCTCTCTGTCTCTTTCTCTTTCTCACTCTTTCTCTCATACACACACGTACCAGATGAGCAGATGATCGAATGAAAAACTCTTTTAAAGGTCTCTCTCTCTCTCTCTCTCTCTCTCTCTCTCTCTCTCTCTCTCTTTGTGGTCAGTACACTTCCTGCCAGCCAAGCCATAATTAGGACTAACAAAGAAATAAAACTTATCTAATGCAACAAGTTGTGGAACGCATCTGCCAAAATAGTGTTTATTTATTTATTTTTTTTTTTTTGTATTTTTATTTTTCTGTTTTGGCAAGTACATCACACACAAGGGTGCGGATGTTATTCCTCGAACTCTCTCATGCTGTTGCAGGTCCAAAATGAAATATGCATTTTCCTGCACTTGTATCGATTTTAACTCCATACAGTACAGTACAGTATTCCTGACACAGGGACACCTATATCCCCTTTTTATTTGTCACCTATACATTACTGCACAGTGAGATTCTGGATTTGTATATATTTCTGGGGTCAGAGAGCAGAGGGTCAGCCATGATACAGCAGATAGGGTTTTAAGGGCCTTGCTCGAATGCCCAATAATGGCAACCTGGTGGAGCTGGAGCTCGAACCAATGACTTTTTAACGAGTAACACAGTGAGCTTAACCCTCTGAGCCACCACTGTTGATTAAAATTGTATTTGCACATGGTTAAAATTAAACCCGGCGGCACGGTGGTGTAGTGGTTAGCACTGTCGCCTTGCACCGCCAGGGTCCGGGTTCGATCCCCGGCCAGGCTCGATTCCCGTCTCTGTGTGCATGGAGTGTGCATGTTCTCCCCGTGCTTGGTGGGTTTCCTCCGGGTACTCCGGTTTCCTCCCACAGTCCAAAGACATGCAGGTTAGGTTAATTGGCGTTCCCAAATTGCCTGTAGTGAGTGAGTGTGTATGTGTGTCTGTGCCCTGCGATGGATTGGCACCCTGTCCAGGGTGTACCCTGCCATGTGCCCCAAGTCTCCTGGGATAGGCTCCAGTGACCCTGAATACAGGAATAAGCGGTATAGATAATGAGTGAGTGAGTAAAGTCAAACCGGGACTTAAAAGTGGGATGAAATTTCTCATAAAAGAAGGCGGAAAATCGAGAGACATTTACAGAAGAGAAAAGAGAGTCCTACCGAACAGTAAAATATTCGAATAGTGTCAACGTTTTAACGAAGGCGGCATGTCTGAGAATGGCGATCACGGAGAATATTGCCCGGAACCCAGCGCAGTCGTTTCTGTGCACGTTCAGTGAATAAAATGCATGAAAATGCATATACTGTATAGACAAGGTCAGAGAGTACCTGAACAGTATTCTGAATGTAGAATTTTATCCCTAATGAGCAAACCGGAGTGGAAATCTACCAAAAACAGGATGAGGAAGGAAGCTTAAGAAGAGCCCGGACCCTACCCCTTCACTCTTTCAGTTGATGTGTGATAGCGTGAATTCGATTCATTAGCGTATTACTGTATACTCGCGATGGGTCGTTCATGAACAATTCATTCTTTTTGAACGAGTCTTTAACGTGACTCAGAAGAACGAGTAGTCTCAGAGAGTGATTCCTTCATTTTCTACTGGACGCACATGCGCAAAGCATCACAAAACCACTGTAGGTTATGTACAGGAAACAGGATTGAGTCGTTACCTTTCGAGTCTTGGTCCGAATCATTTGTTCCTTTGCCACGTGAGTCCCATAGACGCCATGCAGTGCAATAGATTCAAAAGAGTGAACTAGTCTGAGTAGAAGACCTGTGAGAAGAATCGCTCAATTCTGTTTCCTGTGTAATGCACTGCATAGTGTCTATGGGAGTCACGTGACAAAAGAACGAACGACTCGGAGAAGAAGATATGATGGTGAGCTGCTCATTCTGTTTATCATAATCTGTCCTTAGCAGCATGGTAATATGTCCATTACTGGAACTATAGCCAAAATGTGTGTATGTAGACTGTCTGTTTATTGAAAATATTACATTTACATTTATTTCTGGTCGAAAGAACGAAATGAACTAAACGACTCAGAAAAATATTCGTTCATTTTGATGAACAAGATTCAAAGTCACTAAAATGATCCAAACGTCCCATCATTACTGGATAGCAGAGTTAAAGAGGAAATCTGTGCTCCAGAGCTGCTGCTGTAATCATAAAGTCCGTCCTGCGCTCAGACTCGTGTTTTTGATTACAGCAGCAGCTCTGAAGTACAACTTCACTCCGAGCACTGAAGCACGGATGAGAGCGGGGACCGCTTAGAGTAAAGAATTTTTAACAATGCATACAGTATGTAAAGTGAAGAGAAACTTTTTTTCTACGAAGAATTCTGTTTGTTTTGCTCGTTATCCATCGCATGCATTTTCATTTTAGTGTGAAGGCTTTCTTAACACGAGGGAAGTAAACCCTGCAGCCGTGAGCCTCGTCCTCATTTAGATCAACACAGATCCACAGCCTGGCAGCGGGGACAGAGAGATCTGCGTCTAATACGCAAAGCGCGAGAGTAACGAAAACGAGAGAGATACGCCCGTCTCTTAATCCGGACTCTCTCGGCCTCGTCTTATTTTCAGCCTTTAATTGGCCGTCACAAACTGGATCCCTTTTTTGTTCATCCAAGAACTAGACACGTAAATGAAACTGTCAGTTGTTCGCCACGGCCGTGTCTCGCCTTCTTTCATATCTCTGTGCGCAGTGTGAATTACAGCACCCTGTTTTTATTTCACAGGTATTCATTTTGTTTAACAGAATCTAAACGGTGAGCGTACAGAATTTACAGAAACAAAAAAGCAGATCAAAGCGCGAATATTCATTCTATGACATTTGATTTGTAGAGATTTGTGAAGATTGTAGATTGATTTGTAATGAGTTATACCTTAAAAATAAACGGTTGACTATCTATAGGATTCATATGGAATTATACAACAGTTAGCTCTGGCCGCAAGCGAGTGCCACAAGTCCCTCTCTTACCCCTGATCAAGGGCACTACTTGATGTCCGGAACGAGGGAATGTACACCCTACAGTACATAGTGCACTAGCTTTCCATTTAACGCTATATGAGACACATCCCCAGAAGATATCTGATCATCTAATAAGTTGAATAAGTTGCAATATAAAGTGAAACATACACGATTGACTTGACTGCTCACCACCTCCATGGTTTATTCTCCTCATCTTGTGCTGATATACTGTATATAAATTGCTGGTAACAATTTAAACCCACTTTTTCACCCCTCTTACAGTAATGACACTAACTGTCAGTCTCCAGCTCCCCCGGCCGCGGTTCGTTAGCTCCACCAGTCACAGCAGGATATATGTTGGCAGAGCAAAATAACCGGTTAAATAAAGCAACAAGTCATATATAATGACTTGTTGATAACAAATTGTGTTTATGGAGCTCTTCTATAAAACCAATATCGCACTTGAGGTTGTGCTGCCGTGCCGACGATCAGCACAGCCTCTCAAGTGGTATTGCTTAATTATTTCTGTAATCAGCAGACTTGGGGATTGATCTAGGACACAGATAAATAGTTTTTCCTCAATAGCTTCTTTATTCGTACGTTTTGATACAGTATATACCTTATTGTAGGGTATTTCATACATACTATTTAGTATCAAGAAAGACCAGACTAGGCATCGTATGGATGGCTGACGCATATTGTAATTTCTTTTCGCTTTTTCTTTTCATGATCACTGTTGCACTTGATGATTGTTTTAAAATGTGATTACATTTGGCAAAATAGCCATATCCAACAGTCACCATATGAAGATCCTTTAAGGATGAACACAAAATGTAGTGTGAAGAAATTGCAATGTTCTTATATGATGACAGTAGGGTCTCATCAGGCTACTACCACCACAGCATGTTAGACCTTTTAGAGATGGTATTATATGAACAGTAGATAAATTATAGGAAAAAAATGACTCACAAGCAAACTCTTGAATCAGAGTGGGTACAGGGTACCTTGGCTTGGACACACATTCAGCAGGAGGAAATACATTTGTAACTATCTTGAATGCCAGGATCAGGTTAAGCAGTAGAGGTGTGGACCTACAGTAACTGATTACCCTCTTATGCCGATTCCATATATCCATTTAGGAACCTCTGTAGTCCAACTGGCCGAGAAGTGCAATACAAATGAACAAAACCCAAAACAAAATAACAAATTCAAAACCCAATTAACAAATCCGAAAACAAAATAACAAAACAACAAAACTGAAAACAAAATAACAAATTCAAAAACAAAACAACAAATTCAAAACCCAATTAACAAATCCGAAAACAAATTAACAAAACCAAAAACAAAACAACAAAACCCAAAACAAAATAACAAATTAGTTTCGGGTTTTGTTATTTTGTTTTCGGATTTGTTAATTTGGTTTTGAATTTGTTATTTTGTTTTTGGTTTTGTTTTTGTTATTTTGTTTTCGGATTTGTTAATTTGGTTTTGAATTTGTTATTTTGTTTTGGGTTTGGTTATTTTGCCTTTGAATGTTATTTTGTTTTCGGTTTTGTTCATTTGTTTTGCACTTCATGGCCACCGTAAAAAAGTGTATTAAAAAGCGAGGAGATTATGTTGAAAAAAAGTTTTTTTTGAGTCACCCTCGTATATTATGACCAAGAAAATAAAATCACATTTTTTTGTCTCTCTCTCTCTCTCTCTCTCTTTGGGTGTGTTTGAGAGTGAGTGTGATTTAGTATTATATCTAGGATTTTCCTAGGATTAGTCATTTTGATGAGTCCAAAACAGACACTTCTTGATGAGTCCAAACAAGTTTTACATTTTGTTTCTTTTGCTGCACTTGGGCTGCTATAAGAGAACCAGACCGGCTCAGTCTTAGCTTCCATATAAACAGGAAGTCAAAGGGATTTATGGCACAGAACAAGTCCCTCATAAAAGTGAGCGCTGAATGGGATTTGAGACTGAATGGTGAGTGGTGGAATCAGAAGTGCCAGGAGACGGTCTGTATTATGTACAGTGTGGTACACTCCAGATACACACTGCTGTTTGCTGTGGCATTGGTGAAATGCTCTCTCAGGAAAGCATCAAAGTGTAAAGCTTGGGCATAGATAACAAATGGTAGTTAAAAGCTCACCTCTGGTCTATGTGGGCTTCCTCTGGGTTCTTTCCACAATCCAAAGATATGACATGTAGGTTGACTGGCAGTTCCATTGAGTGACACGTGTCTCGTCTAATCAGCGGTAAGAATTTAATTCGCAAACAATACCTACCTTTTCCGGTTCGTATCTGACTGGTCGAGAAGTGCAATACAAATGAACAAAACCCAAAACAAAATAACAAATTTAAAACCAAATTAACTTTGTTTCTTGTGTGTTCTGCTTCACTTTTAAATATTTTTTTCGGTCTGCAAAACTAAGAAAATAATGAAATTTTTCAAGGAAAAAAAATAAAAATCAAAATAGCAAAACCGAAAAACAAATTAACAAAACGCAAAACAAAATAACAAATTCAAAACCAAATTAACTTTGTTTCTTGTGTGTTCTGCTTCACTTTTAAATAATTTTTTCGGTCTGCAAAACTAAGAAAATAATGAAATTTTTCAAGGAAAAAAAATAAAAATCAAAATAGCAAAACCGAAAAACAAATTAACAAAACGCAAAACAAAATAACAAATTAGTTTTGGGTTTTGTTATTTTGTTTTTGAATGTTTTATTTTGTTTTGGGTTTTGTTATTGTGGTTTTTAATTTGTTATTTTGTTTTCGTTTTGTTAACTTGTTTTGCACTTCTCGGCCACCGTACTTTTTCCATCCGTCAACAAGCTTTCGTATTCCCTCATTTAAAAAAATTATATAAGACTATTTTAAAATTATACAAGAATGCACCGCTGTCTTCACTTTTTCATTTGGGGACCAAACATTTGAAAGTCCAATGGAGTGACATCGGGGCCCATATTTACAAAGCTTCTTAAGTCTAAAAGTTGCTCCTAGTGATAAAATTCTAAGAGAATTCTTAGAATTATGACATTTTCTTAGAATTTCCCCTAAAATTTAGGACTAAATCCTGTTAAAGATAAAAATGATTCACGAAACGTCTTCGCCCTAAAAACAGCTCCTATGGTGAAGAATTGTTAAGATTAGAAAGAAGGACTTTTAAGTGGCTTAAGAGTTTATCTCAGAGGACAAAATGGAGGAAAGATTAAATATTCTCCAAACACTGAACGTAAAGCTAAAAGTAAACGCTGTTCTTCTGTCCAATTTGGTTTTCTTGTTGTTTTACTTCCTTCCATCTCTCTTGGATTGTTGGCGACATACCATCCAAAAGTGCAACTTAAGCAGGCTGTCCTGTAATCATGTACATTGGTAAAAGCTGAGACATTTTGATCCCATCAATCTAAAATGGATTACAAGTAATAAAATCAGTATAAATAAATGTAAGAACTTAAATATAGTAACTACTGCATGGAAATTGGTTACTTCAAAAGTAAACACATTTTCAACATTTGGCTGTTTTAAGTTTTTTGTTTTAAGATATTTGCTGTCTGTTCTATAATCATATAGTCTATTTTCACAAAGAGCGCATTCGAAGACATTTACAGAAATCAGAGGTTATTTTTTTTATTAAAATCACAGTCCTTGAATTGTTGCATCATCCCTAGCAATGGGGTCGACCACACCTCCTCACTAAGATAAATGTTTTGTACTTTCCTTACTCAGAATTGCTCTGAGAAGTTTCCTAAATCACTTTTAGTCTAAGACTCCCAGCTAGGACTTTTTAAGCTAAGATAGGAGCTCTCTGAGAGAATTCTAAGAAGCTTTGTGAATACGGGCCCAGGACTATAGGGAGGATGCTTTAACACCTCAAAACAAGAATGTCAACAGTGTGGGCAGAAGCAGTCCTCTGCGTATAATCCGAAGTTTAGGCTTCAGCTCTTCAATAAGCGTCTCACTAAAACCTGATAATTCCTGATAATGTTCCAATACTTCTGGCCCTTGAGAATCCCAGAAAACTGTAAGTCTTGATGAATCTTCCCGCTGATGGTTGCATTTTTCACATTTTCTTGGTTGCTCGATTGAGAATGTATAGATAGATAGATAGATAGATAGATAGATAGATAGATAGATAGATAGATAGATAGATAGATAGATAAGCTATAACATAAGGACCACTGACAGATGAAGGGAATCATTTTCATTATCCTGTTAGAATAGCACATGGATCTCTGATCCAATAGAATCGCTACTATTGAATAATGGACGTTCTGATAGAAAGGTGTCAGAACACACAGTACATCACTGTTTTGGAGGCGACCGACTCAATATAAACCGGTGGTCATGATGTTATGGCTGATCAGTGTATAAATACACTACAGACACGTAGAAAATGCAGATGTCAAGGACAGAGAGGGAAAAAGGTTGCATTTTCCTTCTGGGTTGCCGAGATCTTTTTGGTATGTAGCTAACGGCATGAAACAGACAGAGCGCCCCAGGCCACAGCCAGCAAATGTGACTTTTTAAAACAGTAAAATGTCCGAGTCAAGTGCTTTTTCAGCTCCCGGGTGCTGAGGCGGTGCTCTTAGTGGACATGGAAGTGACTTTGGTCTTGATTTGACTGACAGATCCTTTCTTAAGAGCAGACCTTTTGTCCCGCTTTTTCGAAAGATTTGAAAGCTTCTTCAGCATCGCTGTAATAAACACACAGAACAAAATGTACATTTATTTCAATAATACAATAATTACTCACTAGAATTGTAAATAAATGCAAAAAAAAAAATCAGAATGTAATTATTTAATTGTTCTGCATATTAGTAATTGCATTAAAATTCATCTGTTGTCTGTAACTTGGGAATAAATTGTCTAGCAATCTTAATTACTTAATTAATAAATGAAAGTAATAAAGTGACAGATGGTGGTGTAGTGGTTAGAACTGTCGCCTTGCACCGCCAGGGTCCGGGTTCGATCCCCGGCCAGGTTCGATTCACGTCTCAGTTTGCATGTTCTCCCTGTGCTTGGTGGGTTTCCTCTGGGTACTCGGGTTTCCTCCCACAGTCCAAAGACATGTTAGGTTAATTGCTGTTCCCAATCATAGTGTGTGAATGTGTGTCTGTGCCCTGCGATGGATTGGCACCCTGTCCAGGGCCTTGTGCCCTAAGTCTCCTGGGATAGGCTCCAGGCCCCCTGTGACCCTGAATACAGGATAAAGCGGTATAGACGATGAGTGAGTGACTGAATAAGGTAACATTAGTTAACTAGTTGGATGGAATAAAAGCTGGCAAGTGGGTAGCTGGTTAACCTAGTTATCTATGTGTTGCTGATCAAATACAATTTTTTTTTTTTTTTTACTGGCAAAACACTGAAGAAAGACAAATAACAATGTGCCATTAATCCAAGAAAGAGAATATATATATATATATATATATATATATATATATATATATATATATATATATATATATATCCTCTTTCATAATTAGACTTCTGGAAAAAACTCCATAGATGTGATAACCTGGTCATTCAGTATATTCAGGTGGTCAGCTGACTTCATTTTATTGCCGTATAGCTTCGCTGAGTTGCTTCAGTTGCTAGACCTGAAGCAACCCCAGATCATAACACCGTCACCAGAGACTTGTACAGTGGCCGCAATGTATGAAGGGTGCATTGCTTCATGTGCTTCCCTTCTTATTCTGACACGCCCATCACTCTGGAATAGGCTCAGTCTGAACTCATTAGACTACATGACCTTTTTCCATCGCTCCAAAGTCCAATCTTTTTATTTTGTATTCCATTGCTCCGAAGTCCAGGCTTTTTTTCCCAGTCCTATGAGTTCTCGTCACATTGTGCGTGGAAATGCTCTTACTTTCACTATTAAACATAGCTATGATTTTTTAGGGCCCAAGCACTGTAGGATGTGCAGGACCCTCTTGTTACTATCATGATCTCCATTCATGATTATTTCTGGCCACATATGCACAAAGTCGACGGTTCAGCACCATCCTTCCAGATTTAGTAAAGTGTTCTTAACCCTGTTCTAGCCTTTTCAAATCTCCTTGTTGTTTTCGCTGCTCCGTGCTGTGATTGTGATTACAGTTAATCTTAATTCTGGCTATTTTTTTAACCTGGGAACTAAATTAAACAATACGCCATATAAAGTTGGAAACTATATTCACATTGTGTGCTGTAACACACGTGACAAACATTAAAAGTTGAACAAACGTGATGTTAAATGATCTAAAACATCCTAAAGCTTCATTACCTTCTACCTCTGGATGACTTTTCCTTAAATCCCCATCATGCACTGCAGCGTACTGAAGCTCCTCGCTGCCCTCGGAGCCTGTGTTAGAAACAACCTGTTCATCATTCTTTTCCCTTTGATTAATAAAGCACTTAAATATGAGCTCATTCGCACTCACGTGACACGCTCAGTACGATGTAGCTCTGTCTGTTCTTCAGTAACGTGCTGGCCAGGTCCACGCTGTGCTCCATCTCCACCAAGTGCACCATCTCTCCAGTCCGCTCCATCAAGTCCACTTGCACTGAACGGAAAAAAAAAAAAACAGCAATCTACTCTCACAGACTTTCTTTCTGCTCTCTACTGCGGCGAAGCGTAAGAATTTTATTGCCACTATGTTTGAGTAGAGGGCTGTATTTAGAGAGAGTGTTCTGAGTATATTAATCTTTAAACTGAGATCAGATTTATATAGAAAGAGCTTTAAATTGAGAACCTTGCGGTTCCAGTTTGCACTTCTCTTTTAAACAGTGGATAAAATGCACAATCCGGCAGTTGAGGTTGAGTAGCTCAGCTCTTTTCTCTGAATGAAGGAAAGACAGAAGGACACAAGGAGGAAAAGAAAGAGAGGGGGAAAAAAGAAAAGGAAAAACAAGGAAGTTTGAAAATACAAAAAGGAAGGAAGGAATGAAAGAAGAAATAAAGGAGAGGAAAAAAGAAAGAAGAAAAAAAAAGTCATGAAGAAAATGGGATGAAAGAAAGAAAGGAAGTAATTAAAGAAGAGAAAGAAGAATATGACGAAGAGGTAAAGGAAGGAAGAAAAAAAGGAAGAGAAGGAAAATGGAAAGAAACGAAAGAAGAAAACGGGTAAAGACAATAAAGGAGAAAATGAGAAAGAAGGAAGGAAGGAAAGAAAACAAGAAAGAGAACAGAGGAAGGGAGGAAGGAAAAGAAATAGAAAGAAAGAATAAAAAACAAGAAATTAAGAAAAAAAAGGAAAGAAGAATAGAAAGAAAGTTGAAAAGAAAGAAAGAAGGAAATGAGGACAGAAATAAAAAAGAGAAAAAATGGAAAGAAGGAAGAGTAGGAAAAAATATATATTATTATTATTATTACATTAATAAAATTATTATTATAATACGATAATTAAATGAAAAAATTTAATGAATAAAAAAAGTGTAAAGTCATGTTGTGATTTCTAAAGATTTCATGTTGAAATGAAGATGTTTCATTCTGAATAACTCGACTATTATTAATAGTAACGTTACTCCTGTGTCTAATCACCCGCTCTTCTTCACATCTTCATCATCATTAATTTCACAAAGCATCTCATGAACACACTGCTGAATTTGCTTAATCACATTTAACTTGTCTATTTTGTAGGTATTATTTTAGTAATTGTCATAAACGTATCTTATGATGTCCTGGACATTACAGTATGGAGACGTGGCTTTAAATGCACTTCACGCTTCACTGTAGATGAAGAACAAATCTGAGATGAATTTCTGGCGACACATCACTCGGTACATTTACTGAAGACGTTCCTGAACTCACCTCCAAGTATCACCGTCACAAACATGTCTGCTGGAGTGATGAGAGAGACGTCGGTTCTGCAGGTGATCACGGCCGTGACACACACTCACACACTCACACCGTACACTCTCAGGCTCATGTTGTTAACTACAGACTCACATAGTGACCACGGCCAAGTAGTAGGACCTCCTACAAGTGTGTATAGTGTGTGTGTGTGTGTGTGTGTGTGTGTGTGTGTGTGTGTGTGTGTGTGTGTGTGTGTGTGATTTTACTTTTATTTGTTTCCATGGAGTCAGTACACAGAAAGACAATGTTGAGATTAGAACTGGTTTGTAAGAACTGAGACGTTTGTTAGATTTCATGACAACTGTGTGTGTGTGTGTGTGTGTGTGTGTGTGTGTGTGTGTGTGTGTGTGTGTGTGTGTGTGTGTGTTTGTGTTCATGTCATTCCAGACCCTGATCGACACACTAGTGTGTGTGTGTGTTCATGTCAGTCCAGACCCTGATTGACACACTCTTGTGTGTGTGAGTGTGTGTGTGTATGTTTCTGTGTTTATGTTCATATGTCAGTCCAGACCCTGATCGACAAACTCCTGTGTGTGTGTGTGTGTGTGTGTGTGTGTGTGTGTGTGTGTGTGTGTGTGTGTGTGTGTGTGTGTGTGTGTGTGTGTGTGTCCAGGCTGCATAAACTCCTGTGTGTGTGTGTCTGTGTGTGTGTACATGTTAGTCGATACACTCCTGTGTGTGTGTGTGTGTGTGTGTGTGTGTGTGTGTGTGTGTGTGTGTGTGTGTGTGTGTCTGTGTGTGTGTGTGCGCGCGTATGTGTGTGTTTGTGTTCATGTCATTCCAGACCCTGATTTGACACACTAGTGTGTGTGTGTGTGTGTGTGTGTGTGTGTGTGTGTGTGTGTGTGTGTGTGTGTGTTCATGACAGTCCAGACCCTGATTGACACACTCTTGTGTGTGTGAGTGTGTGTGTGTTTCTGTGTTTATGTTCATATGTCAGTCCAGACCCTGATCGACAAACTCCTGTGTGTGTGTGTGTGTGTGTGTGTGTGTGTGTGTGTGTGTGTGTGTGTGTGTGTGTGTGTGTGTGTGTGTGTGTGTGTGTCCAGGCTCTGATGCATAAACTCCTGTGTGCAAGTTTGTGTGTCTGTGTGTGTGTACATGTTAGTCGATACACTCCTGTGTGTGTGTGTGTGTGTGTGTGTGTGTGTGTGTGTGTGTGTGTGTGTGTGTGTGTGTGTCAGTCCAGGCCCTGATGGATACACTCCTTTGTGCAAGTGTGTGTATGTGTGTGTGTTCTCTCATGTAAGTCCAGTCTTTTATAGATACACTCCTGTGTGTGTGTGTGTGTGTGTGTGTGTGTGTGTGTGTGTGTGTGTGTGTGTGTGTGTATGTGTGTGTGTCTGTCCAGGCCCTGATGGATATACTCCTTTGTGCAAGTGTGTGTATGTGTGTGTTCTCGCATGTAAGCCCAGTCCTTTGTAGATGCACTCCCGCGTGTGTGTGTTTCAGATCAGTAATCACTGTAGAAAAAAAAACTTTCATCCCTTTCTGTGAAATTAATTATGAATAAGTTTTTGAACTTGGTTAAGTTTGTGATTAGTTCATTAGTTTATGTGGATAATAACTCGTGCTCAGTGTTGCACGTCTGTGTATCGTTAGCGCCTTGTCTTTATCCACGGATCTGAAGTCTTCTCTCGGATCTGAAGTCTTCTCTCCGCTGAACTTTCCTCATATAAATGAGATCTCTTAATGAGGACGCATTCGTCTGTGCATTTCTCAGGCCGATTCAATCCTCAGTCACGTTGGTGATCGATTCCGCCCGCGGCCGCTTCTGTCGCGTGTTCACATTCAGCACATTTTAATGCTCTATGTGCTGAGTGTAGACAAAATCCAGAGGCGCTCGTTCTAGTTTCGGTGCCACGTCTCGACGGTAGCGTCATCATTTTCTCTTGGCCGTGAGAATTTCTAATACGCCGCGGAGCGACTTGACGCCACTGTGATCCATGAACCTGCTTCCCTCAGCCGTGTCCTCCACGCACTGTCACACCGTCATCCACAGCAACAGGACAAAGGCGAAGTGACACTCTTAAGACTCTGATATTACAAAGGTGTAGCTATTATTGAATAAATAGTGTGCAGTTTTTGTTTTACAGTAACTGTGTGAATGTTGCATGGGGAACGTGTGCACTTCTCTTTCTTCTCGAAAAGACTTCCTGCAGAGGAAAAAACAAATGGAACTGAAACTCAAGTGTGATGAAATGGGCAAGACGCCATACTGTAAATCCTTTAAAAAAAAATTTAAAAACCATGGCGGCACAGCGGGGTAGTGGTTAGCACTGTCACCTTGCACCTCCAGGGTCCGGGTTCGATTCCCATCTCTGTGTGCATGGAGTTTGCATGTTCTCCCCGTGTTTGCTGGGTTTCCTCCGGGTGCTCCGGTTTCCTCCGGTTTTTCTCTCTAACTGGCGTTCCAAATTGCCCCTGTGATGGATTGGCACCCATATAGGGATAGGCTCAAGGCCCCCTGTGACCCTGTATACGGGACAAAGCGGTATAGACCATGAGTGAGACAGAAAAACATTTAGAGCATTGGGTTATTCTGGATCTTTGTGGACTGAAATTAGCAGTGATCTTAAGAAAGACCGGAGCGGTTTTTAAAATAAAAAATGATTATTATTCCCTTTAATCCCAGACTGCAGATTTGCTATAAATAAATCATTACTTGCGTTAATATGGACCCTAATATTCCAGTAATAATATGAATAACAGCGCAATCGGAATAAAAATGCATCGTGTGATCACCTCAATCGGACCCGGCCTGATTGGAATCGGATTTTAAAGGGAAGGGTTGGGGTGGTACAGTAAGGAAACTTTTTTGATAATCCATTTAACAGGACAGTATTAGATCTGTTCATCTCTCTATTATCAGTATAACTCTACGTATTATTTCTGCCAGTGTTTGACCCAGTGGCAGAAATAATAGAGTTATTATTTCTGGAAAGTCTGGAAAGTGAAGTGACAAGTTTCCATGAGGAAAATTTTGCTCCCAGATTTCTCATGATGATTTCTCATGATCTGACTGCCTCAGATCTGCAACGCCGGCCTCCCAGGAACTCCTTAAAAGGTCCTAACACGTGGAAATGGCTTGGAGTCAGGTCAGGACTGTAAAGAGTTCCTGTAACATGCAAGTGGTGAATGATTGACTGTGTGTACAGTTCCTACAGTCAGGTGCGTCTCCTCCACAGTTTGCCGGCAAGATGTCCGTTGATTTTCCAGGATCAGACGTTTCACTCGTGAACTGTATGTTCACGAGAACATTTTAGCTAAGATCGTCAATGACCGATGTACAGTTAAGAGACTCATCACTGTACTGCACTTGAAGTCTTCTGTAAACGTCAATCAAGTTTGTCATCTCAAGTCCCAGTTTGACTTGACCCTCCCTCGTACGTATGCTGTAGTCTAGGCAAAGCGCACAAGTTACACTGAATGACTCTGTACTACATCTTTCCTGTTCACCACTCACTCACTCATCTTCTATACCGCTTAATCCTGTATTCAGGGTCATGGGAGCCCAGGAGGGTTAAGGCACGAGGCAGGGTACACCCTGGACAGGGTGCCAATCCATTGCAGGGCACACACACACACTCATTCACACACTGTGGCCAATTTTGGGGAACGCCAATTAACCTAACCTACATGTCTTTGGACTGTGGGAGGAAACCGGAGAACCCGGACGAAACCCACCAAGTACGGGGAGAACATGCAAACTCCATGCACACAGAGACGGGAATCGAACCCGGACCCTGGGACCCTGGGGGAACTTCCTGTTCACCATTTATATTTGAACCTTAATTACCAGAACAGACGACACCCGAGTGCCATGTCAGTGTGACGCCAACATTCTCCAAGCCCCGAGTTGCACAGTTCTGACAATAAATAGATGAAAACCTCTCCTTAAACTCCAGGTCTGAGCAGCGGGAGCAGGATAATATGCTGCCAGAGGGATCACAGTGATGTCTACACTGAAATGATAGTCTCATCAGAACTGACCGAACGTCTGAGCTCAGACGCAGCGCAGCGCACCGGCCCTCTTCGCTCGATTGCTGTACAATCAGGAAAACAAGAAATCCACGAGAATAGAGAAGAGCGTTCATTCGTTCTTTCCCTTGGGCCAAAACAAAAACCTTTCCAAGTCTAATATTCTTCTGAAATATGACTCTCCCATTGTTTTCTGCACACAGACTGCAACCATCACGCGAATCCACCCGAGAGTTGTTTTTCTTTCTTTTCCGTGCTTATCTACATTTTAATGAGCAACATATGAGATGGAGGTGTTCGATAAGTGTTCTGTATCTCCAGCAGATATAGCCATCATGGTGTCTGATCTGCTCCTTTCTCCCCGGTCTGTATTGAAAGTGACAGGCTGCAGGATTGGGTAATTGGGAAAACGTTCTTCGTGGCAGCTCCGAGAGGCCTTTTAGTCACAAACTGCAATTTTCCATTCAGGAAAGCAGATAACAGTCTCGTTGCGAAGCCCACACCTCCTATTACGGTCAGGTAGCCGCTGCTGCTGCCATTAGGAGACGTGACATGTTGTCATACATGCCTTAT
This sequence comes from Clarias magur, assembly GCA_013621035.1. NCBI lineage: Eukaryota > Metazoa > Chordata > Actinopteri > Siluriformes > Clariidae > Clarias > Clarias magur. Next base: position 669,304 of record QNUK01000348.1, on the reverse strand, counting down.
TATTCCCAGAGAATCTCCGCATTGCTATTCCGAGCACAGGCCAGATAATAAGCTGCAGTATGACACTGACATGGAGCAGAAAGAGTCATGATTAATGTTGTGTATTCAGTCGGAAATAAACACTGCAACAATGAGAGCGCGTTTGAGAACTTATTATGACACGCTACATTGGAGTTTTACCTGATTTCGAAAGAGCTGAACAGAAGTTTTGCACTAGAGCCTAAATTCGATTTATGCTTTTAGACGTCTTTGTTGGTTTATTTTGGATTCCAGTTCATTGTGGTCTCCAGTCTGGTGTAGTGGTTTGCACGATGGTCTCGCACCTCCAGAGTCCAGGATTTGGTTCTGTGTGCATTATGTTGCATGAGTTTGCATGTTCTCCCTGTGCTTGGTGGGTTTCCTCCCGGTACTCGGGTTTCCTCCCACAGTCCAAAGACATGCAGATTAGGCTAATTGACATTTTGCCTGTAGTGTGTGATGGTGTGTGTGTGTATATGTCCTGCGAGCGATGGACTGGCATCCTGTCCAGGGTGTACCCCACCCAGTGCCCAAAATCTTCTGTGATAGGCTCCAGGATAAGCCATAAACAAGATTAATTCATTAATGAATTAGATGTTCCCCCTAATGTGACCTCATATAAGCAGACTTCTGATTTCGATTTGCTCAGCTCTGTTGTTCTCTCAATGGGTGTAGCTCAGTTATATATCGTAGATGCTGGAATGGCGCATTTGGATGATATCATGAAAGCGCGTTCATGGTGTTAAAAAATGCATTATCTGAGATTTATTTCAGTTGGAGAGTTAACACACACACACTTTGGGGGTCATTCTAACCCCTTTCCCGACAAGGGCAGTTCCAGAGCCAGTTCTTTGCTCTCAGACAGCCAAAGCAGCGGCTCCCAGACAGAACAAACGGTGCCATGGCGACACCAACACTTTGCTGGGCTAAAGGAAAGTACCGCTTACGTCAGCTGCCGGAGGCGGGATTATCAATTAACCAACATTAAAGTTTGTGACTTTCTAGTAATGATCGTTTGATCCCAAAGTAGACTTGCAAAGCCACGTTAAACTCCGCCTTTGTTGTTGTACTTGTCGCTAACATTTTTTCATTTTGCCGCTAGAATCTATTTATTTATTTATTTATTTATTAACTTATTTGTGCTAGCATTGCTGGGAGAGTAGATGTCTACATAGACGTTTACAGTGACGTAATGATGCAACTCTCTAGTCCATGGCAAAGCAAAGCCAGGTCTTACGAGGTTCCCTATCGAACCGTCTCTGAACCGGCACTAGCACCAGACATGGACTACTGACTACTGCACCTGGTTCACTCTGGCGGAATGGAGGTATCTGAGCGCTGCGATGTGAAACAAATAGTAAAATACGAGACCTCTCCTTTCTATTTATTGTTATCTTTATTTATTTATTGAAAGAAGTAATGTCTGTTTTTAGGAAAGAAGTAAAATAATAATAATAATAATAATAATAATAATAATAATGAGTAAAATTAGCATTGGTTGATGCATTTAACTTAACGGTCTATTATAGTATAAACAGCTGTGGACAAAAGTTTTGAGAATGACACAAATATTAATTTTCATAAAGTCTGCTACTTCAGTGTTTTTAGATCTTTTCGTCAGATGTTACTATGGTATACTGAAGAATAATTACAAGCATTTCGTGACCGTCAAAGACTTTTATTGACAATTACATTGAATTTAAGCAAAGAGTCAATATTTGCAGTGTTGACCCCTCTTTTTCAAGACGCCTGCCATTCTCCCTGGCGTGCTGTCCATCAACTTCTGAGCCATGCTCTGATTTATAGCAGCCCGTTCTTACATAATCAATGCTTGGAGTCAGAATTTGTGGCCTTCTGTTTGTCCACCTGCCTCTTGAGGAGTGACCACAAGTTCCCAATGGGATTAAGGTCCGGGGAGTTTCCTGACCATGGACCCAACATTTCGGTGTTTGGTTCCCTGAGCCACTTACTGAAGTTATCACTTTTGCCTTATGTGCGTGAGCTCTGTGTGTGTGTGTCATGCCATCCAGAGCCAGAGCATCCTGAGACCATTCATGTAGTGGACTGACCCAAAATGTTGCCTAAGAACACGGCCATGAATGAAGGATGGTGCAAAAACATCCTCCAAGACCAACTTTTCCAGCATGCTGGAGCTCCTTCCCATAAAGCAATAGTGATAACTAACTGGCTAAGGCCACTACTGGCTATAGTACTGAATTCTAGCCATCCAGCAGGAGTTAAGAATTTTTTTTTTTTTTTAAGTATTTAGTCCTGAGATTTCCCTTTTTTGTCTTCCTCTATATGATTAATATAAAGGTTCAGGTGATCCCTGCAGTGTGTCTCACTGAAATCATTTTATCCATCTCTCATGTCTAATTATCCAAATTCCCCATCCATTGCGTGACCCGGGGTGGCCTCTGGGGTTTAATTAGCAGTAAAGCTCGGCGCCCTGATGGTGAGATGAGCTGAATGATGAAGCTTTCAAACGTCTGTATCCGAGCTGCTCAAATCCTCTGTTTTATGAAGAATTTATGTTTTATTCATATCAAATATTGACCTTATATTTCTGCGGTTAAACTCAACAAATGCATGAATTTCTTTTTTTATTAAATTTAACAGCTAATCCGACTTGCTTAATGGAATTTAATTTGAATTTAATACAGTGAACTTGATTTGATGTCGGCTTTTGTTAGTTTTTATTATCTGCCCGTTTATACATGTACACCGTCGCCTCGTGAGCTCCTCATTAGCAACACTTTCTGTCTGCCGTTCCAAGATTAATTTATCAACTAAGAATAGATTTAATATGGAAATAAAATATGAGTTTGTGTGGAGTGATGGTGGGATATAAAATAAAGAGAGTAAAGAAGTGAGAGAGGGATGGCATGATGGAGGTTATGGTACAGTAGCTTGTACCCCTATTGCATGCATTAGGGGTTATATTAAAATCACATGGTACTTGTTTACAGCTAAACCTTTGAGACATCAGAGACTAGGCTTGTGTTCAATGCACTGAAATACACTTTCTTTCATTTGTCTTTTTTCTTTCTGATTCCATTTGTCTTTTTTCTTTCTGATTCCCATCCATTCCAACATCCGTTTAACAGGTAAGTTTTTTATTCGCTATTTAATTTACAGAAATGAGGGGAAAAGGGAAGGAAGAAAGTTGGGTTTTGCATTATAATAATTAAATGACTCAGAAATTAAATGTATAAACTTTATATAACATTTTGTTTGCAGTGCATATGATTGTATTTTTTATCTGACGGTTTTCATGTTTAGTTTATATTTCATTGATTTTTATAAGATTTTTTTACTAATAGTTAAAAATTCTAATTTAAAATTTTGTTTGTCTCAGACTCAACCATACACAATTCTAATTGAAGTGAAACGCTTATACGACGTGACCTAAAAATAGAAAAATGACACATTACTACAAATTCAAATAATTACAATTTTACTTTGACACTAAAAAGAAAACAAGTAAGCTCAAGATATAAGATATTTTTATAGTAATCTTTTGTTTCATTCGTGATTTTTTGTAATTTAAAAAAATTATAACTTGACACTAGAAATAATACCATTATGCTATGCTATGAAAATTTCATTTGTATTTTTATTTATTTTTCACATATGATTTTTTAATACTTTCTTCTTTTTTCCATTTGATCTCCCACAATTCATGTTTAAGTGTAGTTAATTTTATTATAATAAAATTATATAACATCATTCACATTTTCTTATAAGATTATTTTTAAGATTAATTTATTTTCACTTTTTTATTTATTTACTTTTTACACCTTATCATTACACATTAGTTTTTTTGTTGTTGTTGTTTTTCAGAAGAGTGAAAAATGTAACATCGCATATGAAATCTCTCTTATTTTTCCATAAGGGTTTGGATCGTGGTGCCCATTCCATTTTGATTTTTTTTTATCTTCTGTGGTACACTAATACAAGCAGACATTTCACATGTAGCATATGACTGTATTTTTTAATGTGATTTTTTTCACATTGTTAGGTTATGTTTCATATATTTAATTTATATTTACATAAATAAAATTCGTATTGATCTCACACGCAACCACACACAGTACAACATGCAGTGAAATGCTTATAAAAATAGAAGAATTACACAACGAATTATAATAATAAAAATTAGCCTTGACACTTAAAAAGAATACAATTAAACAAAAGATAAAAGTTTAATTTTATTTTTACATCAGATTTTTTTTACATACATTTTTTTTTTCAATTTGAACTCCCACAATTAACTTTTTAATTGATTTTCTAAACAATTTATATTTTTTATATAATTGATTTTGATAATTCCACATCTTATTATTTACATAATTACAGATTTTACAGATACAGATTTTTTTTAAAGATTAATTTCCTTCTACACCTGATCTTTACACATTTGTTTATTTTCAGAAGAGTGAAAAATGAAACATCACATATGAAATGTATCTTATTTTTCTATAAGGCTTTGTATTATGGGATCATCTACAGCCTGCACAATTCCAAACGTAAAATTTCATGCACGTCAACAGCATTCAAAGAAAAACACAATCCCATTTTTCCTCTAAGATCCCATCTGTCACTCCTAACACGACCGACACTAGGACCTGGAAGTAGTACGGTCATTATTCAGGAAGCATAAAAGGAGACAAGATGGCTCCACACATTGCTCAATCATTGAGTTTGCCCATGCTATCAACGACGCTCTGTCCATCTAATCGTGAGTACTCACTTTCTTGGATTTCGCTTTCGATTAAGTGTGTGTTATTAGAACGCGGGTTTATTTGTGTAAACTCTTGCTCTCGAGCCGGGAGAGTTCTATAAATAAACAGCGTGGTTATCGTGCCTGTTCGCGCTACTTCCGCGTTTGGGTTTACCATCCATGCTACAGGGTTAACTGCTAGTCTTTTGGTCCGTCTCCGTTTGTTTGTGACAGAATGACTGAGCCATCAGCAGTAAACACAGCGGATTACGCTCACCTCTGCGATGTGGTTGATCAACATGCTAAGCTGATCGATCAGCTCCATAGTGAAGTCGCGGTTCTCTGCCAAGGCATCCAAGACATCGCGGCCTGCGCCGCGAGGTGGCGGAGCTACGGCAAGCTGCCACGCCCGTTGCAGCAGCTGCTGCGCCGCCACCCTCCCCCCCTTCTTCTGATGTCTTCATTGCTCTACCGGATAAGTGTGATGACACGGATGGGAAATGCAGTGTTTTTTTAACCGCGTTGGATCTTGTGTTTGAGTTTAATTCCACCAGATACTTCACAGACCGCGGCGGTCCTGCGATCTGATTCAGATGTAGCCTATTCTTACACAGAGTTCACCCACCAGCTAAAACTCACCTTTGAACATCCTGCTGCTGAGGTGGAGACCGACTATGAGAGGACCATCTGTCCTCTGCGCCCGGGAAACACGCAGCCCCGGTGAGGAGTGAGAGTGACTCACCGGGTTCCATCTCCCTCTCCACCTCCCTGACCAATGATTCCCGTCTCACGGTAAGAGTACACCTCCAGTTTGGCCACAAACTGTCGGAAACTGTCAGAACTGTCGGAAGTACCGCATTCATCGACTCCGGTGCTGCTGGTAACATCATTGACTCTTCTTATGCCAAGAAACTGGGGGTAAAGATCGAGACGTTATCCCAGCCCGTAATTATTACATCTGTCAATGGTCGGCCCCTCTCCTCCAAACCCAACCCATCACCTTGAACATTGGCCAACATCAGGAACAGCTCCACTTCTACCTCACCGCCATCTCTTCGCCTCCACTTATTCTCGGACACCCCTGGTTACTTCACCACGACCCGCTCATATCTTGGACACAAAGTCGGATCTTACAATGGGGGCCGACTTGTTCTGAACTCTGCCTACGGGCCCAGGCTGGGACGTATTCTAGGGAGTCCGAGGCCCCCGATGTCGACACAGACAACTTCCCGAGTGCCTACCGGGAACTGGCTGAGGTGTTCTGTAAAAGACGGGCAACCCACCTACCTCCTCATTGCCCCTACGACCTTGCCATCGACCTTCAGCCAAGTTCCATGCCACCCCGCGGCCACCTCTACTCATTATCTGACACAGAGACGCAGGCAATGGAGGAATATGTTTTCAGTGGACTGCGCCAAGGTACTATCCGGCCTTCCTCCTCACCTGCCGCCACGGGGTTCTTCTTCGTGAAGAAACGCGATGGCAGCTTATGCCCCTGTGTTGATTATCGGGGGCTCAACAACATCACCATCAAGAACCGACATCCATTGCCTCTTACCAACTCTGCCCTGGACCCCCTCTCTGGTGCCACCATTTTTACTAAGTTGGACCTCCGGAGCGCCTACAACTTGGTGCGCATCAGGGAGGGCGATGAGTGGAAGACGGCCTTCATCACTCCCACCGACCATTATGAAAGTTTGGTAATACCATTTGGACTCTGCAACGCTCCTGCTGTCTTACAGCAATTCATTAACAACATTCTAAGAGATATGTTAGGTCGATGGGTGTTCGTCTACATAGACGACATTCTCATATACTCCCGGACTGTCAGTGAACATGTACAACACGTCAGAGTGGTTCTAAAGAGATTGCTCGCCCACCAGCTGTACTGTAAGTTGGAGAAGTGAGCGTTCCACGAGCGCTCTACCACGCTCCTGGGTTTTGTCAACTCACCCCAGGGTGTGGCCATGGACCCCCAGAAGCTGGAGTTTGTGAGTCACTGACCCCTACCCAGGACTCTCAAACAACTCCAGCATTTCCTCGGGTTTGCGAACTTCTATCGTCGCTTTATCCGGACTACAGTACGGTTGCAGCTCCGCTAACTGCCGCGCCCATCATCTCACCCCTTCCACCTCACCGCTACTGCCATCGCCACCTTCCGTGAACTCTGTCGCCGCTTCACTACGACTCCTATCCTCCTTCATCCAGATGCCAACAAACCATTCGTTGTGGAGGTGAACGCGTCGGATGTGGGCGCCGGGGCCGTTCTCTCCCAACGAGGTCCAGACCAAAAGCTGCATCCCTGCAGCTTCTTCTCCAAGAAATTTGACCACACTCAGCAGCGATACGGAGTAGGGGACCGCGAGCTGCTGGCCATAAAGTGGGCCTTGGAGGAATGGCGACACTGGCTCCAGGGCACCAGAGAGCCATTCATCTTCTGGACTGATCACCAGAACCTCATCACCATCCGTTCACTGAAACAGCTGAACCCCAGACAGACGCGGTGGGCGCTATTTTTTGAAGACTACAACTTCCACCTGTCATACCTCCCAGGGTTCCAAGAACACCAAAGCTGACACCCTTTCACGACAGTATGAGGAAGACGTCCCCCGCCTGGATGACTCTATGTGCCCAACATCGTCAAGCCAGAGGTTCTTCAGTGGGGGCACTCCTCCCTCCTCTCAGGTCACCCCAGAAGATTCATCGGTCCATACCGCATCACCCTCCGGATTAACCGTGACCTACCGGCTCCAGCTGCCTGTGGCGCTCTGTATCTACCCGGTATTCCATATATCTCAACTCAAACCCTTCACCACTTCCCCTATGGTTCCACCCACCCACCCTGCTCTCCCTCCCCGTATCAATGAGGGCGGTCCCGCTTATACTGTACGTCGGATCCTTGATTCGCGGCCTCGGGGCAGAGGCGTGCAATACCTAGTTGATTGGGAAGGTTACGGCCCTGAGGAGCGGTCCTGGATTCCGGCACGGTTCATTCTCGACCCCAAGCTAATCCAGGACTACCGTCTTCGGGTATCCTCCACCCCAGGACCGTCGGGTGCCGGTCCTGGACAGGGGGTAGTGTCATGCGCACTCCTAACACGACCGGCACTAGGACCTGGAAGTAGTACGGTCGTTATTCAGGAAGCATAAAAGGAGACAAGATGGCTCCACACATTGCTCAGTCATTGAGTTTGCCCATGCTATCGCCGACACTCTGTCCGTCTAATCGTGAGTACTCACTTTCTTGGGTTTCGCTTTCGATTGAGTGTGTCTTATTAGAACGCTGGTTTATTTGTGTAAACTCTTGCTCTCGCGCCGGGAGAGTTCTAAAAATAAACAGCGTGGTTATCCTGCCTGTTGGCGCTACTTCCACGTTTGGGTTTACCATCCACGCTACAGGGCTAACTGCTAGTCTTCTGGTCCTTCTCCATTTGTTTGTGACACCATCATGGTCTGATATAAAACCAGTGTCCTCGAAGATCAGTAAAAAAAATTTGAGGTTGGATGTCTCCTCTACAGTGATGATAAGAAAAGGTGCCGCATGGCAGGAGTTGAAGATTATCCAGAAATAGCAATATTTTTTTTTGTTTGTGTTTGTGATGTGCTCAGAAGAGCAGTTACTTTAACTGGCAGTTAAATAAATCAGTCTGCATTTGGGAGGTTCAGGTTGCCAAAAGCACTCAAATGCTACTGAAATCATTGGAGCAAAATGGGATATTGGATTTTTTTTTTTTAAGCTATGCAAGAGCGTTTTAGCTAAAACAGAAGCATATTGGCTGGAGATGTGCTGGAACGTTTCATGAATGTTCGCATCGCCATCTGTTTGAAAAACATCAAAGCGGTTAACATGGCCCTGAGAGAAACTGCACGTTTCTGTATCGCGTCTCCTCTACCCATGCCGAGTCCCCGGATTCATTCATAAAAGCCGAATTCATTGAGAAACAGATAACAGGACATTTATTCAAACTGCATTTGGGTGGGATATAATAGGCAGCAAGTGACCCTTTTTTCCTGAAGTTGGTGTGTGTTGGATGCAGAAAAAATGGGCGAGAGTAAGGATTTGAGTGACTTTGACGTACTGTACTGATGCACAAAGGCTGGCCCGTGTAGTCTGATGCAACAGAAGAGCTACTGGAGATCAAATTGATGAAAAGTGCATCACTGTTGTGGTGGCAAAAGTGGGACAGACTAAAAATTAGGAAGGACGTCGTAATGTTCTGGCTGATCAGTGAAAGTTTTGGTCTTGTTTTCCTGGGAAAGTCTTCATGAGAGCCAGTTTCATCATGGTGCTTGATTGGTTTTGGAGAACAATTGGCAATACTGTTCTTGCAAGAACTGTTCCAGAACAGCTGACCTTCACATCTTGTGTATATATAGTTGATGTCTGGATAGAAGAAAATCAAAATAAAAAGATTTTCAAGAAGAAAAACACTTTCCCAATCTTTATGATTTCGTAAGTTTGAATCTGAAGAATGACGAAAATTTCTGTGGCTAGAAAGCTAAACTTCTGATTGGGCGGGGCTTACATTCTTTCTCTTGTCAATCACACACAACAGTAGTGAATAAAAACTGCCTGTGATATTAAACCTATAAGAAGGTTGATAATATTTTATTTTATTTATTTATTTATTTTGACAATTGTGCTTAAGCTATATACATATACTTTACGACTGTATGATATTGTATTGTATGTCGCGTCCATCATGCTGAGACATCATGTGAGAGTAAATCATATTTCTAAGATTTAGGATCTGATATGTCTCTCTTCACAAGGCGTTCTAAAGCAGTTAACTGCACACTGTAGAAGAGCACCCTGCTGAGAATGGAAGGAGTCTGAACTCCTACAAACTCCAACCAAAGTAGCACTTAGCCTGTCAGTTACCCCGACGTGGCGTGTGAGACCGGCTGTGCACCGATGCTACGCAAAAAATCAGGAAGAAGTTTTCTACATGAGCAGAGTGTAATTCCGGGATTTGAACTTTGAGATGGGGGCTGGATTTTTTTCCAACGGGTCTCTGGAGCATTAACGTTCATTATAAAATTGGAGATATTTTAAGGTGGTGAAGGTTTAGGTGTTTTTGATTCAAAATCATGGGAATCTAAGCACATGTGCGTATCTCTTCTGAGTGTACAGTATGTACCTTCTTTCCGTGTGTAAATATTGCTGTAACTTTGAGCTTTATGTCACCAACAGATGGTGGTGAATGGAGCCTGAATAGTTTTTCTTATGTTTTTGTTGTTTACCGCATGGGATTGTCCTCCATATTGTTTACTTCCACTTCAGGAATATGTGTACCGTTATTAGCTCCCCATAACAATCCCTGAATAATGCCATTATTTCTGCCACTCTGTAGGTTGCCAAGTTGATGCATGCATTATTCAGCAATGCAGCATATCAAATGTGTGAGAAAGCATATGTTTTGATGAGCAGCTTCTCTCAGAGTGTCTGAGTGTGTGATCTGCATGGCAACATCGAGGGTGCAGCTTTCGGGAACTCAAATCAGAAACAGTGGAGCTTTGTGTCTTCTCATTAACCATACTGATAAACCATACTTTGGTTTATAACTGAAGACAAGACAAGATTATGTGTTTATCTCCTATGCTCCAACTGGGTTCCCCCCACCCCCCACCCCCCACCCCCCATGTGAATTAATGAGACCTGGAAATGATCAATTGGATTAATCTGAGTGGAAAGATGGATCTGTATTAATAAATACAATCTATTTATTATCTTAGAGTAACTGCTTTGTCCAGGTCAGGGTCACAGTTGTTTCCCTTGTGCCACAGCGGTGGCTTTGGCCCATGGTGCATAACTTCATGGGACCTTTGGGGAGTATGCTGTGGTGTCTGGGACGTTAGTGGTGGATCTTTTGTGTGCTGTGGGTTGAGGCCTCCGTGGATCGGAATTGTTTGTTCTATGGATGATCAACTGTGAATTTTGGAGGCTGAGGCTTTAACAAACCTTGAACAAAGATTAAGCTATTTGTCACATGTACCTTACAGCATAGTGAAAATATTCTTCCCTATATCCTAATAAGGAAGCTGGTGTCAGAGCACAGAATCATCCAGGATACAGCGCCCCGAAGCAGAGAGGGTTAAGGGCCTTGCTCAAGGGCTCAACAGTGGCAGCTTGATGGTGCTGGGGCTCGAACCCCCTGTCTTTCCAATCAATTACCCAGAACCATAGCTGTTTGATCCACCACTACTCCTATTACTTTGTGCTGCACTGGCTTTTCTGTGGGATTGAACCTGATTGGTTGGTCTTTGGTCCCTGTGGGCATGGCTTTGTGACTTGGGTGCCCATGATCCTGTCACCAGTTTACAGGTAATTGATATGATATTGGTGGCACAGTGATTTAGTGCTTGGTTAGCTCTGTAGCTTTGCACCTTCAGGGTCCTGGTTTGATTCCCGCCTCGGGTCTGTGTGCATGAATTTGCATGTCCACTTTTGCTTGGAGAGTTTCCTCCCACAGTCCAAAGCCATATAGCTTATGCTAATATCCGTTCCCAAATTGCCTGCAGCGCGTGAATGTTGACCGGAGGTCCTACCACAGTTTCATAAATGGGAATAAATACAAGGGTCTCCACTGGTCACCACGGTCCCTAGCTGGGTTTACAGAGGTTTCTAGATGGATGGATGGAGTCAATGATATGCAATTCACCAGGCATGTAATTGTGTCACATATAGATATTGAAGAGCTTTTAAAGAGTGCAGTGTACATAGATGCAAATGTACCCAATTAAATGACTGAAATAATTATCATATTTAATGCCTTTATCAGTTCATAATGAACAGCAGATCAGCATAATTAAGGGAAATGACTCTAAAGGGGTCAAACACTTCTACAGAAAGTCAACCAACCTTGTCATGACCCCGGTAATAATATATTCCTCTGCAAAACACAGATACACCACCACTCAGAGCCTGGAGCAAGAAAAACAAACACACAAAAACACTTGTACATACAGCCTGGAATAAGACCCAGATACAAATCTCGCCAACAACACAAAGAATCTGAAACTGCCGTGCTGCAGCACAGGACCAAGCCATCCACACTGAATAAAACATGAGGATAACACACAACCCTCCAGATTCCTTTCACATGGATGCATTAGATGGCCGAAAGTTTGTGCACCTTACCATCACTTGTATTTGGCCGCCTTACTTGTGACTCTAGATCAGGTTGGGTTCCAGTGAAGGGACAGTGTTATTCTACATCATACTTAGGCATTCTATACAATTGTGTGCTTCCAATGTGGTGGCAACCATTCAGTGAAGAAGAGCCTGTGGATGTGATTGTCATGTGTCCACAAACATTTGACCTTCTTTTTTCAAACTATTGCTATAAAGTGTCAAATGTGTGAGACCCTGTCTTGACTCTTAGTCCCATGTCAAAAGGTTGCATCATTAAAGAACATAATGCAAATGTGGTCTCTGAGCTGCTGCATTCATGAATATTAAAATTACTATTCCTCGTTCCCTCTTTTGTTCCATAAGATAGTAGTTTCTTGTTGAACTGTGGTGGAGGGATATGTTTTATTACTTGTCTAGGTTTGCTGGTGTTATACCGGTTTGTTCACATAGGTAACCTTATATTGGTCGATTGATAAAAAAAAAAAAATCAAGATTACAACCAACATGAGCACACACACCTTCTCCTACTGTTGTAAATGTCCCCTGAGGAACCACAGAGGCTCCACACGGAACTCTCTCAGCTTCTCAAATGGTGTATTTATGTCAGTTGACATCCCTGTTAACTAAAACTTGGGCGTTGTGTTGTTTAGGCCCTCCAGGATTGAAGGAAACTCAAAACGGTCAAAACATGATATTGGTGCTAAGGTCTCAGCTAGGTGAAAAAGTGAATTTTCAGATGAAATCATATAACATATATGAAATAAGTTTCATATCCAGAAACACATTTGCTAAATACAATTTCACACCCTTTGATGTAGTGTCTGTAAGTAATATATATATATATATATATATATTTCAATGATCTTAATTGTCATTCAGATGAAACTTTGCCAGTATAAATTTCATATGAAAAGACAATGCTGAAAAAACTGTATTATTATAAAATACAAAATTGTTAAGATATTGCAACATGAATTTGACATGGTTACAGACACTACAGATTTTTTGCTTTTTAAGTTTTTCTCTACAACCAATTTAAGCAACAATTTTTACATGTCGTTTTAACAGGTTTAACCCTTTTTTCACCCGGGTGGCACCATAAAGCACAGACACGAGGCTCGGTCTTATGAAGAAAAGGGTAATTCATTTAAGGAAAATGGAGAAGGAAAGGGTTAAAGGAGGGAGGAAGGAAAGAAAGTTGAAGGAATTATGTGATGTGCACGTGCAGGTCTGGTGGGCAGTGCCCCGCAAGCATGCGTGGGCCCGCATGGACAGTGGCTCCTGCTCAGTTCACTCATGATGGCTCTGCTCTTTGGGGGCACGTCCTCAGACGGGAGTCCTCTGTGATGTCCCGCGGGAACAGGGGGCGTGACGTATACCTCCTAGCGGCCTTTTCTTCCTCTGCTAAATCCGGATCCATGCGAGAGCTGAAGAGCTGAGGGTGCTCAGGCAGTGAGCTCACAGTTGTCCATGCTGCGGAGATCAAAGGCTCATTCCACTTTCCTCTTTGAAGTCCCTGGGGCTTGTTCCATTGCCCCGTGTGCATCCACTTGGAAAGGCCAGTAGCCTAACATACCCCGAGCTACAGTCTTATACACCAATTTTAGTATTAATACTCATAAAGAAAGATGAATCATTTTAATTTTATATATTATTTTAAATGATTGTTTATTGTTTTCCTGACTCAAATGAGCTTAGTCTGACATGTGCAGATGTAACGACAACTACGTACATTTACATTGGAATATTAGATTTCAGGACAGTTTTCTTGTAGCTGCGCTCTATGTGAGTAATTTTATTAGTGGATACAGTTGACTTTAACTTCACTACATCCTACAACAAATATCTGTACTTTCTACTGCACTACATTTGTGCATAACCATGTTAGTGTGAAGTATTTGAAGCAGGAATGTAAAGCAGTCATCTGCTGACTATTATGCATAACGACACTATTTGCATTTCTTCTGTGAAATGCTTAATCATCTAGCGAGAACATTATTGTCAAGTGCAAAACCCATCAAGCACCATGATGAAACTGGCTCTCATGAAGTCCTTCCCAGGAAAGCAAGACCAAAATTAAAAATTCCAAAGTTAGAGTTACCAGCCTCAGAAATCAAACAGCACCTCGGATTTGAGCTGTTATGAAGGATTTAGAGCATAAGTAGCAGGTACAACTCAATATCAACTGTTCAACGGATCTAGGGTCTGGGATCTAGCTCAGTGGTTAAGGAATTTGACTACGGTACGGGACTAAGGTACCAGGTTCAAATCGCACGTCCACCAAGTTGTCCCTGTTGGGCCCTTGAGCAAGGTGCTTATCGCTCAACTGCTCACATGTACAGGGTGAGCCATTTGTATGGATACACCTTAATAAAATGGGAATGGTTGGTGATATTAACGTCCTGTTTGTGGCACATTAGTATATGTGAGGGGGCAAAGTTTTCAAGATGGGTGGTGACCATGGTGGCCATTTTCAATAGGAAGAGGGTCATGTGACACATCAAACTTATTGGGAATTTCACGTAACTTTATTCTTTCTTGAGTTATTTACAAGTTTCTGACCACTTATAAAATGTGTTCAATGTGCTGCCCATTGTGAGTGCTGCCCACTCTTCTCCCACTCTTCACACAATAGCAACACCGCAGGAGAAATGCCAGCACAGGCTTCCAGTATCCGTAGTTTCAGGTGCTGCACATCTCGTATCTTCACACCATAGACAATTGCCTTCAGATGACCCCAAAGATAAAAGTCTAAGGAAGGCAGATCGGGAGACCTTGGGGGCCATTCAACTGGCCCATGACGACCAATCCACTTTTCAGGAAACTGTTCATCTAGGAATGCTCGGACCTGACACCCATAATGTGGTGGTGCACCATCTTGCTGAAAAAACTCAAGGAACATGCCAGCTTCAGTGCATAAAGAGGGAAACACATCATCATGTAGCAATTTCAAATATCCAGTGGCCTTGAGGTTTCCATTGATGAAGAATGGCCCCACCATCTTTGTACCCCATATACCACACCATACCATCACTTTTTTTGTTCCAACAGTCTTGGAGGGATCTGTCCAATGTGGGTTAATGTCAGACCAATAGCGGTGGTTTTGTTTGTTAACTTCACCATTCACATAAAAGCTTGCCTCATCACTGAACAAAATGTCAATGGCTGTGAACAAAGAGAAACCTCTAAATAACTATGAAAGCATAAAGTTACTTTAAAACCAAGCACACCATTGTTTTTCTTGTGAAATTTCCAATAAGTTTGATGTGTCACATGACCCTCTTCCTATTGAAAAAACAAAAGTTGGATCCAAGATGTCCGACTTCAAAATGGCCATCATGGTCACCACCCATCTTGAAAAGTTTGCTCCCTCACCTATACTAATGTGCCACAAACAGGACGTTAATATCACCAACCATTCCCATTTTATTAAGGTGTATCCATATAAATGGCCCACCCTGTAGAATGAAATACAAACAGATAAGGACGCCTGCCAAATGTTTAAAGGAGATTATTGTATATATTGGATGACTTCAGCCTTGTTTTACAATGGATAAATAAATAAAAATTAGGAATGACCATGGGATTAGATGGTGTGTCCAAATCCCATACCTATCCTATAAATCTAAAGAAAAACCATTGTAATAAAGTACCACTGGATGTCAAGTCCAATGTCACATTTACACATAACAAGTAGACTTGTGCATCAAAAATAAACAGCGAACAGGATGCGTCCTGCATGCAGAACCATGGAACAACAAATACCCGCTATAACATTTCAGTCATTGTTATTGACACTACTCTTACTGATTTTTCATAATAACAATAATGACTGGCTGAGGTTGGTCCACGCTTTGTAAATGACTTCTCATTATCTCCCTTAATGTCAAATAGTCTTTATGCAGTTTGTAAATTTCAAGAGCTGTTACAGCAGCACACACATCTAACCAGGAATTTATGTGCAGAGTTTCATGCAAATTTGAATTCCTCCATTATTAATCCCATAGAACTCTTACTCATCAAGGCCAGTGCTTTTTAAGTATGCTGCAGCATATGCGCTACTGTGGAAAGCATCACAAAAGACACAAATCTTTTAGATTTTCAAGGATAAAGAATCTTTTAAATTTATGATTTTCGGGAACTCATTGACAAGGTAAGAGTGCCAAATTCACTCTAATTGTGGATAAAATATCTTTTATTTATAATGTCCTGGGTTTTTGCTCATGAGACAATAATAAATTTTGATTCTAGATTCCTTTGTATTCCCAGCTTGGTCTTTTCCTGAGAACACTTGATTTCTTGGTGACTGCAGGAAGCCAGGTTAGATCCTAGCAGCATCTGTCTCTCCTCCAAAAGTATGGCATTTATACTACACTGTGTTTTCTTTTACTATCTAAGCTGCTTTAATTTTCTAAATTGTCTACAACTTAATATAAAATACAATACGGTGCTGTGATCTAACTAATTAGTACAGCCTTTATTTGTCACACATGCATTAGTGCAATGTCAAAATCCTTTCATCACATATTCAAGCTTAAGAAGTTAGTTGTCAGGACACAGGATCAGCCTTGATATGGCACCCAGGATAATCAAAGTTATGTAGATAATTAGGGCCCAAGCACTATAAGGTGCGCAGGACCCTCTTGTTTTCCTTAGGATTTTTTTTCCACCCTTTTGGACTTTTCGGGGGTCTTAACATACTCAAAAACTCATGAAACTTGGCAGACAGGTTGGAATCTGCTCCTATCAGGATGCCTGAGATTCTCGTGGCCCGGGGCCCCCAGGGGCCCCCACATAAGATTTTCATGCTTAGCTCATACACAGCTCATACATCAGAGCTCATCGAGCCAAACAACTTTCGCAATGCATGTCCTGGGCTAAACTCAACAGGAGGCCGGTTATTTTGGGTCGTTCGCAAAAACGCACCCAATGGATTTTGATATACTCCTCCTAGGGAAATTATACAATCGCTACCAAACTGGGCCAAAGAGATCTAAAGACACTGAGGATGCAAAATTGCAGAGGGATTTTTGATATCTCAAACGGGTCAGCCGTGATAATGTATTAAACTTATCGAAAAAGTAGATCAACCGCATAACCCGTTTCACCAATCAGAGACGCAGCAACAATGATCACATGACTCCATTTGACCAATCAGGTCTTCAGCCGGCGTTCTATAAGTTCTTCCTACCTGTGAATCCGTCCTACAAAAGCTCACTGCGCATGCACAAACAAAAGTTTCCACATCTTTCTCTGATTTTGCAGAACGCCCATGAATCCATGCTGCTAATAGTGGTATCTTGAGGTTAATGTACAGTCGTGGCCAAAAGTTTTGAGAATTACATAAATATTGGAATTGGAAAAGTTGCTGCTTAAGTTTTTATAATAGCAATTTGCATATACTCCAGAATGTTATGAACAGTGGCCAGATGAATTACATCATCCTTCTTTGCCATGAAAATTAACTTGATCCCGAAAAAAACTTTCCACTGCATTTTATTGCTGTCATTAAAGGACCTGCTGAGATCATTTCAGTAATCGTCTTGTTAACTCAGGTGAGAATGTTGACGAGCACAAGGTTGGAGATCATTATGTCAGGCTGATTGGGTTCAGCCTGATTGGGGAATGGCAGACTTGACATGTTAAAAGGAGGGTGATGCTTGAAATCATTGTTCTTTCATTGTTAACCATGGTGACCTGCAAAGAAACACGTGCAGCCATCATTGCGTTGCAATGCATAAAAATAGCTTCACAGGCGAGGATATTGTGGCTACTAAGATTGCACCTAAATCAACAATTTACAGGATCATCAAGAACTTCAAGGAAAGAGGTCCAATTCTTGTTAAGAAGGCTTCAGGGCGTCCAAGAAAGTCCAGCAAGCGCCAGGATCGTCTCCTAAAGAGGATTCAGCTGCGGGATCGGAGTGCCACCAGTGCAGAGCTGCTCAGGAATGGCAGCAGGCAGGTGTGAGCGCATCTGCACACACAGTGAGGCCAAGACTTTTGGAAGATGGCCTGGTGTCAAGAAGGTCAGCAAAGAAGCCACTTCTTATCAAATCTTATCATTTTGATTCATACACATTGCATAAAAACTTATTTCTTTTTATTGTGTAAAGCTGCTTTGCGACAATGTCAATTGTTAAAAGCGCTATATAAATAAAATTGAATTGAATTGAATTGAACTTCTCTCCAAAAAAAATATCAGGGACAGATTGATCTTCTGCAAAAAGTATGGCGAATGGACTGCTGAGGACTGGGGCAAAGTCATATTCTCGGATGAAGCCTCTTTCCGATTGTTTGGGGCATCTGGAAAAAGGCTTATCCGGAGAAGAAAAGGTGAGCGCTACCATCAGTCCTGTGTCATGCCAACAGTAAAGCTCATACTCACACTCACAATTTTACCCCAAAAGCACAGCCATGAATAAAGAATAGTACCAAAACACCCTCCAACAGCAACTTCTTTCAACAGTTTGGTGAAGAACAATGCATTTTCCAGCACGATGGAGCACCGTGCCATAAGGCAAAAGTGAGAACTAAGTGGCTTGGGGACCAAAACGTTGAAATTTTGGGTCCATGGCCTGGAAACTCCCCAGATCTTAATCCCATTGAGAACTTGTGATCAATCCTCAAGATGCGGGTGGACAAACAAAAACCCACTAATTCTGACAAACTCCAAGAAGTGATTATGAAAGAATGGGTTGCTATCAATCAGGATTTGGCCCAGAAGTTGATTGAGAGCAGCGCAGTCGAATTGCAGAGGTCCTGAAAAAGAAGGGCCAACACTGCAAATACTGACTCTTTGCATAAAAAAACGTATGAAAACGTATGAAGTGCTTGTAATTATATTTCAGTACATCACAGAAACAACTGAAACAAAGATCTAAAAGCAGTTTAGCAGCAAACTTTGTGAAAACTAATAATTGTGTCATTCTCAAAACTTTTGGCCACGACTGTACAATCTTGCTTTGAGTATAGAATGCTTTTTTCATGTTTGTATGTGATTGTATGTTACCTTTAATTGTGCATATAATGTTACTTTAACAGTCTACGAATATATAAGTATATTTCAGTACAGAATTAATCACCAACACACGTGTTGTACATTTTTATGCATCCCAAAATATATGATGCATCTCTGGCATCATATATTGTACAAAGCATGTTTCGCTTGCAAAAGAGCAGCTTCATACTGCAGTGTCTTCTCTATCTGCCAAAACACTTCAGCATATACTGTAGACAGGGTAATTCAAAAAGAATGAACTGTTTTCATGACCAATTGCTTCAGTTCTCAAGCATGGTTATTGAATAAGTCAGTGACCATTTGAAAAAAGAGTTATCTAAGTTTTGAATGGCTGCCACCTTAAACATTGAGTAACAACAGCGATCAGCTCAGTGGATTGGGATATGATCCACTGATACTGTATGCACCTGGGAGGAATTCTCTTATTGCATTCATGTTGCCCGTGCTGGAGGTAGTGCTCACGTTGAACATTTGTAAAACAGAAAATAAAAGTTGATTATGAATAGAATACTTGTGTTAGAAACCTCCACTAGAGGTCACTGTTCATGTCTGTCTGTCTGTAGTTCTTGTTGGTTGACTCAGTTTCCCAGAAGGCCCCTCAGTCAGGTGATGAGTGCTCACCTGAACTGAGGTGGCTCATTAAAACCTCCTATAAATAGCAGTTTGTTCTGGGAAACTGGGTCGAGCATTGTCTGTTTGGTCTGTTTGTATTTGTTGGATGTTTATTTGTTGGTATGTTTTGTTGGTTTTTCTACATACTGTCATGTGGGCATTCCTTTTTGTTTGTTTGTTTCTTTCTTTAAGTTTATATTTTAGTTATATTGTTTTACCTTTGTTTAAAGAGGGCTCTAGTTGTGTTTTCTGTATGTTCCTTGTTCTAGTGGATTCATGGAGCTGTCCTGTTTCATGTTTAGTTAGGCTGTGTCTCCTCCTGTGTAAGTACTGTTCTGAGTCTTCCCAGTGTCAGTCTTCTTGTTTAGTTCTTTGGTTAAAACTCCCCTTGTCTGTGTAGCCACATGAGGGCTTAGCCGTTAGCAGGGTTAGCCACTAGTAGGCCTGGACGGCTAGTAGGGTTAGTCTCCAGTAGGCTAGCCTCTAGTGGGATTGACTGCTAGTGGTTCTGGTCGCTAGTAGGTTAGCCGCTAGTTTGGTATAGCCTCATGTGTGCCTTTCCTTTCGTGTTCCAGTCCCGGTCCCCTAGGTCAGTACTAACTAAGTTAGGTCAGCATCCAGTGTCCCCAGTGTTCCATGTAGCTACTAACCCAGCCAGTCCAGTCCCTGAGGCCCCGTCCAGTCCCTGTCTCTCCAGTCCCTGTCTCTCCAGTCCCTGTCTCTCCAGTCCCTGTCTCTCCAGTCCCTGTCTCTCGTTCCCCTATGTGTCTTTAGTTAGCACCAGCTCCATGTTTCCTCATCCCTAGTTCTGTCAGCTCCTGGTTCCGTGTGTTCAGTTCTTGTTCCTGTGTTTTTCCTGAGCCCTAGTTTGAGTTTGTTGTTTTGGTTCCTTTCTTCGTTTGTCAGAGTTGTTTAAAATAAAGACTTTGTTTAAAACCCCTCTGCGTCCATGCCCACGGCAACATCAGCTGGTCTAGCAACTACCACCAGCTAGACCCATGACAACTTGTGACTTGGCTGAAGTTTTTTATTACTTTTAATTAATAAAATATTTAAATATTGCATAGTGAAATTGGTTCGTTCTTTTTTTTAATTGCCCATACACACTGTAGGTACATACATATATACAGTACATACATAGTGTGTGTATACAGTGCATCCATGTACAGTGTGTGTATATACAGTATGTGTGTGTGTGTGTGTATATACATATAAACCTAAATGTCTTGGTATACTGCAGCATTAAGTTTGCCCTTCACTGGGGATAAGGGACCTGGTTGATAGTTTGACCAAATACGTTCGTCCATATAGTGTATATAAATTGGGGGGGGACAAATGTGTGCAAGCTTGTTTAAGATTAAGTATGCACACCCCTTTACTAATTTACCACCGTAGACTAATAACTTAGCACATCCTGATTTGGCCATTTTATTCCACTCTTTCTTATATATAAAAATTGGAGGAGGCATCTCCTGTACACGAACATTTTCAAGTCCTTCCACGGCAGGATTTCGAGCTGGGTTCTGACTAAGCCATTCCAAATGATCTTCCTCTTCTGAAGCTGTTCCTTTTGGATTTGTGATTTGAGTCTTTATCGCACTGGAAGGTGAAATGTTTCTCCATTTTCAGCTGTCTCACAGAGGCCCGCAGGGTTTGTTTCACAATAAATTGGCACTTGGAGCTATCCATGTTCCTCTATATCCCTCTTTGACGACTAGAGCCCCAGTCGAAGCTGAAGGGAAGCAAAACCGGAACATAATCCTTTGTAAGAAGTGAGATTCTCTAATGGTACCGTGGAATTATGCTTCAGAGTTCTAGTTTGGTCTCATGAGAGCATAAAACAATTTTCTACATGGTTTGGGATGATTTATGTTGACTTGGAATGATGATGATGATGATGATGATGATGATTTGTTAGAAATGTCTTCTGTCCAACCTCCCCATATCCCAGACATGAGAAATACATCACAAGAGGTCAGGAATGATCACTACTTGCCAAATATTCCTGCAGCTACTTTTGTTTTACGAAATACTTGAGTGTTTTTGGAAAATGTTATGTTTTGGGAAATTTTGTTTTTTAAATGTGCTTGTGTTTTAGTGTTTGGAAATATCATTGTGTTTTTGATAATGATGTTGCTGTTTTTATGAAATAATAAAATAATCAGAAAATATTGTTGCATTTTAGGAAACGTTTTTGTATTATGAGAAATAGATTTGTGCTTTGGGAAATGCCGTTGCATTGTGGGAAAGTTGGTTGTGTTTCCGGAAATGTTTTTGTGCTTTGGGAAATGTCATGATTTGTGAAACGTAGTTGTGATTTGCAAAATGCTATGTTTTCGAAATGTAGTTGAGTTTGGTGATGTTTGTTATGTTTTAGAAAATATTCTTTCCTTTTGTTTTGACTTCATAGACCGTGTGGCCCCAGTAATCTGAAGATATGAACAAAACCCTCGACGCTATCATCCGGAGATCGCGAGTTCGATTCCCGGGTGATGCTGTAACCTCTCGCAGCCGGAGGTCTAGAGAGAGCTGATTGGCCGAGCTCTCTCAGAGGGGAGGGATGAGAGGTACTTAGTGCTCCGACATTAATCACGGCTCTACAGCCAGTCAGGGGCGTCTGTGAGCTCGCACAAGCGGAAGGAGCGGAGAGCGCTGTCCTCCGAGTGTGTTACTCCGCCCTCAACGGTGCGTGAGCGAGGAGTTTGAAAAAGATGCGTTTGGCTGGTATCACGGGGTTCGGAGGAAACGATGACAGGGTTATGTTAATTACGTTTGAGCACTCGTTGAGCATTTTAGTTTTTTTTCTTCCCGAAAACAGTAGAAAATCTTTTTTACTTGCATTTTGTTGGCTGCTATGTCACATTAAAGATCTGACATGAATTACCCTGGTTTCAATTTTGTACATTTCAAAAACGTCAAATTGTAACAAGATTGTGTATACCCTTTGTATCCACTATACATGCAAATGAAACACATACTGTATCATCTTTTATACAAATGCTCCTCACTGACATTTCCACCACAGACATCCATGATTCCAAATGTCTTTATTGAACTTTTAATGTCATAAACCAGGAGATCTCAGGACGGAATTCTATTAGAATAGATCTAGAAGTTGTTTTTTATACATTTTTTTTTTTATTCCTTTTCCTATCCTCTATCTTTCTCTCTTCAATCTTGGCCAGAAATGGATTTCCCCTCAGTTAATCCTCCTCCTGGTGAAAGCAAGCTATTGTTATGAGCCGAGTGCCGCTTTATCTGTAGCTCGGAGTGCCCTAATGATGAGTCTGTGAGCTGTATAGAGCTGCCAAGATCAGATCGAGCGCTGCGTAATAACACATCACACACATCGACGATAATTGACAATTATTGAATAAGACCAGAGTGAGTCAGAGCCTGGCATTCAGGTTTAAGGTCGACTGGGGAGCTGTGTAATTACACACACAGACACAAACACGTACGCAGCAGAGCACAGACAGCTCAGTAGTAGGCAAATTCAGTTACGGAGGCTGAAATAGTAGTAAAGTCTGATGTGGCCTTTCGGTTATTGAGTGTTCCTAGTGGTTTGCATCCTGAGGTAAACCCTCTGTATTTACATTCATAAAGGCTTGCAGACTTGGACAATTGGACAAGGGGTTTGCTTCAGAAGAATTTGATGGCATTTGGCTTTCAGCTGGGTCTGCATCACTGTCATCTGTTTTGTCCGTCTCCATCATTGTTGTGAGATTAGTGCATTTGTTCTCTCCGTCCATCTATGGTGGTTTACCTGGGTGCAATTTTGCCTGTTTTGAAATTTTGAAAATTTACCTGGTTGCAGTATTTTTATTATTTTTTCATAATACATTTTTTACTCACTAAAAAATATGATTTAAAATGTATTGAAGTATATATATTTCAAACATAATTAAGTAAAGGTAAAATTACAGTTTTTAAAAACTACTTTAAAAAGGAGAAAAAAACACCAAAAAATTTACTCAATTACAGTAACGCGAGTAAATGTAATTAGTTACTTTCCACCTCTTATAATACTGTATATAGTACTATATCTTGGACAATGCTACTGTATGCTTCCAACTTTGTGGCAATAGTTAACAAGGGGAAGGTCTTTTTCTATTCCAACATGATGGTGCCCCAGTGCACAAAGCAAGGACTACAAAGACATGGTTTGATGAGTTTGGTTTGGAAGAACTTGACCGGCCCTAACACAGAGCCCTGACCTCCACCCCATCGAGCACCTTTGTGATGAACTGGAACGGAGGTCTTCTCGTCCAACATCAGTGCCTGATTTCATAAATGCTCTATAGAATGAATGGGTACAAATTCCTACAGAATTTGTGGACAGCCTTCCAAGAAGAGTAGAAGATGTTATATAATATGCCAACTGCATATTGAAGTATATGTATTAGGATACAATGTCAGTGCAGGTTTGGCCAAATACCTTTGTTCATATAGTGTATACGTATAACATTACGTACAAGACGTTTGCACAGTAAGGTCCAGTACCTCCTCCAGAGCGTTCTTTACTTGGCTCGATGTCGCGTAGTGCTTTTCTTCATCAAGGACAGAACTCTGTGGGCCTCCACTCTTGTTGTCTTCAAGGCCTTTTGGTGTCGCTGAGCTCATGAGCGCATTTTCATTTGCCCACTCTTATTGTCTCTATTATCTCTCTGAACAGTTTTTTTTTCCACCTAATAACGACCTCCTTATTGAGAGTTACCACAAACAGCTACTAAATGCTAATTTAAATACTTGGAATCGATGCCATCTCCTTAATTGGTCAAGAAATAACTAGGAAATAGTTGTCCGAATACTTATGGACTGAACTCCCCGTTTATGAAGATACACTTTGGCATATCTAAAATTCACAGCGTTGATTAGTCATACATTGTCAATATCTATAACCGTATCTGAAAACAAGGAATAAAATTTACCTCTGAATTTATCCTGACTTCAGGTTCCACGCTGCGTCTCTGCCACTATTTACAGAGCTTTACTCGGGAATCCACATGCAAACATGTATTATCGGATCAATCACAGCAGAAATTTACCAATTACACTCATTAGGCTTTATAAATATACATAAGTATCCTCATCACCTCATCTCTTGGGATCCACTATATGCTCGACTCTCAGATGAGCAGACTTACACACCAACCTTTTATAAATGATTTAAAATGTACAATATGTTGGCTATTTTACATTCCTGAATCAGACGTTTATTGGCAGCTACGATATGTTTTAGATATATAAGTTGAGCTTATTTAACCTGCTGCTATTTTTCTGTACTATGTTTTGTAGCTGTGCACGTGTGTGTGTGTGTGTGTGTGTGTGTGTGTGTGTGTGTGTGTGTGTGTGTGTGTGTGTGTGTGTGTGTGTGCGCGCGCGTGTGTGTGTGAGTGATTGTGTGTGCATGTGTCTGTGTGAGTGGCTGGCGATGCCATTCCTCTCCTGAGGAAACCTTTCAGTCAGTGAGCTGTCACATCAAGCTCGCTTTGCACTGCTGTGTTAGACATCCTTTGAGATCAGGCGTCCTCAGAGCTCTCAATCACACAGCAGAAAAATCGGGAAAATATTTCATCCTGCAGAATTTCACATACTTTCAAGGGACCAAAAGGAATGATGTGGTGTTTTTTTTTTTTTTTGTAGTAAAAGAACCTTTCAGCTCTTTGTGGCACTGCCCGGGTTCCACATGCAGTTCAGTACGATCTAGTTCATTATCGCATGAAGGTTTTGTTTTTTTTTAATCCAGATAAAGTTGAACCTGCATAAGGAATCACATCTTGACAGTGCTCAATTCAAAAACACATTTTTTATAGCATACTTTTAAAACATTTACAGTACATGCTCATTTCTCCATCACTCATGAGTAAGACTCCAAGATCCCTGGAAATCCAAGGTCTCTGTCCATAGCTCAAGGGAACATCCCTTCCTTTTCAGACAGAGATATTGGCATCTTATAGTAAACTGTCTTTGTATGAGCCAAGATTGAGTATCCTGCAAAGAAGTATATTCTAATCCATAGCTTTAACAGAAGACTAATAACACATATATTTAATTTGATTCAACCTAGGAAGATTGTTTCTCCCAGTACATTTGAGCATTTGGCAGACTCCGTTATCCATAATCCATTCACTTTGATTACGTGACGCTCGGCATCAAAACAAGATGTGCGTGCGTGCTACATGATACTCGGTACTCGTAAACCAAGACTTGCTCATTTTTCAAGTCAAAATTTATTAAAAATCTTTGCTCGTCTTGCGGAACGCTTGCAAACCGCATTACTCACAATACGAGGTTCCACTGTATCTCCAACATTCCCAACACGAACACTGGATTCCAACCAGTAGCACTATGTATTCAGTTGGGTGTACCCTATTGAAATACTCCTCCAACTTGCTATCAGATTACCCTGAACTGCTATTTGATGTATATGTTCAACCAACAATCAGAGTTTTCCTTTATGGATAGTTTTAGGATGCTTTCACACTACGCTCTCTACCCTGGATTGGAGTAGACCCCAAATTCCAGTAATGTAACACGGATAACATTCCGTACTGTTCCCAGTAATGGATCTGTGTACTGTGGTCGAGTCCACTTCAAAAGGTGGTCTCCCAGCACTGCTTGCCTCGTCCCACCATCTCTCGGGGATCGAAGATGACAGTCATCCAGACTTTTTTCTGTTCTGGCACCTACAGTAGGTGGTGGAACAAACTTCCTCTAGATGTCCGTACAGCAGAGTCTTTGACAATCTTTAAACGACGCCTCAAGACGTATCTGTTTCTCCAATACTTGGACTAATCCCGACTCTTAGTAAAGTAAGTGTATGTGCGTAAAAAAAGTGTCAAATTAAAGGGGCGCAGCAGGGGAGACGATTACCCATAATTCCCGCAGTGCGATAGAGAGAGAAATCATTGGCTCAGTTGTGATCACTTGCCGCTTGGTGTCAAAATAAGAGTCGCATGCGTGATACATGATACTCGGCGCTCGTAAACTAATACTTGCTCGGTTTCCGATTAAAAATTTATTAAAAATCTTTGCTCGGTTTGCGGAACACTCGTAAACCACGTTACTCGCAATCCGAGGTTCCACTGTATATGACAATATGTATGGTCTTTACCGTAAAGTTGTTTAATATGGTATATTCTGTCAGTGGATGCTCAGGAGGTTGAGGCTCTGGGTTGATGATCAGAGCGTTAGGGGTACAAGCCCTGCCATTACCAGGTCACCACTGCTGAGTCCTTGGACGAGGGACCTTAACCCTACACCCCCATACAACCGAGGTACAGGAAACAGTGCCAGTCCCAAACATGGTTAGAGAACTGGGAGGACTGAGGCAAGATTTGCAAGTTTAAAACCTGTGCTAGACCTGTGCTACTCTTAGGATAAAAGGTCTCAACACTATAGAGTTTTACTATAGAAATCACAGATTGTTTTTATAGTGCAGATGGACGGGAAATGAAGCATGCAGAACACAGACAGAAAGTAAGGGAAGGGAAAAGCATTCATCATCTGGTTGCACTGACAGATTCAACAGCATTTCAACATCTCAGGACACATCAGTTTTGACATCACAGTGATGTTCATTTAAAAACCGTTACAGACATTTCCACAGACGTAATGACAGGGAATAAGGCTGTAATATGGACTTACAGCATCTCACTCAATGAATAAAATTCTTCCACTCGGTGGGAAGAAAACTGAGAACAATTAAAATCTGTCATATTTTCAACTTCACACAAAGAAACTTTTTAGCCACCACTTTAACAATCTCACTGAATGATGAGAAAGGGACTTATGGTGAAGACATAACGGGACAGTGCTGCTTAATGCTGTGTGCATTGAGAAAGTGATAAAACCATGGTGATAGACATGAACAGACAAACGTCTGCCAAATTGGACGAAAACATTATAGACCAAACCATAAAAGTAGGTCATTCACAGTGAGACCTGCAAAACAACAGAGAGGTGCAGATTCATTTTCTTTCTTCCTTCTTTTTTTTTTTTTGGTACCCAACATTGGTTCACACTGTGGCATTAAATAATGAAAAAGATGTAAGCTATTTTCTCTTTAAGCTCATTTTAAAAGCACATGACTAAAGGTTTGTTCTGCTTTTGTTTAAAATTTAATTGCTAGAGGACCAAAAAATTGTTCAAAAAAGAATCTTTGTTTGGGTCAAACCCCAGGACCAGGACATTGAGCAGCCCATATGGCAATATCAAATATTCATGGTAAAGTGAGGACCTTAAAAGACTTATTTGGTGAACTATCTATCCATCCATCCATCCATCCATCCATCCATCCTTTTTGCAGCATGATGGCTTATTGGTTAGCACTGTTGCCTTGCACCTCCAGTGTCTGGGTTTTGGTCTGTGCACATGGAGTGCGCATGTTGGGTTTCCACTGCGTTCTCCGGTTTCCTCCAACAGTCCAAAGACATCCAATTTAGGCTAAATGGGTAAAGACTAAAAACGTCTTTTATGTTAAATGATATGTTTACTTAATAAATGTAGAAAGTAAATGATATGTTTAAGCACTTTCAGTGACATGAGGCCTAGCCTGTGTAAATCCCATTTCCAGCTGTTTTTGCCTTTCTGATGAATCATATCCACTGGACAGAAGACAAGCCTTCACTTATAAACTTTTTCACCCAAACATTGCCCAAAGCTCCAGCCATCTGCTGCACTCAAAACCATCAATATTTATTCAAGCGGAAATAGACAGGGTGTTTAAACTCCATTGTTAAATCCCTATGCATAAATTAGCAAGCTATTTATCTTCATATTTGCTGTTTGAGTAAAACAACAGCGAGAGCAGATTGTGAGCCCACACAGCAGACCTCAGCTCCTGAACCTTCTGCTGTATGGAAATGGCTCAGCATCTCTGAGTTCATCACTGAATATTAATAGAGGAAAGAGCAACATGCTTTAGAGCGCCTCCTCGCCCGATTCCTGCAACTATTCACACACAACTGAGTCATGACAGCTCTGAATCACCGCTTTCTAAAGACACGACACACTTCTATAGCAAGCGCACCGACACACGATATGTTCAGCTCCTTCTGGAGGGTTCAGGGAGACGGGGACAGATCAAATAAACTGCTGAAATGAAATAGATGATTTTTTTACACACATATATATATATATATATATATATATATATATATATATATATATATATATATATATATATATATATATATGTGTGTGTATATGATTTCTCCAGCTCTTCCCTTTGTGTATATAATGACGTCCATAATGAAGTCTTTATTCAGTCTTTAACATTCTATGATGATCAAATCTTTTACTGAAGAGCTTGGCTGGAGTCCAGCTACAAGAAAAATGACATAGATTATTCCAGTATTTTATTCCATTTTGTGTAAGACATCAGATCTCCCATATATTGAAAATAAATTTTACTGGCATTTAACTGGTATTGATCTTTTGCAGACATGTGACTACCAGGACAACATTCACAAAAGTGGACAGCAGACGTACTGCTAATCAATAGGCTACTTTGTTTTTTGATTGATAATTATATTTCAGATGTATTTTGGAAAACCCATAAATATTACCTGATGAGTACCAGATTACCGACGTTATTACCTGATGCTTTGCCACACAATTTAAAAAAAGTAACGTAGCAACTGATAGCTTCTGATCTGTTGATTATTTCCATATACAGTATGCTGTAGTAGACTTTGTAATTTCTTCCACAAAGAGACAACTATGTGAAAATGGATGATGGCAATAAGGATATTTATTAATTTGAGGAAGTTTGATTCATCATAGTGTTATTACCTCAGACGGTGCACAAATGTGGATGATATGGAAACAGCTGTTACTGACCTTTCATGCTTTCTAATTAATAACTAACTAACAGTTGTGGTGTTGAATCCCAAATAGCATGAAATGGAAAGCTAGTATGCTAAAGCTAAACCACTATACAGTAGTACCTCAACATATGAATTTAAGCCGTTCCATGTTAGCCTCCTGTCTCTTCTTCAGTGCCACTGTCTCTAAGCCGTAGAGCATCGCTGGTCTCACCACTCTCTTGTACACCTTTCATTTCATTCTCACTGATACGCACCTGACACTTTTACGCCTCTTCACCTCCTTCCCACACTCTCCGTTGCTCTGGACCGTTGATCCTCAGTACTTAACGTCTTCCAACTTCAAAGTAACTGCAGATAATTCGTTCCAGCCACACAAAAATATTAACAATATTACCAATTTCCAATACTATAATCGTATTTTTGCATATACAAACATTTAAAACATTCCGCGAGGACATGCAAATGAAGTAAGTACCGTAGCAAGTAGCATCGTTGCTAACATTCTTCAGACCCATGGTGCTACAGTATGTCGTGCACATAATGCAAAACAACCCCACAAAAAATATGTAAACTTGCTTTGCTTGGCTTTCCATTGATGCTAATTTTACAACGACTTCAAGTCGCGCAAACAACTTAGCTCTCCAAGTTGTATGCCGGGGCAAAATTTTTGGTCTTAAGGAGAAAATTCATGAGGCGGGGGATTTGTATGCCAAGGGTGTAGAATGCCTTTTTCCACACATAATAAAGTAGTGCCTTTGATAAGGGTTTCGAGAGGAATTTGGGATTCAGCTTTGAGTAGCATTTTAGCTCACGTTCGCTGTGAAACACAAGATGGACAATTCAGAAGCGATTTGGAACGACTTCATAGCAGGAGACAAAGTGATGTTTAAGATGACATAACATTATCAGATGTGCTTCCTTAACAAAAGGGCTTCTGTGACTGGTTTGCATGTGGGTTTTGGCCCTGGCATCCATTAAGTAACGTCCCTTTTACTTAACAGAAGTGGGTGGGACCATGGCGGACTGGAATTGTGAGGTCAGGTGTAAAAGGCATATGAACAAACTTGACTGACTGTTTCCGGTTCCATGCTCCATTTCCAATGCTGTTAGCAGAAATCTCACTCGGTACAAATGTTATTCACCATTCTAGCTTGCCTCAGTGGTGCTTGCTGGGTAAAAAGACAGTACATATTGTGGTAAAATAGATTTTAAATAATGCCTGGAAAACACACGGCACAATGAGCATGCTGAAGACAAGATGACTTCTGCAAGCATCAGCGCTCAGGTGATTGTTAATTAATCAGCACTGAAGACAAACATCTAGGCACCATTTGGTTCCTTCAAGGAGTTGTCAGGTTCAGCTGGTGGGAGGATAGCAGGTTACGTCGTCAAATGGTGGAAACAGGCTTATGGAGTGACATTCAAGATTTGTACCTGACTGAAAATCACAAACTATTCCAATACTTTCTATATCTGTTGGTTATAGAACATGGATTCTTATTGTTTGTCTTGGGGTTTCTTGGCAAGTAATTGTGTTTTAAGGTTTAGTGGTGACTTTTGCAACAGAACGTTTGCCTTTTACGGTATTAGTTAAGAACTCTGGAGTCCGGGTTGTATGTACAAATGCAGTCCTGTGGTGAAGCATTTCTTAGTTATGTAATATTTATGTGTAAACTATGTATAGACCTGGCTTGAAAGTATATCCCTCATGCTTTGAACATTTGGCTGAAACTCAGTCTTTTACATTTTATACTATTCATATGAATGTTGGGTTGGATGTACATGTACTGTAGCATTGCTCTCACAAAGTCTTTCCGTCTTAAAGATTCATGTTATTTAAACTTTGAATGCATTTTATTCCCAATCTTAAGCATATTAAACATCTTTTTTTTTATTATGATCTAATCAAGAACCGTTAATGGTATCTTTTAGCATAGTACATTTTTATGGCATTTTTATGGGGTACTAAATTACCTTTTAATCCATGGTAGCACACAGTTGACAAACAGAGAATGAATCAAAATATATGTATTAGCCAAGCGCTCTCAATGCATTACTTTTGTTAAGACGGTGTCCATCTTAAACCTTTAACGTTCTACTCAACCTTTTGGTAGAGCATATTTTGAGTCGCTAAACTTAACTTATGTAAGCCATCTTTTCCTCCAGATTTAATGCTCAAAAATATGTGATGTTGCACCACGAAACACAAGGTCATCATTTCATGTGAACTACTTTTGTTTTTGTTGTTATTTATAATTATGTTAATACTTTTACCATAAAGCAACACCTCAACCATTTGGAAGAGGACTATGCTAAGCTCTGTAAAAGAAATAACAATAAGTGAACATCGTTGGAAGTAGAAAATGCAAATCCCATTGTTGTTCTTGCTGAAGGATGCTAATGGGATAAATTCGGGAGGCGGAGTCAACATTAATAATAAGATAATTGTAGGGTGAGGTGGCAGTCATATTAGCATTTAAAGCCTATAAGAAGTTAGATTTCCTGAAGCCATGACTTTGAATTTGTTATTCTCTTGTATCATGAAGGTCTTTGTAGGTTTTTTTTCGAAAACAACATTGCACACTTGCTGCCTCTGCAGTCTCGGAAAATCATGGCTGAGAAAGCAGTGCCTCGATAATTGTACCCCTAAGGAAAGAGATTTTTGAAGCAGTGAAATGATGCATATTTGCACAGTTATCACCATACAGTAAGAGTTGCTCAGTCCAAACTTCTGTCAGGCAAAATGTCATAAAGTACCTCCGGAAATGAACCACCTCTTTCGATTCACAAACACGTACCGATAACTTATTTATCCACAAAATGGCTCCGTCTTTCTATTTCTGTCCTAGGACCTACTCCCGAGGACGGTGGTTACGGCCATAGCAGCTGGTCAAGCAGTAATTCTGTTTCCTGATACCATAATCACACTTTCTACAGTATGTACAGAAATAGATGCTATACATGGGATTCTTCTTCCATATCTGAATGTCCAGGTTCTCAAGCCAAGAAGAAAAAAAACAGGTCGGGTCTGGTGTGAAAACATTCATCTAAAAACAATCCTCATACAGTTTCTCCTCCTGCTATTCCGGGGCTGCATTCAGACATGCACAGATTCATTCAGATTTCATGAGCCCTGCTATCATGGAAATGCAGGTCCCCTCTCTCGCTCTCTCTTTCTTCCTTTCTCTCGGATGGACTAGATAAGACTGAGAAACATTGAGATGAGAGAGACAAGGGTTTCATTCAAGACATACATACATACATACAATATATCCGTATTAAAGATCTGTCATAATGAAAGAAAAAAAGTAGATCCATTTTTATTAAGCATACTGTATCTCCTGAGTTTAATATTCATGAGTTCTTATCTTCATTGCTAATTCTGGCTGTTTTCATGAGTCATGTTTAAGGCACCAACATCCAGAAATAACCGCACGTTATCCACAGTTACTAAGCTATGACAAATCAAACCTGCCATCCCTCTGCTTTCAGAGTACGCTGACGAATTACTAACTGGATTTCAGAACAGAGAGAAGTACAAGAGGTGTTCAAGTCAAACTGGGACTTGCGATGAAAGGTCTTGTGAATGAAGACAGAAGACGTTAAGCCCAGTACGGTGATGAGACTCCCTGCAGTCGTTCCTGTGAACACTTAGCAACTATAAAAGCTCATCTTTAAAAATCAACAGATAACAGAATTGCGGAAGAGACGCACCTGGCTGTACACACAATCATTCACCAACACCACTTGCACACTACATGAACGTGGCTGGGAGGTATCCCCACCCCTATAGTCCTGATCTCGCTCCAAGCCATCTCCACATGTTTGGGGTATGGAAGGAGTTCATGGGAGGCCGGCGTTTCAGACATGAAGCAGGCAGTCTGATCATGGCTCTAGCGCTCTAAGAAAACTTTTTGCCTTGATGGTGTCCAAGCACTGATGAAACACTGGGATAAGTGCATTAGTGTAGCAGGGGATTATATAGAGAAATAAAGGGAGTTTTTATAACTTCACAACTGTGTTCTGGTATTCGCCACGATCAAACGTCCTGCAAAGTCTGGCGTACAGTACTGAGAAAACTTTCTATCTTGTTAATATAGACAGTTTCTTAGTATCCTGTCCATATTGTAATGGGCAAGAAAACATTTTCTATCTTCCATCTTTGATGGTCTTTGTAACGTTGAGTTTTTTTTTTTTTTTTTTTTTTCCCTTCTACCCTCTAACACAATTAGTTTACGGTCACAACTTTTGCTTCGGTGTAATTTAAAGCGATCGATACCCAGCAGGTTCACCAGAACTGTTGCTTTTGGAATGAAAGGATGTTCACTCTCCTGTTATTTCTTTCTCTCGGGAGATGTGTTTACACTGATCCCAAGATTGCACTAAAAATACAACCTCAGTCGGAACAGTCTGAGCCGATCCGTCCCGATCGAAATGAATTTTTTATGAGAATGAGAGGGACGTGTAAACCTTTAATAATGGGTAACAACGGATAAATATTAGCCGTGTAAACACTTGGTCAGACCGTTTCTCTCTTATTGGAATAAATATATTCTTTCTGTGCCTGTTTGCCCAACATGGAGGTAGCATCATGTGACTTGACTTGAGTTTCTGAGACATTTTCTTCCATTGCTGATCAGCTCTATCCCACGTGTATTTACTCCACTGCGCTTCAGGCTGAGGAAGGAGCGCTGATTGGCTCGCATTTCACACATAGTAAAGCGTCTAACCAATCATAGATGAGACTAAATTTTTTGAACCAATCATACTGTAGAAGGCAGGATTTGTCAAAAAAGACTAAATTAAATTCTCTAATCGGAATAGTAGAAGAGTACAGTGAGGGTGTACCTGGTGCTGAAACAACTCACGGGAGAGCGTTAACAGAAGCGTTTGGATATCTGAAGACATAATTTGGAGCAATAGTCTAAGGAAGGTGAACGTTTCCTAAAGAGAATCATTACTGGTGACGAGACACGGATTCATCACTACGAGCCTGAGAGTAAACGGCAGAGTATGGAACGGAGACATCCTCAATCGCCGACCGAGAAAAAGTTCAAAAGTCAACCATCAGCTGGAAAATTCATCAACACTTACAGTTTTCTGGGATTCTCATGTCAAGGGCCAGAAGTATTGGAACATTATCAGGAAAAAGGTTCAACAATTAACAGCGCTCGTTACAGTCAGACGCTTATTGACGAGCTGAAGCCTAAACTTCGGATTAAACACAGAGAACTGATGTCCAAGGGCGATGTGGTCTTGAATGATGATGCGTCTGCATACAACAGCTCCACACTGTTGACTTCATTTTAAGGCGTTAAGGAGTCCTCCCTATAGCCCGGATCTCACTCCATCGGACTTTAACCTGTCCAAAAAGCAGAACTATGAGGACGAAGACAGCGGTGCATTCATGGGAATAGGGAATACGCAAGCTTGTTCACAGATGGGTAAAGTGTTTTGAAAAGCAAGGACGTTGGGCCTCCGAGTGGCGCGATGGTAAAGTGCTCGCCCTATCATCCGGAGATCGCCGAGCTCGCTTAGAGGAGAGGGATGAGAGGTGCCTGGTGCTCCCACATTAAATCACGGCTCTACAGCCAATCAGGGCCGTCTGTGAGCTCACGCAAGTGGAAGGAGCGGATAGCGCTGTGTTACTCCGTCCCAAACGGTGCACGAGCGAGCAGTTCGAAAAGAAGCAGTCGGCTGGCGTCACGTGGTTCGGAGGAAACACGTGATAGTCTTTGCCCTCCCGACTGAGTGGTAGTAGTAGCCTTAATGTGGAGCCCCCTAGTGACGGGGAGGAATTGGACACGACTAAATTAGGGGGGAAAATCCCCCCCCCCTCCCCTCCCCCCCAAAAAAGCAAGGAAGTTATGTTGAAAAATGATATATTTGTCCTTCTTTTCTTAAAGTTAATTCAGATAAATTCTACAGCGAGAGTGCGGATAATTTTTGACTCACCCTCTTATTTGAATCCTTTCGAAGAAACATTGTCAGTAATGCACATGTTGCTAGTATGTCTTCCATGGAAGATGGGAAAATGACCCGGTCTGGTGTATGGACCACACCAGTGTCTATCAGAATGAGTCAGAGCTCTAACATAAGGCAGGGAGGGAATGAGTTTCCACATGACTGCCTACAAAGGAGAAATCATCACTTTAACCTTAGAATGAATAGAAGAATAAATAATCAATTAGTCACATGTAAAATCAGACGAGTGCGAGAGCGCAGAGGTGACTAATGGTGAGTAGAAAGATGACTGATGATTATGAACTGGAAAATTCCCTAGAAAGCTTCCTTTCTATATACGAGTACTACGAGTGGGTGTTTTATCATGGTTTTGAAATAATACTGTTTAAAAGAAAAAAAAGCAGCATGAAGTAGAGTAAAAAAAAAGAAAGGAACCCTTCAGGCCTGTCCGGGACGGAGGCCCGTCGATGCGTATTGTAGTTCAGGGACCGGAGGCGGACAATGAAGAAATAATTTCACAGACAGTAATGAAGAAGAAAGTGAATTATACATTCATGCCCTGAGCGTGAATAATATTTCTCTCATCAACAGGATTAAGAAGCGTAAAATGAAAAAGCTGAGAGCGAGAGGGACCGCGGAAAGACTTTCAAGCAGAAGTCACCTGTCATGGTGTTCGTCATTAATTAGTGAGGATGAGGAGGAAAAGCCCTAATGCATGCCACCACGAAAGATGTTCAAATGGAGAAGAACTGATTAGTAATAAAGTCTCTCGTTTATCCTGACTGCAGACAAGAAAACGCGACAGAAAAGAACTGATTTGCTAAATCAATCTCCCTGTGCTGTTCTCTCTCTACCACACACACACACACACACACACACATACATTTGAATTGTTCTTCTTCTATTTTCTTATTGGTAACAAAAGGGCACTTAATAGATCATGTACAATTATTTTGAGGAATAAACTTTTACAATAAACAAATAAACGTATTTTCTGTCCATTGATTTATAAAAAAAAAAAATCGAATCAGTTTTTGTTTATTTCCTTTTCCTGATGATATAGGGGATTTTCCATTCATTTGCAGTTCGTCATTATTTCATTCATAATTGCAACACCCAACAACACGTACACTGTACACACACGTGCATGCACACAAGCATAGACACACTGCAGTACCTGCGCTGTGACATTTACCCTACAATGCCATTCTGTGTTAAACACAAAGTATTGAACAAGATATTCAGCTCGTAGGATAGAGAGGCAAGAATGAAGCTAAATTTTATTAGCAACTAGCTTAAGTACACGTCGGTAAATACACATCACTTTTACTCAACATTTAGATTTCATTTATGGTGCAGGTTAAACTTTAGACAGATATCTAAGTGCTGCAAAAGTTTCATTAAATTCTGCCGAGACAGTTTTGCGTGATGCTGTGACAAAATCTGGCCGGACAGACATACAGATATACAGAAATTTCAGACTGGTTCCTGATTCTCCAGTGTATGGAACGTAAAGATCTTGCTGAAAGAGTTCTTGCCAATGTACAGACAAATATAATTGTTTTATTTATATAGATTATATACCAGTAAATGAGTAACAGGATCATGGGCACTCATGCCTAAAAGACCAAAGACCAGCCCACGCAAAACCAGTGTAGCACCAGTGTATTTAAAAAAGTAAAAAATCGCAGGCCACGATAGTAAGTTACTAGAACAGATCCCAAACCAATATGGATAATCAAGTCCAATCCACAGAGGCCTCACCTTGCAGGGTCTACCAGGGGTTCATGTTGCAGTTTCAGGAACAATGCAAGAATAAACATCCACTTCTACATTCTTTAGCGCTCCTAGGCTAAGTATGAGGATTAAGGCACCCAAGGATTTTTTTTTAGCACGTTCATGCCAAATAGCAAATCTCTCAAAAATTTGCATCAGGGAACCCGTGCCACTTGAAGCTTGACAGCTGCTTCTGAGCTCATCTGGAGAGCTGATCTTCTCTGTTACTGTCTCAGTGGATCAGGATTATCCTTATTTAGCTTGTTCAGCTAGAGTGCTTTGCTAGTGGGTGGGTGAGTTAGAGTTCGAAGAGAAAATGGGGTTCATAGTTAACACTGGATGAGTACGTATTTATGACAACAATCTGAACTTTGTCAGGGTTATGACAGTTAGTGTAGTTGGTTGAATCAAAGAGTCTCCACTGACTTGCTTAATTAAAAAGCCCGCCCCTCCAGTGGTTGTTTGATTGATTGATTGATTGATTGATTGAGTATAAAATATAGCTTTACAATACTATTGTTATTAGAAGAAAAATAATGATATACATTATAAAAATCACAGTTTCCTTTGTGCATCTGTGTTCTTATTATTTTAATAATATCTCTAACAATATTCATATAATGATTTATTTCATTATAATGGCCAGTAGAAACCGTTACACCCTATCTGAACAGTTGAAAGCACCATGGACGTTTTTGGAAAGGTTACATAATCCTAGGCTTGTTGCACATACCGGACACTTTTGCTGATGTGGCACTTTTTGTCAGTCTGATGGATTGTAATTCAGGCTCGAGACCAATTAGAGAAAGAAACAGTCCCTCTTGTGTTTTATCATTTGCTAGAAAGTGTCAGGAGCAGCAGCTGTGGAGCAGTGGGACAGTAGCTCTAGAGATACAGTAGTGCTCAGCTCAGGGCTCAAGTTTTTAAACTTATTATGCATCCACACACACACACACACACACACACACACACACACACATTTACATTTATGCCATTGGGCAGATGCCCTTATTGTTCTTATCCAGAGTCCAGAGTGACTTGCATTATATCTCATTACACATATGTATGAACAGTTGAGGATTCAGGACACAACAGTGGAACACACATGATACACACACCACACACACACCTATCCCATATACAAGGTCCAGGGGGATCTGGAGCCTATCCCAGGAGACTTAAGGCACGAGGCGGGGTACACCCCGACAGGGTGCCAATCCATCACAGGGCACACACACTACGAGCAATTTGGGAACGCTAATTAGCCTAAGATGCATGTTTTTGGACTGTTTCCTGGAGCAAACCCACCAAGCACTGGGGAGAATATGCAAACTTCATGCACACACACATGAGGCGGGAATCAAACCAGGACCCTTGAGGAGCGAGTGCTAACCACTAGGCCATTGTGCCGCCCTCATCATTCTTATTTACTAATTGCCTTAGCTCTGCTTCCGTCACCACTGCTGTACTTGCTTTACAAATGTCATGAGCAGAGAAGCAACTTCGCATGAACAACTCACCAAAGCTTAAGATGGATGAACTACAAGCCAACGATCAGGCTAGGTTCCTCTCTGGTCAGCCATGAACAGGGATGTGAGGCTCACCAAACCTCATCCAGAATAAGATTGCCTGGTCTTTGCATTCAGTGACAGTTTCAGAGTTTACTGCAAACCTACCAAGACATGGCCATCCACCTAAACTGCACAGACCAGGCAAGCAGAGCATTAATCAGAGAAGCAGCCAAGAGGTCCATGGTAACTCTGGAGGAGCTGCGGAGATCCACAGCAAAGGTGGGAGAATCTGTCCACAGGACAACTATTAGTCGTGCACGCCACAAAGCTGGCCTTTATGGAGGAGTGGCAAGAAAAAAGCCATTGTTGCAAGAAAGCCATAAGAACGTTTACAGTTTGTGACAAGCCATTTGAAAGTTTTGGTGGACAGCCATGTCTTGATAGGTTTGCAGTTGTGCCATACTCTTTCCATTTTCAGGGTTAATGGATTGAACAGCGCTCCGTGAGATGTTTGGATATTTTTTATTACCTAACCCTGCTTTAAACTTCTCCACAACCTCATCCCTGACCTTTCTGTTGTGTTCCTTGGGATTCATGATTCTGTTTGTTTACTCTGAGGGCTTCACAAAGCTGGATTATATTAGGGCGGCATGGTGGCTTAGTGGTTAGCACTGTCCCCTTGCACCCCTGGGTTCGATTCCCGCGTCGGGTCTGTGGAGGCATGTTCTTCCCATTTATTGTGGGTTTCATCTGGGTTCTCCGGTTTCTTCCCACAGTCCAAAGACACGAAGATTATGCTAAATTGGTGTTCCCAAATTGCCCATAGTGTGAGTTGCTCAGAGATCCTACCATGGTCAACTACTATCAATATTGTCCTCCACGGTCCCTACTTGGACTACAGAGGTTTCCTAGATGGATAGATGGACTCTATTTGCTAATTACAGTAGGTATCTTTTGAAGGCAATTGGATTTTAGTTAAGGGTATCGAAGTAAAGGGGCTGACTACAAATGCATTTATAATTTTCCTACCACTTTACAATTTTGTTTCACTTTGTGTTGGTCGATCACAGGAAATTCTAATATTCTAAAAATACATTTATGTTTGTGGTTGTAACAATGTGAAAATGTGGAAAAGTTCAAGGGGTGTGAATACTTTTGCAAGGCAATGTAACTTCATTTATTTATCCTAATAATATGCCTTGAAAGATTGTAAGATTTCGGAGGCAGCACTGAAGCGAAATCCAGAGCTTAGTACACTTCAGTCATAATTGTGTGCTATAATTAAGGAGGATTTTAGCTTCATGGCTTCATGAGTATGATTTACAGCAACACGAACCAAAGCATATTGTCTGCCTGTGAAATTTGATCCCGGTCTAATATACGCCTGTTAAGCTTCTCATTTTCTGCATCACTGTAACGTTGAATGGAAAGCCGGTCCTCTTGTCGCCCGTTCGGATGTATTTAGAGCGTTAATTATCCCACAGTCTGTTACATACACCAGTGGAGATCAGCAGGGTGGCTTTTCCTGTTTCATGGTCTGTTACTGCTGAAGGATGATTAAATATGGGGGCATTCTTGTTCCTGCTGGGTAAATGATCGCTGACACACACACACACACACACACACACACACTCACTAACATGCATACTGTATGTGAATGATAAGTTAAATTTTCAAATGCATACAGTACTGTATGTGTATATGTATAACTGAAACTGAAACATACCTGAGTTAGAAATATCTATTATTGTTTGTACCAGTGGCTGATTTAAAAAAAAAATGAAAATACACAGCTCAATGGAATTCCTCCCTCAGGTTTGTGTGTGTGTGCGCGCATGTTTTCCCCGTGCTTGATGGGCTTCCTGTGGGTTTCCTCCCACAGTGCAAATTGCCTATAGTGCGTGAGTGAGTAAGTGAGCGCTTGCTTGTTCCCTGCAAAGGACTGGCCTGGCACCTTGTCTAGGGTGTCTGTCTAATGCCCGAGTGCCCTTGGATAGGCTCCAGCCCCCCCCCCCCTTTCCCTCCCCCTGTTACCCTGTACAGGATAAAAGTTGTTTAGAGAACGAGAGAGAAAGGGGGTTCCCCTCCAAATGACATTCAGCAGCACTTTCTTAAAAAGCTGCTTGTGTTTCTGTGCTTGTTTTCTTAGAAAGCAAAACCCTGTGGTTACAATTACAACAATAACATGCTATAACACAAACACACACACACACACACACACACACACACTGAGCGAAAGTGGAATAGGCAAGGAATGTACGCAAGTAGTAATTATATGACTCAGAAGCTCGGCGTCAATCATTTGTGAAGAACCGAT
This sequence comes from Clarias magur, assembly GCA_013621035.1. Lineage (NCBI taxonomy): Eukaryota > Metazoa > Chordata > Actinopteri > Siluriformes > Clariidae > Clarias > Clarias magur. The sequence continues at coordinate 628,395 of QNUK01000348.1, read as the reverse complement.
AGAGAGAGTCTGAACAGTTAGTCGCGTACAATTTAGAGCGCCGCACTTTGGTTAATGTGAAACACTCGCGCTAGTTAATTCGATCCACAACTTAAACGCTATATAATATTGCAGTCAGGCACATAAACTGTGTTAATGCTGTTCAATAAAATGCTGTTCAGTGTCACACACACTGTAATAATTCAGTGCAGTAGTTTTATATAAGGTAATAGCAGGTGTAATTATTGTGCAGACAGACCAGGGACCAGGCACCAAGCGCTACGCTTAGACCCCCACCCTGCATATTAGCTGTGATGGAGAGAACATATGAAAACTGTCAGTCAGTGTTTTATTGTCTCTGCTGCAGGGTGTGTGTGTGTGTGTGTGTGTGTGTGTGTGTGTGTGTGTGTGTGTGTGTGTGTGTGTGTGTGTGTGTGTGTGTGTGTGTAGAGCGTGCACACAAAGCGAGGGTAATTTTGATTTTTGGCGTGCGCTTACACAGCCTGAGAGGTTTGGAGTGCAATTGCTTAATGTCACTGGAGCTGCTGGGAATAGTGCGGTGTTCCAGTCAGACTTTAGCCTCTATAATATTTAATATCATATTTATATTGCAGAAGTGATACATACAGTAGTTCTGACTTGCTTAGCACTCAGAGCATTTTTAGACATTATTTGTTTTGCTATTATTTTTTTAATAAACATATATAGGGCACAGGCTCAGGGGGGAGGAGGAGCTCAGACAGCTAAGGTCCCAGGTTGTTCATTTGAGGATCTGGGTTCGAGCTCCACCATCGGAACCCCATAACCACTGGAAGGGTAGCCAGTGTAAAACCCACAGCCGGCCTGATTACAGCCAGACCTGTAGAATCAAGAAATCACATCCCTTAAAGCTCACAACATTTTAGCCGTTATTTGTTTCGATGTTTTCTCTAATGAACAGGTCTCAGTATTGTGCAGTTTCTTTTTTCAGCACAACCTAGGCAATATCACTCACTCACTTACTCACTCATTGTCTATACCGCTTTATCCTGTATTCAGGGTTACGGGGACCTGGAGCCTATCCCAGGAGGCACAAGACGGGGCACACCCTGGACAAAGTGCCAATCCATCGCAGGGCACACACACACACACACACACACTACGGGCAATTTGGGAACGCCAATTAACTTAACCTGCAGGTATTTGGCCTGTGCTAGGAAACCGGAGTACCCGGAGACCTAGGCAATATGATAAGCTGAATCTTAGTTCATTTTAACCAATTAAACCAAAAAATTAAAAACACAGGCAAAAAAATTGCACGGAGACACACACAGTCATGTGTTTTTATTGTTAGGGCCCAAGCACTATAAGGTGCGCAGGACCCTCTTGTTCCCCTCAAAGGATTTTTTTTTTCTTTTTTTTTTTCCAGCCTTTTGGACTATTCGAGGGTCTTAACATGCTCAAAAACTCATGAAACTTGGCAGACAGGTTGGAATCTGCTGCCATTCGGATGTCTGAGAGTCTGGGCCACAGGCTCCATAACTCATACACACTTTCACGTAGGCGCATGAAACTCTGTACACATTTAGAGCTCATCGAGCCGAACAACTTTCGCACTGCATGTCCTGGGCTCAACGCAAAAGGAGGCCAGTTATTTTGAGTTGTTCGGATTTTGATATACTCCTCCCAGGGAATTTATACGATCGTCACCAAACCGGGCTGAAGAGATCTTTTTTTTTTTTTTTTTACTTTATTTATGGGTTTTTATACAACATTACAAAACAGAAAACAAAGCAGAACAGACGACAATAACTTGATTCAATTGAGAAATTATATACATGTGTAGTAATAGTAATAAAAAATAAAATAAAATAAAAATAATAACAATAATTAAGATAATTAGAAGCGTGGCTTAGAAAACAGTAAAAATGCACAATCAATGTCATAAAAAAAGAGAGAATTCTGGAAGTAAAATTAGTCTATATCTGACAGTGAAACCTGTTCTCTGACATATTGTTTGAAAGGGTTCCAAGCTTTATGAAACTGGCTAGATGAGCCTCTTAGAGAATGCTTGATTTTTTCTAACTTTAGAAAAAAGAGGACATCACGAATCCATTGTGTTGGTGTTGGAGGCTTCCTATCCTTCCATTTCAGCAATATTAGTCGTTTGGCTAACAACATAATAAAAGCTATACAATCAGATTGTATCTTTGTAAAATTATATGATGCAGGAGTAATTCCAAAAAGGGCTATCAATGGGCAAGGGGAGATCGATTTCCCTAAAAAACCAGAGAGAGTTTCAAAAATGATGGACCAGAAACCCCTAAGCTTTGTACAGGACCAAAACATATGTGCATGAGAGGCTGGGGAAAACCTACAGCGATCACAAGCAGGATCTACATCCTGAAAGTGCTTGGATAGTTTTAACTTTGTCCAATGTACACGGTGTACAATTTTGCACTGTAGAAGTCCGTGTCTTGCACATACTGAAGACTTGTGTATTCTATATAATGCTGCTTCCCAGTCCTCATCAGAAATAACTATTTCTAAGTCTTCTTCCCACCAAGCTTTTACTTGGGAAAGGGATGTGTGGAGTGGGGCCAAGATTTTGCAATAAAGTATTGATACGATGCCTTTCCATCTTAGAGGGTCCTCCAATATATGATCATATGGAGAGCATGGAGGCGGGGCAGGAAACTGAGGAAACATTTTACGCACAAAGTCACGAATTTGGAGGTAGCGGAAAAAGTGATTTTTAGGAATATGAAACTGCTCGCACATCTGCTGGAATGAACAGAAAACCCCCTCATAGTACAAATCATTAATTACCCTAATACCTTTAGCATTCCAAGACTTAAAAGATTTATCAATTATTGAAGGATTGAAGACATGATTAGAATTAATAGGAGATTTAGGGGACATAGTTTGCCATCCGAAATGACGTCTCATCTGTTTCCAAATTTTGATAGTAGATCTTACAAGTGAATTTTTAATAAAATTTTCGCAAGGAAAGGAAAGAGGAGCATAAACTAAAGCTGCTAGGGAAGAAGGCAAGCATGAGGCTGATTCAATGGCGATCCATGATAAGGCATCAGCCCCAGGATCTTCATATAGCCAGTGTAGTATAGGACGAATATTTGAGGCCCAATAGTAACATTGAAAATTAGGTAACGACATTCCACCCAATGACTTAGGACGTTGCAGAAGACTTTTACGTATTCTAGCAGGTTTTCCATTCCATATAAATGAACCGAGAGCGCTATCCAGCTTACGGAAAAATGAATTGGGTATAAACACTGGAATGCACTGAAAAAGATATGTGAACTTAGGCAGCACATTCATTTTAATAGAATTTATTCGACCTGCAACTGATAATGGGAGCCGTGCCCACCGCTTTAAATCCTGTTCAACCCGCTCCAATAAACGAGGAAAGTTCTCAGCAAAAAGTTTAGAAAAAGAATTAGGGATGTGTATACCAAGGTATGTAAATGAGTGGGAAACTTTAAAAGGGAAAGAAGTAGTAGGGAGCTCACGGGCGGCATTATTAATAGGAAACATTTCACTTTTTTGTAAATTTAATTTATAGCCAGAGAGCTTTCCGAATATATCGAAAATTTTAAGGACGTGAGGCAGGGAATTAGACGGGTCAGAAATATATAAAATCAAGTCATCTGCATACAGAGAAACTTTATGCTCTTGTCCTCCTCTGATTATACCAGCTATTTTTGAATTCTGGCGCAAAGCAATGGCCAGAGGCTCTATTGCGACTGCAAACAAAAGAGGCGACAGAGGGCAGCCCTGTCTTGTGCCTCGATTAATCTGAAAATATGCGGAAGAGATATTGTTAGTGTGGACAGAGGCAAGTGGGACTTTATATAAGAGTTTAACCCAAGATATAAAATTTGCTCCAAAACCAAACATTTCAAGAGTGTGAAATAAATAGTCCCACTCCACCCTGTCAAATGCCTTTTCTGCGTCAAGTGATATCAGGACTTCAAGCGTTGATGAAGACATAGGATGATAGAGGATGTTAAGTAATCTTCTGACATTAAAGAATGAAAATCTATTTTTAATAAAGCCAGTTTGGTCAGTAGAAATAATATTAGGAAGAACTGTTTCTAATCGTGAAGCAAGAATTTTGGCTAGAATTTTTACGTCAACGTTCAAAAGAGATATTGGACGGTATGAACTACACATATGGGGATCTTTGTCCTTTTTCAGAATTAAGGAAATTGAAGCTTCCCGCAGAGTTTGGGGAAGACAGGCTTGATCGAATGATTCATTGTACATATTTAGCAAAAGGGGAGCTACTTGTCCAGAAAATTTCTTTAAAAATTCAGCCGGGAAACCATCTGGGCCAGGACTTTTGCCACATTGCATGGCTGAAATGGCATCACAAACCTCATCTAAAGAAATGGGGCCATCCAAAAATTGCATAGCATCAGTTTTGACATGAGGTAATGAGAAATCTTTAAAAAAGTTATGAAAGTCTTCGTAACCAGAGGTTTGCTCAGAAGAATACAGTAACCGATAAAATTCCAAAAATGAGTTATTGATTTCACGATGATCTGACAGTAAGGTATTATGTGTTTTAATGGCTGGTATAATATGGGAAGCAGAGGACTGCCTAAGCTGATGGGCCAAGAGCCTATTTGCCTTCTCCCCATACTCATAAAAAGCATGTCTTGATTTAATCAACATCTCCTCAGTAACAGCAGTAGAAAGGGTGTCGAAATCAGATTTTAAGAGAAGGTATTCTTTAAGTATTACGGATGAAGGACTACTTATATATTGATTTTCTAACTGCGAGATGCGATCTGTCAGACCCGCCATAGACCTCCTCAGTTTGTTCTTTTCAAATGACATATAAGATATAATTTGGCCTCTAATATAGGCTTTGAATGTTTCCCAAAATGTGCTGTGCGTTACATCTGGGGTAGCATTTACTCTAACAAAAAAGTCTATTTGGGAAGAAATAGTCTGGACAAAGTCCTCAATAGTTAGCAGTCGAACATTCAGCCTCCAAGGTGGGCGCTGCATGTACCTACATTCAAACCTCAGGCCTAAGGTAAGAGGCGCATGGTCTGAAATGACAATTGCATTGTAAGCACAATGTTGAACCAATGACAGGAGCTTGTTATCAATTAAAAAGTAATCAATGCGAGAGAAAGATTGATGAACATGAGAAAAGAAAGAATAGCCACGTGTAGATGGGTTTAGAAATCGCCAAATGTCTGTAACTGCATAATCATTAAGAAAAGAATTGATTATTTTTGCTGACTTTGAGAGGGCTGCTCCTCGTTGAGAAGTTCTGTCGAGTTGAGGATTTAAACAAAGATTGAGATCTCCCCCGATGATTAAATAACTTGAGTGCAAATTTGGTATAGCAGAAAAAAACTTAGTAAAAAATTTATCATCATCAAAGTTAGGTGCATAAATATTAGCCAATATCACCGGTGTGTTGAACAATAGCCCAGATACTATGATGTATCTGCCGTTGCGGTCAGCCAGCACATCTGAGGGATTAAAAGAAATATCTTTATGAATAAGGATAGCAACTCCCCTTGCTCTACTAGAAAATAAGGAATGGAAAGATTGAGACACCCATCTTCTACGCAATTTAGCATGGTCAGAGATATTAAGATGGGTCTCCTGTAAAAAGACAATTTTAGCTTGTAAACCATCCAGGTGAGTTATCACTTTGTTAAGCTTAGAAGGACGGCCAAGACCTTTTACATTCCAGCTTACAAAATTAATGACTCTGTTTATAGATGTAAAGGTGAGAGAAAAATATTACAGATGTATACAGAGATATTGAAAATGTACAAAAAAAAGAAATTGATTGTGCAACCAATAAAATGTAGCCACAACATCTTGAAAAGGAGAGAGGAAAAAACAAACAAGCAAACAAACAAACCCACAAACCTATAACCCCCACCCACTTCAACACCTCCCTGAACCTGGTGCATGCAAATCCCCATATGATACAAGAAAACGCAGACGATGAACTTTCCGTCTAAGATACGCAAAAAACAAACAAAAAAAAGAACTAAGCGTATCGTCAGGTGAGCCAACATAGATTAAATTTACAGACTACAACATAGGTGTTTACCTTAACAAAATAATTATAAGTATAATAATAATAATAATAACAGTAATAATATTGTTATTATTGTAATAATAATAATAATAATAATAACTCGCTTCAGACAAGCTACACACCATACAGGCCAAAAAAGGTAATAATAATAAGAATAGTAGCATTAATAACTAAATAAAGTAGCACACTTGTCGAGGCATACTTCGAAATTAAACAGTAATTTAAGTGAGTACTAATAAAAGTAATAAAAGAAAAGTAACGCGAGGCACTTTGTCAAAGCAAAGTGTGAATCCTTCTAGATCACTGCAGAGGAGAATACCTTGCAAACCTGCGAGGTGGACGATTGTCCTTGAAAGACAGCAAATAGAACGGAGTTCCCACCAAAAGTTACTAAGGCAAAACTGTAGTTCCGTTCGCGTCGACGGTCTTGGTGCTTTTTACATACTCCATCGCTTTATGAGGATCTGTAAAGAGCTGCTCTGAGTTACCTGGAAGTGTAATACGAAATCTGGCAGGATGACGAAATCCGAATCGAGCTCCTTGGACATTACGTAGGTGTTTGCGCACTTCACCAAAAGCCGCTCTCTTCTTTGCCTCGTTAGAGGTAAGATCGGGAAAAAGACAGATTTTCCCTTGTAGGTCAGCTTTCCATTTTGGCGCGCAGTTTGGAGAATCTGTTCACGAACGTGGAAGAAGTGAACTCTAATAATAAAGGGTCTGGGTGGCTGATCGGGCTTGGGCTTTGGTTGGAGTGACCTGTGGGCTCGGTCGAGAAGCGGCTTCTCTTCCAAGCCCAACAGATCGCGGAGTAAGTTTGAAACAAATTCTGTGGGGCGGTTGCCCTCTTCTCCTTCACTGATTCCGATCAGTCTGATGTTATTTCTCCTTGATCTGCTCTCCAGATCCTCGCACTTCAAAGACAAAGCGTTGACCTCGGTTTGAAGTTTGGCCACCGTCGTTTCAAGGCGCACAAGGGTATCACTCGCAACCGTCGCTGAATCCTCTACGGCTCGCAGCCGCTCATCTTGCGCGCTAAGCGATTGCTGTATTGAGGCAACAGCCGATGTAAACTCTTCTTTAACACCATTTATGTCTGTTTGTAGACCGCTGATCGCACACTCAATCTTGACACAAATGTCATTTTTTAAGGATTCAAGTGACTGCTTAAACATTTCGGCAGTGAGCGAGTCCCCCTCGTGACTACCTCTAGGGTCAGCCGAGCTAGCCGTGCTAGCCCGCGTCTCATAGCCACCTCGTTTGCTGCCAGGAGCTGCCATTTTACAAACGGTATCCACTAATTTTGCGCGAATATGTGTTCATAAATCACACTGTGGTCAGAAAATATATAAAATAAACATCCGAGTCTGTTTATTATTTACTTGAAATTTCACCTGCGAGGAGCTCACTAAAAACGCGTCCGCATCACGTTCGCGCTACAGCGCCCCCTGAAGAGATCTAAAGACATTGAGGATGCAAAATTACGTACGCCGAAAAATGATTAATAACTTTCTGTGTGGCATTATATTGAGTGACATTATATTCAGTGACGCCTGTGGGAGGCTTTTCTTCCAGCATCTGCAGCCTATTGTACACACATAGACATCACAAATGTTAACACACACACAAACACAGTCACACATCACACCGATGGCTTTTTCGAGGTCTCAAGTAACACAGGTTGTACGGTGCGCCCGGGGTGGGAATGGCACAGGGTCCCGCCCGCTTGGGCCCGTCATCGTTGCTTGCAACGATATTTATTTTTTGTTGTTTCTATGAACAGAATATGATGATAATAATAATAATATGCTTATTTTGTTTTGAGTTCTATATTTTTGTGATATTTAAAATGTACGCGTTATAAAAGCAATGATAACTTTTGTACCTGATATATCCAAAAAACACAAAGAGACAGTGTGATCTCTGTATCTCAGTGTAAATCTCTATATTTGTTTTTTTGTTTGTTTGTTTATCATCATTGACCTACAGTATGTTGTGTTGCTGGTGGTACGGATCTGTGCTACTTGAGTTTTCAGGTGATTATAAGGTAATTAAATTGTAATAAATATAATGGATCACGAATATAATGGATCTTCTGTACGGCTCCGAATTAAAACCAGCCTTAGTAACCCGGACACAGGAATTCATCTCCTGCAGAGCTCATGTTTTCTTATTCATCAGGAAGGCTTAATACTGCATATCAACCTTTCACTTCTTTCGCCTCTCTGTGTGAGCTCATGAGTGAGGTTTTGATTGTAAAAAGAAAAAAAAGGAGAGAGAGAGAGAAGGATGTATTTCCCTCAAGGCTCTCTGGCTAATGCTGGCAAGTTCACGCCATTCTGTGTGTGACATTTGAGCCACTGACAGCCTTCAGTCTCTCTTACAGAAAAAAAGACTTGGGACTGGTACTTTGTGTGGCATGGACATGTGGGCCAAAAATATCATGTGCAAAAATGATCCAGGTGTGTCCTAAAATCCTGTTTTTAAATATCCAGATTACTGACGCGTCTAACCGCCGCAAGAATCCGCAGGTTTTCTGTTCTCCCACAAGACGAAGCGGGTTTGTAGTTTAAAGGTTGTCTCTCATTGATTCCCGGTGCCTCATCCATATTTGGATGTTAGTGCGGTGCCACCGTTCATACTAACAAAGGGCAAACTGACAGGCAACTGTAAATCTTCTGTCTCAGTTCTATACAAACACCGCAGTAAAGCGGCAAATTCCAAAGACCTGCACGAATGATTTCCGAGGAATGATTGCTCTTGCATTTCTTTGGTTTCACAATTACGTCCTGTAAGGTGTTGTTATATTATTATCCATGCTCGCGTGCCGTCATTGTGTTTCGTGATTCCTTATATGGTAGCACTTCCTATGGTAACCCATGTTCAGACAAATATCTGGGGGTGAAAGAGTGAGTCAAATACGATTCGCACTCTGGATGTGGTATTTATTTCTATTAATCAATGACATACTACAGGACATTGGGGAACTGGATCCACTCAACATACGTACACGTCAGTCATGGGAAACAAATTCTATCACCCAACCCAGAGCATATTAAAATAGAACAATTTGATTTCATTTCCAGAAGGTTCTTATTGGCAAGAACATTTTGACGAGAACAGGGTGTCAGCAGTGCCAAGTTGGCCAGCTCCCACCCCATTAAAGAACTGCAATGCTTCCTCAGATTTGTACATTTTTATTGCAGATTTATCAGGAGACTCAGTTTTATTGCAGCCACGTTACCTGGCATGCTCAAGAAGCGGATGAACTGTCTCGAGGGGAATCCGGATACAATGCAAGCCTTTGTGGACCTCAAAGACCTCTGTTAGGATTTTAAGCAAATGGTATTAACAAAATCGAATGAAACGAATGAGTCCAGTGTTTAAATTGAAGTTCTTTTATTTCTGGAAAAACAATCCCTCTGAAGGTATCCAGTCCGAGGTCACCTGAAAGATTGTCTTGCTGCAGAAAACAATAATGTTTCAAATTACATTGAAATCGTTATTTTCTCTTTTTAGATTAAGTCTGATTTAAAACATTCTATAACAGAAGCCGTTAATACATGAGCTGAACTACTCACAGCACTGGTAGAGTCTGTTGAGTCTCAGGATGTCACTTTGGCTCATCTCATTGGCTGTTCCGAAGGGCACATTGGGGTCAGGGATGGGGATCATGGTGGGCTCGCCATTCTTAGAGAAAGCCGTTTTGAAATAGGAAATAATAACATAACGATGAAATGATACAACAACAAAAAAAATAAACTGGTACATCAAGTCAGGTGTTACGTCACATTTGCAGATTCCTGCTTCTAAAAGCTCCATTTTGATCCAGAAATCATGTTCGGTTCTTGAGATATCGTCAGTGTACAGTTTCTTTCTGAGTGTCTCAGAACCAAAAACCTTCCAAATCATACACTATATGGAAAAACTTGTTTGGCCAAATTTATGAATTATTGAATTCAGGTGTTTCTATCAGGCCCCTTATCCCCAGTGATGAGCAATCTTAATGCTTCGTCATACCAAGACATCTTGGACAATGCGATGCTTCCAGTTTTGTGGCAACAATTTAGGGAAGGTCCTTTTCTATTCCAATATGACTGTGCCCCAGTGCACGAAGCAAGGACTATGAAGACATGGTTTGATTTCTGTGTGAAAGAACTTGACCGGCCCTAACACAGAGCCCTGATCACAACCCCATCAAGCACCTTTGGCATGAGCTGGAAATCGTCCAACATCAGTGCCTGACCTCATACTGTAAATGCTCTACAGAATGTATGGGCAGGAATTCCCGCAAAAACACTCTGAAATGTTGTAGACAGCCTTCCAAGAAGAGTGGAAACTGTTATAGCTGTAAAAGGAGGACCAACTCCATATTGAAGTGTATTATGTATTTGGATACAATGTAATTGCAGGTTTGGCCAAATACTTTTGTCCATATAGTGTAACTTTGCCAGCAGTGCAGTTTTATAGCGAAAGCCAGCTTGGATAGAGTTCATTTAAGTGTCTTAAAACAATATTTAGAATTTTTTCCCTAATTTAGTCGTGTCCAACTCCTCCTCGTCACTAGGGGGCTCCACATAACGGCTACTACTACCTCTCAGGCGGGAGGGCCAAAGACTATCACGTGTTCCCTCCTAACCACGTGACTCCAGCCGAGGACAGCTTCTTCCGCTTACGTGAGCTCACAGACGCCCGTGATTGGCTGTAGAGCCATGATTAATGTGGGAGCACCAAGTACCTCTTCATCCCTCCCCTCTGAGAGGCCTCGGCCAATCAGCTCTCTCTAGACCTCCGGCTGCGAGAGGTTACTGCATCACCCGGGAATCGAACTCGTGATCTCCCGATGATAGGGCGAGGATTTTACCACTGCGCCACTCGGAGGCGAGGTTGCTATAATTGAAAATTCGATACTTTTCGCCTACTGCCCTCTATTGGCCGTAGTGTAAAACTAACCTGTGTGACTTAATACCTGACTTGGCTCACAATTGATTAGGTAGTTGTTAAGTGCTTGACTGACTTGTGGTATTGCATGACGGAGATGTAGTCATAAGCAGTACCCTGGTTCAGGGTGGCCTTCTTGTTGAAGTTGTGCTCTTTGCCTGATGAGGACACACCCCCAAAGAATAAAACAGTAAATCCCAGAAAAGGTTCAGTATTTTCTTTTCCTTAAGAATCTAAATCTATTCACAATATTAGCAATGGAAAACCAGAGATATCTTAAGAGTTCCACTACAATGAATGCACTTTGATAAGTGTGATATACTGTACGGTAAGTGATGCATTGAAGTAAATATAGTATTAAGTATAGGGTGTACAGTACATGGATAGAACCTGGTTGCACTTTTCCAACCAAAAGTTATTTTAAGCAAAATCATACCCCGAGACAGACTCAATGCTGATGTAATCCCTATCACTGGAGCGTGGAATAAACCGGATACAGGTGATGGGGGAGAAAGAAGCCAGGCCTCGCTCGATAATCTCTCGCTCACGATCGGCTGAGGGTTTACAGACAACATGTTTGCTTTATGTGCTACTTCAACTGGAATATAAAATAAGCTTGTTAAGCAATATTACCTGTATTATATTACGCTCTAACTGTTTAATAAACGCAAAATGAGTCCAAATCAGTTTATATTAACAATAGAAAAATATCCTTATAATCATAATGTTTTAATAATGAATATATACACTGCCCGAGTAAAAAAAGGCGCCTCAAAAAAAATGTTTTTAATGACTGGAATTGGGTTAAGAACTGGCCAATGCTTCATTAAAACCTGGAAGAATAGTGCTGAACCATCAACTATTCTTCATTGGAATAAATACGGTCAAAAATAATCATGAAAACCTGCGACTAGAGATTAGTGATGGGAAGTTTGGCTCATTGTAGTGACTCGGTTCTTTGAATCTCGTTCATCTAAATCTTGTTTTGAGTCATTTAGTTCATTTCACTCTTTCGATCAGAAATAAAATAAAATGTTACATTTTCAATAAAAAGACCCCCAACACGTCTACATATACACATTTTGTCTATAGTTCCAGCAAACAATAACATTAGAATGCAATTAAGGACATATTATGATAAACAGATTATGATTATGATCAACTCTCATATCTTCTGGTCCGAATCGTTCGTTTTTTCGTCACGTGACTCCCATAGACGCTATGCAGTGCATTACACAATAAACAGAAATGAGCGGTTCTTCTCATGAATCTTCTAGTCTGAGTAATTTGTTCTTTGGAATCTATTGCACTGCGTAGTGTCTATGGAAATCATGAGACAAAGGAACGAGTCATTCGTGAACGACCCAACACTACCAGAGATTAAACTCTTGGGGACGTTGCATTGTAAAAAATCGATAGTAGAAATCAGAGCTACGGTTAATAGTGAAACTAAGAGCATTGGGCCTAAACAGCCGTGTGTCCGTAAGAAAAACACTTGGAGGTGAGACTAATCAGAACAAGGCTTAAATTTGCTAGAGAGCATAAAGATTGGACTTTGGTGAGACGGAAAAAAGCTCATGTGGTCTGATGAGTCCAGATTCAGTTGGTTCTGGAGCGATGGGCACGTCAGGGTAAAAAGGTATCATGCATAGTGGCCTCTATGAGGCAGTGTTATGATCAGCAATGTTATGTAGCAATAAACGACCTGAATGCGCTGAATGGCCAGGGTATCACATCTATGATGTTTTACCTCCGTCCTGGCACGGGGGTATATTCCACTATTCAAACTGTAGAAGAGTGGTTCTGGGAGCACGTGTTTGTTTTTGGCTGAGCAGTGTATTATATTATTATATTACATCAACGTATAATAATGATCCACATCTCTGACATACTGTATTGATTGGCGATTACGTAGGGAACGTAGACTTTTCCGTCACTCGACTTGGGCCACATGCAGCCAGGTGGAGGTGCAGGGATCAGCGTTTCTCCCATTATCATCATAAACATATCATCATGTCTCCTTCAATCAGCACGGGCTCGTCCGCACCGCGAACTAGGAAATGAAACGCAGGCTTTTCATATACGTTATTGAATATTGATGATTTTCAATATATTTCTTACCACATTAATAATAAGATGATGCTTAATTATTTTTACTATAAAGGACCCGTTTAATCACCTTAAAAAGTTGCATATTGCTGCTTTTAATAATAATTCATTTTGTATTTTACTGCAAGATGCCATGCAGTCATGCATTTTTGTGTTGTCTCTGTGTACACACCAGTGTTACTGTTGACTCTCTCGAGCCGCTCTCCCACAGACAGATCGGCAAGCGGGTCCTCAATAACTGTTGCACAAAGCATCAGTATATCAAATATTGAATTAATCATTAAGCAGATTTTTTTTGGTTTATTCTGTATTTACAGCCTGTGTCCATTTAGAAAGCACCTGCCCTTTGATTTTCATTATTTTGCAATTTTTCATTTTAATAATATTTTTCATTTTAATTGCAAATTTTACTTTACCAAAATTGTTTCAATAGACTCCTCAGGGAGGAGTTGAAAGTCAACTACGATGTGTGTCGAGGTTCCTTTTTCGTTTACAGTGATGTTCAGTGAAAGCACTGCAGCTACAATGGCAGATGCCTTCAAATGGAATTTCATTGATAAATAATCAAATGTAAAGCACATGACTTACCAGGATCCACAGAAAACACACAGCACATAGAGAGAGAGAGAGAGAGAGAGAGAGAGAGAAACAAACAGAAAAAACAATGATAGGTAGATCAATGAATTTGATTAAAGGTGTGATTAGGTGACCTGACAAGCAAGTAGCTTGTAGACAAGGAGAAGTAAAGAAGCTAGGAAGTAATGCAGAAGATAACAAAGAAGTGTAACAAAGAACCAAAACACAGCATTGGTACTGATTTAGATTTTTTTTTTCTGTTATAAATATAATACAGAAAATGTGTGAGTACTTTTGAAAAGTCTGAAAGTTTCTTGCAACATGAAAGTGACCAATCTTGCTTCTCAAAAAATTTCAACTTGCTAACTTCAGCGGTTTTGGAGAGATGATTTTATAGGAGCCCCAAAAATGGGCACTTTTCAGCATTATACTGTCTCACTTCAAACAATAATCATTTAAAATGCCGTGCAATTTATTCATATTTCTTTATGAGTATTGACACTAAAACTGGCGTAATCTTCTAGAAGCATATCTAGCTGTAAGAATTCATGCTTAAATTCAAGCATTGCATGCAAAATTAAGGATTTATTTATTCAAATCTGTAGAGTCCGTAACCATGTCAGATGATCATTTTTTTTTCATGTTTATGTCCTTTCATGTGAAATCTAAATTGGCCAAATTTCATCTGAATTACTATTAAGATTATTGAAATACTTGAGTTCAGAAAAGTTACAGACACCACATGAAAGGCCATGAAATTGTATTTAGCAGATTTTCTTTCTTTGATCTTATCTGATTAAAATATAAATGTGTGTGTATATTTACAAAAAACTAAGTATGGATCGGGTGATGAGAAGCATTAAGTATTATGAGAAAAATGGTGTTATATGATCTCACCTACTGTAGGTACCAACACCAGCATGTTTGGACCGTATCTGCATGTACAGTGTGTCTCTTACCTCTTCTGCAGAACAGACCAACAGCAGGGCCAACAAACCCACAATCACCTTAGACGCCATCATGGCCTCCAATGTCGTGTAGAGTCAGGCAGAAACTTTAGTTTGCCATGGGGGTTCCCAGCTTGGTCCTTTGGTTTGGGAGCTGGTGCAGTACGAGTACGCCAACTCCCTTATCCATGTGACTCATGAGGGCCTGATAGACTTTGATTAATACTTTTTATCGAGCACAGGACTAAAACTATGTAGGAGTTGAGACCTACAGTATATATAGCCTAAACCTGATAGAGATTTTCACCCCTTGATAACCTGAACTCTTGCAACCTCACATGAAGAACGTAGACTTACAGTCATGGACCAAATATTAAGCCCACATACTGTATGCCTGTCGCAGTATTATAATGCCCCATATGCACAAAACAGGTGATGTCACTAATTAGTTCTAAACTATCTGGCTGAAGAGTTGTGCTAATGAAATATGGCTACGTGACATTGGTATTCAGCTTCCGGAGCCATCTACAGACCTAAACCCAATAGAAAACAATGGTGACGAAGGCAGTAGCAGTCAAGAAACCGTCTACTGTACATAATATCCTTCACTCACTCATGGTCTGTACCGCTTTATCCTGTATACAAGGTTGTGGAAAGGAGCCAGGAGCCTATACTAGGAGACTAAGGACCCAAGGCAGTGCACACACACACTTACACGCTCATTCACACACTACAGGCAACTTGGGAGCGCCAATTCGCCCAATCAGCACTCTTTGGATTCCTGGAGTAAACTGGAGTACACAGAGAAAACCCACCAAGCGAACCTGTAAACTCACACACACACACACACACACACACACACACACACAGTCCTAAGGCGGGACTCGAACCCTGGCACCAGAGAGGTGAGGCTACATAATGTTCTTGAAGCAATTAAACAGGCTTTCTTTTTTTTTTTTTTGACTCGCTGCCCAGCCAGATCAAACAGCATTTTTATTTAGATAAACTACATAAACTAAATGAAATTTTCATTTATCCTTACCTGTCGTTAAACTCATTATCTAGTTGAGATTAAAGTATAAAAGTAATTTTAAAAAAGTAACACCTTAGCCAAGACAAATGGAGTCAAAACCAAATTGGCATTGGATGTCCTTACCTCAAATCTCGAGGGAAGAAACTGTATTATAATAATACAGTAGAACAGAGGCAGCGGTGGTGTTTTCTGTTTCTTTTCTGTTTATTTAGTGTGATACAGTATAGTTATCACTTATATATGGAACAACAGCTGCTCCTTCCTGTGTAAGGCGTGTGTACGGGGTAGATATAGAAGGCTATCAACTCATGCTGTTAAGAAAGCAGGTGTCGTTTCCCCCCGATCAGTACAGCGGATTTAAACAAGGTAGTCTCTCTACTGTCGCCTTGTGCCTCTGGGGTCGGGGGTTCGATTCCCTCCTGTGTCTGTGACGTTTAAATGTTCTCCCTGTGCTTGGTGGGTTTCCTCCCACTGTCCAAAGATTAGGCTGATTGGGATTTCCAAATTGCCCATGTCTGTGTGTGTGTGTGTGTGTGTGTGTGTGTGTGCCCTGCAATGGATTGGTACCCCATCCAGAGTGTGCCCTAAGTCCCCAATGACCATGTTTACAGGTTAAAGCGATGAGTGAGTGAGTCTCTATGCTTTCCTAGAAATGCTAGTGGTTTTTTTTTCGATTTTTTTTCTTTTTTTGCTATTTCTTCCTGTTGTATTGTGTTAGATGAATATATGTTTCAATAAAAAGTTCGAAATTGCTGATGTCAGCCTGTAGCAGGTTGGATACTGGTTTAGGGAAGGTGTGCAGTACACGATGAGGGCTTCTGGAAGTGCCAGGAGAGATGAGAGATAATCAGGCACACACAAACCTTGTCAGACGTATTACTTCTATTTAAGTGTTCGATTTATTCTTTCTCTAGTGAACAATTGGCCGAGCAAGCAGACATTAAAGCACTGAATGTGCTAGTCAAGAGGGAAGCATAAACGTAGAAACTGTGAGTGGCCACGGATAGTCCTGCTATTTCTCTCAGATCTCAGATGTAACTTGTGGAACGGAATTCTTGGAAAGAGGTTCATGCTGGGGCCAAAGTAGACTTTACTGTGTGTGTCACGGTGTGCATGAAAATCTGACCAGCATCTGTCTTTGGTCTTTAGTCTTTCTGTCCTCTAATGGTATCCTGAAAACGCACATGCAGTCTTGCAACCTGCTGAAGTAAATAAATAAATAATGAATGAATGAATGAATAAGTAAGCATGAATGTACCATCCTGACATGCTGAATGTGTTCTTGTTCAGAGGCTGAAGGAATGCGGGCTGAGAGGATGACCATACACGATTCCTTTACGCCTGATTTACAAAGCGCGATTACAGTACCTTGTGCATTCCATCTAACGTGGATCGCATAAACCGATAGTGACCTGAAGATAGCAGGTGTGTGTTCGAGTAACTTTGTACACAAGACACAAACGTTCAGCCTTTATTCAAGACACATACATTACTTAAAAAAAACAACAAAAAAAAAACATTTTTTTTTTATTCTTCACATATTCCCGCTTCAAGTTAGTAGGCGGGAGTCAGAGCACAGGGTCAGCCGATACACGGCGCCCCTGGAGCAGGCGGGGTTAGGGGTCTTGCTCAAGGGCCCGACAGAGGCGACCTGGTTGAGCTTAGGCTCTGTTTAGTTGTGTACTTTACAGCTACAGTGTTCCGTCCTCTGTATTATGGACAAACTTCCTTATCTTTTTTATTTCATAAAGAAGAAGCCACTGCTGAGGATGTATGCCTAGAACCTTCAGAGGTACAACGTACAGTACTGTAATGCCTTGGTTTTTGGCTAGACATTATGTCATTGTTTTTAACGGGTTGTTGAATAAATTACTATCTTGCTTTTCTGTCTCTCTCTGTTTTCCAGGGGTTCGTTTCGATGGCTTGGCATGGCAGATAAGAGAGGTGAGAGAATAAATCTATATACAGAATGTTTAAAGTTACAAGGCTAAGTTGTTAGGATTTTTTTTTTTTCAGTGCTTTTAAGGCATTAGTATTTAAATACAGTCATACTGTACAGCAAGTGCACTTCTACTTAGTACAAGTACTATTTGTGACAATGGGCCAATCAGAAGCACCTAAAAGAATCGTCCAGAGGATGTTAAGAGACAGTCAACTTGGCGTATGCAGTTAACCCACTGGAAAATCTTTTTATAGTGAGACATTAAGGCAGACATAAATCTGTCTCTAGTCCGTCCCTAAAATTTGACCTCTGATGTGAACAAAGTGTTCGGGATTTTCTGACACTCCTTCGAAAGCGCTTTTCTTTCTTTGTCCTCAAACTGTTAGTGTGTTACATTTCCCCTAGATGGTGTCAAGCGCTTCCTCATTCCTTATTCATACGTACAGTATAGGGAATTATTTATATATAGATATACAGTACAGTATTATAGGTAAAACTTCCGACGGAGCACTGTTCCCGATTAATTTTTTATGTTATACATATAATATAGAAAATGTGTTTTCCAAAGAAGCTACTTATAAAGTTTATGCAACATGGATAGTGACCAATCTTGCTTCCCTAAAATCTTCAAGTTGCTAACTTCAGCCGTTTTGGAGAGATTATTTTATTTGTTCCCCCAAAATGGCCATTTTTTAGCATCTCGCGTCAAACAATAATCATTTAAAATGCTAATAATCCATATTTCTTTGATTCTAAGAAGTAGATGACCTGTAAAAAATGTTACCTGAAGTGGTTTTTGGTACGAGCGTAAAAAGCAAAAAATCTGTAGTGTCCGTAACCATGTCGAATTCATGTTGCAATATCTTAACAATTTTGCATTTTAGAAAAATACATGTCTTCAAATTTATGTCTTTTCATGGGAAGTCTAAATTGACCAAATTTCATCAAGATCATTAAATGATTTTTTTTTTTTTTTATTTAAGTTACAGACACTACGGACATGGTGTTATATGATTCTATCTCAAAATTCACTTTTTCACATTGGGAGTCCAAATGATACATGCCAAAGCCCAAAGATGAGTGGCTCAGGCGTATGACCAAGAAAGAAATCCAAAGTCTAAAATATAAATCATATAACAAAGAAATGAAATCACAGTAAATATGGCAATATTACAGAGTAGATAACATAAGGCAGGAGGAAAATATTCATACCTGAACAATAAATTA
Organism: Clarias magur; assembly: GCA_013621035.1. Taxonomy (NCBI): domain Eukaryota; kingdom Metazoa; phylum Chordata; class Actinopteri; order Siluriformes; family Clariidae; genus Clarias; species Clarias magur. The sequence continues at coordinate 609,565 of QNUK01000348.1, read as the reverse complement.
AGAATTCTGGTGGAACGAAGTCCATTACCATGTGCTGTTACACCATTAATCTTGAGTAGTACACAGCTGGTTCAAAATCTTGAACTGATCACCAAGATGGATCAGTAAAGAATCAGTAGGACGTTTAATACAGTATGACAGGTGAGGAAAGTGCACCATCACATGGCTGATTAAAGAACAGCAGATCAGTATTAGTACAGCATTAATCATGTGAAAATAATGATATGTAATGCCATATTCTTCTGGTATTATCTTTTTCTCTCCTGTACAGGAGCTGTGTCCCCAGCAGGACAGCAATACGACAGGCAGCATGACCGCAGTCAAATTGGAGGGACAACACATCAACACTGATGAACCAAGTGCCGATAACTATATCTCACCGATGCAGTTTCCGGCTTTCAGCTGGAACAAAGCAGATCGTCGCATTACAAAACGTCTCCAGACCAGCGCAGGGATCCGGTCGCAATCCAACCCCTCCTCCTCATCATCATCATCATCATCAGAGCCTACACCCAAGAGCTGGCAGCATTTTTACCATGTGCAGAAAACTCGTCATCGCCTTATCAAGGAAGTCTGCGCTAAATACCGGAGCAACATCTCACGAACGATAACGCCGCACCACGTGTCTCGTATCTATGTAGAGGACAGGCACAAGCTGCTTTACTGTGAAGTCCCCAAAGCAGGCTGCTCCAATTGGAAACGGGTGCTGATGGTACTTGCTGGTGTCGCATCCTCTACAAATAACATAAACCATGACACTGTCCACTACAGCAATCGCTTGACTCGACTAGACGGCTTCGATCAGCGCGCAGTTTCTGAGCGCCTCCGTTCCTACTCCAAGGTTCTGTTCATTCGGGAGCCAATGGAGCGCCTGGTCTCGGCATTCCGGGACAAATTCGAGAGCCCGAACTCCTACTACCACCCTGTCTTCGGCAAGCCCATAATCTCCAAGTACAGGGTGAACGCGTCTAAATCGGCACTCAGGACAGGAAGCGGTGTCACTTTTCAGGAGTTTATCCGCTACCTGCTGGATGTCCACCGTCCTATTGGCATGGACATTCACTGGGAGCCAGTAAGTCAGCTCTGCAGCCCATGCCTGCTTGATTACAATTTCATTGGAAAGTTTGAGACTATCGAGGAGGAAGCTAACTTCCTCTTGCGTAGATTGGGTGCTCCAAAGAACCTCACGTTCCCCACCTTTAAGGACAGAAACCCAGAAGCTGCGAGGACTTCCTCACACATCATGCAGCGTTACTTCACGCAGCTCAGTGCCTCAGACAGGCAAAGGGTTTATGACTTCTACTATATGGACTATCTAATGTTCAACTATTCCAAACCTTTTGAAGACGTGTATTGATAAAATGCAGTAGTGATGGTTGCTGTTGTATAGGTTGTCAAAAACGTAGAGATTATTACAGTGTGGAATTTGCTGTATATAGCAGTAGTTCATTCTAACTGCTTCAAAGTATCAGCCATTTTCTGACTTTACACCAAAAATTCTGCAATTAATACATTCCAACTGGGATTGAAACATAGTGAGGGTGACTAGAAAGAACTAATTCACTGTTGTATGCTCAAGTATGCACTTTTAATACACTACAGAATTATGAAAATAGAGCTCCTAATCCCTTGCCATGTCATCGTCTTTCTTTATATTACTTAAAGGTAACACTTGAAAGGATTCAATTAAATTATACAACGGGTAGTTGCAACCAAGTAACCTGGTTGGACAAGAGGATTTCAGTGAGTGCTGATATAGAGTATAACAGCACTGGGAATTGTAACCATATGTACCATGAGTGTGCACCGCTTCACAGGCATTCTAATCAGAGGCGTCTGATGTGTAGAAACTGTTTAAATTGTATTTTCGCACTAGATGTTTAAACAATTACATTAACTGTTGGTTGTTAATGGCAAGATTAATGATAGCTCCGTCAGTTGTGGAAAGTTATGTAATGGCAGAGCCAAATAACTGATTCAAAAAATCAACAAATCAAAACCTAAAAATAAGTCGGGTTTGTGGAACTGTTGTATAAAAGCAATATCACACTTGAGGACGTGCTGTTGTACTAAATATCAGCACATTCAATGTTTTGTGCTCAGTAATGCACATAACATTTTAAACAATTAGTTCCAACCAAATAATCTGATCGGACAAGAATATGTCAGTGAGTGCTGATAAAGAGTATAACAGCACTGGGACTTGTAACCATATGTACCTCTCGAATACACTGCTTAACGAGCACTCTAATCAGAGGTGTCATGCCCATTCAACTTGAGGGGGCACATGTAGAAACTGTTCAAATTGCATTTTCACACTAGATCTTTCAACTAGCCTTACAAATACAATTACACTAACTGTTGGTTGCTAACAGTCGGGCAAAAGATTAATGCTAGCTCCGCCAGTTGTGGAAAGATATGTGATGGCGGAGCCAAATAACTGATTAAATAAACCAACAAATCATAATCTGTTGATAAAAAATGGGGTTTGTGGAACTGTTTTATAAACTCAATATCACACTTGAGGTTGCTCTGTTGTACTGAATATCAGCACTGCTGTGATATCGTCAATGCTCACATTCACTGTTTCGTGCTCCGTTATGCACATAACATTTTAAAGGTTTAAAATGAATTATGCAACAGTATATAACAACATTAAGTAATCTGATTGGACAAGAGGATTTCAGTGAGTGCTTATATAGAGTATAACAGCACTTGGCCATGTCACTATATGTACCACTCCACTTTACAGGCATTCAATGTTAAATTATATTTTGCCAGTAGATGTTTTAGTTAGCCTTACTTATTCAATTTTGAAACCAAAAGTGATTTTCTTTGTGTTTCTTTTCTTATTTGAAGACTAAATGGTGTACACGGACACCCTCTGTGATTACGGAATTTGGTTCATTTGAACCGGAGAGCGCTGTGTAGTATCGGCTGGTACATCGCTCACTAGCGCGGCTTTAAGCGCTAACCAGAAGTATTACGAGCTGATATACAACTGCAGTCATGTTAACCACAATGTGAGGTACAGTACGAATAACCAATCTCAGCTTACCGCATGACTTTAATAAATGTGTAAATTACTATTGGCTTCAGAGTTCCTGTCTGTAAAGTGTCTTTAGCATCAGTTATTAAATGATTGAAGTTATTGTTAACGTTAGCTTGTTGTCCTTTGCTATCATTAAGTTAATTTATTTTGTCAAGTTTATAAAAATGTTGGAGGACAATGCCATGGAATTGTGCCCCCTCAAAAACTGAATGCACGACACCTCTGGTTCTAATACTCGTTAATTACAGTACACTAACTGTCGGTCGCTAACGGTCAGACGCCAGATTAAAGCTAGTTTCGCCAGCTGTGGATGGATATGTGTTGGATAATGTGTTGAAAACAAATGGGGTTTGTGTAACTGTTGTATCAAAGCACAGCACACTCGTAGGCCGTGCTGTTGTACTGAATATCAGCATGATTGTGATATCTTCAGTATTCACATCACAGCCGTGCTGATATTCAGTACAACAGCACAATCTTGAGTGTTATACTACTTATAATTGTATTTCAATATTAAAATTAAGCAATATGGCACAAGACGTAGTTCCGTTATACTGAATATCAGCACAACAGCACTCAATATCTTGTCATATTACTTAATTATTATATTGCATTATTGATTTTTTTTAAAAAGAGAGAGAAGGTAATTCAAAAGACTATATTTTTCTATATTTGAATGTTTGACAAATGGTTTCATGTGTAGCTGTAATGTGAATGTCAGCGTAATTATACCTGTTTCCAAGAGATACTCAAACTCTTTCAAATTTGTCTCCAATTAAGAAGCTTACAAGCTCAGTAAACTGTTTACTGTTTCTGTTTTTTATTGGAAATTGTTTGGATTGCAATGATGCCACAAATGTGTTTAAAATAAGTGACATTAGAATACTCAGCCTTGACTTCTATATGTCTAAAGTTTCTCCAAAATTTCCCTGGGTGTTTACACTTCTGCATTTTTAACATGTGTGTGATACTCCCAGTACTATGCTGCTCAGAGAGCACAGGGGACCAATGGTAGGAGCATATTTAGGCTTTTTTCTTTGGTGACGAATAGTACAGTGTGATTCACTTGAAAGAGACCCTGAATATTCTCGAATAACTCTCGCTATGATGAAGCGATCTGAATTTAAAAAAAGAAAAGAAAAGAAAAGAAATGCTACATACCATGACGTATATGTAAATAATTGCATTATATGCAAAAAAAAAAAGTAATCTCTGTTTTCTGCCAGACACAATGTATCAGCATGGATATCAGGGGGAATAGCGGCAATTTCACATTCATGTTTTCCTTCAAATCTTCTCAGTCATAAAATTCACTCTGACATCGCTTAAACAAACTGGTCACCCAGTAGGTTCGCACTATGAAGACGCGCTGCTCATTACTGTCACCATCATGATGAGAAGCCGAGTGACTAAGTGAAAGGGTACGGCATTACTTGTAACGATACAATGGCTGTCTGGCGCCTACCTTATCAATCCGACCCGGCGTGTTCGAAGCCCCATATACTGAGGAGGACATTGTACTGTATGTCCTAGCGGGAGTTATTACAGAATATTCAAGGCCTCTTTCGAGTGAATCATGTATAATATGACAACAATGTTATATTGCACACTATATTATCAGGGTTTTTTTTTCCATTACTGTGAATGCTGTAATTTGTCCTCTGGACTCAGGCCAAATACTTTTAAATTCTTGAATGTGCAATCTTAACTTCTGTACACCATGAAACAATGCCAAGATTTAGATGCCCAAGATATAGTAACTGGATTAAAACAAAGTTCAAAGTTGTTCCTGGGTTTTGTGTGATGAATTTTGCTTTTTGCTTGAATAAACATCCATTAAAACATAAAAGACAGAAACTTTCATAAGCACGAATTTTTAAGTACGTTTAACTTGTCAAAAGTAATATTGCAATTAAATCTAAATCTCAACCTGTTTTTTACGTCGTCATCTACACCAAAATGTTATACTTTTCAGGATAACATATTTAAGTTTTTATTATTGCTATGGTACATCAGAAGTTGCATTTTGTGATACTGTAAAGAAAAGAAATTTGGCAAAATGTAGGTCAAATTCTCAAAAGCAGGGGTTTCTTCTGAGTTCACCAACAGATCAAAGACGTGATGTAGGCTAATCTGTATCCGACCATAGTGGATGAGTGTGTGTGTGCTTGTTTCCTGTGATGTTGAACACCCAATCCCGAGTGGTCCCCACTTTGTGCCCGGATTTTCCTGAGTTTCCTCAAGACCCTCCTTGACCCAGGAACGGAGACAGCGGGCCAGAAAATTGAGATGATGATAATAAATGCATACCTGTAGCTAAGCGACATCATGATACGTCTGTGTGTAAATAAATTACCGTATGGTGTCATTTCTTCTATAAATAAAATAAATGGGGCGTTCAAGTCAAACCGGGACTTGTTATGAACTTTCTAGTAAATGAGGACATAAAACTAATTGATATTTACTGAAGGCTTCAAGCACAGTACAGTGAATCTTCAGAAGAGATGCATCCATCTGTCATTCACCAACACCACTTTACAAAACACATTACAGGAACTTTAGCTGGGAGTTTTTGCCTCACCAGCCGTACAGTTATGACCTCGCTCCAAGACATTTCCCCACATTTGGGCCATTACAGGAGTTCCCGTGAGGCCAGGGTGTAAGACATGAAGCAGGCAGTCCCGTCATGACTCCGGTGTACTGAGAAAACTTTCTACTTTGATGGTGCCAAGCACTAGTGAGATAGGAGCATTAGTGTAGCAGGAGATTATATAGAAATAAAGGAAGTTACTCTCATAACGGTGTTCTGTTATTCTGTACAGTCAAAAGTCCTGGTTTGACTTGAACACTCTTCGTATGTTTCAACTGGTATATTATGGACATACACAAATAAGCTGTGATATTAAAACCACCTGGCTAATATTAGGCAGGTTCTTTTGCTACCGAAGCAGCTCTGACCCATGATGGCATGGACTCCAACAGAGTTCTGAAGATGTCTTGGAGTCTTGAAATGAGGCTTTATCAGCAGAGACTTTTTGTAACAAGAATTCTAAATTATTATTATTATTATCATTATTATTATTATTATATACTTAAGCAATGCATAAACCTTTCTTAAAACAATGAAATCCACTGAAGACGCAGACTTATAAATCTATAGTTACAAATACAAAGACATCGTTCTCAGTGCATCACTATACAAATGCTCTTTGCCTTATTTTTTTTTTTGCATTTCCAATTATAAGACGTGAATCAGACAGACGTTGCTCAAGTGGTGAAATGATCTATCTCTTTCTCACTCAGTTGAGTGGTTTGGAATAAATGGTAATGCATTTTCTATTAAATTGTATGCCCTTTTTTTTTTTTTTTTGTGTGTCTGGATCAGCAACTCAGCCCTCGATTCCATTATGAATGAAACACCAGGCACGTTATCCATATTGGCTGGTTTTGTTTTTTAAATCAGTTTGTTAGCTTTAGTTTGTAGTGGTGAAAGAGAGGGAAAATAGAACCGGATATACAGTACTAAGCTGACCACATTCTGAGTGGAGGTTTCTGATTTACATACAGTACAGGATGTACTGTACTGTAGTTTGATCAATGCCAGATATCATTGAATGACCAAATGTGATCATGGCACAACTCATTAACATTTGTGACAGCCACAGAACTCCATAAACTACCACTCAGAGCAGAGCTGTCAATATTAATGTGTTAACGCATGTGATTAATCTAGCGATTTGAACGCATTGCATTTATTAACACAAGTTAATTACATGACCAAGTTTGACCATATTGGCTTCCCATAATGGCAGCCCGTTTTCCCGGCTGTGTGTGATAATGGCACGTTTAACGCAGAATTTAGCACTTATATCAAAATCCATGGACCCAACCTGGATTGTGTGAACATCCACACATGTGTGGCATAATGATGTGGGAATGTTTTTCTTGACACACTTTGGGCCCATTAATACCTACTGTACCAATTAATTATTGCTTGTTTGCAACATCCAAATAGAGGATTGTTACTGACCATGTGCTTCCCTTTGTGGCCTCGTTGTATACATCTTCTAATGATAATACACCATGTCACATGACATCCATATGTGAAGTGTTTTTTTATCATAGCCTTCTCAGTCAGTGGATCTGAATCCGATAGGAAACCCTTGGGGTGTGGTAGGATGGGAGATTTTCAGCAAATGGAAAAAATGTAGGAATTGCTTGATTCAGATAATGTAGAGCAGAACCTCCAAGGATCTTGTAGAATCCATGCCATTAAGAACTTTGGGAGCGAAGACCAAAAAGCCTTATTGTACCGTAGTTGCTTCTAATGGATATTTAGGAATTGTACATGCATATAAACAGTAATATGTTGTTTGATGTGAAACAGGAGGTTTTTCTGGTTCGCCTCTAAGACCCAAGGTGACACTGATAGCATTTACAGGGTTTGCACTCTGTTCCAATAAACTGTAACTTTTAAAGCCAGCTGAACATATGAGATGAGAAGACTGGGGAAAAGAAATGTGATTTCTTTTAAGTTTTTTGTTGTAAGGTCAAAAAGGTTATAAGTACTTTGTGCATGGACTCCTAATAAAAGGTAGAAAATAGACCACATAGGACAGGATTAGTCAAGGACTGTCAGCTGGCTGTTCCATCTGTCCCATGATGGACAAGAGGAATTTATGAATCGTACAAAACCTTCAAAGCTGCCACGGCTTGATATAAGAAGTGTGTGTGTGAGTCTTGCTGCAAATCTTGCGTAAATGTTATAAACATTTTGGGAGGAAAAAAAACATTATATATATATATATATATATATATATATATAATTTTTTCCTATTATCCTATTATATTATTCTTAGATTCAATTGTACATGTGACATTTTACTAATCACTATATTTTCTTGAAACCTTTACAGTTTCCCTTTACAGTATTTCATTACAGACATTAATTTGCACTGTGGGTTTTATGCTCTTGGCTTGTATCTTCCTTGTATCCATCTGTGCTATTTTTGTTTTCCATTAAGAACGGATCTGTGTCATTGGATAATTATTAAGAATATTCTTATTCATAAGACATAAAAATGCAACTTGGGAAATGCAAATTGATTATTCGTGTTTATTTTTTGCAAAAACAATTAAACAGCTTTAAAACTGCCATCTCAATCAACAGAAGTCAGCAGGACGACGCACAAAGAGAAACAGCATTATTTTCGCTTCCGCGTTCAAGGGCACAGAATTCTGAGATATAAACAGAGATATCTGACATATAAAATATTTCTGAATGAAGGAATGTTACTAAAAAATAAGCAATTTCATAAAACTCACAGCATGGGTAGAGTTTGTTGAGTCTGATGATGTCATTTTTGCTCATCTCAGTGGCTTGATTGAAGCTCGTATTGGGGTTGGGAATTGGGATCATGGTGGGCTGGATCTTTGAGAAAGCAGTTCTAAAATAACAAGTCAGTATTTTCTGTTTCACAAAAACATATGCACTGTATAACTTTTTTGATATTTCATGAGAAACTAGCGTTAGTATGCGGCATTGTCGGTTAAAGAGTTTGTAGAAATGTTTAAAAGGTTAAAGTTCAAAATAATCAGAACAGGGAGTGTATTTGGATGATGATGAAAGAAGCACAACTTAATCTTTCATCGTCATCCAAATACACTCCCTGTTCGGTAATCGGACAGTGAACCAGAGACGAGAAATTGAAAAAAGAAGATCGAATAAAGATGAATTTTTGCAAGTGCGTTAAAATTCACTTATACTGTACCACTTCAGCGCTTTGTGATAATGTAAAGCAAGTTACATAAGTTGTTAGTGAGACTAATCAGAAAAAAAGTTTCAAATTTCTAGGGAGCAAAAAGATCAGACTTTGGAGCAATTGAAAAAGGGTCATGTGGAACCTATTCCAGAACAATGGGCGCGGGTGTGTGTGGTGTGTGTGTGTGTGTGTGTATGTCTGTGTGTGTGTGTGTATGTCTGTGTGTGTGTGTGTATGTCTGTGTGTGTGTGTGCAGAAGCGATATGCTTTTCATGCATGTGAGAAAACAAGTCATTTTTTGCACGCCTGTGTTCACAGAGTAGTTTTTGCTGCCATCATGTGTTACACACTCGCTGTGTGAGGCTTTTTTTCCCCCTCGGTGTCTTCAGCAGAAATTCCTTCCTGATGTTTTAGGGATCCTGTAGAGCAGTGATGGCGAACCTGCGGCTCGCAACCCGCTCTTTCACTGCTCATTTCCTGGTTAGAAATATTACACTATACAGCCACAAGTGGATGGAAATGTGACCATCAGGACCATATGCAAGAATTCCTATAAATTTTCTAACGAACTAGGTAGGGCTCGGTGCAAAGTTGTTAAGGCGAAGAAGTTCAGAAGACTCCAGTGTCAAACCCCACAACCACCAAGTTGCCACTGTTGGGCCCCTGAGCATGGCCTTTAACCCATAACTTCTCAGATGTGAAATTAGATCAAAAATGTAACTCTGGATTGGAGGGTCTGCCAAATTCCCTAAACATAAGTGAAGTATGTGTGTGTGGTAGCTTTAGGCAAAAGATCTCACCTTTTATGCTTGATGAGGCACTTCATAAATTGGACTACTGTATAATTTAACAGTCTAAAAGTAATGATGGGACGCTGACAATTATAAAGCCATCAACTAAAAAGTGAACGCTGGGCACCACAGGCCTACATGATCAAATGATCACTTCATTGTTCAGTACAGAGTTGCTAATCACCCAGCTGAAGTCAAGGAAGCATGACTTTAAATTCTTGTTATTTCTTCAAATTCTTCGAGTTACAGGACTTGCTTTTCCAGCACATCCTACAGATGCTCAGTCAGAGTGAGACCTGGAGAACATGGAAGTCTTTCGCATGTTCCTCAAACCCTTCCTGAACAATTTTACTGTGTAACACTATCCTGCTGAAAGAGGCCCCTGCCATCAGGAAATACATGGTCCACGACTATTTTTGGTAGTGTTACATATCAAAGAAACATCCACATCAATGCCAGGATGCAGGGTTTTTCAGCAGAGCATTGTCCAGAGCACTACACTGTCTTCGCAAGCTCACCTTGAGCCATCTATTATATGAGACTCCCACACCCACACACACCCAACCATCTATACTGTATGATGTAAAAGAAAATGTGATCCATCAAACCAGGCTGTCTTCTTCCACTGTCCCATGGTCCAGGTCTGACGTTCACCTGCACATTGTAGGGGTTTTCAGCAGTGGACTGGGGTCAGCATGGGCACTCTGCCCAGTCTGTGGCTACGTTTCCCCATAAACAGCAAGATGAGATGCTCTGACACCTTCCTGTCATAGCCAGGAATAACTTTCTCATCAAAGTGTGCTACAGTAGCTCTTCTGTGAGATTGGCCCAAACAGGCTCTGTCACCAGGTCACCAGTTGTCCGTCCTTGGATTACTTTTTAGAGAAGCTCTAACGCAGCTTTTTAGCCATCGCAACTTGGCCCTTGTTAAAGTTCCTCAGTTTCTTAAAGTTTCTCATGCTTGCATAAGCAATTTTTTTCTATTTGTAGCAAATCATCTTTGAGAACGAACTACTCAATTGCTACTTGACACATCCCGCCACTTGACAGTTGTCAATATATGGAGATAGTCAATGTTATTCACTTCAATACTTTTAATGTTATAGCTTATTGGCGTATACATTATTTGAGAATAATGATGATAGATTTACTGTATTTAGTTATTCTTACATTATATTACAGAAGAGCCCATGTGCAAAAAATATCTTTTAATGATTTAAAACTTACAATCCTTTTAATGTTTACTTATAGTCAGAGGTGTAAGATAACTGAGTACATTTACTTTGGTGCTCTACTTAAGTACGCCTTTCACGTATCTGTACTTCACTTAAGTAGATTTATCACTTAAGGATACATTTTCCTTTAATAATTTTACACAACTGTGAAAAACTCTACAGTGAGCCAATGTAAACTTTTACATACTTAAGTAAATCTGAAGGTGAAAAATTACTTTTTTACTTTAGCTCAAGTGTACAGTACATGTAAATGGAGTACTTTTCTTTTACTTGTAGGAAATCTCTAAATTTACCAAGTTGTTTCGGACAGTTTGGACAGCAGATAGCGTGACCTCGACTGCCTAGCTGTTTTTGCCAGAGAGACATATTTAGACATATTTAGTATCTCTAGGCCTCTCTAAGGCGAGTGTGAGGCCCGGAACCACGTTACAGTTTTAGAGATGCAGTTACAGTACTTAAAGCTATTTCCTCCAGTGCATTTGATCTATAAAGCCTGATAGATATGGGAGAATTCAGCAGAGACACCAGTACAGTAAATGTAGACTTTCAGGCTTTTTGGTTTCCTTGCTTATCACTGGACTTAGGTGTGAGACAAGAAGAGTTTTCCATAATTAGGGATAATATTTTAGGGTTGTTAAAGAAATTTTAGAGAATTTTATGCTTTGTGATCATCAGTCTGAAGAATGTCTCTTTATTTCCTTAAGCATCAGGATGAGTTCTGCAGTTTGTGCTAAAATTTGGCATTTCTCTGGGGAAGAACAAGAAGGTCAACTATAACAATAGATCTTGTATATTACCATGTGATGTTGTAAGTGAAGGACTTTATACTGGCAGTTTCATCTAAGGGTAGATGATTTGAGAATATGCTGGCTGTTACAGTATGTGCAGTTACACCTGAACCTCTGGTAACATCTGGATGCTCATAAAGATTCTATAAAGCCTCTTTTTTACCTTTTGATCCCGTTTGCATTTTTTTTTTTCAGATGAAAATGGGGGGGGGGGGGGGGGGACTTCACAATCCATTACTATGCTCAATGATGGACACTCTGTTCAAATATGGGGGACTTCTAAAACATCCAAACCATTTAAAACTGCAACTCTTTTTACTCACTCATTCATTCACTCACGCTCTCACTGATCATCCACAGCACTTTATCCTGTAAAGAGGCTTGCGGGGGGCCTGGATCCAATCCCAGGGAACTTACGGCACAAGGCGGGGTTACACTCTGGACAGGGTGCCAATTAGTCTAACCTGCATGTCTTTGGACTGTGGGAGGAAACTGGAGTACTGGGAGGAAACCCACCAAGCATGGGGAGAAACTCCATGCACACAGTCCTCAAGGCGGGAAATCAAACCCGGACACTGGAAGTGCAAGACAACGGCACCAGAGTGCCGCTAAAAACATCTTTTTAAATTAATAAAAATATTTCAAACGTGTGTGTGTTTGTGTGTGTGAGAGAGAGAGAGAGAGAGAGAGAGAGAGAGAGAGAGAGAGAGAGAGACTGTTGCTGTAAACCTTAAATGTTAACTTTTCAGAAGAAAGGGAGAAAATTAACTTCCAGGTGACCTCTAAGATTTGAACACACATGTGACATTTTAAGCGTTTGGTCATGAACACTGCTTATAAACCTTTTGTCCTGATATTGTATTTGTCTTAAAGTCTTTGGTTAGAGATTTTAACTTGCACTCTGTTTACTTGTCACTACATTCATCTGTACTAGATTTGTTTCCACAATTCTCAAAGGCTCGATATCTACTGTATTTATGATTTTAAGAACATGCTTATTCATAGAGAAAGACAAATAATTGCAATTTGGGGAATTAAGTTATACAGTACATGTTTATCACTTACAGCAACAATTAAACGGGTCAGCATGGCCATGTATTTGATTTTTGTTATTTATGTATTTATTTGTTTATTTCTTTATTAGGTAATTTATTTTATTGCACTTGATAATTATGGACTTCACATTTAAATCTGGCTGAACTGGAGTTTAGTAAGTCCTAACATAAATTGTCCACTGGCGGGTGCTAATATGTGTAATATGTTTTGTATTTATAAACAAACACGTCCGTGGTAGCTTGCTGTGTCAATCTGGAGACGAGTCAGAGTGCCCACCTACAATGGCCACATGAGGACCAGAACTGGACCATGAAGCAGTGGAAGAAGGTGGCTTGGTCTGGTCAATTGTGTGTGTGTGTGTTTTTTTTTATAGTGTGGATGGATGGACGGATGGATGGGTGTGTGTGTGTAGCGCACCTGGGGAAGAGATGACGCCAGGATGCACTATGGTAAGAAGACATCACGGCCGAGGCAGTGTAATGCTCTAAAGCAGTGACCTCTTTCAGCAGAATAATGTGCCGTGCAATGCTGCAAAAAGCTTCAGAAATGGTTTGAGAAACATGACAAAGAGTTCAGGGTGTTGAACTTTTATTATTCTTATTCCACAAAAAGCTGTATCATTTCTATCTGTTCACCTAGTAGACATGAATTTTAAACGCTCATTAAACTCTAAACAAAAACAAAAAAGTCTTTTAAAATAAATACAAAAACTACATTATACAGTCCCACATCTATAACAAATCCTGGATTCTTTATTGAGGTCACTGAGAGTAAGAAGTGTTGCAGAGTGACAGTGTCAGGCCACATGATGGCAGCAAAAACTAATCTATGAGGGGCGTTCAAACCAGTACTTGGGAGGAAATTTCTCGTGAACGAAAGGGGTAAAACCGATTGACATTTTCAAAAGACTTCAAGCCCAGTACAGTGATGAGACTCTCAGTCGCTGTAAAACATTCGAACAGTGCAAACATTTTAAAGAAAGCCGTATGAGCCATAGCCTACTGCAGGCTTTCCTGGGAACATTCAGCAAGTGGAACACCTGATGCTTGAAAATCGACCAATAACTTGTTGCCAACTTATCAGGAAGAGACGTATATGTCTGTGGGAACTGTATACACAATTGTTCACCAACACTACTTGTACATTACAGGAAATCAGCTGGGAGTTACTGCCATGTCGTCCATATAGTCCTGACCTCGCTCCAGACCATTTCAGCATATTTGGGGCATTGAAGGCGTTCCTGGGAGGCCAGTGTCTTCAGCTGTGAAGCAGGCAGTTCGATCATGGCTCTGGTGTACTGAGAAAACTTTCTACCTTGATGGTGTCCAAGCACAAGTGAAACATTGGGATAAGTGCGTAAGTGTAGCAGGGGATTATATAGAGAAATAAAGGGATCTTTTAACTCTCATATTTGTATTCTGTTGTTCTGCACACGCAAACGTTTTGATTCAGCCCCTTCTATCTGGTGGTATTTGGTGAACCTGAGCTCCTAAAATGTATTTAGACACGTACATTGGGGCTTGAAGCCCAGAATCTTAACCATTTGAGCCTTAACTCCTCAAATCACACCTTTTAGGACTCCATGGGTTCCAGAGAGGTGTAGTTTTGGCCAAAATAATTTAGAAACCATTTATTTCGATTAGTATTCAAGAGGATATGAACATGGACCAACAGTTAGGGCAATGGTGGCTCAAATGGTTAAGGCTCTGTGTTAATGATTAGACAAGAAAAGCACCACCAAGTTGCCACTGCTGAGCCCTTGAGCGAGACCCTTAACCCTATCTGCCCCAGAGGCGCTGTATCCTGGCTCCAGCTTCCTAACTGGGATATGCAAAAAAAATAATAATAATAATCATTTCACTGTGCTCTAAACGTGACAAGTAATTGAATCTTATATTGCACCGCATAGACAGAAGTATTCGGCCAAACCTATTAGTGAATGCAGGTGTTACAATCAGGCTACTTATCCCCAATAAAGGGCGATCTTAAATACCAAGACATCTTGAACAATGCTATGCTTCCAACTTTGTGGCAAAGTTTGGGGAAGGTCCTTTTCTATTCCAATATGCCTGTGCTCCTGTGCAAAAGCAAGGACTATAAAGACATGATTTGAAGAGTTCGGTGTGGAAGAACTTGACTGGCCCTAACACAAAGCCCTGACCTCAACCCCATCCAGCACCTTTGTGATGAACTGGAACTGGAGATTACGAGACAGGCCTTCTCGTCAAACATCGGTGTCTGATCTCATAAATGCTCTAGAAAATAAATTCCCACAGAAACACTCCAAAATTAGTGGACAGCCTTCCAAGAAGGGCGGAAGCTGTTATATAGCTGCAAATAGGGGAACAACTCCGCATTAAAATATATGTATTTGGATCATTTCCGACACTGGGTGGCGCCAAACACCAATAAATACTGTTGTGCGCGGTGTCTCGACGTTCCGTCAATGATTTACAATTATTTACCGGCACATTAAACAAACATTCAAATGAATAAATAATCTACTAACCTCCCTAAAACAGCTAGGAGAGGCAATCCTGGCTGTACGGAGAAGAACGACCCAGTTTAGACTTACACACTGAGTATGTTATTTATGTACTTAGGGTTATTGCGGGCTGCACAGGATTTCAGTGCTGTTGTTTGTGTAGTTTAGACGTCGGATGGAGAATCTGAGAGGAGGTAATAATAAATTCCGATCTGAATTCATTCATAAAGTTTCACAGACACTGCTCGGGTTTATGAGTGAGGCTTTAATAGAGAGATGAAAGAGAAGAAAAAGAAACAGTAATAGTGCGGGGTTACTTCGTTTCAACGGATGCAACAGACTGTAACTGATTTTCAAACGGAACACGGTTTCAAATTTGAACTCATGATTCCGTTAAAACTTCTTTTTTAAACGAGCTTTTTTCGCTCAGTGGCATCAAAAAAGAGCAGAAGAGATGAGAAGAGAAGAGGGGGGGGGCGGGGAGAGGAGGAGGAGGAGGAGGAGGGGGGGCGCGTCTCCATCCATCCATCCATCCAGCCAGCCAGCCGCGCGCGCGCGCGTATGTGTGTGTGCGCGCGCGCGCCGATTGAAATGGTGCGTTTTGCTGCGGGCGCGTTCTGAGGGCGCGCGCGAGGGCGCTTTCTCCATGATAGACGTCATTTGGTTTTAATGGCCTACAGGAAATCTTGGCGTTACAGTTTGGAGAGGGAAAGAGAGAGAGAGAGAAGAGAAGGGAAGGGAAGGGAAGAGAAGAGAAGAGAAGAGAAGAGAAGAGAAGTCGCCGCATATCCAGGACAGACGTTTATATGAATGAAAGAAAATCCTCTTTTTATTTGTAACCACTTTATCAACAAGTTCGTTCTAGTTAAGAGATAGATAGATAGATAGATAGATAGATAGATAGATAGATAGATAGATAGATAGATAGATAGATAGATAGTCCTGCAATGATTTTATTCATGCTTTTTGCCTCTCTGCAACACCGCCTGAGGGAAACCTTACATCAGAAGACTCGGCAATGATTACACCTCTGTTGTTGTTGTTGTTTCTTTCTTCTTCATCTTACTCTCAGTCCTTTTGAACGACGTGACACACCTCCACACACACAAAAAAAGCAGAACTTCACACACTTTTGACGGGAAAATGTGCGCTGAATGGTGTTGCTGGTGTTGTGAATAGCCAGAAGACGGAGAACATCACGGGTTCGCCTTTAAAAAGGGAAGAAGAAGAAGAAGAAGAAAAAAAGAGAAAGCCTTTAGCTTGGCTTGAGCTAATTGGAGGCATAATCCTCATCATCCCCACAGGCGACTGAGCAGCCCGGAGCGAGACGTCTCTCCTTCTCCTCCAGAGCTCTGCTGTTATTTCAGGAGCTTACTCTGACTTTCTTCAGCCTCGCCATATACGCGTCTAATGTAATATCTTAGCGATACATTTTATTCTTTTCTTTTTTTTTGTATCTGAAGAAAAGAAAAAACAAAAAAGAACAAACGCTGGACGCCGGAGCGACAAAGTTACCCGGACATAAAAGAGAAGATACACCGGAGATTTAAATTTCTCTTTTAAGGTAAGAAAAAAGGAGAGAACGAGAGAGAGAGGCAGAGAATGCGAGAGAGAGAGAGAGAGAGAGTTGTTAGAGACGCGTCCCGCTTTCATGTGAAACGTCTAAAACCGCTCACGAGAGAGAATAGCGCGAGCACGCACTCGATTCTAGCATACTGTGTAGTGCGCTAGTGCGCGTCTCATCCGCGCTCTGTGTGTCTGCGTACTGTTTAGTGCGCTAGTATGCGGGTTTGGGTTTCTGTAACCAAGGTAACCGAGGCTTATAGAGGCTTTTAAAGCTACAGAGAAGCTTGTGAGAGAGAGAGGAAGGAATGATAATAATCATAATAATGATTATTATTGTTGCTGCTGTTGCTGTTGTTATGTATAGTATAGTGTATAGTCATTTAATAATAATACAAATAAAAACATGGTGGCACTAAAACCAAGATCCAGATCA
This sequence comes from Clarias magur, assembly GCA_013621035.1. Classification (NCBI taxonomy): domain Eukaryota; kingdom Metazoa; phylum Chordata; class Actinopteri; order Siluriformes; family Clariidae; genus Clarias; species Clarias magur. Next base: position 592,397 of record QNUK01000348.1, on the reverse strand, counting down.
AAAAGTTAGCACTAAATTTGAACTATAAAGCCCTTCCTGCCTTAAATGTATATAAGATTGATTAGAGATAAAGATAAGATAGATTGATTTTTTAAAATAGATTTTTCATAAATGAAAAAAAAATCAATAAATTATTTTTTATTAAGGTTATAAACTTATAGTTTTTTTTTTTTTAACTTCTCGATAAAGGAAAAACATTGAATTTCATCTAAGTTCCACCTTGGACTCTTGGGTTGTAATTTAGATGAATTCATCATATGTGGCATCACAGTGTTTTAGTGGTTAGCACCGCCGCCTCACACCTCCAGGGTCTGAGTTCGATTCCCGCCTCGGGGTCTGTGTGCATGAAGTTTGCATGTTCCCCCGTGCTTGCTGGGTTTCCTCAGGGTTCTCCGGTTTCCTCCAACAGTCCAAAGACATGCAGGTTAGACTAATTGGGAAACGTGTGAATGTTGACTGGAGGTCCAAACAGGGTTGTAAAAATGGGAATAAAAACAACAGGAGTCTTCACGCTCCGTAGTTGGACTACAGAGGTTACTAGATGGATCGATGAGTCAAAGTGATAGTTTAATAAAAGAAACTTCTCGATTAATGAAAAGCAATCATGACTGGATTTGCCTCTGGAATCCGTGTGATGTTTGAGACGGTAGGATGCATTAAAGTTCCACCTTGGATTCAGGTTTTAATGAAATTAATTCCTCATATGTAGATAATTAGATGTTCAGTGACATGCTCGGTATCTATCTTGTTTTTTTTTTTTTTTAAACAGTGCTGTATATTATATACTATTAAGACAGAAAAGGCGTTAAAGCTCTAATTTAGTGCTAACTTTTTCATTTGGATATTATGTTCTTTTTTTTGTTACCCCCCCCAAAAAAATTTTTTAAGTCTCTCAAAAGTCTCTCGCACTCTTTCTGTATACATATACATACAATATGAACCCTTTTTTTAAGCCAAAGTATAACTTTATTTATATTTATATTTTATATAACTATATTTTTCTGACTCATGCATGTAATTGCAATGAAAATATTATGCACGTAAAATGTCAGTTATTAATAATGTAAAATCATACCTAAGATTCAGGTATGACTTATTATTATTCATATTATTATTATTATTATTATTGTTATCATTACTATAACATGATGCTCTTTGTGCTGCTCAAGCCATGTGAGCTATAAAGTCACTCAGAGAGAAATATCTATTTATACTTAAGTCTTCAGGTCCTACCTAATGATATTTTTTATTTATTTACTTATTTATTTATTTTTCTGTAGCCATTTGTTTTAGGATTTTTTTAGGATTTCCACACTCGCACACACACCACTCCTCCTGTTTGTATAGGAGACCCTGAGAGCGCCCGAGAGTGCACAGGAGTCGTCCAGGAGGAATAACATCAGGGTTTTTGGTTACAATCCCCCCTGCAGCTATACAGGGACGTAGGACGGCCGCATACGCACGCCAAGAATGTTTTAAGTCCTTCTTCTTCTTTTCTTTTTTTTTCTATCACAGAGATCTGAATGTCTCATCTAGGCTGAGTATTAAATGAGGCTTATTGCTGAAAGCTGCATGCCCAGAGCATTCGGGCAACACCCTGGAAAACTGGCATTTCTGAAAGCAGAAACACATGGAAGAGGTTTTGCTGCTTACAATTCACAATGGTGCAGTTCACCTCTTCGCTTGCATTCATCCCATGAGGGTCATAGGCTTGACTTTGTATTAGTGGGAGAATGCTAAAGTTAAAAGAGATCAGGTATTAAGTCTGAACCTTTAATCGAAGATATTTTTGCTGTGATGCGTTTCTGATCAGACGTTATTGTGATTTCCTATAATCGTCGGGTTTTTCACAGCTTGGGTTGAAGGTTTTATAAATTAAAACAACTTAAGTATTGGTCAATCGGGTGTGATAAAATTGTCTAGGTTTTCTAAATCATCTCCAGCTGTTTGGGACAGCTTTTAAAATCATCCAGCTGCTAATTTACGTCGCACGTTTAAGGTTTTCCTCGTAACTCATCGTCAAACCTCCCGTACAGTCAAGTCAGGCTTCTCCGGATTAAAGCGACCTCCATCTACTTTAGAAGAGCCTAGAGGCTGAGAGCCGCATCGTATGGGACGACTATACTGTATACGACCCACAACCGCAGTGCTGCGCTACAGTTTAGTGACATCGCATCATGTTTTTGCCCCGAGGGGTTCAAACCATACGGGAAAAAAGCCCCATGATCCGGTTCGTGTGCCAGGGTTGCGAACATGACGTCGGTCCAGGCGTTTTCTTTTAAAAGCGTGTTAAACTCTGTCTGGTGAAGAAGTTGAAGAAGATATTAGGTTTAGCAGATAATTAACCCCAAGAGAGAGAAAAAAATCACATCCTGAAGTGTAAAGGTATTGAATGCTACTGTGTTTGGTGTTATCCAGCTGTGCTCACTGTCCAGAACGTCATCACTTCTCTTACTTCAAGACATTAGCATCAGGGCAACACCTTGGAGTCATGACGTTGACTAAATATGAATAGCCCGAGCCATTTCTTGGCTTTCCGAGGTCACGCCAGAGCTTCTCCTCATTTCACCTCGACTTATTTCTCCTCACTGATTAATAATGAATGTGTTTGCGAGCGCACGGGTTTGTATGCACACGCAACAACACTGATATCTCCCCCACCCCCTTATTATTTTTTCTTTTTTTTCTTATTCCTCCCTCCATCCTTTTCAAAATTCTCAGATTGGTTGCGTGGAGCGTCTGAGCCTATCACGTCGAGCACCTAGCGTGCGACCTTTAATTAGGAACTCGTAAGCTTTTTCTCTTTGCCTCTCTTCTGTCTTGTCTCCCCTCCCTCTACCCCCCCCAGAGGCAAACACCTCAGCGTCCGCGTCTCCGCATCTCTAATAAACATGTTTCCATTCTGGCCCCGGGCTGCGCCGGTGAAAAGACGACACAAACACACTTAATTAGAGCCTTGGCAATAATTTGTAAGCTAAATACGCGGCGGGGCAGATGAGGAAGCGAGCTGATAAAGGGTCGAGGAAGACGGAAAAAAGCTGCGAGATCCAAAGGTGCCACGGCAGCGACACTGACACCGCTCTCAATGGCTTTCCCGTTTGTCTGTTTCCAGGAAGGAAGAAGCATGTCGCGCCTGTCTCTGACCCGCTCGCCGGTCTCTCCCCTGGCGGCGCAGGGCATCCCGCTGCCTGCCCAGCTCACCAAAGCCAACGCTCCCGTGCACATCGACGTGGGGGGGCACATGTACACGAGCAGCCTGGCGACGCTCACCAAGTACCCTGACTCCAGGTAAGAATGTCTTGTTTTTTCTTCTTCTTCTTCGTTATTTTATCTGCTTACAACGAATACATCAATCAAAAAGATACTATTCAATGTACAGGAATAACTCGTGTGTTTTAGTTATCGTGATCTACAGTATTAGACCGCATCACACTGTAGGTTTGCCCGTCTCTTAGAGGACGCGATCCTTCAGGCATGCTATATATAAATATACGGGACGACAACAAAATCGTCATGCCAAGTGGTGTACGGTAATTACCGCCACAACGCGCTCTCCTGCGCACCTCATTATGCGTGGCACATGGCCATACCAATTACACTCATATACACAGATATAGCAGATATGCAACTGTAAGCTCTTCTCAACTCAAATTATCGACTCTAATGAGATGCAAAGACTGAGCCGGAGACGACCGCGCGTGCTGGCAGAGCGTCTCCGCTTGAAAGTTTTTCACGGATCAGGAGCGAGGCTCTTGGGTACCTCTTAGGATTTCATTTATCTATTGCTTTCGCTTGTTTTTTGCAATGTCTTAACAAAGGTCCAACTTGTCCAATGTGAGACATAGGGCTGAATAAGATGTCCAAAATGTCCATTTGTTATATGCTACGGAAATGGATTTTTTTTCTCCACAGCTTTGGATTGAATTTCATACAAATAAATGTTTTTTGTTGTTGTTGTTTTTTTGGTTTGGATTTGATCGCACGTTTTCCGCATTGTGTTTATACGTCATGTAGAAATGTTTTTAAGATCACAGCTCAGACCGTGGCGTTACCCGAGACAAAAAGTCTTCGAAATGAGCAAGTGTTTTAAAATAAAACAAAAATAAAAATTTTTCATTTAAGCACTATTTTGACTTTCACGTCCACCGCAAAGACAAAATAAATAAATAAATAAAATGAAGATGATGGACATTAACACTTCTTCCAGATTTCTCACTTATCTACTAAAGACTGTAACGACGTTCCCATACAGTGTAAGCCAGCGTTCATGATAGGACGAGTTCTGATTAGAAACTGTATCGTACCCAAATCGAGCATAAGTATGCAAATCAAACGAAACAGAGTTAAAGTAACAGCTGTTCCCGGCCTCTCCGCATCTGTCAAGCAACTCGATTCATTCCAGATGCCGAGATTTCGAGTTGCACAAACACGAGCGAGCGTCTGATAGAAAGTTTATGAGGCGGAAGCCAGCGCTGGATATATATGCGGTATTTTCTTCATGCCGCTGTCGAGCTGTTTTAGGAAATCAAATGATGCTTCATTTATACTCCTGAGGAACAACGCTCAAGGCTGGTTTTATGGAGCCAGTTTCATTTTTATTTATTACCTTTTTCCCTTTGTGTTCCCAGTGATCGACTGAATCAGACAGCTTTTATATTAAGGAACAGAAACACTTCTATTGACTCAGAGTCTGTTAATGTGGTAATGTAATAATATTTATCGTGTTATTAATTCTGGCATCCTCGTTGCTTAGGCTTGTTTGACTGGAACGTCATAAGCGTCCAGATGTGCGCGCTTGGAATTAATGAAACGTACCAGGCGATAATGCGCTGTTGGATAACGTGCTGCTCAACGCCGAACAATGGAATCTATACCTATAGCATGATGTATCAGGCTATGTTTCTGTTTATCTGCTTTAGTCTGACACTCGCGCGTCACCCACCGCTGAGTTAAACGATCCCGCTCCCTTCAGCCTCGCTCCGGCACGCAGGCGGTTAAAGAAAGCGCCGACGGGGCGGGCGACAGCTAAGAACAAGGTTAAAGGACTTTTAAGCTGATGATGTCTTTTAATAGATTGATCTGTTAATAATGCAGCGCGGGAAGAGAAAGTTAGTGCAGTAAGTAATGGGGCGGCATCCGTCTTGTTCTGCGGCGGCGGCGTGAACAGACAGAGGCCATGAAACATTGATGGAGAACGCCGGAAGGGTCGGGCCTCGCGCTCCTGACACGCATCAGTTACACACAACAGACAGGAGCTTAAAGAGAATCAGAGCTAATGAACACGGGGCCCTGCTCAGCTCAGCGCAGCGCAGCACGAGCATGTGGGGATTCAGACCATCAGTCTCTCCGGAGAGAAAAGTCGGATCCGAGATCCGAGGTCGAATCGAGAAGGATGAATCGGCCTGGCGAGCCGAAGAATCGTGCTAATAATCAGCCATGGATCACAGACAAGGTCTTAATTAACATCCCTGGTCCTGAGATCAGGCTGAACGTCTGAAACAACAGTTTTTTATCTCTGAACAGGTTTGAATGAAGGTTTTATAAAGTTAACTGCAGTTCAAATGACGGCCAAGAAGAAGAAGAAGAAGAAGCAAACTTATGGCCTTTTTTTTAAGTTTTTTTGTTTTGTTTTTTAAATCCCAGACAGCAGAGAACTATCAAGTCTATCAAGGCTGAGCAGACGGCGCGATGTCGTCTCAAACAGAAAAGTCTGAATGTTTACTCACGTGCAGTATCAGCTGCGTAAATGGCACGTGAGCGCATGCAGGGAATACGACACGCGCTGATGAAAGTGTGGAGATTTAATACCTCACGCATGATGTTCTCTCGGTTAGTGAGCGAGTTACAGTACTACGACTCACACGTCGCTCTGACGTCTGTGGAAGTGGTGCTGCGCAATTACTCCCATAACAATCGCAATCGCACCACGGACCCGTGCAATCGTCTAATCGCAAAAGGATGCAGTTAATTATCATTTTTATTTAGCTCTGGTACAGAGTCTGTGGATCAGTAATTTATTTGACTTATTTTAAAAAATTTTCAACTTAAACACGTAACAGATTTGTATAAACCATTTGCTCAACAAAAGATGTTCGCAAAATTGATAGATAGATATAGATATTTACTTAGAGAAAAACTAAAAAAAAAAACACACACACACACACAAATGCTAGTACACTTTTGGATAGTATGCTTTGTTAGATAAAAATAAATAAATACATGTCGAACACACACACACACTTGCACACACAATGAAAGTACGGTAAAAAAAAATTGTGTGTATAAATATATATATATGTATGTATTACACATGCGTGTGTGTGTGTGTGTGTGTGTGTGTGTGTGTGTGTGTGTGTGTGTGTGTGTGTGAGACATTTATTTATTTATTTATTTACTTAATCTATTTATATCTGACAAAGCTTGAAAGAGATAAAAAGAAAAGTTTGACTGTAAGTCATAGCTCAGGACTGTAGTACAACAGTAGTGCGTTCATACACACACACACACACACACACACACACACACACACACACACACACACACACACATATACTAGTACACTTTTGGATAGTATGCTTTCTTGGATAAAAAATAAATAAATACATGTCGAATACACACACACACACACATACACACACACACACACACACACACACACACACAATAAAAGTACAGTAAAAATAAAATAAAAAAATAGTGTGTATATATGTATTGCACATTCATGTGTGTGTGAGAGACATTTATTTATTTATTTATTTATTTATTTATATCTATTTATATTTATTTATTTATATTTATAAGAAAGCAAACTATCCAAAAGATTGAAAGAGATAAAAAGAAAAGTTTGACTGTAAGTCATAACTCAGGACTAAGTAAATAATCACACACAAAATACAATAATGCTGTATATATGATTTGGGAAATTGGAATTCCAACGCAAACTTTGTGTGTGTGTGTGTGTGTGTGTGTGTGTGTGTGTGTGTATGTGTGTGAGAGAGAGAGAGAGAGAGAGAGAGAGAGAGAGACTAATTAGGAATGAGAACCCCAGATGTAGAAATCACCACAAAAGTGATTACGAACTCAACACCTCTGTCACCGAATATTGACCGACTGAGAGTCTTCTAAAGATCAGATTATTTATATAAAGATATAAACATATTTAATCAATGGGTGACTCAGTTTAATAATGACAGGGAAAAAAATTCCAAATAGAGCATCCCATTAGAAAGCCTGCACAGAGAGAAAGTAAGGTTTGTAGACGTGTACACAGATAGACAGCAAACAAGTGAGAGGAGAGCAGGGAGGGGGCAAAACGCTGAGACAGAGAGCGAGGAAAGGGAACGGGAAAGGAAAGAAAAACAGGCAGCATTTTAATTGCTTTAAAAAAAATGTTAAAAAAAAAAAAAAAAAAAAAAGAAGTGGAGATGAAAAACAGAGTTGGCCCGGAGGCGCATGGTGAAATTCTAGCTGGAAGAATTGCAAGAGCATATGAGAAAGGAAGACCCGAGGCACAACAGGGAGATGAGTATTGGTTTTTTATAAAGCATTTTGCATCGATTTCCAGAGGAGGGCAAAAAAGAAGGGACATGGAGAGAGCGAGAGAGAGACAGCGGCAGTGAAGGGAAGGGAGAGAGGGAGCGCGAGGGCGAGGTGTACACGTACAAAGAAGAAGAAGAAGAAGAAGAAGAAGAAGCAAAGGCCGGCTCCTGCAGAGAGAGAGCTTTACTGGATCAAGAGCAAACACGTAGTACAGCTTTCGGAAGTCATTTCTCAAGCTTAGAGCATTAGAAACCCCTGTGTGTGTGTGTGTGTGTGTGTGTGTGTGTGTGTGTGTGTGTGTGTGTGTGTGTGTGTGTGTAGACCTTTTTTAACATCCACTGGACGTGTGTATTGTTTTAATTAATAAAGAGTGTGTGATAAGCCTAATAATATTCCATTAGTCTTATGTTTAATTGTTAGGAACAAATTTTCTATTCATTCAGGGTCATTATGGACGGCGAGACAGTAATACACACATGATGGATGCCAGGTCATGGCTGGCTAGCATGCACACGCACACACACACACACACACACACACACACACACATGTGTCAACCGAGATGTTCTCGAGAGGTGGAAGGAAACAAGAGAACACGAAGGACAAGACGAGAGACAGGAGACAGGGACAGAGTCGGTTTGAACCAGGGATTCAGGATCTGACAGTCTGAACGTGGCTCCAGCTTCATGGTGTCCAAGCTCTAGTGAAAGGTTGGAATTAGTGCATTAGTGTACCGAGGGATTTTATAGAGAAGTCCCGGTGTGACTTGAACACTCCTCACATTTATGCACGTGTAAACCCGGGTTAAATTAGTGCCATCTGTATTTTGATGAACATTTTTAATTGAGATAAAAAGTAAAGGGAGAAAAGGGAAGTTTGTTTCTTTAGTGTACTGTAAGAACGGACGTACCTGGATGCAGCCTGATTGTTGTTCTGTGTGTGTGAGCTGCACAATGTGAGTTTGCTGTACCTCTGAGAAAAGAAAGAGAGAAAGAGCAAGGGAGGGGAGGGGAGGGGGTTACCTTTAAAATAAGGTCACTACATGTCTTGTGTTGTTAAAGCTGCTGAATCGGACAGATACTCCTTGTCCTCCCACACCGGCTGAGCGAGAGAGCGAGAGAGACAGAGTGTAATAGAAATTCAATTCCATTCATCTCTGAGCTTTAGGCTTCAGCTCAAACACACCTGTGCGCATTGAATCTCCCGTTGATGTCTTTGTTCCGTCTCTTCTCACTGTTTAGCTCTATAACGAGCTATGACAAGCACTCACACAGGAGGGGGATGAGCGAAATCCCTTCGAAACCCGCCGACCAGGCCGAGATTACAGTACATCCGGGCGGCGAGAACACCGGCAGGAAGTCGGCCAGGAAGCTGCGTGCTTCCAACTCGGAATTTTCAGCACTCGGGCATTAGGATCCCATTAAACACAACCAGCCGTAATGGTTTTCAAAGCGTTTCAAATGTCTGGAATGATTAAGTATTCCTCACAAAGAGCATGCACAGCGAGGAGGATGAGGAGAGCCCGGCGATCACGGATTCGTCATTGTGGATTAGGCTTGAGGATTGACAGAGAGCGGTGTGGAAATGGATGTCACGGTTTAGCGAAACTTAAATCAAACTTACATGGCTATGAATGGAATGAATCAAGTAGTGATGAATCAATGATGCTTCAGAGCTGTTTCGAGGCTCATGGTCGAGAAACTCAACCGGAGGCCGTCACGAGATCCAAATATTAATTGTGGGGTGCCAATAATTTTGTAACAACGCTTGAACCATTGTTAATTACTTAGTCCATTAATTGGGCATGCATATGCATGCCCAATTATATATATATATGCATGCCCAATTAATGGACTAAGTAATTAACAATGGTTCAAGCGTTGAAATCTATATATATATATATATATATATATATATATATATATATATATATATATATTTTTTTTTTTTTTTTTTTTTTTGCAACTCCAAGCCATTCGACATGTTAATGGAGTTCCTGGGAGGCCGGTGTTTCAGACATGACGCAGACAGTCCAATCATGGCTCTGACAAAAAGGTTCTACCTTGATGGTGTCCAAGCGCTTGTGAAACACTGGGAATAAGTACATTAGTGTAGCAGGAGATTATATAGAGAAGTCCCGGTTTGACTCGAACATGCCTCATCCACATGTATACCTGGGTTAAATCAATGTCCCTGAATGTATGAGTGGAAGTTTATGGTGTTCACTGCAATAATGAAATAGCTGTATCGGAAATGTGTGTGTGTGTGTGTGTGTGTGTGTGTGTGTGTGTGTGTGTGTGTGTGTGCGTGTGTGTGTGTGTGTGTGTGTGTGTGTGTGTAGAATATTTTGGCATGACTCATTCGACTGACATCTCAGTAGTGAAACGGTAAAACCGCCCTCCTGCCAGATCCCCTTTTCCTCTGCCAGAGAATGCAGCATTGTCTTATTCTCTCCACAACAACAAGAAAATACTTCAAGCTCGTCTCTGTGCTCCAGAATTGCGCCTTGAGCCGGTCCTTTCAACCCGGAGTGCTAATACGCTTCTGGCTCGCTGCTAATAAAATGGAAAAATAAATGGTAATTGTTTCATGCATTTGAAGAAGGCCAGGCTTACTCCATTAACCGTGTGTGTGTGTGTGTGTGTGTGTGTGTGTGTGTGTGTGTGCTTGCACGTATATATGTTGTCATTTTTTCAGGATCAGCCGTCTCTTTAACGGCACCGAGCCCATCGTACTGGACAGTCTGAAGCAGCACTATTTCATCGACAGGGACGGAGAGATCTTCCGCTTCATCCTCAGCTTCCTCAGGACCTGCAAGCTGCTGCTGCCTGAAGACTTTAAGGTAACTTTGTTAAGGTGACTTTGTGCAGAAATCCATTAGATCACTGACAAGTTCAAATCATAAGCAGACCTGGAACGCTTCCACGCAGACTTTATTTCCCCCGGCGACTCGCTGCAGTGCAAAACTTTTTTTTTATTTATTACTTTGTAAATATGATAATAATTATCATCATTTACAAGTTAGTTGTTAGTATTTTTTTTACCGTCAAATATTCGCTCTTCTTTTTATTTCTGTGCCATCTTCCAGAACTATCAGGTGTATTAGGTGTCCTTTAATATGAGAGCTCAAAACACCTCCCCAGTTTCACATGACCATCAGATCTTCTGCAGTTTTTACTAGAGGAATAAATGAGGATATTTATCTCTCAGCGAGGTTTCAATGCAGACCCGCTCGATTTTAGCATTCCTGCGTCAATAATATCTTTTTTTTTATCTTTTAATTCTGGAGAATATTATTTCAACTTACAAAGGCTGTACCCGAAAGTAATGCAGAAGTGGCCAGAACGTATTTATTAACCGACGTCCATCCATCTAGGACCATCGAGAAATATTGTATTTATTCCAATTTGTACGACCGTCTTAGGACCTCCGTCAACATTCACACACTACAGGTAATTTGGGAATGACAATTAGCCTAATCTGCATGTTTTTTGGACTGTGGGAGGAAACCGGTAAACCCGGAGGAAACCCACCAAGCACGTGGAGAACATGCAAACTCCATGCACACACACCCGACGTGGGACTCGAACCCAGGACCTGCAGGTGCAAGGTGACACAAGGTGCGGATCACTAAGCCTCTTAACTGACGTAGACAGTTCAAATTGGTAGAGAAGCAAAGTCACTACTGAACATAGTCTCCATCACAAGACATGCATTTGCGCCACCTACAAACCCGACTCTCGAATCCTCTCTGAAAATCCGCTTTGTCGCGGTTGACGGTCTTGTACTGCGCTACAAAACGTTTCCAGAGATGACACCATAGACAAGATCAACGTGTACAGATGGAGAAAGACGTTTAAAGACAGGGGAATCCAGCACTGAAGACAAACCATGCAGTGGGACAACATCAAAGGGGACAAAGGTGATTTTCAAAGAGAATTCGAAGTTCAACGAGTTACGGCGGAACCGCAGAGGAGAGTTCTTAAAGTGAAAATACGTATTGCGATATGAATGTTCCCATAAGAAATAATGTAAATGCAGATAATCTGTTCCAGTCGTCCAAAATGTGAAAAAATAAAAAGTTTTGAACGGCTCCCAGACGTACACGCAACTCAGTTCATTCGTTCGAATGCCGAAAATGCTTTGCATGCCAATGCAAATTTCTTGCAAAATTTTAATCCTTAAGGCGGGAATTTGTAAGGGGAAGGCATTCATTTGCCGAGGCTCCACTGTACAAGAGCAAGTATGCAATTTGATCCACCTGTTAGTAAAAACGGTTATGCCACTGTTGCATTACTTTCCGTATCATCAAAAATTGCCGGCGTAAAGGGGGCGTGGCCTCATCTGTGTCATTCATAAAAACCTCTCAGGTCATCCTTTCTCTCTTACTCTTAAGTTTGATCCACAACATAAAAACAAACTATAAAGCACGATGCACTTGTTATGTAGACGGTGGAGTTTGTGTCTCTGTCCCAGGTTGCACCTTTCGCTTGTGCATGAATGAGCACACACACACACACACACACACACACACACACACACAGAGCCATGTTAGTCAAGATTCAAGACTCAACCGCTCAAATGTGCATGATTAAAAAAAAAGATGTAAGTTTCCATGGATAAGGGAGTCTGCAGAATGAAATAAGTGTACACACCTGCGTTCATGCTGCACAATAACTGGTGTATGAACCGTCCAGGACGAGCACGCAGACAAAACAGGCTCGTGTGGAGTCGAACGGAGAAAGCTCTTGGGAGAGGAAATAGAATTTACACGATGTAGAAATAAAGAGGTTATGAACTGGATGTCAGAGCCAAGGTTCCTGCCAGTGTATCCTCACTATACAAGCCGTCCAGTGGAGAGTAACCTTGGCTGAGTTTATTTCTTTTGTTTAGATTTAAACGTTGGGTTTATTTATTTATTAGATGATGTCTGCTCAGGAACACCGAGCAAAAATCTGCATCACTGAGTAGCTGTACAGTACTATGACTCCGGGTATTTTTTATTCTTTTGTTCTGTTTTTTTTTTTGTTTTTTTTTCGTTATATATACACATTTATTAAGTGCAAGCCAGTTTACTGGAGACAGCGGAAATGAAACCAGAACTCACATGGTATACTGTACCTGATCAGACACACATTCACTGTCTGATGTTTTTCGCTATCATGGAACAAACATATAATGGATGGCGATTGCAAATATGCAGCATTTTTCTTTTTGTTTTGTTTATTAACCAACTATGCTACAGTCCCGTCCGCTTGGTTTCTATTGCCACACAAGAATGAGGGTTATTCTCAGGTCAGAGTTCACCCGGAAAATAAGCTCAACCAGGAGCAAATGCGCATCTTTGACGTCTCGCATAATTCACTTCAGTAAATTATTTTATGTGAAAAATATGTGAAAGTTATTCGTCCACGAAGCGAAAAAGCATGAGCTCTTTTGTTATCTCTGTGCAGAGGAAATGCTAGGGTTAATCCTGTGCATCATGTCTAAACTAGCCTTATATTTATATTTAAATCCCTGACTTAGGAAACGCCTTCTTTTCTGGGAGCACGTTCATAAGTCGGATTTGTTCTTAAGTCCGACTAAGTCAGTCTTATATGCCTTTGACATGCATATACAATGTAAAGCATATCAATTAACTCGACTAAACCTCCGTCCCCTTTCCCCACATTCGATCATATGAACCTAAGGAAATAAATCTCACAGTGAAATCAGAAATGTAGCAGTGTCGTCTCTACCCCTTTAAATCGCGGGGGGGAATCCCGGGCGCCACTTTGTCTCAGAGCTGTTTTCCGCTGTATTGGAAACTGTGAACTCTGTTTTGTTGAGGATTTTCTGAAATTAGGATTATTTCCTAATCATCAGGACAGCTTTACAGGACAGACATTTTCTATCATCGTGCTCCTGGATACAATATACAGTGGAACCTTGGATTGCGAGTAACACGGTTTGCAAGTCTTGGTTTACGAGTGCCAAGTATCATGTATCACAATATATCACGTATCATGTATCACAATATACAGTGGAACCTTGGATTGCAAGTAACACGGTTTGCAAGTCTTGGTTTTCACGTTTGCGTTTCTTAACGTTTGCGTTTCTTGTTTTAACGCTGAGCCAACGGTTTTTCTCTCTCTTGCGCTGCGGAATTCTGGGTAATCGTCTCTCCTGCTGGGTCTTAGTGCGGGTCTCTCACTGGTATAATCAACATCCGTGTGCACGTGTACTGTTTACTATAACACTGTGACCATGTGTGCTTGCGTGAAACATATTTTATTTTGTGTTTGTATTCGTGTTTGTATGCGTGTGTGTACAGCGTGTGTGTACTGTTTATTACAACATACGTGTGTGCACGTATAAAGCAAAAGCAAGTCTCATTAGAGAGGTTATTTGTCAGGATTTATTTTTTACTTTTTTTAGGGGTAAAGTGCAGGTTGATTTTTTTTTTTTACTTTATATTTATTATTTTATATTAATCATTTTTATGTATTTATTCTTTTGGGCTGTGGAACGAATAATTTGAGTTTCCATTATGGGAAAATACGATTTGGTTTACCCGGAACTAGTTATATTCGTAATCCAAGGTTCCACTGTACCGGACTTTAGACATCTGGTGCAATGTAATGTCTATTTTTTTTTTTTTGCGGAAATTCATAACTCGAATGTTGGTAAGTCTGGGACTGCCTGTAAATGCATTTTGTTAAATAGCAGGAATTTAGTCAATTTAGTAAGTATTCACTATTCAATTTCATCTTTCTGGTACAAATCCACCTTTAAACTGGACATTAATACTCAGCTGGACTACACATTTAATCTGAGACATGGTTTACAGCATGTCATTTATAATCATCGCCCTCATACCGCTTGATTCGCGTGACCTCTGAAAGAGGAAACACGCTGACTGGTGGGATTATTGCGTGCCCTTATCGGCACAACATCACTCCTCTGTCTCGCCTCAGGGACCAGTACCACACCCTGGCACAGGCATGTTCCTTAACCCATAAAAGCCCAGACTCACTTCTCCTTTAAGGGAAATTATGGAGGATAAAACACCGACCAAACAGAGCACATGGAACACATTTTCATTTTTTTTTCACTGTGTGATATGTGTCACAGAAATATTTTTTTTATTTGTTTTCTATCAATTTGTTTAAGAAACGTACTCAAGACTAGTTCTTTCACATGTGCTACCTGGGCACACCATCATTTTGGAAAAGATTTTCACATCACAGATCGTCACATGACTGCTGCAGGATGTTCATGAGTTAAAGTCAATGATGAAGCTGAATAAGGGGCGTTTAAAGTGTTTGTGACACCAGTGTCAGCTACAATCAGTGAAGAGATTTCTTTTGCAGCAGCACAGAATGTAGTTTCTGTTAAGAGAAAGAGCAATTAAGAGGATTAGGTGCTGCTAGGATACATCGGTAAACATGAACCAACAAATAAATAAATGATACGGACCCTAAACATAAGACTGTTTAACACCAAAATAGCAACTCCGTAACGTCAGCATGACGTCATTCTGCGCGGAGGGAAATAAGAGAATGTGACTGACGTGAGAATTAAGTACAGATGGAATTGTTTCAGGGGAGCAAAAGAAGAGTCAGAGAGCGTGGATTGGTCTTGCTCCAGTTGCTAAGCATTTCACTGAGAGAGAGAGAGAGAGAGAGAGAGAGAGAGCAGCGGGAAAAATCGCTGCCTGATACCAATAGCAGATTATTTTGAAAGATAGACAGAAAGGTGAAGCGAGACTTGAGGCTGGATTTTAGAGAGAGTCCAAGATAATACCATTTCCAGAATAACAAAAATATATATGTATAATAATAAAATTAGAATCTCATTGTTTAAAAGGGGGAAAGTTTTTTGTTCTCGCTTTTTTGTTTGTTTGTTTATTTTTTACAGATGAATGGGCAATAAAATAAGAAAATAAATAAATACAACTAATACGAGTGTCTTGATCTGGGAGGGAGTGTGAGGTAATGCCAATAACTGGATAAACAGATTAATGCTGTCATGTGACACCGTTATTATCTGCTATTGTCTATAACAACAGCACTGTGTTGGTTGTACCAGGAGTTGTACACACACACACACACACACACACACACACACACACACACACACACACACATAATAATTACCATTTCCTCTTTCTCCAGCTGAATGTGCATTCCTGAGATATGGAAATATCAAATCAAATTTCCGATGCATGCAAAGTGAAACTGACGAATGAAAACTGACAAATAAACTCACAAATAAATAATATACAATAATTCAAAATACATAACTGTTAAAATCTTCAGCGTCGGTTTTTGCTTTAATCAGTTGTTTGCACTTTGAATCAAAGGCGATAAGAAACCCCAAACTTTCTTTTCTTCCCCAAAAGTGTTTCCGTGTGACTTTATTCCCACGCGACCCAACAGCACACGTTCTCAGTCACACGTCGAGCCGGAGGAAGAAAGCACCTGTGTGAACGCAGTGAAAACTCCTGCATGATAATTAACTAAGCTGGTTATTGTTTTGTTACATGGAAAATTGTATTATGAAATCTTAACCTGATTTGTGTGCTGTGTGTACGGTCGTTTCTCACGGCCGATCGAGCGAGCGTTCAGGATGGAGTTTGGTAATTTAGAGCATCTCCGCCGTTCACTGAGACGCAGAGCTGAAAACCGAGAAACTTGTCGAATACTTTACTTGAAATTAGTGCTGCACAACTAATTGCATAAAAATGGAAATATGGACTTGTGCAATGAATTATGGGTAATATACAGACCTGTTTGGGGATTCATGTATGTTTTTCAATGAATTCTGTATTTCTGTTTGAATAATTTCGAGTTGGTAAATAAATATTGGCGAACATCCCATTAATGAGATGATTTGTCCAGTTATTTGTAGTTCGCCTCGATAAAAACATTTGAATCCAAAATGGTAGATTTAATAGATAAGATAAATTTCGCAGTTTAACATAATAAAATGAAATAAAATCATCGCAGTGTGATATCTTTCCTCACATCATGCGGCACTAATTGAAGCACTTAACAATCGGATCGGAGTGATGAGGAAGACACAAAGGCTAAGACAAAAACCAAAGTAGCTGTGCAAATGGTCTCCAGTCTCAGGTTTGTCCATGTTTGAAATATTTATTGTTTATAATCTTGTCCGCCAGTAAGTACAGTACCTGTTTTATAGACCCCAAAAATGGTATACAGTCTGCCATGCTCATCTCTCTCGTTCAAACTGCTTATATTATGGATATGATGGATTATATTCTCTGTAAATGCATGTAATCTACAGCATATGCAGCAATCTCCTGCTTTTACACTATTTTGTTGTGCACGCCTCTCATTTCTTCATATTAGATAAAGTGATCTGTGTTAAATCACACTAAACATAATGGAACTTTTTTTTTTCTGCGGCAGTAAACCATATGGTTAATGTAAACCATACTGCCAGAAGTATTCAGACGCCTGACGCCTGATCTCACACACGCACACACACACACACACACACACACACACACACACACACACACACACACACACACACACACGTGTGTGCTTGTTGAACAGTTTATCTCTGGGTGTGAATGTCAGGTGTCCACATACTTGTGGTCATATAGTGTAGCTCTGCATTCCATTTACTCTACGAGCTTTGTTAGCTGTCAGGGTCGAGCTTTCTGGTGGTATTGGATCCTTGGTGGAATAGCACTCGTCTCGTCGTCTTCTTTCACGCCCTGATCCATTTGTTATTACTAGTGGGGAAACACACACACACACACACAATGTTTTGTAGACTACAGATTATAAGTAACACTTCTGATGTTTTGCACACACTGAAAAAAAAAGTGTTGAGAGTGTCTGGCGTATGACTGAAGCATCATGGCCGCCATCGTTGGCTTTCCCGTCAAATCAGTAAGTTTGGTGGACAGAACGTGATGTGCTGAATAACATCCCCGTTCATTGCTTCGAACCAGTCTGGACTGAAACCAGTCAAAAAATCGATTCAGTGCTGTGTCACGATTCTTTTGCGTGGCAAAACATTTATCGCTGCATTGACTTCAAAATTTACTTGTTTTAATATATTTTTAATTAAATATGTTTGCATTTGAGGTGATAAAAACGTTGCCGTTCCTCTGTAATCCTTCATGCGGTGCGCTCTAAACTATTCACCCGTCAATCGGCGGCACAGTAGACATATACAGAGAATTATTATCTGCCCGGACGCAACACAAGAGATAAATTCGAGCTTTTCCATTGCATTTAGTTTTGAGCTGAATGTTAAACTCTTGTGTTTGAAGGTAATTCCACACTTTAGAAACCTAATGTTACAAGAAATGAGATACATTTAGTTGTTCAAGCTTAATGCTGTTAAATAAAGCTTTAGAGATGCAGTGTGATTGACATACAAATAAAATATATGAAATAATAAATATAATAATAATAAATAAGATATGCAGTGAAATATTTATTTATAGATTGTTCGTGACATAAAAGAAGAGTTTCTTTGGGAGAATGATTTTCACTAGTGAGTACAATTAATAATGTAAAAAAAAAAAAGAATATTAAAATATTTACAATAATGAAAAATATACGGTATGTAAAAGGTTGCTAATAAAATAGACTTGAAATAGAAGCGTATGAGCTGTTAAGTGTATAAGTTATACAGGATAAAAAAATTATTCTGTAAAGATGCTTTGCGACAGTGAGCATTGTTCTACAAATGAAACTGAATTGAATTGAAATAAATTACAGCTGAGTGCAGTTTAGTCCTGATTTGTGTTAGGATATTTATAAATTCTTGCAGAAATTCTCAATAGAAATGGTGATAATATGGTTTCGTGTGTGTGGTGATTCCCGTCCCTGGTGATTTGCGTGACACTGAGAGACTCGGAGTGGTTACAGGGGCGACCTCAAGTTTATTGCGTAATTGCGAACAAGATTTTCCAAAGGCTGAAGGAGAACTTAAGTGTACGAATAATGCAACAGTTAACATGGTTTCAGGAACTATTGCTCTGGTGTTACCTCATTTACAAAAGTAAAAGACAGATTTGCACTTGAAATCTCCTCTCGCCAGAGGGCTTACTGCAGTGTCGTCATGCTGCCAGAACATCTCTTACAGGAAATAACACCTCGGCTCTCCGACTCTCCCCTCACCTTTCTCCTGCTCTCTCTCTCTCTCTCTCTCTGAGTGGAATCATGTTTGTGAGTCATTCCCATGTGTCTCCTCACACCCGGAGTTCAGTGGTGTTCCGAGGTTTGTGTTGGATTGAGCTTTGATGTTCACACCAGAAAGATAGGACAAAAAAAAAGCCTGACACATATAATATCTTAATATCATTTTTTCCCAAAAACTTCCTCATGTGACTAGAGATCAAGCAGCACATTGTTCATCTTTTCCCCTCCTTTCCTTTATTCACTGTTTACTGCTCAGATTTCTACAGAGACTTTTTATAGCGGTTCACTTGTAACAACATTTATATTAGAAATCATGAATAAAAGCGATTGAAAAGAATCCTCATGTAATAGCAGGCACGTGAACGAGGTGAGGATGTAAATGCTACAAGGCTAACAGAGGTGGCTAGGAACGAGTTACATTTACTTAAGTAACTTTTTTTTATGCACTTCTATGAGTAGGTTTACCGCACCATACTTTTTACTTTGACTTGAGTATATTTGTGAAGAAGAAACGCTACTCTTATTCCGCTACACCCGACTCGTGACCATTTGTTCAACATTTTAGATATTCTTTGTGTTTGCCAGAGAAATGCAGCCGGTGGATCTATCACGTGACTGTGTTTCACCAATCAGGTGCAGCAACAATAATCACATGACTCCGTTTGACCAATCAGCCGCAACAACAATAACCGCATGAGGGGGTGTGTCTTCAGCCGTGGTGGCAAACATGTCGCGGTTAGTTTAGCTGTTTTATTTAATGTTACAATCTTAACATTAATATAATATAATATTATAATTAGCTAATAAACTAGAGGCTTAAAAATATACTATTTTCTTACATTTGTTCTGCTGGACAGTTTATGGTTAAGTGAGACCTCTTCCTCTTGTACACATGTTCTAATGTTATTTTCTGCTGAGTCATTTGCAGGGTAACTGAATATACAGGAAATAGTCCACACTGCTCACACATACATATGTTACCTACAGTAGGGATTTATTTCAAAAGCTTTTTATTGTGAAAAACAGGAGATTAGGAAAATTGTGTTTCTTATTCCTTAATTTGCTATTTTGTAAATATATTTTAGTCCTATTAATTTATTTTATATAATTTATTAGATCTATTTTATTATTTGGAAATGTCACAATTTGTACATTATTTTATCATTGTGTCTGACTGCTTGCATTATTTCTACAAAAAAAAAAAAAAAAGAATCAGACATTATGATGAAACAGTTACTCAGTACTTGAGTAGTCTTTTCACTGAATAAATTTTTTTTTACTCTTACTTGAGTAATATTTTGAATGACTACTTTTTACTTCTACTTGAGTAATATTATTTTGAGGTACAGCTACTCTTACTTGAGTATTTTTTTGGCTACTCTACCAACCTCTGCTGTTTACTGCTCAGATTGATACCGAGACTTTTTATAACGGTTCATGTTTAACAACATTTATATTAGAAATCATGAATGAAAAGCGATATCGATTGAAAAGAATCCTCAAGGAATAGCAGGCATGTGAACTAGGTGAGGATGTAAGTGCTACAGGAACTACAGGCAAGAAGTTTAATAGAGAGAAATTCAACTAATGCACGAAGTCCTGTATTTAAAAAAAGAAGAAGAAGAAGAAAAAAGAGAAAAAGTGAATAAATTAATATGGGGTTTTGGACTCAAAGAACTTTTCTTTTTCTATATGCTCCGCTATAGCTTTATTATTAATCTGACTGCTGGATTGCGTCTCTGCTCCAGACCGCAGCATCGCTCATAGACACTGCGTAGGAATGCTGCCATCTGGACTCATGGGAAATTAAAGACAGGAGCAGGAGGGGCAAATCACTCCTGGCTAAATGCCCTGAGGACAGGGAGAGGGAGGTGGAAAGGGAAGGAGTGAGAGAGAGGAGGCAGGGGGGGTTGTTTGGAGTGGGCCACATTTCTGAGATGAAGGAACACACTGTGCAGTGTTTCACATATTGGCATCTAATCAAAAATCCATTAAGATGTTTTTTTCAAGGTGTGTGTTCCCCCCCCCCCTCTCTCTCTCTCTCTCTCGCTCTTTCTCTCTTTTTCTCTTTCTCCCAGGACTTCCACCTGCTCTATGAGGAGGCACGGTACTACCAGCTAACCCCCATGCTGAAAGAGCTGGAGCGCTGGAAGCAGGAGCGCGACCAGCGGCGCTCGGCTCAGCCCTGTGAGTGTCTGGTGGTCCGCGTGACCCCCGACCTCGGCGAGAGAATCGCTCTCAGCGGGGAGAAGATCCTCATCGAGGAGATCTTCCCCGAGACCGGAGACGTCATGTGCAACTCGGTGAATGCAGGCTGGAACCAGGACCCCACCCACGTCATCCGCTTCCCTCTCAACGGCTACTGCAGACTCAACTCCGTACAGGTAAAGACAGAGACACGACCACGCTAGCTAGCTACTCTACAACATGCGTCATGTGTCAAGAACTAATACAGACCATATGGGAGGACGCCAGTGAGGCAGGTGGCATATCAGAGCAGAAGTCTTCGTTATTTTATTTCTTTTTTTATAACTATGTCTATTTCAGTCTATGAGGTAGAGGTGTGAAGAGCACTACAGTGTGAAATGAAGCTCACTCACACCCGAGTGATATTAACATTTTCAGCTATTCTAGAACCATCAAATCTATGCGTGCACATTAATTGCAAGCACCACCGTTATGTTATTGTCATGGTCACAGTACGTCAAAGGTACAATATTTTATTTACTACGGTCAAAGGTTTGGATTTATTTTCTACATTCGAGAAATATAGTAAAATTTTTAGTTTTTTTCAAAACTATTAAATAAAACATATCACATTAGGTGATTAATAGGGCAGTCAATATTAACGTGTTAATGTGTGTGATTAATCTAGAAGAACCAATTAATCATATGAACAAGTTTGACCCTAATGGCTTCCCATAATCACAGCATGATTACCCGGCTGTTTGTGAAAATGGCACATTTAACGGGGATAAAAAGATGACTAAGGAAACACCACCAGGTGTGCTGAACAACAAGTTTCAATATAAAAAAACTTCTAGATGAACGTGTTGATAAAACTGAAGTTGTGTGCCCGAGCTACCTCCACAAGGTACTCAAACTATTTTTACAAGAGTACATTAAGCGTAAGACGTGGAAGCAGTGGCTTAGGTGGCTAAGGCTATAGGTTGTTGATTTTCGGATCTGAGGATCTGGGTTTGAGGTAGAAAAGCCCAGTAGAAAATTAGCAAATCACTCTCAGAGACTACTCGTTCTTTTGAGTCACGTTAAAGATTCGTTCAAAAAGAAAGAATCTTTCATGATTGACCCATCACTAATTCTGAGCAACAAGACGGGGGAAGGGGCTCTTCTTATATGACGTCACAATATGGGGGAAATCGAATTTCAAAAATCTGAAAATGACTAAAGAGTGAAATTTTTCGATAAGCGTATACCTTTAAGTACTGCTTCTTGCAGTCGTGCCTATACATAATTCCTGAATATCAGTATCAGTTATTACTAAGATTTTCATGTAATAGTAATGACATTCAATGCAACGGGCCTAGTTTTAAACGTTGTCTGGTTTTGAACGGATTCAGAACGTTTGCGTCCGGATCAACGAAAAGTATCCGACAGCTGTCAGTCAATCAGACGCTAGTTTTCCTGCAGCGATAATCCAGCATTGGAGTGAACACAGTGAGAGGACGTGTCCTGACATTCAGGAAATCACTGATTAGTGTGTGTGTGTGTGTGTGTGTGTGTGTGTGTGTGTGTGTGTGTGTGTGTGTTTACGACTGTGTACGCAAACTGCATTCCTACAGTACAGTATGTACCAGAGACTGCATAGAAACACACACACACCCTACAGCCATCCGTCCTGCCACGACTGTGTTCTCTGTGCAAGAGTGAGAGATGGACACCTCAAGGGAACGTCGTCAGATTAGTGACAAACACACACACTCCCACACACACACACACACTCACACACAAACACATGTAAGACCAACGAAACACACAGGGCACACAAAAAAAAAAAAAAACACGTCTGTTTTCTTCTGTTTGTCTCTTCTTCAAAAAAGCGAGCAAACAAAAACACAGAAGAAGAGAGAAAGAAAGAAAGAAAAAAATGCTATGCATAATTTACACACCCCTCCGTTTAAAGACCTCACTCCTCTCGGTTTCAGAACGACTAGAGCACCACATTGCCCCGAGCTACTCGCACACACGTATTGCATTTTTTAATACCATACTTACAATTTCTCAAACAGCCTAAACCTCTTCACAATCCTTTTATAGGTTTTTAAACGCCGTGCAATATAATTAATTGGCCACATCAGCTAACAAACATTCCTTGCTTTGTCTCGGAGTTGGCTTTAATAGATGAGAAGGAGGAGACGCACACGCGCGCACACGCGCGCACACACACACACATGCACGCAGACGCTCCATAGATGATGAACGTTTAGAGAAAATTCTCTTACTTTTAATTTGCAGAACGTTTTTTTTTTTCAGAAGTCTAAAACATGTACGATCCGAAGAAAAAAGAAACTTTGAATTTCGTCATTTAAAGTTTTCCATGAAAAAAAAAGCTTTTTAAATTGGATTTTCAGGTGAGACAGACGAGATATCGTAATGTATAGACGTTATCATAATACTATCATAATACTGAGAAGCTTGTGAAAACCGGTAAACTATTAAAAAAAAAAAAAACGTTTCCCGGGAAAAGAATTAAAAGGTTGAAGCTAATAATAATCTGATCAGCTTTAATGTAATCAGTGATATTATTATTATTTCAGGTTGAAGCCCACATACTGTACATGTCTGTCTGTCTGTACAGCAGAACTCTGTCTGACTTCTTAATACAAAGAAATAAGATGTTGTAAGGTTGAGTATCTCACGCCTTGTTCACGCTAGCCTGTACTGCTTTTCATCGTCACTGAAGTACAGTACACTTCCTGTTCGGTAATCGGAGAGTGAATCACAGATGAGAAATGAACAAAGTAGATCAGATAATGATGAAATTTTGTCTTAAAACGACTCCAGCTCGTTAAAATTCACTCATACAGTAGAGAATCGTTTTGATTCATACATATCTTCTCATACGTTTCATACATGCCTTTAAGGGTTTATACAGTATGTGTCAGGGCTGCCTTGTTAAAGTTTTTTTGTCCTATCTTCCTGGTGTCTTACCTGAAAAATCAATTAAAAAATTTTTTCCATAGAAAAACTTTAAATGATGAAATTCAAATTCAAGGATTTTTTTTTCTGTGGGAAAAAGATTGTACATGTTGTAGCCTGCAATTGTTCAGCGTATGTGCTCCATATATTTTCTTTTGTTTCTGCAAACCAGCTTTTTTCTGCCACTAACCGTTGTTAAAAGCAGTATATAATAACATTTGATTGAATTCAACTTTCAGTGCTGTTATTTCAGCAGTAAACATATTAAAGTTTAATAAAGGTTCTTTAATTTCAGTCTAGATGTCAGTTTAAGACGCGCCTACAGTTTGAGGCGTTCGCAGTACGCAGTCAAAACTTTCGGTTTCTAATCTGGCACAGAACCGCTCGTAGTTTTCCTTCTACTCAACATTTTGATTTCACTTATGGTGCAGGTTAAACTTCAGGCAGATATCAAAGTACTGCAAAAAAGTTTCATTAAACTCAGTCCATACAGTTTCGTGTGATGCTTTGGCAAAATCTGCCTGGACAGACATACAGACAGACATACAAACAGATTATTTTTCTGAGACTTTTTGAGGTTTTCGAGCCCTTCAGTATATGAAACATAAATATATCAATGAAAGAACGAGTTCTGACCCTGTGTACGGACAAAACCTTCATTTTAGTTATATAGATTTAGGTCTACATTGGCAGCATGTGTATGCAGTTATGAGTGTGTGTGTGTTGGGTGTATTGAATGACGTGACAGAGATTTGAGCCAACCCTGACTTTTCGAGAGTTGTTTTGAAGCCAAACTGACATTTAATACGATTGGAAACTTTATTGTCTTTGGAGCTGAGAACCTCCCCGATGTTTATACTATAGAGAGACAGAGAGAGAGAGAGAGAAAGGGACACTGAGTGATCGAGAAACTGAGAGAGACCAGTAACATAGAGAAAGATGGAAGAGAGCACGAGAGACACATGGAGATAAAGAGAGAAACAGATATATGTATAGAGAGAGAGAGACAGAGAGATGGACAGACAGATGAAGATCGACAGAGACAGAATGAGGAAAGAACCGAACTGAGGATGGAGAAAGAGACAGAGAGAGATCGAGTGTAAGGAAAGACAGGGTAAAAGAGAAAGTGAGAGCACGCACACACACACACACACACACACACACACACACACACAGAGTTTGTCCCAAAGCCGAGGTTCAGGAGCGGCTCCATACATCACTGTGATTGAGCACGCGGATCAGCGAGGATGCCGTCGTTCCTCCATCACCATGACAGGAACACAACCTCAGAGAGAGAGGGAGCATGTCCCTCCTGACGGCTCTGACACATATACACACACTCATGCACACGCGCGGACGCACACACACAGACTTTCCCCAGCGCTTTAATACTTCAGCTGGAGTCTGTGTAGACGCTTCCGCTGTGGCACTGCTGATTAAAACGTCTGCACGGTCACATCGCCATCCACAGACCTGGACACCAGCCAGAGGGAGTGTGTGAAGAGGGACAGGTGTCTGTGTGTGTGTCTGTGTGTGTGTGTGTCTGTGTGTGTGTGTGTGTGTGTGTGTGTGTGTGTGTGTGTGTGTGTGTCTGTGTGTGTGTCTGTGTGTGTTTGAAAGGGACAGGTGAGTCTGTGTGTGTGTGTCTTTGTGTGTGTGTCTGTGTGCGTTTGAAAGGGACAAGTGAGTCTGTGTGTGTGTGTGTGTGCGCGTGCGTGCATGTGTGTGTGTGTGCGCGTGCGTGCATGTGTGTGTGTGTTTTGTGTTTGTAGTTTAAAGGACCGCTTTTCTTTTTAAAGAAATGGCAATCACGCATCGATCACGTCTCTCAGAGGACACACGTGATGTCCTTGGCCCTCCCTGGTTGGCGGTCGTAGCCTTGACATGTAAATTATGTGAATATATATTTTGTACAGCTTTTTTTTTTTTATATCTTTTATCTTTTATATTTTATTCTTATCTGGCTATCTACTGTTATATTTTCTATGGCTAAAGTTTTTCTATATTTTATTCTCATTTTATTCCATAATTTATTTCGTATTGATGGTCTTGTTTTGTTTTTCTTTTGTTTTAGTTTGTTTTGTTTTATTAAGGTCTCGGACGGTCGTATAAGCATTTCACTGCATGTCGTACTGTGTATGTGACAAATCAAATTTCTATTTGAATTTGAAATAAGAAATAAATAGAAATTACACCTCGTTTAACCTTTATTCTTTGCACCGGCTGCTTTAAAAGTGGCTCCGTTTTATTCTTGCTCCCGTTCCTGCTAACACGCTTGTGACCCAGAATGCTACGTCTTCACTAAATCTTGTACATCAGACATGCTTTTAGATTGGACATTTGATAGTAGTAAGAACATACGAGGAGTACTGTTGTTGTGTTTTTTCTCGTTGAATCTTTTTCAACATCCAGTAGAGACGAGGACTCGTGATACTTTAACAGGACGCAGTACTTTCCGGACCTTCAAAAAAAAAAAAAAATTAAATGTATACTCGATTTGCTTGGCTTTCCACTGATGCAAAAAAAGTTTTGCGCGGCTCCCGGACGTACGCCTGACTTAGCCGGCTTCAGTTCAGCCTGGCTTGTTCGCTCGTGTGCCTAAAAATGCTTTGCACATTTCTTGCCGTTCCCGAGGCGAAAAAAAAAAAAAGTCCATGAGGCAGGTCGTTCGTACCTGTGCCGAGGTACCACTTTGAATTACTGAGGTACTACTTAGCCAAGCAAAGCGAGTGAGAACTAGTTGAGAACTTCCTGATTGGCCAGTCATGACCGCGACGTTTAGAGTTGCATGCTACTTTCGGCAATTAATTTTTGTATTTCAATACAGATGAAGATTTTCACTTAAGGTCATGAAAAGACAGCATCCTGTCGAGTCTTGAGTCAAAGCGTGGCTCGCGTCGTCGTCCCTACTTAGCCGTGAAAAACATTCGGCGAGATAAAACAGTACTTCTGATGACACAGGTTTGTGCCTCATCACTCCTGCAGCCTGACCTTAATCCTACATCCGGACAAAATATGGTGTCTTCTCATTGTTTTCACTTGACCCTGACCCGGTGTCTTTTACAGTCCTCGCCCGCGTTGTCTGTTCTGTAATTGGTTTCGTGGAAGCGTGCTTCCGTCTCAGCTTGGCTCCAATTGTTCCCAGCACCACAGACGCACTAAAATACAATTACGCGGCGTTGTGCACCAGAGTAATCAACACTGTGAGTGGATGTGTGATTCTGAAACATTTGTGTGTGTGTGTGTGTGTGTGTGTGTGTGTGTGTGTGTGTGTGTAGATTTGTGAGACGTGATGCTTGGGCAGGTTGGATCATTACTGCTCTATTTAAACGCAGCATAAACCGTCTGCTGCTGTGCACCCGCTAAGGAGAGAGAGTCTGTCTCTGTCAGCAAGATCTCGAGAGAGAGAGAGAGAGAGAGAAGAATATTCACACGATGACAGGAACAGCAGAGCAGAGCTGAGCTGAACTTTAAACGAGAGCTTCATCTATCCAAAGTGAAATTCTCTCTCTGTCACACACTGTAGTTGGCATCATGAATAACGATGCCGTGTTCTTTCCGAAGTGCTGCGTAAGTGCGCAGGGCTGAAATTGCCTCACCGGCGCAGGTTCGCCCCCGTCCATTTATCCATTTATATACAGCCGCCTCGAATCCAGCAGGAACACGCGGCACAATTCCACCGCTTTTACACACCTGAGTCAGCTCAACGGTAATCAGCACGCCCGCTCCTCCATCACACACTTCATCATGTGTGTGTGTGTGTAAGCAGGAAAATACACTGGATGTGTGAGCCAAACATGCATGATTTGAAATAAAGCAGAAATAATAACACAATAATAATAACTGTCATTCATCCAACACAAAATGCTTTACAGGAAGAAGAAATAAACAGTTCTAGGTGGAAAGACTTTTCTATCATTTAGGTTAAACAAGAATTAAGAATAAATATAAATACATATGGCGTCATAGTGATGGGCACTGTTGCCTTGCACCTCCAGGTCCTGGGTTCAATCCCCACGTCGGGTCTGTGTCCATGGAGTTTGAACGTTCTCCCCATGCTTGCTAGATTTTCAGATTTTCTCCCACAGCCCAAAGATATGCTGATTAGGCTAAATGGTGTTCCCAAATTTGCCCTTAGTACGTGTGAGTGTTGACCAGAGGTCCTACCACGGTCGTACAAGATGGGAATAAATACAATGCCTCTGCAATCTCCAGTTGGACTACAGAGGTTCCTAGATGGGCAGATGATTCATATCTTGAGGGAACAAAAACAGTAGCAGTCAGATCTAACCACACACAGGTAAGCTCAGTGGTTGAGGTATTGGACTTCAAAGATTCATAATCGAACCCCACCACCAGCACTTTGAGCCCTCGAGCAAGGCCTTTAACCCTCAACTGCTCAGGTGTATAATGAGATAAAATGTAAGTCACTCTGGAGAAGATTTAAGAATAAATATAAATACATAAATGCCATAAAATGTCATCACAATCGGACACTTGTATTTAATTCATTCGCCTTTAAGATGCAGCAAGGTGCCCGATTCATGATCCTCATGCAATTCAGGTCGTCAGCTGACTTCATTTTATCGCCACATAACGTTGCTGAAACTAGACCTGAGCAACCGAATCGACCCCAGATCATAACACTGCCTCCAGAGGCTTGTACAGTGGACACTATGCATGATCACTTCATGTGCTTCCCTTCTTATCCTGACACGTTCATCTCTCTTGAATAGGCTCAATCTGGACTCATCAGACCATGTAACCTTTTTCCCTTGGCTCTTAATCTTTATGCTCTCTAGCAAATTTATGTTTTTTTTTTTTTTTTCCTGATGAGTGTCACTAACGGTGGTGTAGTGGTGTAGCACTGTCGCCTTGCAACTCCAGGGTCCGGGTTTGATTCCCGGCCAGGTTCGATTCCTGTCTCTGTGTGCATGGAGTGTGCATGTTCTCCCCGTGCTTGGTGGGTTTCCTCTGGGTACTCCGGTTTCCTCACGCAGTCCAAAGACATGTAGGTTAGGTTAATTGGCGTTCACAAATTGCCCATAGTGTGTGAATGAATGTGTCCTGTGATGGATTGGCACCCTGTCCAGGGATAGGCTCCAGGCCCCCGTGACACTGAATACAGGATTAAGCGGTATAGATGAGAGTGAGTGAGTGAGTAATTGTCACTAATAAGTGGTTTTCTTATGGACACACAGCTGTTTAGTCCCAATCCGGTGAGTTGGACAGGCAGTGGACTTTCACAATGTATATAATTGCACATTGGAAGCCACAGTTTTTTATTTTTTTACTCGTACTGCAAATGAAGATACATCCTGACATTTCAAGACAAATTCTGACATTTACTTTAAATGGTATTATATATATAAAGGCGATCATTGATCATTTAATGTTTCCTGACTCAAGTACAAATGCAATGCCAGGATGAAAGACTTCTCTCTGTAGCTGTTACAAGTGAACTGGTGAATGTCTCGTTCTTATAGTGTGAAAGGACAAGCGGAGACAGTACACATCACTCTGAATCAAATCCACTCTCAGTCAGACCCTTTAGTTTCTTATAAAAATCCCAGTGAGGTCAGACTCCTTGTTGTTTGGACTCCTTGGCTTTTCTGCACACTCTATGATGTAATTTTAAATAGATACATTTACTTTTTGTTATCGATCTGCACACAGTAACCCATACTGACGACGTGAAACTTTTTTTTTTTTTCAATCAGGAGCCGAAATCTCTAATTTAGATTAGTAGACAGACCCTTGGCTAAAGGCAAGCCTGTTTGCTTTGATTATCTTAAGATGTCTCTAGAACTTGACTGGCGTCCACCTGTGGCAAATTCAATTGATTAAATATGATTTAGAAAGGCACACACTGGTTTTTGTGTGTAAGGTCACACAACTCGCACTACATGTCAGACACACTCCAAGCTATAGAATCCGAGGAAGTCTTTACACCCCTCGGCATATCAGCAAGGGTATTAAATTATTTCTAAAGTTTTGAATGCACTAGGAGCAGAGTGTGAAAGTTTGGAACCATCGGGACACAAAGCTAGAACAGGCTGACCAAGAACCTAAAGTCCACTACCACAGAGCATCACAGGGATAGAAGAACCTATGAGTTGTCAGAGATGCTCCATCTATCAGGTCTTTATGGTCAAGTGGTTGGATGGAAACTTGGTTTGGTGGACACATAAAGATGGACAAGCACCACACATGGTTCTCAAAATCGATATTACGTGTGTAAGAATATATGCGGCATGGTGGCTTAGTGGTTAGCTCTGTCACCTTGCACCTCTAGGGTCCGGGTGCGATTCCTGGACTGTTTGGATGGGGTTTGCATGTTCTCCCCGTGCTTGGTGGGTTTCCTCCCAGTTCTCTGGTTTCCTCCCACAGTCCAAATACATGCAGATTAGCGCCGAACTGGCGTTCCCAAATTACCTGATGTGGGTGTGTGAGTGTGTCCTAGGATGGACTGGCACCCCGTCCAGGGTGTACCCTGCTTCATACCCTCCTGGGTATGGGATGCTAATGAATATTAATTACTATGAGAGAAATTGCAACGGTCACATGACAGCGTGTCAAAAACAAACAAGATGTCGGAAACCCAAATAAGTGAAGGTTTTCATATGGAGATGGAGGTTTTAAAGGAAATTATAACGAGGTCTCAGGTCACATGATCTTAGTACTACAGAAGGGAGGTTGGGCCTAATTAGCATACTAAACGTACAGTAAAGGGGAGTCCTATACGGTCTAATTTACTGTGTAAAGTTGTACATGTTGTATAATCTGAATCAATCTTTAATGGAATCGTCATTATGAAATCCAAGCTCTGTGTCTGGCATATACCATCCTTGCGCCAGAGCATGGCGATGGTCTAGGAGTCTGGTTACAGATTTTGGGAAGGTGGAGTATACCGTAATACAGAGTAAACAACAACCCAAGACAGCTCCGGAGAACTGAATGTCTCTGAATGTCCTTTAGGGACGTGCGTGAAGGGGCGGGGCCGCCAGGTCGGGCCGACTGGCGATAATTAATTAATGTTAACGGATCTCGGGCTTTCTCAGCGTTAAAAACAGCCTCAGCTTTTTTCCCTTCCTCCCTCTTTTAACCCTTCTCCTTCCCCAGTTTTTCTAAATAAAATCACCCCTTTTTTTCGTAAGACCTCACCTCGTGTTCGTGTGTCTGTGGTGCCGCCCGTGCAAAATGAGCAAACCCGTTACAACACAAATGTAAAACTACAGAGCTCTCCGTCGATTGATTAAAGCGTCACAGTAACACATCATACCTAACATCTGCGTCTAGACCTTCACAGATCTTCTCCTCATGTGATCTGTTCCAACTTGAGAGGTTCTGCTTCAACAGAATGGGAGAATCTGCACAAACCCATGTGTGCAAAGCCTTCGAAAGACTTTTTACCCAAGAAGACTCGAAGCTATAGTTGCTGCGGAAAAAAAATAGGCTTCTGCAAAGTACTAAATAAAGGATGTGAATCTTTATCTTAATGAGAGATTTCAGTTTTTTAATAAACTTGCAAAAAATACTTAAAGCTTGTTTCCATTATGGGTTATTGTTTTGTAGATTAATGGCAAACCAAGTAAATTTAATACACCTGAAATTAAATATATAACCCAATAATAAAGCGGGCAAAAAACAGACGTGCAGTTTTTTTTTTCTTTCTTTCTTTTTTTTTTTTCCGAACCCGGCGTGTATTAAGAGGACATGTGTTCCACATTTTAGGAGCACAAACACCTGTTCACTCTCCTGCTCCGTCTAACACTGAGCATTGTCTGGCATGAACTCGACATCCCACTGGTGCGACTGTGGTCCTGCTGGATCTGCAGTGTGTCGCTCTCGCATGCTGTGGGATTTACTCCTACCCCTTCACTCTTCATCATTGGCAGACATCACGTCCCGTCTCGTACGGCTCCACGTCGCCTACACAGATCTGGACACGCCATCAGACGTGGCTCTGTGCGAGACAGACCGCAAGCCTTTTACATTTATTTATTTATTTTGAGACCCAAAGTGAATTAAAGCGAGGTAGAATTGAATCTAAACATAAAGCAAAAAGAGCGTTTTGTGGGCCGGAATGAACCGCTACATCACGTTGGGAGTATTTAGATTTTTTTTTTCTTCTTCTTTTTTAAACGTTTCAAACAGATAACACGGAGTGGTGTTAGCACGTTTCCATATGTTTGGATTTAGGTTACATTCCTGCTATGGTTTCTGATGTAATGTTTCTCCCTCCAGGGAGCAATCATGATAAATGGGGGAAGAAAAAAAAAAGAGAGGCTTTTGTCCTCGCTCTCATGGCCTGAAGTCGTGCTGCACGGTTCTTATTGAAATCAGTGGCTAAAAACAAGCCAACATGGTCCCTGGAGAAAGTTATAGAGAATGTAGGAGTCGGTCTAAAGATAAATAAATCGTAGCTTGTGTTTTATTTCAGTTCTAGGGTAATAATACGGTGGTCATATTCCCTATGATTTATTGAATCTTGTATTATTATACTCTCTGTATCTATTTCATCGTTCAACATCGTACATGAAGAGACAGAGAGTCAGACAGTCGCATAACCAGCGCCAGACTAAATGAGATTTGTGTTTAGTTTTTTGTTTTTTCATGCATTTTAGCTTCTGATTTAGAATTTCTTTTAAAGGTTGTTTGTTTGTTTGTTTGTTTGTTTGTTTCACCATCGTCTCTGTCTGTCCCCGCAGGTCCTGGAGCGTCTGTTCCAGAAGGGCTTCAGCGTTGCGGCGTCATGCGGGGGCGGAGTCGACTCCTCCCAGTTCAGCGAATATGTTTTGTGTCGCGAGGACAGGCGGAGCCAAAACATGAACACGCCCCTCAGGATAAAGCAGGAGCCGCTGGACTAGAGACATACGGTTCTCGTCACTGACACAGACTGACCTGCCCTTAGATACTGACATCCACACACACAAACTCACACACGATCACACAATCACAATCACACGGACGTAGACGTACGTCTGTTATCTAACGCAGAATGTAACAGGCACAACACAAGAACAACCCAAAGAACTGGAAACACACAAAAAAAGAGGGGCAGAGGGGAAGCGTGTTATTTAGCCAGCCAATAAGAAGCCGGCTTCTCTTACAAGCTCCTCTTTCTGTCAGTGCAGCGGGAGTCGTTTTGACCGGGTCGTATTCAGGGATGCCCGCTCACCACAGACAACGATAAGGTGCAGTGAACAGACACAGTGCTCAGAGGACTGGCCAAAACTATTGTTTCATGTTATTGTTGTTTATAAAATATAAAAGAAAAAAAAAACAAAAGAAAAGAAAAAAACACACTTCTTACTCTTTGTCTGCCACCGTGATGTATACAGTCCCTAATGCTCTGTTTTGTTTTTTTTTAATGTTCTTTGTTTACTTTATGTTTCTTTTGTTATATGAAGGATGAATGCGAGCCGCGCTCACGCGGAGAGCAGGAGCGAGTCGCTGCCTCTCTGAAACACTCTCGTAGCCCGAGGCGGCACAGTTAACACACCGCGCGCTGTAATGCATCCAGAGCCCAGAGAAGGCCGCTTTGTTTAAACAGAGCTGCGAGCGAACACAAGCATTACTAAAGCTCTTCCTGCAGCAGGCCCAGGTAACATAGAGAGAGAGCGTGTGTGTGTGTAATACAATTCTCATGACATATCACCTAAGCATTCAGATCCAGCATCAGCTGCTCACCAGTGTGTGTGTGTGTTAAAAAAAGCGACGGCGAAATAAACAGTCTGATTTTGTACATTCATGCTGACCTTTATCTTTTTTTTTTTTTCTTTTTTTTTTTTTTGCGATCAGGATCGTGTCAGAACGACAACCGGACATGCTCGAGTATGTCTATAGGATTTCTGCACTTAGACAAACATGCTTTAAATATCAGAGTGCACTGATGCTGGTGATGACGAGAACAAGAAGCCTTGGAGCACTGGCATATGTAAAGCGTGCCATTGGTAATACATACACTGCCTGGACGAAAAAAGTTGCACTCTCTCTAATATTCATTCAATTGTCTATATACCCATAGACATTAGGGAAGAAAACCTTACCAGCTTACCTAACCATAGATGTGATAACCTGGTCATTCAGTACATTCAGGTCGTCAGCTGACTTCATTTTATTGCCACATAGCGTTGAGGGACTGAAGCAACCTCCTGAGGCTGGTACTATACAGTACATGACATGACCGCTTGCTTCATGTGCTTCCCATATCACCCTCATCTGATCACATGACCTTGCTCCATCGCTCCAAAGTCCAATCTTTACACTCCATAGCAAACTGAAGCCTTTTTTCTTTTATGGATTTTTCCCCGATTTTCTCCCTAATTCAGTCCCGTCACTAGGGGGCTCCCACATTACGCTACTACAGTACTACCACTCAGTCGAGTGGGCCGAAGGCTATCACGTGTTTACACTATCACAGCCGAACGCATCTTTTCAAACTACTCACCCACGCACCGTTGGAGGCGGCATTAACACACTCGGAGGACAGCGCTATCCGCTCCTTCCACCGACACGCCCGATTGGCTGTAGAGCCGTGATTAATGTGGGAGCACTAAGTACCTCTCATCCCTCCCCTCTGAGAGAGCTCGGCCAATCCGCTCTCTCTAGACCTTCGGCTGTGATAGGTTACAGAATCACCCGGTAATCGAACTCACGAGCGAGCACTTTACCACTGCACCACTCGGAGGCCCATCTTCGTCTTTTTCTGACACAAGTTAACGTTTCCAAAAATGTTTCGAGACCCCAATCCCATTCACTTCAAATCTCCATACTTGTTCTCTTCGCTTGACGCAGGTCAATATTTCGACCCTTATTTGGAAACAGCAACTTTTTTTTTTTTTTTGACCAGGCAGTGATGTTTAAACATCCCCAATTCGAGTAGCTCATTAATCAAGAAGACTTTACATTATTGTTGTGATTATTAAGGTGAATTAAATCTCTTTCATTTACGGCAGTGTGTGGTACTGTAGCTGAATCTCCTCTCTGTATCGCGTCATCATGTTCTCAGATGCGTAACGATGCTGAATACACTCCGGGCACTAGTGAGACCTAAAGGTGGGATCAGTCTCTTTTTAAAAAATAAAAATACATTTTTTTAAAAATCCTGTAATATTTGTTAAAGGTTTCCTCATATGAATAAAGTATCTGTTCAGAGACAGCATTTGCACTCAGAACTCAAACGTATCATCAGTGTATTTTCTTTAAGCATACACTACATGGTGGAAAGTTCACAGAAACGAGATCACAACATCCACATGAGATGCTGAGCGCCTCGTTACAGGCTTCGTTCATCTTTATGGTTATAATAAGCTCCACTCTTCTGGGAAGGTTTTGCTCAGGATTAGACTGGGGTTGAGGTCAGGCGTTTGAGTTCTTCAGCGCAGTGCGCTGGGTGCGGGTTTTTTGGATCTCAGACGCTATGATGCTTGAGTATTCTTTAAGGATCTTTCAGTTCTTTAGGGACAATTGGAATCCCACCATGTGAGAAGAGGTTTTGTACAGTTGCGTGCTCATAAATTTGTGGCAACATGTTTGACGCACAGGTGGCACCATAGACACACGGACACGAGGCGAGGTCTTACGGGAGAAGAGTAATTTTATTTGGAAGAGCGGGGAAGGAAAGGGGTTAAGGAAAGAGGAAATGGAGGCAGTGCCCCACAGGCATGCGGGCACAAGGATTGTGAGTGATGGTGGCGGGCAGAGTGGGCCCCCACGGCCAGAAGACGTGAGTCCATCATGACGTCCGGCAACGGGGGCCTTAACGTGAAGCGCACAGCGGCCTCTTTGGCGGCAGAGTAGAAAGCTGGCTCTACGCACGAGCGAAACGTGGGAGCTCGTGCAGTTCTCTCATGGCTGTCCTCAATGCATCGATCATGAAGTGGCATTCCATTCGACCCTTGGAAGTCCCTGGGGCGCATAACATCACCCCGCTCGCGTACCACTCATCGCAGTTTAACAGCCACCGTGGGACTGTAACGCGAAGGAAGCCCGAGATCCATGATTATCAAAGATGATTATCCACCAGCCGTGTCCTTTTCCAGCTGCCGCGCCCCTTCACTCACTTGCAGAAAGGAAGTGAGCTGCCTACGGAGTGAGCGAGGAGCGACCACAGATTGAGCCGCACGTCCGTCACTGGCACATGCCGTGACACAGCACATAAAGGAAGAATGCCGTGTGGGTGTCACAGTCACGTGTCCATATGTTTTAGAAAGCAGGGTGTGAATCGAACCGAGACACACTGCGGACGAGCCACCGCGGATAATACTGGAATGCCAATGAAATTAATCTGCATGTCTTTGGACTGTTGGAGGAAACCGGAGTACCCGGAGAAAACCCAGCAAAAACATGCAAACCTCACGCACACAGACCTGAGGCGGGTATCGAACCCTCGTCCCTAGAGGTGCAAGGTGACGGTACTAACCACTAAGCCGCCAGATGAACTAACAAAGCGCTAGCCTAAAATGTAACATGTGGTCGCCCCAGGAGCAAACATTAAAGCACATACACAACCCCGCTAGCTCCACATCTACAACCATTAAGTGGCTTCAAGGTAAGTGGCTTTTTTATATAATGTTTATGTCATGGCAACACCGTCAGGGTGTAGGATCAGACGACTAACAGGAAAGTGAAATCACCGAGAGGTAAACAGGCTGCATTTATTCTGATACACAAGTTACATTTCAGCAGAACACAGAGGCGCATCACCAACATCAAAGATGGACGAAACGACAAACGCAACAAACAAACAAGCGAGTTTAAGGTCAAGCCTCCCAGTGTGATCGTCTTCCCAACGGCGTCCTCACTTCAAACCCTGCCGCTCGCTCTCTCTCTCTGTCTCTCTGTGTGTGTGTGTCTTACACATGCTGCTTCTTTCACCCTGAACGCTTTTTGATCACAAACACACTCCTGTTTTGATCTTAAAAATGAAAGAAATTATCTGTAGTAGTATGTCTGTGTGCAAGTGTGTGTGTCTTTGTTTCAGACGTAAATTTGAAAAACCTTCATTAAGAAGGTTGATTTAGTTTAATTAAGTCCAGATCTGTTGGCTTTGGTGCTCCTTTGCTGATTAAATGCCAGTTGATAGAAACGGAGCGTGTGTGTGTGTGTGTGTGTTGAATCTGAAGCCTGACTGTGACAGTTGACTGTGAAGCCTGGAGCACAGTGCTGCCCCCCTGTAGGGAAGCCTAATCAAGCCGGGCTTTGTTCTGATCCAGCGTTGACTCAGTCTTCTCATCCCATCCATCACACAGAATGGTCAACCACTCCTTTCATGTGCGAAGAAGTGTGTGTGTGTGTGTGTGTCAGAAGCCCTGAGTGTAGCAGTGCCAGTGGAGTTGTTACAACCCCCACTGTGACACACTACATGACCAAACTTCAGGACCCCCGGAGTTTGTTCACACACACACACACACACACACACACACACACACACACACACACACACACACACACACACACACGAGTGCTATGTATAAAACTACACTACAAATCTGCACTGTCCTTTGTCAAGTTCAGTAACTGTAACAAAACTGCAGCCTCATCAGTTACACCAGTCTCAGTACTAATAGACTTAAAGGTCCCATATGTTACCGTTTCTTTAACAAGTTACCATAGGTGTCAGAACTCCCCCAATGTGTATGTGTGTGTGTGTGTGCGTTAATGCTCCAGCTAAAATACTCCCCAGTAATAATAATAATAACATTTTCCACCTCAAACTTCCTTTCCAAATACAGATTAAGGCTTTATTTGCCACATACACACATTACAGCACAGTGAAATCTCTTTCTTCCTGGGGTCAGAGCGCAGGGTCGGGCAGGACACAACACCCCTGGAGCAGACAGGGTTAAGGGCCTTGATCAAGGGCTCAACAGTGCCAGCTTGGTGAAGCTGGGGCTCGAACCGCCGACCTTCCGATCAGTAACTCAATGCACTGATCTACCATTTCGCTCAAATGTTATTTTCTGAACAGAGCGTATCCTGATCAGGAATCGAATGCAGACCCTGTAGTGGCCTACAGTACGTGCTGTACGTGCCGCTTGAGTGTAGAATTTTAAATGAACTGAATAACGTAATCTCCACTTCTGAACGACACACACATTTCAGTGCCATCATCCTACAGAACAACAAGCAGGGTGAGGGAATCATCTTCTTCTTGTATGGTGTCACCAAAACGTTCTTTTGACAGCTCCTGTCGAGGCCTCTTCCGACGTGTTTTTACACCGGATGCGCTTCATGATACAACCCTCCCTCCCGTCTTTCTAACCGGGCTTGGGACCGGCACTGGTTGCACTGGGTGGGTAGAATGGGGTGTGGCATCCCACCAACAGGGCTTGAACCCAGAGCCCAGCTAGATCCCAGCTAGATCCCAGCCATAGCCGCCTGAGCCACCACTCCCACTTCTTAAGTGATGTCACAATAGGGAGTCTGAATCTAAGTGGCCGTGTTTAAACCGTTGCCAATAGAAATATGGAAAAAGGGACAAAATACAGGGATTTTCTTTTCCTAATGGTTTTTGTTTTTACACACACACACACACACACACACACACTGGAGACCAAACTGAACGTGTAAAATGAATAAAAACGTAAATTAAGAAAGAAAATCACCTGGTAAAGTTATGTTATTCTGTCTAAGATAAAAACACCTGGATATAAAGAAAGCATCTCTAACTCTATAAAGTCCCCGTGTCTTATTTAGTCATTCATGTTTAAGAATACTATCCAGTAACGCTCGAGCCGCCGACGCCTCCTGACTATTTATTAGGTTACAATCAGACTGGCTTCCTTTGTAATTAGTGAGGAATCACAGAAATCTGTGAACTACTCGAGGCTAAAAGCAATATTCCAACCATTTAGTCTACTACTCATGCCCCGTCTGACTGTTTGTCTCTCCTGTGACGCTGTCAGTGAATTAGGGACAATTTTCAGGAGAAAAAGGAAAAAAGTGTCATGACTTTCACCTGGGTGTGTGACCTTGATGAAGCTTCGGACATAAGGTGGGGTATAGCTCAGACAGGGTGCCAATACATTGTAGGGCACACACACACACACACACACACACACACACACACTACGGGCAACTTGGGAACGCCATTCTTCCTAATCTACATGTTTTTGGACTGTGGGAGAAAACCAACCAAACACGGGGAGAACATGCACTGAACTCCATGCACACAGACCCCGAGAAGGGAATCGAACCTGGACCCTGAGTGTAAAACTTTTAAGGGAAATAAATGATGTAATCTAAAGATCATCATCAACGACAAAATTTCGCTCTGTGGAAAGCGGAGCTTGTTTTTTTCATCTCAGGTGGATTCTTACCAACTTTTCCCCCAGGGACGGATGCACTAACCAATCACGGTGCAGCTTGTTGGAACACTTTAAGACGTTCAACAAGTGGACCAGCTAACGCAGTTACACACGTGGACAAAATTGTTGGTACCCTTCGGTCAATGAAAGAAAAACTCACAATGGTCATAGAAATAACTTTAATCTGACAAAATTAATAATAAATAAGAATTCTATGAATGTTAACCAATGAAAGTCAGACATTGCTTTTCAACCATGCTTCAACAGAATTATAAAAAAAAAATGAACTCATGGAACAGCCTGGACAAAAATGATGCTACCCCTAACTTAATAGTTTGTTGCACAACCTTTTGAGGCAATCACTGCAATCAAACGATTCCTGTAACTGTCAATGAGACTTCTGCACCTCTCTGCAGGTATTTTGGCCCACTCCTCATGAGCAAGCTGCTCCAGTTGTTTCCGGTTTGAAGGGTGCCTTTTCCAGACAGCATGTTTCAGCTCCTTCCAAAGATGCTCAATAGGATTGAGGTCAGGGCTCATAGACGGCCACTTTAGAATAGTCCAATGTTTTCCTCTTAGCCATTCTTGGGTGTTTTTAGCTGTGTGTTTTGGGTCATTGTCCTGTTGCAAGACCCATGACCTGCGACTGAGACCCAGCTTTCTGACACTGGCCAGCACATTTCTCTCTAGAATCCCTTGATAGTCTTGAGATTTCATTGTACCCTGCACAGATTCAAGACACCCTGTGCCAGATGCAGCAAAGCAGCCCCAGAACATAACAGAGCCTCCTCCATGTTTCACAGCAGGGACAGTGTTCTTTTCTTGATATGCTTCATTTTTCCGTCTGTGAACATAGAGCTGATGTGCCTTGGCAAAAAGTTCCATTTTTGTCTCATCTGTCCATAGGACATTCTCCCAGAAGCTTTGTGGCTTGTCAACATGTAGTTTGGCATATTCCAGTCTGGCTTTTCTGATTTGTTTTCAACAATGGTGTCCTCCTTGGTCGTCTCCCATGTAGTCCACTTTGGCTGAAACAACGTCGGATGGTGCGATCTGACACTGATGTTCCTTGAGCATGAAGTTCACCTTGGATCTCTTTAGAAGTCTTTCTGGGCTCTTTTGTTACTCTTTTGTTTGATTATCCGTCGCTTTGATTTGTCATGAATTTTCCTCGTGCGGCCACGTCCAGGGAGTTTGGCTACAGTCCCATGGATCTTAAATTTCTGAATAATATGTGCAACTGTAGTCACAGGAACATCTAGCTGCTTGGAAATGGACTTATAGCCTTTACCTTTAACATGCTTGTCTATAATTTTCTTTCGAATCTCCTGAGACAACTCTTTCCTTCGCTTCCTCTGGTCCATGTTGAGTGTGGTACATACCACGTCACCAAACAACACAGTGACGACCTGGAGCCCTATATATAGGCCCACTGACTGATTACAAGATTGTAGACACCTGTGATGCTAATTAGTGGACACACCTTGAATTAACATGTCCATTTGGTCACATTATTTTCAGTATTTTCTAGGGGTACCATCATTTTTGTCCAGGCCTGTTCCATGAGTTTATGTTTTCAAATAATTCTGTTGAAGCATGGTTGAAAAGCAATGTCTGACTTTCATTGGTTAACATTCATAGAATTTTTTTAATTATTACTTTTGTCAGATTGAAGTTATTTATGTGACCATTGTGAGTTTTTCTTTCATTGACCGAAGGGTTGTCCACGTGTGTATATATGATTAAAAAGGTCAAAGACAATGAATACGAAGATACAATGTGTAGAGACGGAGAGCTTCATTATGACGGTGGTTTGTTTCGACAGTAGATTTTATTACTTTCATTTTGGAGTATTGTTCTGTGTATACTCTGTATATTTGTGTTGGTTTGTTATTTATGTAATAATAATAATAATAATAATAATAATGAGCAATGCAAAATAACGGTAGCGTTTATTACCGTGTAGAATCATAACAGAATATGGACTTGATATTTCCTATATAGTTACTGTCCTGCTAAAACAGAGAAATGCTGTATTTATGGGCATTACAGTATATACTGTGTGCTGAGTGTGTTTGGGTGCAGTATAGATACATTCTTATGTGTTGTAGGTGAAGAAGTTAAAAAGCTGTGGAAAAGTCTGAGAGCTAGCTGTGAGGAAGAAGAGAGCGGAGGATGAGGTGAGACGCGACCAGGCAGGTGAACACAACATCACTTGCTGTGGAATGCTTTTTTTTTAGAGCGACTTTTTAAAACCCGTGCTTGCATATCAGTGTCATCGTTGCTGTGACTATCTGTGGTGCGTTTAAACAGCTCGAAAAAAAAAAGAAAAAAAAAAAACTTCTACTTCTTTGGAAAAAAATATGATCAAAAATAACGTTTCAAACCCGTCCACAAGATCTACAGTGGAAAAACGCTGAATCAGCAAAAAAGTACCTCAAAATCCTCCTCACGGATATTCCCTCCATTTTTCATGAACTTCCGCAAAGCGTAGAAGTTCGTCTCTCACCTCGACAGCTGCCGAGGTTTTTGCACGTTCAGGAAATCCTGAGATGTTGAATGAAAACAGCCGACACGTCGCCATCATACCTCGTCTCTCTTGTGATTCATCACATCACATCACATCCAGGATGTGACCAAGTTAACAAGATCATTCGAAAACCCAGTGGGAGAATTTCCAAATGTAACGCAAGCTGAAATTGCTTGTTTTAATGTTTTCAAAACTACACCGTGATCTTGAAACAGCATGAACAGTGAAGAGTGTCTTGACATTTTTTTAAACTGATTTGCTTATTCCATATAATAAACTACACAGGTCTACTGTTTACCGTAGGGGTGGGTTTTATTCTTCTTTACAACATCAGTAATATGGGCAGCACTGTGGCCTCGCACCTCCAGGGTTGAGGGTTCGCTTTCCCGCCTCGCGGTCCATGTGCATGGAGTTTGCATGTTCTTCCCGTGCGTGATGGGTTTCCTCTGGGTACTCGGGTTTCCTCCCACTGTTTCCTCATAAGCACACACAGGTTTGGCTGATTGGTGTTCCCAAATTATCTGTAGTGTGTGTGTGTGTGTGTGTGTGTCCTGCGATGGATTGTACCTGCCTCATGCTTAAAGTCTCCTTAGATAGACTCCAGCCCCCACACGACCCTGTACGAGATAAGCCATACAGAAGATGAATGAATGTATATATTTTGTATAATCAATCAAGTTTGGATTAACGGTGAAGTTCAAATGCAAAAACAGGAACATTGGTTTTAAATACCAAAGAACGAAATGAATGAATGACTATGAAATGCTTTTAAAAGGAGCATCTGTGAAAGCCTGGCTGTTCATGTTCGTTACAGCGATGGAAGTCACAACCCATCCAAACTAATGATCAGTAGGGGCAAACCTTTGGCACTTAATACTGATTAATCCCCCCCTCATTTGGTAAGACCGACGATCCGCACCAAGGAAAATGACAGTCATAAAAATAAAAAATTCCCCAAATATTGTTTTTCCCCTGAGTTTGACTAGACAGCTGTATCTCCCGCAATTTCACACACACCCACACAAAACCTGTATCAAAACATTCACTCCGACCTCCTGAGAGCTCAAAAACTCGCCTGGGCAAAAGAATACAAAATAAAAGCACTGTTTTGGAGTTACAAGGATTTTGTTTGGAACCTGCGCCAAAGCCCCATTTTCTCCCAAGGCCCTAGCTTACTCCTTTTTTTTTTCTCGGTCTTATAGATTGACACATCATGTTGAACAGCTCAAAAAAAAAAAAACTTCTACTTTTTTGGAAAAAATATGATTAAAAATAACCTTTCAAACCCGTCCACAAGATCTACAGTGGAAAAACGCAGAATCAGCAAAAAAAGTACCTCAGAATCCTTCTCGCGGATTTTCCCTCCATTTTTCATGAACCCCCAGAAAGCGTAGACGTTCGTCTCTCACCTCGTCAGCTGCTGGGTTTTTGGTTTGGGATCTGACACGAAACTGAAATGCTTGTATGAAATTGCGATATGAAAGTCTCGTCTCTCCATCAGTGTGTGAAGGAACTTCTAGCCTTAACGGTTCCCAAGATATCAAGCTTAGAAGCATTATTGTCATTTTGTGATTGGATTCAATAGAAGAGCTCATGTTACAACATTCTCAGGCGTGAAGAGAGGACTGTTGCTATTACAACCTGACTGAGCCACACCCCCTCCACTCACACACTCACACAGACTCTCACACTCGACTGAGAGCCAGAGGAATACGGATATGTTGGGAACTGTGTGGGCTACAGTAGGAACGAGCTGTTTGTTGCCCAGGAAAAGTGATTCACCATTGCACAATTCATCATTTCTTTAGGGATCGCTTGCGCAGTCAGTTGTAGCTCAGTGGTTCAGGCATTGGACTACGGTTCGGAAGGTCCCAGATTAAAATCCCACGACCACCAAGTTGTCCCTGTTGGGCCCTTGAGCAAGGCCTTCAAGTCCTCCGATAAATAA
Organism: Clarias magur; assembly: GCA_013621035.1. Classification (NCBI taxonomy): domain Eukaryota; kingdom Metazoa; phylum Chordata; class Actinopteri; order Siluriformes; family Clariidae; genus Clarias; species Clarias magur. The sequence continues at coordinate 548,735 of QNUK01000348.1, read as the reverse complement.
TGCGATAGAAATGTACAGTAAGTCGCTCTGGATAAGCGTGTCTGCTAAATGTAGTCCAGTTTGTTTGATGTTTTACTGTTCCTTTGATTTAAATGATTTTCATAAGGTTAGTCTGACACTATTGTGTCCAGGGGCAAAAAGCAATCAACAAGGCAACACAAAACTCCAACTCGGCTTCAAGTTAGCGAGTTAGTCAGTGTGTTTGGGAGTGTAAAGGAATTCTTTAACAATTTCTCAAAATGTGGGTGTGGGTAAGTCTCGAGTCCAACAGCAACACTCGGTCTATCACTCCAAGGCTGTAAGTGTTGGGAAACAGAGGACGGAGAATGAGTCACTCAGGCTGTTTTGGAAGAAAACTCGGTAAAAGCGTCAAACTGTCCCGAGTGATCATTGTTTAAACGTGTGACGCAAACTCCTACATAACTGATCTCTCTGCCTCTCAGAAGGAACTGATCAAAACCTGCACTCGATTCAGGATAGAGCGCGTGGTCGAGTCACAAAAAAAAAATTGGGGGGGCGGGGGGGGTGGGGGGGGTGTAAATCATATCTGTTGTATTTGTTATTCTTTTTCAAATTAAAGTTAAAAAATAATAACGGACTGTAAATCGACAGATTTGTGCATTTATAAGTTACAAATGTTCAAAAAAGGACAGACCTGCATACTTACCTAGCTGTTGTAAAATGTTTGGCCAGGTTGACATCTTCATGCCTTGAGATAATTCCTTCCCTCAAGATGCTCTCTATTTTCTTAAATGCGCAGCAAATCAGCAAAACACCGTTACAACATGATGCTGCCACCCCCATGCTTCACAGTCAGCTTGGTGCTTTTAATGAAAAAAAAAAAAAAGTGCCTCATGGCACACATTACTGGTGGCACCCTGCTGATTCTTATTTATACATAAATGAGGACTAACTTTGAGCTTTAAAACATGGACACCACCACTGCTGCTATCACACACATCGTCTCACTCCATGTTTCACTCAGACTGCTGCTGTCACACTTACTGCACATGCCATATCTTTCCCTTTAATACCATTTGTATTTGGCACATTCCATATAAGTTATACATTTGATATACGAGTATTTTACATTTTATTTAATTGTAACTGTATCTTTGTATATTTTATATTTTTCATTGTTTTCTCGTGCAATTTGCCTTTTTACCTTCTTTTCCTGTTTCATTTTTCCTTTTTTAGGGAAACAAGCATCGATTGATTACACTGTGTATAGTTGTTTTTACTAATCATAATGGATAAACAGATTCACTTTTAGTTCTAACCTGAGAGCCTTCCTTCCAAATCCTGTTGATCACAACCTCAGTCTGGCATTATATTCGGCTTTATGACGGTTTTTCAGGTCATGACAGAAGCTCACTCTGTTAAAGGTGGATGTACATGCTCTGGTATCTGATACCTCCAGTTCCTTTGTTGTTCTCTTAGGATTCATGTCAACCTTCTGGACCAAGGTTCATTCATTTCCTGAGGTTCATTCCTGTATATACAACGATATACTGTAGTGTCTGTGTGACTCCAAGACTTGTACATTTACCTCCAAATGTTTGTATGGATGCTCGAGTTGTTTGGGTTTTGCTCTAATAAGGACCTGGAAGTTCCAGAGATGTTTTCTGGGGTCGTGGGTGAGTTGTTCAGATCTCCTCATGGGATCAAAGACGCAAATCGAAACATGTCAAAGTCATTCCATCAATTTGTGGAATCTTCCAGACGGAAAGAGTAAACTCTGAACCCAAATGGAATTCTGATATAGTTACTTAAAACTCAGATGAATCAGTTTCTAAACAACTGTTTTAAAATGGCAGTTAATTTAATAAAACATCAAATGGATGGGAAAAAAAGTAACATTGAATACCTTTAGTAAATGTGTACACAAAGGTTTGTTCCCAATTGTACCACAGAATAAAATCATTATTGTTACAGAAGCACTGTTGTTCAGCCGTGATCTTCTCTAATCTTCTAGGGCTTCATTACAGCCTCGCGGTCTCTCGGTCTGAAACTCAATTTCCCATCAGCCTCGCAGGCAGGTCACATGACTCTGTCACACACTTTCGCTCTTCTGATTACACTCACCTGTTCAATGCTTTATTTTAATCAGCATCTCTGTTGAGTTCCTGCTGCTGTTTTGTTTCAGTGTCTCCGAATCTGAAGAGAGCCAGCAGAAGCCCTCGTGTTGCTCATTTTGTGAAACTGGAGTCAAAGTTTTGATTTAGTTTTGTTTGCCAGAAAATTGCAATACTAGGACTGTACATTTATTTATCTATTTATTTATTTGTTAAGTTGAACTTAAAATTTTGGTGGAGAAGTCCAACTTAAACAACGACAATAAAAAAAATTGAGTTTGTGGCATTTTATTTCCCCTAATAATAATAATAATAATAATTTGACATCTCGTCTTTAAGAAAACATATATAACAAAAATATTTATTATACTATGTTTTATTGCCAGGTTTTATATATATATATATATTTATTTATTTATATTATTAATTAAAATAATTATTATATATAATTTATTTATTTATTTATTTTTTGAGTTCCTTACTTATTAAAGGGGCATTGTTGTGAATCTCTACAAAACTAACCAAAAATATTCAAAATTGTGTATTTAAAATTAAATTGCATAATACGACCTACAAAATCTTAAATGTTTTAAAAATAAATTGCTAAATTAAAATCTACAATATGCAGTTTTACATAAAATGCAGAAAAACATATACCTTTTATCAGAGTTTGTTCTTAAAATTGCGACTCAGAGCTGAATCATTTGCAAACGACACACCAGTATTCTTGAGGTCACCAAAACTATTTCCAGATAGCCCCCCAGTCCACTCCTGATATTAGTAAGGACGTGTGTGTGTGTGTGTGTGTGTGTGTGTGTGTGTGTGTGTGTGTGTGTGTGTGTGCCGTCTCTTCACACCCAGACCTTCATTCTTAAAGCAATCATCGATACACTCGGGCCAGACGTTAAGTTTAGTAAACAGCTCATTTATTTCTTTACAAAATAGGTACAAATACAGAAGATTTTTTTTTTTCACACAAACAGGAAATATTTCAGGATATGTACAGAGTTTTTACCAAAAATAATGTCGTTCTAATAAACACATGGTCTTGTAAACAATATTTACAAATTATTTGTCCATTAAAACATCGATATATATATTTTTTTTATGAAGAATTTTTTTTTTTTTTCCTGACTGTGTACATCATCTCCTAATTATAGTCCTAATAATAGTTTGGCTAAAAAGCTGGAGTAGAAATGTCCTGCTTGATTTCTGAAACCATAAAAAATAATTCTTAAAATCATCTGAACAACCGGACAAATAGGTTTATTTGTGCTTTGTTTTAAAGTACTATGCTTTGTTCGTATGGTTGAAACACGTTGCCTGAAATGTGCCAGGCGTCAGTCCCGATGAGCAACGACAGCGACAACAATGACAACAACAAACCAAAAATATAAATAGTAATAAAAAATTTCCCTTTAACTGCTAGTGACAATACTGGCAAAGGTGCAGAGTCAGACACAGCTGATTGCTGTATTACATTAGTAACATAACTTTTAGCCATTTCATATATATTTATATGTATATAAAACAAAAACGATAGTGCTTTTCTTTTAACTTGTAATTAAAAAACAAATAGTGAAAAAAGTGACAGTTTCCGACATTGCCTGTTAAAAAATATTATAAAGGACAAATTATCAAGCAACAAAAAACATATCATGTGCATAGAAATAAAGCGCTCTTTTGTCTGTTTCTTTTTGTTTTCAGACTGAATGAAGTGTGGGCGGGTCCGAGACTCACGGCAAAACGATGAGTGTTAATGACGTCCGTGATTCAGTTCAAGGTGATGTCGCGTGGGTGACGTCTACGGGGATTGATTTTGTCTCTGCCTCAGGATAAACCCCGAAGACCAAGCGTTAAAGTTTACTTTACAATACAGTTCAACATACAATGAAGAGAGAGAACGACCTCCTATGACATCATCCTTTATCATCACTTAACATTTGTGTGTTAAATCGTGTTTAAAATAAGAGCTACGGTCATTACGCATCACATCGTGATTACGGTATGGGGGAGAATGACTGACTGAAAACTTGAGTCCAGTAGATGTGGAAAGCACGAAAATATCGATTAATATCTGATCTGGTGACTGCGAAACTGAGCTCCTTTCCATTTGGTATACACTGCCTGGGCAAAAAGAAAAAGTCACTCTTTGAGAATTTAAGGGTTAAGACCTGTCCAACACATAGTTAAACCAAGAAAGGATAGCGCTGACCTGACAAGTTCAGGAAAGGACAAGGATCGCTTAAACTCACTGTGAAGTTACATCATAAGATAATCCCCAGTATTAAAGTACTACGCTAAAGTACTTGCCTTATCATCCGGAGATGACTAGTTCGATTCCCGGTGATGATGTAGCCTCTCGCACCCTCTCGCTGGAGAGAGCTGATTGGCCGAGCTGTCTCAGTGGGGTGGGATGGGATGGGAGGCACTTGTTCAAAAAGATGCTGGCGTCACATGGCTCGGAGGAAACACGTGATAGTTATAGTTTTTGGCCCTACTCTGACTGACTGGTAGTAGATGTGGGAGCCCCCTAGTGGCTGGGGGAGCATTTAGACAGGATTGGGACTTAACAGCTGCGTATCCATAAGAAAATCACTCGAGTGACTAATGAAAAACATTTCAGTTTGCTAGGGATCATAAACACGGCAATGGGAAAAGGTCATGTGGTCTGAAGTGTCCAGATTGACCCTATGTTAGAGCGATGAGTGTGTCAGTGAAGAAGAGAAGCGCATGAAGCGATCCCCTGTCCAAGCCTCTGGAGGCAGTGTTATGCTTCAGGTGCTCAGGTCTCGGATCAGCAAGATAAAATGAAGTCAGCTGACGACCTGATTGACCGGATTATCACATCTGTGGAGTTTAACCCTCCGTGATTTACCTCAAATTGTGAAAGAGTGCTTCTGGGAGCATTTTGATACATCAACCGGCCGCCACATTGTGCATCATAATCAAAGCGAAGGGCGACCGAATGAAATTAGTGTGCGATTTTTATTCAATTATTAATTTTTGCCAGGCAGTGTAGAAAGTGAAATCTGGATTGGAGGAAGTCTGAGGTTTTGACTAACAGCTGGAGCTGTCAGGGTTGTGTGCGTACAAACAAGCTGAAATAACTCCTATTACATTACGTTTATATAGTAATCTATATAACCGGAACACTTCCTGTAATAATCGCTCAGTCAAGATAAAACATACACAGTTTTTTTTTCCCTTTTCCTATGAATCGACTCGATTAGCCAAGACGTCTTCAATATCTGAGGTTTCAGTTAGCATGTAGCTAACACATTGTGGTTGTAGTTAACTGTTTAGTGAAATGCCGCCTGAATTTTTGTACACCGTTTGATAAATGAAAAAAGCAATAGGAAATCTTTATAATTTTCTTAATCATATTTTGTCGACAGTGACACAGCTCGAACCGGACATGCCTTAGCTGATCGAGTCATATCTGAAAACACCATGTGAAGTTAAAGAGTGAATAACAGACAGTGACTCTGTAGTAAAATAGATCTTATGATAGCATCAGTAACTGAAGGAAATCGCTGCCTTGACATCATATAGTCTGTTTCTTAAGAATAAAGTAGCTGCATTGCTGATGCTGTGTGTATAACAACAACAACAAAAAAAGAAATTTCGATTTCGACCCTCAGACAGAGAAACACTGACAGTGATGATCGAACCATCCGCGTGCAGCGTGTACATTCACCGATACACCCCGAGCTCAGTGTTGGCGCTGCGGTAGTGCGCAATCACACATTCTGATCGCTCCTCTGAGCAAAATATTACAACTCGACTGTACATTCACATACACACACACACACACACACACACACACACACACACACACACACACACACACACACACACACATACTGAAAATGACACTTTGGGGAACTGAGCACTGTTCTAATCTGCAGTAAGAATAAACAGAGTGAAACCCGAAACCCCGTGTCGGTCAGCACCAGGTCGCCTGTCGTGCCTGCGCGCAACCTTTAACTGAACTCTGATCTGGTTGTAAGGACTATCAGATTTTCTAGAAGATGAAGATCTTTAACATTTTTCCCAAAATAATGATCCTAATCTTTACGCTGCCTTCTGAAAGTCTCGGAGGAGCTGAGACGATATTGTGCAATAATCCACATACGCAAGTTCACTAGTCCATGATCAGCGAGTGTTTAGCACTGTGATTAGCACACAGTGTTAAATGTTTCGGCTTGTCGAGGCTGGCAAACTGCTGTAGTGTAAGAGGAATAAAGACACTGCGTTCACACAACACAACAGTGATTACGTTCCTATATCATCATGCTCAGTGTTGTGTTGTATTCCTGACGGATGAATACACTCGTATTATCACTTTCCGTCTGCGCTTTTTCACAAAGAGGTGCCAATAATTCTGGACTTGACCTTACATCATATCAAATGATTTCCGAAACATTTCTTTTTTTCTAAGAGGCTCCTAATGCCAGTCCGTATATAATACCTCGGATCTTTACTCTGAAGTCTAATAATCTCGCCTGCACTCCTGAACTTCAGGTCTCTCAGTACAAGACTTTTCAATTCCTAATTCAGTGACTATCGTTAAACACGTTCGTTTAAATACTGTTCAAATCGATAAAGAGCTCATATTTGGACGCTGTGAAAGTTAACAAGATTAGAAACGTCACCATGAACTGCAAACCCAGTAGGAACACTAATGCTGGATGAACGTTGTAATATGGTTGTAGAAACGTTGCGATGACGCCCCACCCACCGCCAGGAAGGTGTTGTTTGTGAAAGTTAGAATGACTTTGATAAAGCTATGCTGCGATAACGTTGAACAAACGACCTCAACACAAACCTTAAAACCTTAAACTACGGAAATGTCACATTTATTTTGGCGGATTTATGACAATTAACATCCGTTCCCAAAACGCAGAGTATATTCATGGTCACCTTAAGTTTTTGACAGGGTTTAGAATTCCGATCAGAACTTGGGGTGGACGCAACAGCTTCCCACACACAGCGTGTGTATCTCATGTCATGCATCTCTTAGTGTTGTAACGTTACCTCTGGTTCATTTTACTTTAGAAATGTTTTACTTTAAAAACAGGCTGCTCCTTTATGGTCCAGTGGTAAGTAGAGATGGCAGAATTTTTTTTCCCAGTGATGTCGCAATTCATGTACGATCACACTGATTCCAAAATCGCTTTTTTTTTTTAAATACATTTTTAATTGATACATGTTTGCATTTGAGGTATCAAGATGTTGCAGTTCCTCTATAATCCTACAGGTGGTGCTCTCTAAACTATTCAGCACAGCATCCTGTATTGCAGGAGCAAATTATTTTTTACGAACTGTAATTAAATCTGAGAAGAAAAAAAAAAGTATCATCCTATCGAATCGGATATTTATAATATCGTGATGCGTACAAGATTTGCAATACAAATTGTATCGGTATCGTGATAATATCGTATCGGGTGATCCCTGGTGATCCCCATTCCTAGTGGTAAGCATGCAACGACCGGGATTTGAGTCATCGCTTTGGTATTAATGTCGTTTCAGAGTCGTGTTTGCAACATTACGTTAGCGGCATTTGTTCGACGTTATCCCACCGTCATGTACCCAACGTTTTTCATCATCGATGAAATTCATTCTAACTTTTAAAAACAACCTCATCGCAACATTGCTCCAACATCCATAACGTTGCAAAACTAACATCACCACAACGTTTTGGCAACCAAAAATTCTGTCTCTTGGGTTCAGACAGCAATCTGGGCTGAAATGCGTCACCATTGGCGTAATGCTGTATTGGTAACCGGTGACCTGTTGATCTTCTCTGAGGAACACTCGTTAATCTCTCGATTAAAAATTGTGATAACGCATGCTGATTGAAAATATAAAAAAAAGGAACTATTTACAAAAAAAAGTGTCATTAACCTTAAAAGGTTTTGAGGTTATCTTTAATTAAGTGTCTTTTTTTATATTTTAATCATCATTATTATTATTATTATTATTATTATTATTATTATTATTATTATTATAAATTAACCCCTTCAGACCTTGTGTACAATGTGACTCGGGGAGGTTTTTTTTCTTCTTCAATTAATTATTTAAATAAATGATTAAATCTAAAATTCAACACTTAAAGAGAAAGTGTACTGACGGTTAAAGGAGCGTGTTGGCATTAAATGGTGACACACACATGATATCATGTCACTACAGATGTGTATGAAGTATCTGACAGTTTCGTCATGTCCACTGGACTTTCTTTTTTGTTAAGTAGACATGTTTCACTACTCGTCCAATTAGCTTCTTCAATCTGTGGGAAGTGGGAATGTTTCTACTGCCTCAGACTCGAGAAGTCGTCCAGGTGACATGACTGAACTTCCAGATGACCGATCACGTGGATGACTGAGAATCTCCACAGTCATGATGCTTCTGAAGGTTTTACAAGGGCTGAGTAAAAAGAATTATAGAAAGTCTACGGCTCTTTTTTACTGTCTTGTTTTTAGTATTATTTTATAACGTCTGAGGGTGTTTAGTTTAGTTAAGTTCGCTGTTAACAGGGAAAAAAATGCTGATAGTCTTATAGTGGCGGCGGGATAGTCGCCACCCAGAGGGTTTTAAGCAAAGGTTGTGTGTTGAGTTGTGGGTTTGTGCATTCGTAGGTCAGAGAGTTCTGTTCTCACAGAAAGTGAGCACTACAACAGTCACCCTTACATACAGCGTTACCTCAGCATAATTTGCCCTGCCATACGAAACATTTTCGACATATGAATGACTGAGCCGGTCACGTGATTCCGGTTAGTCTGTGCACTTCCCCTTAGCCGATCAAACTTATTTGCATAAGTGGACAGCTGAGCGAGGTAAGTTTAAAGACATAGCACCATGGGGTCCCAAGAATGTTAGCAAGAACCGCAGCAAGAATAAAACAGATATTTATTTCATACCTCATTTCATTTACATGTATTTTTTATAAATGTTTTTTATAAATTGTTTTTATATGCAAAATATGATTTTAGTGTTGGAAATTGGTAATATTGGTATTATGTGGGCGGCTGGAACGGATTATCTGCATTTACATTATTTCCTATGGAAAAATATGTTTCGCAATACGAACTATCGCCTTAATAACTCGCCTCGGGTACTGAAAAAATTCGTATGCCGAAGCTGTACTTCAGTTTATATAGTTCTCACTTTAGTGCATTTTCATAGCATGGTTCGTCTGAGGTCGATTATGAAAAATTCTACCCCTCAAGCGTAAATGTTGGCACCTCGGTTTGATTTAAATAGACGATATAAACCCTATTCAAACTGCAAAGATTATTCAAATAATATATAGTATGATCTATGATACTGTATCAGTTTTTGTACTAATTCACATGGTTTCCTGTGTGGATCCATACCCAATTCATCGGGGTAGCCAACAAATAATAAGCTACGATTAAAAATGTTGACTTGTAATGCTGATTTGTAGCTCTGTCATAAACCAGTCATGAATATCATGGCTAAGTGCTAGATGATACCGTCACCATGGTAATGCGTAGAGTGCTTCGTAGTGCTGTCAGGTTTACGTCGAGTAAAGAATAACATTGTTAATGTACATGTAGTATTATGGAAATACTGATTTAACCTGAACATTAACTATACATGATGATTCCACTAAAATATTTAGAGTTAAATCATTTTCTTTACATTTCAACACTTAGTTAGTGCGTTTTTGGGTCTGAAGAGGTTAATAACTAAACGTTAACATGTTGGGCTGAATGTAATGCATTTAGTGGTGATAAATAATTCTACATAAACCATTTTCACAAAAAAAAAAAAAAAAAAACCTCAGGGTCACTTCAAGGCGTTAAATCTTGAAGATCGTTTCCCTGCGAACGCTACACCTCCGACACACACACTGCTGTTCTCAAACACGCCGACGACATCAGGCTCGGATCTACAGGCACGTGTTGAAAAAATTAAACAACAACAACAACAACAAAAAAATTCCGTGGTTTTAAATAAATAAATAAATAACCCCAGGCGGATGTGACGAGAGACGCAGGGAGCAGGAGAGCTGAAACCTGGCTGAAGGCACGTTGCAGGAGGAAGCTGGAGGTCGCTGCGTGTTGGCTACCGATTCCATGTTGCTTGAGTTTAGTTGTGTTAGTGTTCGCACGCTGGACGTGAGCTACTTCAGCAGAGCACGGTAGAGCAGGAGCGATCGGCTCGTCTCTCGCTCCTGCTCCAGGTAGAAGATAAAATCCCTGAGGTTCACGCGTGTGATCCGCTGCCGGTGGAACTGGCGCGAGGACGACAGCGACGAGGCCGGAGACCCCGCCGAGCTCCCTGACACCTACAGAGGAGCGGGAACCAGAGTGGGAATGAGAAACACACATGGAAGGGACTCCAAATAATACCGACAACAACAATAATAATCAAATCATTAATACGTCACCCAATCCATTTTTTTTATATCTGAAAATGCATTTATATATTGGATTATAAATAATTATATCTTATTTACTATTATAAATTCTTTTTAATATAATGTAATTGTACAAAACGCTGAAACAGTGGCAGAACGCTGAAACTCCCATGTATACAGAAATGGCTTGGAGTGACATCAGCTGGGATCTTATGGCCTCCTTTAAAACGTTTGCACCGTTCTAAGAGTCTCATCACCGTATAACTGTGCTTGAAGTCGTCATTAACCAGAAGCGCCGTCACAAGTCCCGGATTGACTTGAATTCTCCTTGAAGTATGAAGCACTTTTACATGTACGTTTACTCTGGTTTGGGATTAATTTCAATCCTGTGCATGACTCATGACACATGATAGTCAGGGAGCGTGTCATTAAAGTGTTTTATTTTCTTAAGTATAAATATCTTGCATTACTGAGAAAAAGGAAAGCTTTGGAGTTTCATAGCTGTTCAGTTTTGGTGGGAAAGAACATCACAGAAGTCAACAATTATATATCTAAAAAGAGAAGAAAAAACCCCCCCTCAAAAGTTTCTTATTTTAGACTTGAAGCATTTAAAATCAGACTCCACTGAATTTCCTCAGATGAAAGACATGAGAAAGACAAAGAGCCCAATAACACAAGACACGGTGTTTGGCATGAAGCAGGCAGCCATGTCTGATCCACCTCCATCCATTCGCTCACAATTAGAGAGATTATGCTCCATAAACACGGCTCATGGAGGCAGCGAGGGCTGTGATTGCAAACATCTGGCTCTGGTCAGAGTTCATGCCGTGGCTTTGGTCTGAAACGCATCCGAGGCTTTTATATCAACCTAATAACAACCACCTTCATGTTCTCATAAAGCAGCAAGCCAGAAAGTGTGTGTGTGTGTGTGTGTGTGTGTGTGTCTGAGCTTGCGGCTTCGCACAGGTGAGGTGTGTGTCAAGGCTGAGTGAGTGTGTGACAGGCAGGGCTCAGGATGCCCTCGGGGGGGACGCAGGACGCCTGCAGCTGCATCATCAGGCCAATCAGAGATGACCTCGTGTGAAAGGCCGGTCCGCCCGCTGCCATGGCAATTACTGCCAATCATCAGCCCGGCCAATCCAACGCATCCGTCCACCTGTGTCTGTGTGTGTGTGTGTGTGTGATAACTTGTGTGGTTGGGTGATCAGAATAGAGACAAAATGTCTCTCTCTCTCACACACACACACACACACACACAGACACACATCTTGCAAGCTCATGTTGAGAATTAGAGAGAAAAGCATCTGAAGATCCAGTGAGCTCTGAAACAAAGATTCTCACTAATGCTGCAAATTCCAGGTTTAAAGAAAAAAGCCTGAGACTCACTGAGACACACAGAGCGAGAGAGACAGACAGAGAGAGAGAGACAGACAGAGAGGGAAGGAGAGAAACAGAGAGGGAGAGAGACAGAGAGGGAGAGAGACAGGGAGGGAGACAGACAGGGAGGGAGACAGACAGAGAGGGGGACAGACAGAGAGGGGGACAGACAGAGAGGGGGACAGACAGAGAGAGTGAGACACAGAGAAGAAAAGTGGATCCATTCGACTAAAAGCAAAATCATTTTATCTGTAATGGCAGCTCACAGACATGATGTCATACGACATCTTCATCATACAACACACACACACACACAAACATACTTTCACACAAGCGCACACACACACACACACACACACACACACACATAATGTATATATATTGTATGCAGACGCACGCAGATACATATGCAGACACACACAAACACACTGACTCGTACACAAACATGCAGACATAAATGCAAGAATTCACTGCCAGCCACAGACACACATACTTTACACAAGTGCACACACACACACTGACAGTCACACACACACACAAACACACACAAAATACAGTAATATCTGTACACAGGAATTTGTAGAGAGAGAGAGAGAGAGAGAGAGAGAGAGAGAGAGAGAGACTGGTTAGGACAGATTAAGAGTGGAAATGTTTCTGGTTGCTCAGGGATTCATGTTGTTGAGGACAGAAAGACGAAAAAGAGACGAGAGACAGAAAAAGAAAGAATAGATAGATACTAAGAAAACACACACACACACACACACACACACACACAGATAAGTGCGTGAGGGCCACAGTGGTGTGAGGCTGCTGTTGCCAATGTTCTCACCTACACACCCGCTGCTGACAACCTTCTGGCAGCGTACACACACACACACACACATACACACACCCGACACTGGCCATCAGGAGCATGTTGAGAGGTGATGAGTGTGTGTGTGTGTGTGTGTGTGGATGAAGACTAATCTGGTCATAATGTGTTCACACACGCAGGCTAACAACACATTAGCACAGCGCATCGCTCGCGGACCTGTGGGGGTATTTAGCTCTCACCGGGGGAAACGCCCCAGCACTGAGCATTATGGGTAAATAATGGCTGAAGTGACGGTGGGGGGTGGGGTGGAGGGAGACCCCCTGTCAGAACTAATCACACAAACATCTTTCTGTTTCTCTCTTCTCAGCCGAGAGACAAACGGAGCGAGAGACGGACGGAGAGACGGAGAGTCTCAGATCAGACAGCAGGACACTGATTGGTCAGATTCAAGGACCGTGCTTACAGGAAGAGGACAGAGATGTCAGGAATATCCCACAATGCACTGCGTTAAAATGTGGTGATGTAGCCTACAGTATGTAACTCAGGACCCATAATGCACTGCGGCATAGACACGGAGTAGATCAGCTTTAACTTCACTAAACTTACTGTAAATTAATAATGCATGTCCTCGCTCTCTCTCTCTCTCTTTCTCTCTTTCTGTCTCCTTCTCTCTGTGTCCCCATCGCTTTCTCCGTCTCCCTTTCTGTCTCTTGCTCTGCTTTGTCTCTCTCCTCCTTCATTTTGTCTGTCTCTCATTGTATCATCCACTTTCTCCAAGTCTTCGCAGTCTCTTGATCTTTTTTCTGTCTGTCTGTCTGTGTCGCTCTCTGTTTTCTGTCTTTTGCTTTATGTCGTCTGTCTGTCTGTCTCTTTCTCTCAGTCCCCCCTCTCTCTCTGTCTCTTGCTCTATTTTGTCTGTCTCTCTATTTCTCACGTCCCCTCATCTCTCTCGCCATCGTCTCTCACTTTATATTGTCTGTCTCTTGCTCCGTTTTGTCTGTCTCTCTGTTTATCTCAGCCACCCCCCCAAACACACACACACACACTTTTCTTCACTATCTGTCCAATCAGGTCTCAGTTGGACATGCACTTGAGAAGAATAAACATGGAAGGAGTCTTGTTATCCGAATGGAAAAGGATTCATCAGCAAAGTTGTAAATAAATTGAATAATTAACAGGAAACTTGTGAAGTGATGTCAAACTCTCTTGACTGAGTTTCTCCGTCTTTATTTCTTCTGTGATTTTAATATTAATATTATTAATAATAATAACTCTAATCTACAGACTCAGTCAGACCCGTTAGTTAGCCCATACCAGCTTCGATCCAGTTGCTATGGTTACAGCGTGCACTCTGTCAGAGAGTCTGTCCTGCCAGCTGTGAGGAATTAAACAGGACACGTCACATGTACATACACACACACACACACACACACACACACACACGTACAGGATGTCTTTGTATTCCGTAGCATAAAGATTTCCTTCTCTGGATGGCCGAGACACACACCTGTTCTGTGCACAAAGCGAGCTCTGTGAAGACCGGACAGAGAAACGGACGAAGCACAGAGCGGAGCGAGGGAATTAATATTTATTCAAAAAAACACAGGATATACAAGGGGCGTTCAAGTCAAACTGAGACTTCTGATTGTATAGAGTACATGTTATGAGAGTAAATTATGAGTTATGCCACTAACGCACTTATTCCCAGTGTTTCACCAGCGCTTGGACGCCATCAAGGTAGAAAGATTTCTCAGTACCATGATCGGACTGCCTGCTTCGCGTCTGAAACGCCGGCCTCCCAGGAACTCCGTCAGTGTCATTCTGCACAATCTAAAGTCCTGGTTTGACTTGAACGCCCCTCGTATATCCTGTGTTTTGTTTTGTTTTTTTGTTCCTTATCTTCATTGACTCTATCAGTGGGTCTGTAGATGTTGGTAGAGTCTCAGTTAGAAAATGTTCCACAAAAGCTGTTCTGTATTTGTGGTGGCACGGTGGTGTAGTGGTTAGCACTGTCGCCTTGCACCTCCAGGGTTCGGGTTCGATTCCCTTCTCTGTGTGCATGGAGTTTGCATGTTCTCCCCGTGCTTGGTGGGTTAATTGGCGTTCCCAAATTGCCCGTACTGTGTGTGAGTGCCCTGTGACGGACGGATTGGCACCCTGTCCAGGGTGTACCCCGCCTCGTGTCCTAAGTCTCCTGGCATAGGCTCCAGGCCCCCCGTGACCCTGAATACAGGATAAAGCGGTACAGATGATGAGTGAATGTTATGTATTTGTTGTATACTTTTGTATTTTTGTTTTTTAGAAAATTTAGTGAAGAAAAGCACAAATGATGGGTCAGGGGTAGCTTAGTGGTGGATGCATTGGAGTACTGATCGGAAAGGTTTCAGGTTCAAACCCCAGCACCAGGACTGTACAGGGATGTGACAATAACTCACAGACGAGTTCCTGTAATGTGCAAGTGGTGCTGGTGAATGATTGTGTGTTCAGTTCCCACAGACAGATGCGTCTCTTTCACATGCGTGTACCGTGCATGAAGTCTTCTGTAAATGTCAATCACCTTCATTCAACAGGAATTTCAGCAGGAGTCCCAGGTTGACTTGAACACCCGTCGTATCAGGTTTGTTAACTTGGAAACACTTTTTCCTGTATGTCTAATCTAGTTTGGGATTAAGTTGTATCAGTTCTCTATAAGATGGATAATACGAGAGATTCGCGCCTTGTGAAAAGCCTAATCACGTGACCGCGGACGATCCCAGATGTCAGCGTTAAACCATCTCTGAGATGAAGGCAGATTAGGCGTTTAGAGAGAATATGCGAATGTACTGTAAATCTCAGTGTGGTACTTGAATTTTAAAGACGGACTGTTAGAAGTGACTAGAAGCCATGAAAAGATGATGAAAAAATAAAAGACGTGGATCCCATTGCCATGACTCCAGAGACGACTAAATCGGTTATTAGCTATCGCGATCTAGCGGTAAAAAAAACGTGAACGTGTGCGCGGCGGCTGATCCCGCTACCTCGATTCGGGCTAACTAAGAATCTGTTTTTGAGATGAAGATGGCTGAGTTTGTCGGCCGGAGGCGGTGGGAGGATGTCGAGCTGAGGCGCGCGGTCACCTCCATGCTGCCTCGCTCTCGTCCAAACCCTGACGGCATCATGGGAGCGGACCCCCCCTCGCCAAAATCCACCTCCGTAATAACTCCTGCCATTAATTAAGACCAGAGGCCTGCTCTTTTCCCTCCCGCTCTCTCTCTCTCTCTCTCTCTCTCTCTCTCTGCCTGGAGAAAAGGCCGATGAGGACATTTTGGAAAGAGTTAACAGATGTCGGCTGATTGGCCCGGGGGCGTTTCGAGACATCGCCCGAGTGATGTATTTGATGTGGAGTTTATTCGGCTCCAATAAACGTATAAAGAATTAGAATAATAATTTGCAGATGTACGCGGAGAGGGATTACAGAGCCAGAGCTCTCTTTGAAGCCAAGAAGCACAAACACGGGAGCGGAGAACAAAAAGCCCAGCCGAGCTGCGGGTCAGCGCCGAGGCCACGGTGGGCCGAGCAACCTGTGCACGTGTGTTAATACGGTACTTTACAGGCTGTCAGGGGAATTTTATAAAAGGTGTGTGTGCTCGCGAGTGAGAAAAAGAGCGAGCCTTTCATGAATGTAAATCAGATAGACGTTGAAGCACGTGCGTGAGACGTGAAGGAGGAGCCGAGCTGTGAAAAAAAACCTCACGCGTACAGTTTATGACGGACCGGCTTCATTTCCCCGAGACCCGGGTTTCAGCCTGAACGACTGAGAAGTGGGAAAGAAAACACACACACACACACACATACAAGTGAAAAGAGAAAAGAAGTAAGTCGCACTTATTCCGCGTGCTGTGATAAATGGAGGAATTACATTCAAAACAAACAACCTCAATTCGCTCCCCAGCTTAAAGAGCAACAAATCTCACAAACGGCCGCTCGCCCGCGCGCACATAAAACAGAAAACAGTGCGCGCTAGCGAGCGAGCGAGCTCCATGGCGATGCATAGCAACCGCGCATGATCTCAGTCAAGGAGAAAGAAGGCGAAGGGGAAAAAAAAAAAAAAAAAACACCTTATTACTTCTAACTCCTGCAAGCCATTTTGGTCTCCAAAGGTTTCGCAGTGCCTCGGGCGCTGTGTCTGCAGTGTTTCGGGAAATGACTTGCCTTCGCACGAACACTGCCATGTTCTGCAGCGCCACTGCCCCCCAGCAGCCCCGCTCAATTTCTCTTTAACCCTTTCCTGTCTTTCGTGCCTGAGAATCACTTCCTTTGAGCTCTCTCTCTCTTTTTCTTCACCTCACTCTGTCACATTGTTTAGACTCACACAGACACCCCGTTCTCTTTCCGAGCCCCGGAGTCGTGGCGTCTCAGTCTCGGTCTCCGTGAGACTCCGTCTCCATCTCGACCGGCTACTTGAGCACGAGGTTAGTGTTAGTCGTGGGTTTTTTTTAATTTTTTTTTTTTTGTGTGTCGCATGCGCTGGATGTGTGTATCCAGGCTGGATTATCTCTGCAAACTCGTTGACACAACACATAATTAAACATCTCGCTCGAGGTCAGGAATTTTCTAATTAGTAGTGTACTGACAAAGCTGCAATTGCATCGCCTTGAGTCACACAGTCCACAGGTTACTGCTTAGATGAAAGCGCCGCCTGGGGCACTGTTCTGGGGGGTGGGGAGGGAGGGGGGGGGTGTTCACACAAACACCAATCTGCACACACACACACACACACACACAGGTTGTCTTTCTATCCTTGTAAGGACCTTCCATTGGAATCATTAGTAATGCAGCGTATTAATCCTATTCCTCACCTAAACCTACTAGTACTCAGAAACCTGTTTGACTCTTTCATTATTATTATTATTAGCTATATACAGCATTAATAAAAGCTTGTGTGCTCTTGTCAAATGTTCCAACACGTCCAAAACTGAGATATTCCTTGTTCATTACCAAAACTGGAAGCTCCATCCCAAAACAAAAGTGCATTCAACTTCTCTCTCTCTCTCTCTCTTCCCATCTCTATTTCCACTCTCCTTTTGTTTCTCTCAAAAGATGTTCAGCCTTGAGACAAAGAAACAAAAGCCGCCGAGGCGTAATTACAGTTAATTGTGCATCTTCAAATGCACATGCTGTATTTTCCGGACGATAAACATGTTTTTTTGCCCTTTAGCAGCTGCTGTAACTTATAATGCAAAACAGAGGACGCTATCATTTCTCCATTAGCCTGATTGTAATATTTATTAGTCGTCCTACGCTAGGTGTGTTACTCAAGCGTTTATGCTAGTTATTGGCGCTAATTGCAGCTACGCTATAAAACTTTATATTAATAAAACCACACTTTAGATTCTCGGGTGGAGCGTCGTTTACTCCGTAGTGAACGACTACCTGGAAAACGTTAATGCGTCGAGTAGCAGACACATCCACCTCGCGCACTCCCAGGTGCTGTGTATAAACAGAGACGGTCGGGGTTTAACGACTCGCGCTGGACATCTGCACCGGAAAATAAACAGGAAGAAATGATCCTAAACACACGTGAATCGGGACCGCAGGCTTCCAGACGCCCGCGGTGACTCCTGTCCCGCTCGGCAGACTGACCGGTCCACTCGCACCACCAAGTCTCAACACCAAGCTGAAGTATACAGTACACATCACGAGACTGATTCCAGGTCGCGGCTCGGCGGCCATCTTGCCAGTGCTGCTAATCATTTATTCATTTTATCCACCCGTAGAAAAGCAGAGCACATGATTTGAGGAGACGAAGGAATGACATGAAGACGTTTCGAGCACGGATTTCAACATCTGACAGAAATTTCCTGAATGTGGTTTTTGGTTCAAAGTATTTGTTCAGGATGCTCCAGATATCAGACATGCATGTTTCTCTATAAAAAAAAAAAAAAAAAATGACGTGCCTATGCACCGGGTATTC
Organism: Clarias magur; assembly: GCA_013621035.1. NCBI lineage: Eukaryota > Metazoa > Chordata > Actinopteri > Siluriformes > Clariidae > Clarias > Clarias magur. The sequence goes on along the minus strand of QNUK01000348.1, from coordinate 530,127 downwards.
ATCAGTGGACAAAAGGAGGGACAGAGCAGCCATGGTTTGTTATGTGGCCGGCTCTGTGAACCAAAAGGAAGGACTTGGACAGGTACAGTAGCATAAAAGACATAAAGCAAACCAGTTAAGCTGATTCATCAAAAGCTTGTAGGTCTGATTGTCCAACTTCAAACTTAGAAAAGACAACAAAAAGACATCTACACATGTCCTCTCACACCGCTTTAAAACACACTTTTATCCTGTAAATATCCTGTCCATAACCCTAAACACACAGCTAGCCATGATCAGATTTTGATCAGGTACGTCCATCAAAGACTAGCTAATGTTATCTGATTAGCTAATGCTGTTTCTCACAAACGCATTCTTTGATTGATGTAGCTACATTTCTTTCCCCCAAAAATGACCTCAAAATTTTTACTTTTTCCTTGGACTATTTGAACTTTTTATTTCTGAATTAAAGGTCCTGTATTCCACTATTTCATTAACACAGGTCTCAAAGCTTCCCTAAAGTATGTGTGTGTGTGTGTGTGTGTGTGTGTGTGTGTGCGTGTGTGTTGTTGCTCCAGCAGAAATACACCTCAGAAAATGCTTTTCCTTCACACCTCAAACTCGCTTTATTTCACTCCTCCCCCAAGCCCAAGGAGGGGCTCTTCTTGTATGAAGTCACATTAGGGGGAAAATGTAATTGGTTAGTTTGAGCCCCTGTAAAAAAAGACAAAATGAAGGCAATGTTGCTTTTTGCTGTTTGTTTTGACCAACCTTGAACGTCTGAAAATGACAAAAAAGTTAACTTTGCTTAATATGCGCCATTTAAGTCGAACACAATATGGCTAACAAGCTGGAAAATCTGCAAACAAATGTCCGTGTCTTGAATTTACTGTATCTAAGACCTGACTGCATGTTGAAAGCTAGTTACTGTACACTACCAGTCAAAAGTTTGACTACCAGTCAAAAACACCATGGTGTTTCCTGATTTGTATTTCTTTCTACACCGTAATGTTGAAGGTGTCCATGATATGCAATAATCTCCTTTGTACAGTTGATATTGAGATGCGTCTGCTACTCATGCTGTATATCCCGGCACGGCTGGGGTCAGAGCGCAGCGCCCCTGGAGCCGAGTGGGTTAAAGGCCTTGCTCAGACCGATGACTTTCTGATCAGTAACTCAGTGCTTTAACACACTGAGCTACCACAAAGAGCTTTGTAAAGCCTTCATAACACCTTGAATCTGAGGTGCTGGTGGTTTTTAATTGCTGATTTTTGGGGCTGGAAACTTTTTTTTTAGAGCAGAGGTAAGTTTTGCTCTTGCTTTCCTGTGAAGATCTTCATGAGAGCCAGTTTCATCATTGTGCTTGATGGCTTTTGCAATACACTGGACACCATACTGTTCTACTAACTATTCCAGAACAGACGCCCTTCATGTTAAAAAAAAAAAAAACAGTAATTTTATCTATTTAACTACCAAATGCCATAAGTCTTATTTCATAATTTTGAAATCCCCAGTATTGTTCTAGGATGTAGAAAATAAATGAGAAACATAAAAACATTGATTTAGAAGGTGTGTCCAAACTTTTGACTGGTATAGGTATTGAATCCATAGTCTCGTCATGCTCGATATGTATCATTCTTTGACATGTTGTTGTGTCACTGATCACTTTGGTCACTTTAACTATTTAATTTAATTGAAGTATTACACATACTGTATTTGGCAGTTGCTATTTCTTCAAAGGCACTTAAAAGCACATTTTAAAAAGCTCGCCGTTTCAGACCCCGACCGGATATCACGCTGCGCCTGGGTGTCTCTGGGTGCGCGCTAAAAACAGCGGCTGCGGAACTTTTCTTTTTGGGGTGTATAAAAAATTCAGCGGGTTTCGTGTGTAAAGCGAACCCAATTAGGAAGTAAACGTCAAGGCTCAAGTAGGAACGCAGATCCTCAGAAGACTCGGCTAATGAGGCCTTGTTGGTTTTAAGCTGTTAAGTCGTTTCTGGAGCCGTGTTAATTTTTAATCCTTTCTGAATGGCAAGGTGCAGTCGGCACTAACAAACGGGGAGACGCTTTGCTTTTGTCTCGAGGCTTACGCTGACCGACCGGGATTTCTTCGTATGCGTCTTTGTACAGTAGAGCAAAATTCTGACAAAACGAACCGTTCTCTGATCAGACAATCATGAAAAGACGCGATGAGAACGGGAACAATGTGAAAACTACAAATTAGGGACTAGACCTCATTCGCACTGAGCTTTGAACAAGTAATGGGGTCTTTGAGCGTAAAGAGCGAGCTCCCACGCGTTCATGAACCCAAAGCTGTCAAATCCGCCCCAAAAGACGTTCTACGGCAAAGTGAAACTCTCACTCTTGATAAATGAAGTAGACACACATCAGTCTCCATCAGGCACTCGGGTATATTTTGCAACGTCTCCTGTCTTTGTGCGTCCTCATCCACTGTCTTTTGTGTTTTTATTTAATGTCCCGGAAACACATGAGAGAACTTTTGATGGTTTTGGCAAAAGCACTGGTCACTCAGCGTTTCCCGAAAAACATTTTTTGGTTTGTTTTTCCCCCCTTCCCGTTCCTGTGCCATGGAATACGTGGTGCCAGCACTAACAGGAATCCAGACCAAAAAATGCGCCAGGTTAGGTATCAGTAAGTGCTGGAGGATTTTGCTAAAGCGTAAAGCTCATGCTAGCATTCTTCATAAACCTAGCTGGCAGTCACCTCGGCAAAAAGCCCACAGGCATCACTTCTGTCCACACCTGCACGGCCCGCGCTGTATGTTATGAGTGTGTGCGTGAGTGTGTGTGCGTGCACGTGTGCACAGACCTTATCTACACATTTACTTTCATTTAGCTTAATTATCAAGACAGATGCTTGCTGTAGATTTATAAGAGTTTAGCTAATGAAGTGAGAGTGTGTTTCTCCACCTGAGGTGCAGAGCTGGAGGCGGCGCAGCGCGAATACACCTACAGCAACAACTCAAACACTGAGGCCTCAGGAAAACACACGCACAATGCATTAAAACTTGTTACTAATCAAGCAGTTAAAGGATGGTGTAAAAATTAGACAATTGTTCACTCATTCATCTTTAGTAAGTGTCCTGTATGGTTCACGCTGGATCCAGAGGTTTTTCCAGATGACATCGGGTGTGAGGCAGGAATATTAAATTCTGTTCAAGTTTACACGTAAAGCGCTTTTAACAGTGGATTATTGTTGCAAAGTGGCTGGTGATTGGCACTGTCGCTTTACACCTCCGGGATCCGGGTTCGAATTCCCGCCTCGGGGTCTGTGTGGATGGAGCTTGCATGTTCTCCCCGTGCTTGGAGGGTTCCCTCCAGGTATTTCAGTTTCCTCACTCAGTACAAAGACACACACACATATTATGCATTTTTCACTTTATCTTTGTTCCTTGTGGCAAGGAAAAACTCCCTGAGATGACATCAGGAAGGAACCTTGAGAGGAACTCAACTCAAGCCTCACAAAGGAACCCATTCTCATTTGGGTGACACCAGATAGTGTGTGACCACGAATAATTTCCCTCTGTAAGGTCAAAAGTGCAGCTGTATAACAATGTGTTAAATGTGTTTGAGTTAACGTGAAGTCCACTATGTTAAGGTTACCAGGTGCTCACGCATGGAGACTTTTTATGGCAGTTTTAGTCCTATGAATAGACTTGAAGGGGGCAAGTTAACATCCCCGGTTTACCTACAGTATTATGTTTAGCCGAACAGTAGTGTTTAGTGCTTGAGGTTTTCTGCCTTGTACGTAAAGAACGTATTATTTTTCAATTTTGTACTTCATCTAGATGTTAACAAAATCGGTACCTATCCCACTTATCTACAGTTTTCAGCTACAACCATTTACCTTCATAGACAATAAACTATGGCCTGCAAAAACCTTCACTCACATGTTTATGCGCTCTCTCCCAAATGTTCCATAAGCCAGATAGAGAGAGATTTACATACTTTTTTACCATGACTTTAAGGCTACTTCAAGCTAAAACCAGTTCATTCCTTTCGATACTTGGGTATATTTGAAGGCAAATACTTTTGTACTTTTACCCAAGCGGAAATAAAAATGGAAGATTTGTACTACTTACTGCAGTAATACTAGCTTACCTAGAGTATTCCTACTTTCACTTAAAGACAGGATTTGTTTACTTTTACTTTACCACCACTGTTTTTTAGGATTTGGGAGGAAACCGGAGAACCCAGAGGCAACCTAGAGATATGAGAATCTGAGCCCAAAATTGAAAGCCTGGGGCTGTGACAAGCGCGATGCTATCTGCTGTGCCACCCATCAAATACTTACATTAAAAAATGCTAAAAAAATGATTCTATATAAATGTGGTGAGCAAAAAAACGTCTTGAAACACACTTGAGGTCAAACGTCAAAGCGGACCGTCTTGAACGGTGGAAGATCACACCAGGGTCCAGTCCTGTCAGACATGAACAGGAATCTGGAGCTAAACTGGGAACAGACTCAATCAAACTGGACAAATAAAGACTGGACAAAGACCAGGTGACTAGGTTTTTCTTTTGATTTTTAAATATTTTGTTTTCTAAATGAATCTAACAACGTCCTTGCCAGGAGTTCAGTTCCGAAGTGATGTGTATTACCTGGCGTTGCTTCTAGTCATTATTTTAGAAAATAATGTGATGTAATCTTTCCATGTATACTGGTATTATGTAAAAATAACTGAGTGAAATTCAACTCAACAAAGGATCCGAATCGAACAAAAGATTTGGCAAGTAGACAACTATGCTAATTTATGTTTTTAAATCCTTTATTTTAACCTTAAAACTTGTAATCAAAAGAGACAGGAAATTTCACAGGAAAGTTCTCGCTGTTCGGCTGTTCCAACACTCTTTTTGTGGAAATCAGAGGCAGCACAACAAACTGTTGATGATCCGACCTCTAACTAAGGACATGTGTCTGTGTGTGTGTGTGTGTGTGTGTGTGTGTGTGTGTGTGCGTGTGCGTGTGACAAGTGACATCTGTTTATTCCGTCCCACATGGAGCGAGTATGTGTCCGTGTGAGCATGTGGAGCGTAACCACACGCCCACACATGCAGGCTTTACAGCCAGTCAGACGATAAACAGTCGTGGTGTGTAACGAGTCACACGAGCGGCGAGGAAGAGCGCCGATCCCCGGTTCGCGGCAGCAGCGCCATCAGTCAGCTCGCTTCATTACAGCCCGCCCAGATACATAATTCATACAGCCTTAAAAAATACATGCCCTGCTCCATCACGCAGAGACGTGACAGACAGAGAAACTCAGGGCTTCTGTTGGCGCCGGCGTCATTTGTAACACGGCCGGATTTGGATGTGGAGAAACGCGGGGCTGGATCGTAATTAGCGTCAGGCGCAGTAATGCATTACGGGGCCTGTGTAATAGCGGTGCACTGTTGTGCTGGACGAGCCCGGCAGTCGGACTCGCTCATTTCAAGTGCTTTAGACTCCGGTGCAGTGCTCAGTACGGACACCACGTTTGACGCGCCCGCCTATATCAGAGCGTTTACTAAAACGCCACAGCTGTACGGAGGTAAACAAGGCGTAGGGCTCGGGTAGGTAGAGATATCTCAAGGGCGGACACATCATACGTTTATTAAAGTGCTATAGCGAACAGGATGCAATAATACTCTATATGATGAGGTAATTATCTAGTCGGAGTGCATTCAGTACGGCCGACTCTGTGGTTAACTAACGTTGTTATGTGAAGCCTTATGGTCTAGATTAGATTTCATCAGATTCAACTTTATTGTCCTTGTAGACAAACGCATACTGAACAGGAAATACCTTGACCCTGCCATCTCCCCCCTGTCTCCATCTCTACTGATTAGTTTCTTCAGTTTATTTCCTCTCTGTACGTTTAAGGCGAGGCTAGGGCATAAAATAAGCAGGAGACGTATGTGACACTTTGCATTGTACTTCGTTCTGTTCAGTAACAATTCCAATAAATAACCGTGAGATAACGTAAGGCTGTGATCATGTTCATGGCGAAATAAATATCTCGGAGAATGTCTTGACTGCGTACTGTAATAATAAAGAAATGAATACCGCAGGTTGGTTAACATTACTATATTGAAGTAAAAGACATTTTTATAGGCCAGATGTAATGGGATTTTTTTTTTTTTTTTTGCACCCAACAGATTGGCCACTTAGATTTAATTCCATGTTTGGAAAAACCTGGCTATGGTTATTATTCGCATTGCTGTAGTGTTCAAATCTGACGCTGATTCCTGGTTTGAGATTCAAGCGGCCTCTCTAATTAGGCTTGTGCGATGAATCCCACAGCAGGCCGCGAGTCGAGCGCAGGAGCTTAAGGAGATGCGTGTTTTAGTTTCCTGCACAAAGAGATGGGAGTCCCTTGTGCACGGCTTGCTAACCTCCTCACCGGGCAATCGGAGATCGATTCTAAATCTTAATTAGCCAAATGACAAACACAGCACACGCACTAATGAACTGTGTAGCCTGTCAAACAGCTGGCTGGATATATTTATTGAGATCAGAGTTAAATTTAATTATTTGGGCAATTAGCTACAGAGGCCTGGGAAGTCTCAGAAGGCACGGAGGGAAAGAGAGGAGGGAGGAATGTGATCAGGACTGAGTTACCAGACCGAGCACAGAGATGGATCGCTAACGGAGGTACAAAATTGAAAAGAAAAAACTGTAAGAAGTCATTTAGTGAGGTACCGGGCTATTATCGCTGGCTGTCCGATGAGGTTTTACACACCTCATGATATGTAGATCCTACACATTTCCGGAGAAACAAACGCACTTTTATTCCCAAAGATATTCTTTCAATTGATGTTTTGATGATAGAAGTGAACAGCGCTGTCTAAATCCTGTCTACATGAGGTTGAGATCTGGTCACTGAGAAGGTCATAGGTCATATCGAACCATTTAGTGATCCTGTAGTTGTGGAAGGAGTCAGAATAAAGCACTGTCATCATACGATAAAGACAAAATGCGTTGAAATTGGTTTGCATCGATATTTCACTCATTCACTCAGCGTGTATACTGCTTTGTCCTGTGCGGGGCCTGGAGCTTATCTCAGGAGACTTCGGGCACGAGGCGGGGTACACCCTGAATGGAGTGCCAATCCATCACAGGGCACACACACTTGATGCACAGACGCTTTCCAGTGGATGGAAATTATTTGTAGTGCTACAGCAGACAAGGACATTCTGTACAATTACGCGATTCTCACGTTGTCTTCAAAGTCTAAAGAAGAACCACATATGGATGTGATGATCAGGTGCTCACATCCTTTTTGGCCATATGGAATGATATTCTTCTTCTTCTTCCAATATCAACTGTGCTGACTTTCCTTGTACGTAGAGTTGTTCTCTTAAGTTTATATACCCTGGCGGGATTTGTGAAATATTGGCGATCTTGTATTATCACATCATTGTTTGAGCTCTTAGTAAATCATACTGATAAGAGAAATTATCCAAATGGTCCTGTCAAAAGTTTACATGCGATTTGGCATAACGTTTGGTCTGATAATACACACACACATATGTCTAAATGATGATTATTAAGGGTACATTTTCAAAACTGTGACTTCGATTGTAATTAATATGTGTGTATAAATAGCCTAAGAGAGCTCTGTACATTTCAGTCTCAGGCTACACTGACGTTAGCTCCTTAGCCAAAGCCGGAGAAAGCCAAAGAACTGTCACAAGATCTTCGAGAAAAAGGACTTCAACATTATAAATCATTTAGTCATTCATTCTCTATAACGCTTATCCTGTACTGGGTCACGGAAAGCCACAAGGCATATGGCGCACCCTGGGCATGGTGGCAATCCATCACACAGTGGGCACACACACACATATTCGGAACGCCAATCTGCACGTCTGGAGGAAACCGGAGTACCCGGAGGAAACCCACCAAGCATGGCGAGAACATGAAAATCAAGAATCGAACCTCGACCCTGGAGGTGTGAGGCAACTAACCACTACACCCCTGTGTCACCTCTTTATAAATATGAAAAAAAAAATAAAAGTAAACATTTCCTGCTACAAAAAAAAAAATCAATGTTTGACAAATTGTACCAGGGTATGTAAACTTATGAGCACAATAAGTAAGTACAGTAAGTAGTCAGCTGGATTTAAGGTCGTATAAGGACTTAACAAATAAGGCCTTTTTTTTTCAATGGAATCTTTTTTTTGGTGGGAGGAGTTGCCAGTGGGAAGACACGCCCACTCCATATCTTCTGCAGTTTATCGAGTAGTACAGTAGATCTACCCTTACTGACTGTAGCCCGTATGTTACTCTGTACAGATGTTTTGTCAGACACACTCTTCCACCACATGCCCACCTCTGAGCACTTTATTTGGGTGGTGAACTATTCCCTGGTTTAGAGGGTGTCTGGTAAATTGCGCATGGCAAAGCACCTATTATGCTAAATGGTCCTGATACAGCGGCAGAACCGTGTAGCTACAAAGTAGGTGTAGATCTTAAACAGCGATTCGATTTAGGATTGTAGTTTTAAAAAATATTTGGTTTCACGTGTAGGTGCTAGGAGTAACAACGCTTTTTAAATACAGGAGTGTTCAAGTCAAAGCAGGACTTTAGATTGTACAGGATAACAGAACACAGTACTGAGAGTTAAAAGTCCCGTTATTTCTCTATATAGTCTCCTGCTACACTAATGCGCTTATACCAGTGTTTCACTAGCGCTCGGATACCATCAAGATAGAAAGTTTTGTTAGTACGCCAGAGAATTTGATCAGACTGCCTGCTTCACATCTGAAACGCCGGCCTCCCAGGAACTCCTTTAATGTGCCAAACATGTGGAAATCGAGGTCAGGACTGTACGGGCAATGTGACGATAACTTCAAACCATGTTTCAGTAATGTGCAAGTGGTGTTAGTGAATGATTGTGTGTACTAGTGATGGGAGGTTTGGATCATTTTAGTGACTCGGTTCTTTGAATCTTTTTTCGAGTCATTTAGGTTATTTCGTTCTTTTGATCAGAAATAAAATAAAATGCTACATTTTCAATAAACAGACCCCCCAATACGTCTACAGACACACATTTTGTCTATAGTTACAGTAATAAAAAATATTCCAATGCAGCTAAGGACATGTTATGATAAACAGAATGAGCAGCTCGACTCTCATATCTTCTGGCCTGAATCGTTCATTATTTTGTCACATGACTACCATAGAGGCTACGCAGCGCAATAGATTCAAAAGAACAAACGACTCGGACTAGAAGATTCATGAGAACAACTGTTCAATCATTTATGAACGAATCGTTTATGTTCCCACAGACAGAGTCATCTCTTGCACAAGTTTTCAAGGATCAGCCGTTCCACCACGACCAAAGATAATTGTTCGTGGATATGCGGGCTTCTTAAAACGTTTCACCATCGCCATACTGAGCTTGAGGCGTCTTACAAACACCAACAGCCTTAACGCCTTCATTCACCTGAAATTCCATCGTAAGTCTCGGTTTGACCTGAACAACCTCAGCGCATAAACGTCAGAAATTTACATCATAAATACTGCAGGTTGATTAATGCAGTTTGTCCCTGTTAATTACACATAATGACTACATCTGATAAAATTGACATTTCCTGTTTAAAAAATGACTTCCTGGCAAAAACTGCCAAAGATATTTATTTTTAATCACATCTCCAGCGATCTTAACTACTCCGCAGTGTAATATGTCTACGTAGGAAGTCTTGTTATGACCACTGATTACACACTTTCTCAAAACTGTAGCACAAAGGAATGTCCTAATGATGACTTCTATATATTTTATTATAAATGAGGCGCTAAAATCATGCAGTACAACAAAAACATCAGTCCACTGCGTAACACACTCCCCTACTAGGAAGTGTTCCCAAGTAGGGTTTTTTTCCTTCTTTTTTTAAATTGATCAAAAGTAAGAAAGAAATGAACAGCGTTTGTGTGTGTGTGTGTGTGTGTGTGTGAGAGTGTTGGAGAGAGCGAGAGAAATTAAGCTGAGCCAAAAAGTGTGACTTGGTTTAATATTTTATAATTGCCAAGGGACATTCCAAGATCAATGAATTTTTTGCCTGAGACGCACATCAGAAAGAGATGTACTTCAGTCTTTTTAGGGAACATTGGTCTATTTAATTCGGGTGTCTGATGCATGTGAAATACGCTTCTCCTGGTCTCCTTCGGGTCCTGGCGGCATGGCTGCGGGCGAACATTACCACTTTTAATGGGCAGCCCTCAGAAGAGGCGAATAAGCCAATAACCCATCCATGCTAATGGGCCCGTCTGTTTATTCACTCTCAGCCCTTCTCTTCGGCTAATTTTAGCCTCGCTGGCTTTTTCCACACACACACACAAATAAATAAAAATGGGAGGAGGGGACGGCTGTTTAAATCTGTACTACAACAAAGCACGATCTATACACCAGACGCCGTTTGGTGTTGGGAAAAAAAGATGGAAAGGCACAATGGAAAGCTGTTCTTCGGCCCTGAATAGGTGACACGTCTGGTTGTTTTTCCGCTGAGCTCGTCCCCGAGGTGAGGCCTTCAAGTTATGGTCGAGTACTTTTATGTGAAACATGACCATAGAAGGCGGACAAATAAGAAAGATATACCGTGCTCGTGGATATTCCACGTACTGTAGAACAGCAGATGGACGGCGGAGCAGACGTCTCACTCTCGCACGAATCCAGCGAACGGACACGAGCAGAGATGAGTTATCCACCTCGCCACGCCGGGTTCATTCATAATCAGGAGCTTAAGCGGTTTAGGGCAAAGTGTCCCTTTAAGCCTTGTTAAAAAGTGAGAGTATGACCTAATTAAAGTGCTGGCTTTAACACTGACTTTCACACCACCGCAGGAACAGGAGTACACACACACACACACACACACACACACACACACACACACACACACACAGTTTAGTTATCTACATTATTCGATGTAGTAGATTTATATACACACACACTATACATGCTATATATATATATATATATATATATATATATATATATATATATATATATATATATGGAATTTTAATATTGCATAGAATCACCACAGAATACAAAAGACTACACGTGGTGGACAAAATAAAAGTCACCATTTAATTAGGGTTTTAATTCATTGATGCAAAGAAACTGAGTATCTTCTCATTTCTTTACAAACTATGATCTGGAGATCACTTGGTGAAGGTGCACCTTTAAAAATCTCCACTAATCACCAGAGCTATGATTAATTGTTAAAGAGGGTTTCCATACACACACACACACACACACACACACACACACACACACAGTCTTCCATACACACACACACAACAGCTGTGTGTCCATAAGAAAACCACTGGTTAGCGAGTGAGACTCATTAGGGAAAAACAGGTTTCGGTTTGCTAGAGAGCATAAAGATTGGACATTGGAGGAGCGATGGAAAATGCCCATGTGATCCAGACTCACCCAATTCCAGAGTGACAGATGTACCCGAAAGCACATGAAACTGCGCACCCATCATGCATAGTGTCCTCTGTACAAGCCTCTGGAGGCAGTGTTAGGATCTGGGGTTGCTTCAGGTGCTCGGGTCTAGACTCAGCATCGTTATAGGACAATAAAATGACGTCAGCTGACCACCTGAATATACTGAATGACCGGGTTATCACATCTACGGATGTCCTTCTTCCCAGGATTCAAGCTGTGAAAGACGTTTCTACAGTAGGAGCACGAGGACTCATTTTCACAGTCAGTCAGTCCTGACTTTAACGCAGTTGAAAGTACGTGAGAAGCTGATGGAGATGAGTTTGTTTAGCGCCTCGACCTTTTCCTCATCAATACAAGATCGCGGGCAAAAATTAATTAATGCAACTGTGGATGGAAATAATGTTGCATAAGATTGTTTAAACACTGGCCCGGTGCACATGCTTCATAATTAAAGCTAAAAACGGTCCAGCGATCCAAGTGTGTGCCTTTTCTTTTTTCCTTTTTTGCCCAAGCAGTTTATCATGATTATCATCTGATGCTATTTATAAATCTATAAATAAAGTGACTCAATGCAAAAAAGTAACTGAGTGGACAGAAAACTATTTTTCTATTGTAAAATACTTTAATTTACTGTACATAAATGCACAGCAAGATCATCATTATACGTTGTGACGATGATTATTTTTACTACAGTTACACAAAATTAAAAAGGGTAGATCAGGTATAAAAGAGTATATCTATTTTCCTGTATTTAAAACTCATAATTATTATATTTTTATTTTTTCTTCTAATATCCGTATCTCACATATTTTTATTAAACTTTTCAAATGCACTGATTACGTCTTGTATTATCTTCATTAAGTTCATATTACTTGTACATTGTTTTTCATAATAATGGAAACCGAAATAAATGTGCTTGACCGTTCTACTAGAAATAAAAAGTTCTATAAAAATGGATTCTAACTATTATTTATTATCTGGGACTTTAATATATGTATATAGAAATATATTAAAGTAGAGGAATTCTAGTTTCTGTTTAATGCATGAGTATGTTTGACTATGTTTGTATTGTATACATATAATTTTTTTTTTTATTAAATAGAGTGAATTATTTCACAAACAATATTCTTGTCTCTTAAACAGTTCCGGCTTACAGTATCTCCTGAAAGCAGGACAACAAGTAACACACACAGAAGTACACACGAGGCTGATATTTAATTAATACTGTGTACACTGTATTGCCTCGCTACTTAAATGAAATATACAAAATTATATTACAAAAAAAAATAAAAAATGAAAAATGAAGCAAATCGTATGCAAACAGAATATTTCAGATTTTTCAAAAAGCTAAATATATTATGCAAATAATAAATAATTTAACAACATTACCACACATGATAAAACTATATCAGGTTTTGTTCACGGCCTAAGACTTTCAGTTTAAACTGTACATAAATAAATTATTATAGTTTAATTGTTTAATTAAAAAAAAAAACTCTTCTTGCACAGTAATTTCAGCATGTTTCACTTATATTACCATGAACTGAATACTTGCAGGGGAAAAAAAAAAAAAAAAAACCCTTGCTGTTCCTTAAACAGAAACTCGATTAGACTCCACCTGGAGCCAGTGCGTCTGCAAACAGGTGTTCTTCCTCATACCGTAATCATCCCCTTCTCGAGCGAAGAACCAGGAGCCTTAAAGATTAAAGTCACTCTCAGGACGGTGAGTGTTTCAGGCTGTGCTGCACACTTTAATGAAACCGAAATTCATGGAAAAATATAATAATTGCAGAGGTTTGCGCGATGTTCGACTGAGAACGTTCGGTGCACAGTGGCGGCCGATCGTTATTATTCAGAAGCTCGTTATTTAAACTCAGACGTTTCGACAGAAATCCTCACAGGAAATTGAAATCTAACTGAACAACCAGATTGTTTTATTCGCATAAGTTTTTTTTTTTTTTTAAACAAACTCATATATCTTGACTCCATCTATATATACAGGTCTTGGACAGTGAAATTGAAACGCCTGGTTTTAGACCACAATAACTCATTAGTATGATGTAGGACCTCGTTTTGCGGCCAATACAGCATCAGTTCGTCTTGGGAATGACAGATACAAGTCCTGGACGGTGGCCAGAGGGATTTTGAGCCGTTCTTCTTGTAGAATAGTGGCCACGTCACTATGTGATGCTGGTGGAGGAAAACGTTTCCTGACTCACTCCTCCAAAACACCCCAAAGTGGCTCAATAATATTTAGATCTGGTGACTGTGCAGGCCATGGGAGATGTTCAACTTCACTTTCATGTTCAGCAAACCACTCTGTCACCAGTCTTGCTGTGTGTATTGACGCATCATCTTCTTGATACATGGCACAGCCTTCAGCATACAATTTTTGAACCACTGGGTGCACATTGTCCTCCAGAATGGTTCGGTAGTCCCTGTCAGTGGTGCGCCCATCTAGCACAAGTATTGGGCCTACAGTAGGGAATGCCATGATATCACACCCAAACCATCACTGATCCACACCCACGCTTCACTCTGGGCATGCAACAGTCTGGGTGGTACGCTTCTTTGGGGCTTCTCCACACCGTAACTCTCCCAGATGTGGGAAAGACAGTGAAGGTGGACTCATCAGAGAACAATACATGCTTCACATTGTCCACAGCCCAAGATTTTCTCTGCTTGCACCATTGGAACCGACGTTTGGCATTGGCACGAGTGACCAAAGGTTTGGCTATAGCAGCCCGGCCATGTACTGTGACTACTGTGACTGATATCCTGGTCATTCAGAACATTCAGGTCGTCAGCTGACTTCATTTTACTGCCACATAACGTTGTTGAGTCTAGACCTGAGCAACTACAGCCAACCCAGATCGTAACACTCCAGTCTCCAGAGACTTGGACAGTGGACACGATAGATGATGTGTGCATTGCTTCACGTGCTTTCGGATGCATCTGTCGCTCTGGAACAGGGTTAGTCTGGACTCATCAGATCACATGACCTTGTTCCATTGCTCCAAAGTCCAATCTTTATGCTCTCTAACAAATTGTTTACTTATGGACACACAACCATTTAGTCTCAATCACATTTTGTTTGTGGAAATGCTCTTATTTTTACTCTTAAACATAGCTCTGCTTTTTACCATGTGATCTCCACTTATTATTTTTTCCAACCTCATTTCATCCACAAAGCTGATGGTTCTGGACGATCCTTCCAGGTTTTGCTAATGTGTTCTCCATGAATTTGAAATCTCCTTAGTTGTTTTCTTTGCTTGATGCAGCCCAATAATTTGACCTTGTGAAATGACGATGACTTTTTGTTTTGGCCAGGCAGTGTACTAGTAATAGTGTATTAGGCAGAGAATTTCACTTGAGCAGAATCAAAAACATTAACCAATTGTTTTTTTTTTGTTTGTTTTTTTGTTGCTTTTTTTTTAAAGTTTATTGTGGCTATTTTAAATTGGAAAATCACAAGAGGGGAAAAAAATCTATATTGCACATGCCTCGGTTGCAGTCATACATATGGCTCGCAATGCACACTTTACTCAGTTTCGCTTCTCGCTGTGAGCTGGAAAGAAGATCTAAATTGCACTCCAGGCACTAAATTTCCCTTGACTTGAGCCTCATTTTTCTTGTGTCAGAAAAAAAAAAAATCAAATCAGCGCATTGCAAAGCAGATCAGTACTGTTTATGTTGGCAGTTCTGTCGCCATCTTTATTTTGCCTACCCTATACATTTCAATGTCTCCAATTTCCCCCCTGTTCTGCCAGCTCCTAATGAAATATCATTTGCAGCATTTTCGCTCGGATTCGCCCTCGGGCGTCAACCTTTTCCGGCAGCCGACAAAAATAATAAAACCCCAAAAAAGAGGCAAACTTTAATAAATAGTAACATGAAATCCATCAGCGCTGCGGTAATGTCACAATACAGAGCTGCTCGAAAGCATCAAACGGAATTACACCGACGAGATGGAAAGAGAAAACAAGAGGCTCCATGCTGAAACTGCGTGTGCAGACTGAATCCCGAGCTGAAATGGTGACAGACATGAAGTCGAATTCAATTTCCAGTCAATTTATATTGAACAGATTTGTAAACAAGCGTAAAACGTCGGTGCAGAGCTCCAGAGGAGCATACAGAGAGCGAAGGAAGTACAGCGGGAAATACCTTAGGGGTGCAAAGGAGGCGTGGCCTACTGTATTTGCCTACTGTCTCAATAAAAGGGGCGTGCCCTCGTGAACAATTTATTTGTTTCATTTATGAGTCTTCAAAGTTAGGCGTGCTGTGCTGTCTGCTCATTCGGTTCTCCGAAGGTTTGGACAAATTACCATGAACTGTTCATGAGGAAATGCGGATAGAACAAAAGTGTAATGATGACGGTTGATGTACAAAGATGACGCCAACGTGAGACGACGGATATAGAAAAAGAGTGTGATGAAGTTACCAAAAGACTTCATATTCTCCAGCATGCTCAGTAAAACCTAACAGCTGTTTTATTTACAGTACTGTGCAAAAGTCTTGGGAACATCCAAACAAAAGCTGTATGCAATGATGCTTTTGAAAACATTTCTACATTAAAAGAAACTTCTGTAAAAAGCACTAAGTAATAACATAAACAATAAACGGTCAATATTTGGTGTTGAAACTCTTTGCTTGAACATAAGCGGTAGTGGTCGATACAGATGTGTGCAGGATTCTACAGTAAGTAAAACAGCTGTTAGGTTTTACTGAGCATGCTGGAGAATAGGAGTTCTTTTGGTAACTTCGTCACACTCGCTCCTTTCTATTTTCATGCAAAACCCAGGAGTCTACATTATTGATTGATTTATTTTTTTCCCATCTGAAAACTGGTCTGTCATGTAATATGTCGCTTTCTTTACAAATATTATTCTATAATGTTATTTATTCATTAATTTTAGTGTATCTTTGCAGGGAATGGTCTTGAACATAATAATGCAGACATAATAAACTTCTAGAACTAGATTTGTACTACAGATAATATGGCGCCTAAGACTTTTGCACAGTACTGTAGAGTGCAAGTTTGGTCAAATTCCAGTTAACAGGTTTACGAGGAATTGCGGGGACCAGATTTGACCGTCACTCTTTTGTTTATGCTTAAAAAATTGTGTAAATTACCAGTGCACATATCAGCTTCATTATAAATTTTCTGTGAAGGTTTGGTCAAATCCCATGAATAGTTTAGGAAGAGTTATGGATAGAGTAAAAGCGTGATGACGACAAACGACCATGACTCCGAAGTGAGAAGGCACAAAAACAATAATGTTTTTTTTTTTTTTTTTTAGCAACTATAGTGAGAGTAGCTACTAAAGTACAGTACTGTAGATAGAAGTGTCCCACCCACTCCTGAAGAAATTATAACCAGTCCACATCAATTTAGTGTCAAAACCACATCTCTTTTGACACTAAATTGAACAAAATTTAGCTTTTAGTATTTAGAACAAAACAACTATTTTATAATAAAACAGAAATCACTTATTTGGCTTAAAACTTAAGATCACGGTTCTAATTTTTCACAATTCTTTGATTTATTCGTTATAGACATAATATTATTAAATTCCTAGGAGATATATAATAATAATAATAATAATAATAATAATAATACATTTTATTTGTAACGCACTTTTCATATATGTAACACTTAGATTAAATTAAATTACTGCATGCCACTATAATAATTACTATTAGTACCATTTAGTAAAAACTCTAATCCTACATATCCTACAGAAGTTAAAATAATTAGTTCATCAAGTTCTGTTCTCATAAACGAGTTTTTGCGTGAAGCTGTGTGTAGCCATTACTCACTTACCAGGTTCATGAATTTCATACATAGAGTTTATATACATCCATCCATCAAACTAGAAACCTCTGTAATCTGATTTGGAACCGTGGAGGATGATGGTGATTGCCACCACCATTAATTGGGAACGCCAATGAATCTAATCTGCATGTCTTAGGAGGAAACCGGAGGGTCCGGAGGAAACCCACCAAGTATCATTCGAGTGTAAAAGCTTTACATTTTGGAATCAAGCGTCTACTACAGATGCAGCAGGAGTTCCTGCTGGTTTAAGTGGTTAAGGATCTTGC
Organism: Clarias magur; assembly: GCA_013621035.1. Lineage (NCBI taxonomy): Eukaryota > Metazoa > Chordata > Actinopteri > Siluriformes > Clariidae > Clarias > Clarias magur. Next base: position 512,591 of record QNUK01000348.1, on the reverse strand, counting down.
TAAACATCCCTACATTGATCCTGAGACTTGAACTTGCGACCTTTCCGGTATACGCTGTGCTTCGACGGAACTTGACAGTAATTTCGAGGATCGGTGTGTCGTACTGAATATTAAACCGTTGATTATGTGTACAAGAATATTCTGTATTGCAGCAGCCCTGAGGCTAGGCTCGGCATCCCAGCATTCCTTTTCCCCACTCGGTTTTCCTGCTAGTGATGGATGTGTGGGCCGGAGCCAGCAGGATCGAGAAACCCGGCCCTGGTTACTGCGGCGCCTCTGCGGTGCCAACTTCACGGCGAAAAGAAAACTGCAGCCGGGTTTCGTTCTTCGCAAACTTAATTATATCAAGATTAACAAGGGAGGTAATTAATTTCTTTAAGATTGGTATCTTCCAAGTGCCTCGGGCTCGACTTTGTTGTCAAAACTGTATATTTAACCATTATTCCGGGGCAAAGTTTCCCAGGCTGTAATAAGACAAAAAAAAACAAAAAAAAATCCCCGGTTCTGCATGAATATGCTAATATTCGAGGCGTCTAATCTAAACTCTGCCGCTAAAATATTAGCCTAGTACAAATGTATGATTATGTACATATATTTAGCATGAAATCAGAGTCTGGCGCTTTGGAAATGTTGTACGAAACAACGGAGATGCTTAATTTTCTTCTGCAGCAATCCAGCAGCAGAGTGCATTACAGAAAGCTGTGTGTTCTGCTGTTGGTGTAATGGCGGTGCTGCTAGGCTTCATTAAAGCAGCGCACACACACACACACACACACACACACACACACATATACACACACCTCCATAAAATGGCCGCCCTCCAGGCCTCACACACACACACACACACACACGCACACACACACACACACACACACACACACACACACACACACACACACACACACACACACACAGAGCTATTGTTCAGGCCGAGCCGCAGGCCAAATGCTCTACATGAGCACGGGGGAAACTAAAAACACTAAGAGCCCATTTCCCGTGTGACGTGCCGGCTTCCAGAACCTTCCACACCATCGCCTCGGGGTCCGAGAGAGAGAGAGAGAGAGAGAGAGAGATGCTGATACTCTACTGAATCCGTTTCAAACATTTCAGCTTTCTATATTTAAGCTTCAGCTAAACATTGCGTCAATGTGCCTAAAAAAAAAAAAAAAGTTAAAATACGTCCATTCTGTAAACATACTTAATCTAAACTGACCGCGCTCTCTTCCTTTCCATGGCTCTGGTCATTACTTTACAAAACTCATCAGTGTCAACCGATGAACAGACACAAATCTTCTTCTCTTTATCCTTCCATCAAAGACCAGACCAGCAGAGCGATGGCACTTTATCTGAACCGGTACGTGGTTAATGCTCCAAATATCCGGATCTGGACCCAGATTTGGATTCAACCCGAACGTGGGTGTGGCCTAAATTGAAAACAGTGGTAGAAACCCCGGCGCTGTCAGCATGCCGAGTGAAATCTGGCCCTGACCTCGGCTACATCATTCCAGTTTATGACTGATCTCAATTAAAAACGATCGAGGAACTGGTTTTTCTTCTCTTTTAAAATCCCACTCATACCACTTATTATTATTATTATTATTATTATTTTGTTTATATCTGTCTACAATATTTTCTATGTGGTTCCACTTTCCAAAATGTAAACAAATCCATACCCTAATTCAGAGCAGCACGACCACGACCGGGCCGTTCCTAAGGATGAATGAATGAATGACCGCTGCAAAGGAAGTGTACCTTGACCGTGGTAGGGAGCATGCTCCACAAGCCCACATAAAAGTAAAAAACTCCCCCACTGGGTGACTTTTTTGTTTTTAGGATCTCAGTGTACTTCTAGTCCTAATCAGATTAAACGTTTTTGTAAACTACATGAAAAAAGAAAAAAGAAAAGGAAAAGTATGTACTTGTTTAGAACGCATTATAAGTTCAAGCTGAATATCGGATTCCTATTTGATTACATTTCTAAAAAAGTTGTTTGCTGTCTGACCTTTGACTGTCACAATATAAAACTCACTCACTCACTCATTGTCTACATCGCTTAATCCTCTATAGAGGGTCATGGGGGCCTAGAGTCTATTCCAGGAAACTTAGGGCACTTAGGCGGGGTACATCCTGGACAGGGTGCCAATCCATCGCAGGGCACACACACACACACACACACACACACACACACACACACACACACACACACACACTATGGGCAATTTGGGCATGCTAATTAGCCTAATCTGATTGTCTCTGGACTTCGGAAAGAAAAAAAACAGAGTACCCCAAGAAAACCCACCAAACATAGTAGAGAACGTGCAAACTCCATAAATACAGAGAAGCCAGGAATCAAACCTGGCCCCTGGTGGCGCACGGCAACAGTGCTAACTACTAAACCACAGCCATGTGGAGGCCGTGGTTGAGATCATCAAGCTAATTTTATTATCACACAGAGACAAACCAAATAAATACAAAATGCAGTTTTTAAATGATGATTTTAATTAACGGAAATAAATCTGTCCAAACCTATCAGGCCCTAAAGTAAATGCCCCCTTGCTAAATGAATGAACTGCCACACCCAGGCCTTATTACTGCCAGACCTGCTGAATCAAGAAATCATTTATATAGAACCTGTCTGACAAAGTGAAGTCTAAGTCTAAAAGATGTCTAAAAGCAACACGGTCTAAAAACAAACAAACAAAAAACACTTATCAGTCAGAAAAGGGTCATCAAGCCAGTTCCAAGGCTGGTCTCGATCAAGTGTGACAAATGTGCAAAAAATAAAATAGGAGGAGGGGAAGACTACTTTTTCACATCAGTGTACGTCACATAATGACCTTATACATTATGTGACTGCTGGCATACGTACTGTACATAACGGTTCTCTCTGTCTCTCTCTGTCGAGCTACACATGGTCCTCCTGAGCTGCCAGCGTCCCCGTCTCCTTCTGCCCTCCGGACCCGTCCGACTCATCTTGGTGCCCCGCTTCTGGTTGGGATGTGTATGGTGAGTGCCGACGCTTCCACTTGACCATGAAGACGGACTTATACCCGGCTGATGTGGACAGCTGTCCTCTGATGGCTGGTCACTGCAGTCGCTCAATACTGTAGTTTCGGACGGTTCTTGAATTTCTTTACATCGCTCTCACAAACAGTGAGCCTCCAATAACGAACACGGACTCACTTAATGTACTGTAATAATGTATTCACTTAAACACCTCTCCTGTAACACTGACTCGTAACACACAGATCAATCCCAGGTATCCGTTATCACCCAAATGAGGATGGCTTCCCTGTTGCGTCTGGTTCCTCTCCAGGTTTCTTCCTATTGTCTTCTCAGGGCGTTTTTCCTCACCACCGTCATTCGCAGTCGATCATTACAATGAATTATACATATTTCCACACACTTTTCAAACTCATTTCAACATATATTTTTTTTACTCCGTAAAGCTGCTTTGCGACAACGACCATTGTAAAAATTGCTATATGTATAAAACTGATTAAAGCGCGTCTACACCGAGTCTTCACTGAGTATTTATTTCACATCCAGATGCAATGCATGAATCTTTTATGAAGCAGTCATGTTGGATTTATGGAAGAATTATGTCGTTGGAGGGTTTCGTGTTAAAGGTAACCTATTGTGCAAAATTCACTTTGAAGTCATTATTTTGAGATCTTCAGACAAAACAACAGAACAATTTTTAAAAATCCCTTCTTTTTGTCCTTTTTCCATTTTTGCATTGGCTTAAACAATACTCCTTAATGTGACCTCATATAAGATGATATCCTCTCCCAGCTCTGCTGTTCTCAGGAGGGTGTGGCTCAGCAGTGGCTCATTTACTCCAAAAAGTGTAGGGAGCAGGTTCAAACCCCAGCACCACAAGTTATCACTGCTGGGCCCTTGAGCAAGGCCATAAATGTAAGATAGTGAAATAGAGGAGCTTTAAATTAAGCCTCAGTGGTGATGATCATGATCGTCGTGGTTGTTGTTACATGTGAATGCTTGAGACGTTTATTAATCTGGCTTGTGGGGAAATAAAGGGAACAGGTTAAAAACTCTGTTTCCCAGCAGGCAGTGCGGCCTACTGCACAAACATGGCCACCGTCGCCGGAGTCCTGATTGAACACACCTGCTCCTAATCACCACACACTGCATGCGCAGAATCTAAACCTCACAGCAGCGGTGTGTAGTAACATGTAGTAAACACGCTCCTATCGGACTTTATGAAGCCTTTGATTTGTGGTTTGATGGTCGGCTTTTTGATCAGAATTAGGATTTTTGTCATGACTTTGTCATCGGTGCTTGAACGTACCCTGACCCTGCCTGTTTTTTTTGTTTTGTTTTTTGCCCTTGCCTTTGGATTACTGTTTTGGACTCGTCTGCCCGGTGTTGGCAATTAAACCTCCTGTTTTATTTGTATTTGCATCCTTCTCCACCTTCGTTATCCCCAACACTGCTTCATACTGTATAGGAGCACGAAACCTCAGCTCGTCTACTGAACTACTGATGCTACATCTGCATTTTTATTTCAGAACATCCAATATTACTGAACTGTGTGATGTTAAAATTCCATATCAGTGCTTTTCAGGTTTGATATTTAAACACGAGGTACAGAACAGGCCGAGGCTCTGAATGTCGTTTATCCCTGAAGTTTCTGCAGAAAAATGTGATTTTATTCGTATTTTTTAATCTGTACTTTAATAACTCTTAGTAACAATAACATTAGTGTGTGTGTGTGTGTGAGAGTCATTTTCTGTCAGTTTTTCCCCTAAACTGCTGAAACGCTGATAAAATGTGACATTGACCCACACGCCTTCTTAAGCTCTCAAAACCAAGGACACGCAGCTTTTACTTTTTCCAAAGCAAAAAAGCCTCAAGTCAGGAAATCGGCTCCGACGCGAACCTCGCACTAACGCGCAAACTGTCGAAACATTTTATTTAAAGAAACTTTCAAATGCACTCAAATATTAATGAGCACATGGCCGTCTCATGCACAGTTCCTCTTCCTGTTTGATATCACACCGCTGCTGTTCAGCATTTAGTAATTTACTGTATTTCTTTCTACAAGGCGAAATCATAAGTTTACACGAATGCACTCGTTACACGGGGACTTGCATAGCATATGCTTGATGTGAACAGATTAAAGAGCATGAGGGTTTACTCGGTATCTATGGAAGGAGTCTCCAGTGTCAGTGCTCTGTAGCAGTCAGGGGTGAAGGTCAACCTCATCAGACCCAAACTCTAATGTCTAATGTTGTAATGTCACCTCTTTGGATTAATCTTGATCGATGTCTTCAATCAGGAAGACCTTTAGGAGAATATACCGTACAATCAGGAAAAAGCATGACGTCCTGATACGAGTCTCGGTTTTCTGGAGCTAACATCCGGGATGAAAGAGCTTGTATTTCTCAGGGACATGACAAACTATATTTGATGACTTATTAATAGTAAGCGAGCAGGAACGACTATTTATACCTGCTATATTGTAAAAGAGTTAACAGGAATAAAACACTTTATTCACTGCTGCTTGTATTAGGGTTGCAGTAATTAAATTTTTATAACAAAACTTTTGGGAACACCAATTAGCCTAAACTGCCAGTCTTTGGACTGTGGGAGGAAACGTTGGGGAGGATATGCAGGAGACCGGAGGTGGGAATCGTACCCTCAACCTTGGAGTTGCGAGGCCGTGATGCTCACCACAAAGTCAACATGCTGCGCTTAAAAATGATAAATGGTCAAATGGCTGCAGTTCCTCTATAATCCTTAAGGTGGTGCACTCTAAACTAGTCACACACAGGCGGCCGGCACAGCATTCCACGTGGTAGGAGCGAGTTACTTGCCGAGCTTGTTTCATTGTGTAAAATCTGAAAGAAAAAATTCGGATTGGGATATTTGTAAAATTATGATTCAAAAATCGCAATAGAATTTGAATCGTCACCTCGGTATCGTGATAATATCGTATCAGGAGGTCCCTGGTGATTCCCATTCCTACTTAACACACATTTTGAGATTCCTATTTTCTATGTAAGGGGGAATCTGGTGCATGCCATTTAACATACAGTACTTAAAGCTGATCCTGTAGGTGTCTCGCCTGGCATGCGGAAGGCCCGGGTTTGATTCCCACCCAATGCCCAAACCCTCAGCCACTGGATGCAGTGCCAGTCCCAAGGCTGGATAGAATTGGGTTGCATCATGAAGGGCATCCGGCGTTAAAAATCTGTGTCAACTTGTATGTGCGGACCGGATGGTCGACTGTGGCGACTCTGAAAGATCACCACTACTTAGAGCCGATCCTGTGGAGAGTCACCTGGAGCCCTATCCCGGGGTTCGAGGAAGGGGGCATGCAGGGTAGAGTGGCAACCCGGTCATGAGAGTGAGGAACGGACTTGCCAAAAGCTCCTGGAAGTTTAAATGCTAAATATTAAGAGCTAAAATAGTTATTTTTTTGTTTGTTTACATTTTTTTATATAAAAATGCGAAAAATATTGAAATTTTGACATTCTGACACCATCAAAAACAGACCATTCTGTGAAAATACAACACACACACACACAACCTCTAACACTGCGACATGCACCATCTCGTTCCATCTCTCTCTCTCTCAAACACACACACACATTACAGACCCTGTGGTCTTCCTGTTCGTCTGACTGAGCTGGTCATTTTCTCTGGTCCGTGGTGGGAGGGGAGAATCGGGAGGAGGAGGAGGAGGAGGAGGAGGAGGAGGAGCGGCCGAGCAGAAAGTGCACACTCCGAGTTGGGATTGATTTACTTCATTAACCGAGATTACCAAGTTTAACTTACAAACCAGAGGTCAAAATTTCTCATTAAGGGGGGGAGCGCGGAGCACCGCGGGGCGACTGGACCGCTCTTATTACTGACTACACATTTCAATCTGTCTTTGATGTTCTGCGTTTCGCCTCCGTCCCTCCCTCTCTGCGTTTTCTCTCGCTCTCTCTCTCTCTTTCTCGTTCTCTATTTTTTTGGCGGAGAGGTTGATTTTAATTGTAGCTATAGAACAGAGCGCGTCTTGCCTGGAAGGCTGCCTCCTCGTCCACGGCGAGAGAAGCTTTAGTGGTATTGGGTGCTGTCCATAGCCTCAGGCTCATTTTAATGGCTCTCTCTGCCTTTCTCTCCATCCCTCCCTACATTCCCTGCTCAAATTGTTTTCCACATGATTCCTGTTAATTTAGCTGCAGGAAAGGGCATCGGTTTTCCTTGTACTTTCCCCCTCCTTCTGTCTCTCTCTCTCTCTCCCTCTCTCTTCCTTTTTCATTCCGTTCCTGTCTCACCTTCCCTCACTTTTTTCACACATACCATTTTTTCTCTTGTTTTGTAAGCCTTTAAAATTAATTGTAAAGAAAAAAAAAATTTGTATTCCTTCCTTCCTAAGGTGGATTTGGTTCTGTTTCAAACATCTGGAAACACACACCCCTACATGAATCTTTTTTCTTTACAGTAGCTTCTGTTCCTGAACGTTTCTGACCACCTCACTGACACACTTCTTTACTTTTCTGTCAGTCGGCTGTGTTCCAAACACCTGCAAACACATTTGTGCACTTCTTTCGTCCGCTGCTCGTTTCCCAACTGCCTGGAGATGAACACTGCACTCACACACACTTTCCCACTTCCTTGTCTGCTGGTTGTGTTCCAAACACCTAACCTTCACTTCACTCCCGCTCGTTTTCTCACTTCAGTGTTGGCCGGCTGTGTTCCAATTGCCTGAAGAACACACTCCTTGTGACCACTCCTTGACAAGGTTACGTTCCAAAGGTCCCCGACATTCTCAGTGGACGACTTCACTGGTCTTCTGTCAACTCACTTTCCTAATTTCTTGTCCAATGAGTGTGTTCAAACAGATCAGATCCCTCTTCTCTTAAACTCTGTCCTAGTTCTCTTCGCCTTATTTTCTTATTCTGAGTCAAATGGTTGTGTTCCAAATACCTGGGGAAAAAATTATCTTTCTACTTTCTTCACTTTCACTCAGTTTTAAGTCCAGTTATGACTTGGCATGATGCGGTCACCTGTGCGTCGCTCCCTCAGAGTGAAGTGTGCAGGGATCAAGGAGTGTTTAAAGCACTTCACTGTCAGTACTTTTCCAAAAAAGTGAACCAGGTGGTAGTTCAGAGGCTCAATAACAAACCTTCTAAGAACTAGCTTTGTTTTTCCATGGGCTAGAGAATCGCGCCATTTCTAAACTGATCGAATCCGTGCACGTCTTTACTCTCCCACTAGTTCTAGCAGCGATGCTGGCGGGAAGCACAACAACTACGACGAACATCAGCATGGCTCTGCGAGGAGTTCTCCTGGCTTTCTCGTCGCTAGAAAGCATCTGAGCTGCTCATTGCATATCGAGTCAATTTTTCAAAGATGGTGGTCACGAACTTTTATTTGTTGGTGGTGACGATCCTGCCTCCGGCACCTGACATACGCGGTGGTTCTTTGTTGTAGGTAGTGATGGGAAGTTTGAATCATTTTAGTGACTCGGTTCTGTGAATCTCATTCATCAAAATGAACGAATCTTTTTTTGGGGTCATTCAGTTCATTTCGTTCTTTTGACCAGAAATAAAATTAAATGTTACATTTTCAATAAACAGACCCCTAACACGTCTACATACACATACTACATTTTGGCTGTAGTTAAAGTAAGGAAAATATTACAATGCAGCTCAGGACATATTATAAACAGAATGAGCCGCTCACCGTCATATCCTCTAGTCCGAGTCGTTCGTTCTTTTGAATCTATTGCACTTCATAGCGTCTATGGGAGTCACGTGCCAAAAGAACAAACGATTCGGACTTAAAAGACTCAGCGGTAACGACTCATTTTTGTGTTTCCTGTACATAACCTACGGAGGTTTTGCGATGCTTTGTGCATACGCGCCCAGTAGAAAAAGAACGAATCACTCTCCGAGACTACTCTGTTTTTCTGAGTCACTTTAAAGACTCGTTCAAAAAGAGCGACTCGTTCATGAATGACCCATCACTAACTGTAGCCCAGGAAAGTGTCTGCGCCTCCATGGAAAGTTTTTCTTCTTTCTTTTTTTTGTTTTTTGGGCCGGTGCTTTGGCTGTCTGAAAACAAAAAAACTGTTTCGAAATTGGGCACGGGCTAATGGATACTTTATTTATTTTTCCTCTTAGTGTGCTTGTAGTGCACTTGAGAGTAAAAAGAGTTAACATGGTCCTTGACTTTGACCAAAACTAAAAGCTCTCTCTCTCTCTCTCTCTCTCTCTCTCTCTCTCTTTCTTTTTCTCCCCTAATCCAGTCTTGCAGCGCTCTAAGGCCCCTTTGTTCCTGTTCTCAGATGACTCTGGATGGAGAGACACACACTCAGGCTATCACTTACAGCCCTTTGGGCAACACGCACTCACACACATGCACAGTGGGCAGTTTCAATCAGAAGCGTGCTCTCTCTCTCTCTCTCTCTCTCTCTCACACACACACACACACACACACACACACACACACACACACATACACACACACACACCGGATCTCCAGTATCAGCATTATTATACTATTCCTAATTTCAGGTCATGGCTGAGCAAGAAGAAACCCTTTGGCTTGGATTAAAGCAATGTGTGTGTGTGTGTGTGTGTGTGTGTGTGTGTGTGTGTGTGTGTGTATGAGAGAAAGAGAGAGAGAGAGAGAGAGAGAGGACAGGAGTGTGTGTAGGATAAAGTGTATCCAGGAGGCCCTTGAGTAAGTTGTGAGGGGCCCTGAGTGAAAAGACACATTGCTTTTACACTGGAGGAGACATAAAGTGCTGGAGGGGCACACACACACACACACACACACACACACACACACACGTGCACACACACCAACACACACGCGCACAGCCCACACCGTTGCTCAAGGGGATAAAAAACAAAGTAAGAAAAACTTCTTCTTCTTCTTCTTCTTCAGTTTATCAAGTCATCCATTATAAGATAGGTGACAATAATATCTCTTTTTTATCATTTCAGAGACTTCAGTCATGTGTGTGTGTGTGTGTGTGTGTAGCAATAATAATAATAATAATAATAATAATAATAATAATAATAATACCACGTGAGTGAACTCTTAACAGGACTGCAGTGTGATATGGCGTGTGTGTGTTTGTGAGTGTGTGTGTGTGTGTGTGTGTGTGTGTGTGTGTGTGTGTGTTTGCGTCGCTCTAACCTCGGTGCCCGGCGTCGCTCCGGGCGAGTCCACTTTGCGTTTCTTCCGCGGTCCGATGGCGGCGAGAGCTGTGAGGTTCGCGTCCCTCTGCCTTATCTGGGCCAGTTCCTGCTGCTGCATCTGTTCAGGGCGAAGAACACCGCGTTCACATTACAGCCTTATGAATAAATAAGAGAGCAGAAAATAAACCAGGAGTAGAGCAGGGTTCAGACGGCAGCTCTGTGAGGAGCTTTGATCTCCTCATCGCCGCACCGGGGTCACTGGAATAAACGACAACAAGATGTCGTCAGTGCACGTGTTTTTAAATACCGACGAATTCATTCATCCGTCCAGACATCCTTAATCGCTTGATTCTCCCTGCGATCCATCCGTCCATCCTTCGACACCATCAATCATCCGGCCACCCATCTCTTTATCTATCCATCGGTTCACCATCAACCGTCTATCCATCCTCTCATCCGCTCATTCATTTCCTCCTTCATGTACATTTCCACCAATCATCTACACACCACTCTATCTCCTATCTCTTCATCCATCCCTCGATCCGTCCATTCATCTACTCTATACGTCTGTCTATTTATTTGTCCATGCACATGCACGTCCACCCGTCCACCTCCCATCCTTTTATACACTCATCCTTTCCTCCACCTGTCTATCCATCCGTTCATTCATCCACCCATGCGATTCCACATGTCTGGACCATTTAAAGGAGTTCCTGGGAGGCCAGCGTTCTATCTTTCTACCTTGATGGTATCCAAGCAGATATGTGTATTAATTTATAAAGAAATAAAGGAATTTTTTTTCTTTTTCCATAAGTGTGTTCTGTTATTCTGCACAATCAAAGAAGGAGTACAAGGTGGGGTACACCCTGGAAAGTGCCAATCCATCGCAGGGCACACACACACACACACACACACACACACACACACACACACACACACACACATACACACACACTCACTCACACACTGCGGCCAATTTGGGATGCCAATTAACCTAACCTACATGCCTTTGGACTGTGGGAGGAAACCCTCCAAGCACAAGGAGAACATGCAAACTCCATGTACACAGAGGCGGGAATCGAACCCGGCTCCTGGAGGGTCCAGTTTCCTCCCACAGTCCAAAGACATACAGATTAAGCTAGTTGGCATTCCCAAATTGCCCGTAGTGTGTGAACGAGTGCATGTGTGTGTGTGCCCTGCGATGTATTGGCACCCTGTCCACCCTGTGCCCTAAATCTCCTTGGAAAGGCTCCATGCCCCTGCGACCCTGAATACGGGTACTGATGATGAGTGAGTGAGTAAGTAAACGTAAGGCAAATAGTTCAAATAAAATCTATATAAATGAAAAAAAATAAAGTTTTGTCAGAACTCGCTCTTTCAATGCTATCTTTACATTTCGCTCCTTGCAGGACCCGAAACCAGTCTCAGAAAATATTCTGTCTGAATTTCTGTCCAGCCTATACTGTAGTGTCGTAGCATCAGTTGATGACAAAGTTATCAGGCGTTCCTCAGGTTATCAGGGATCGTCATTCACAGACGTACCGCCTTCCTTAAAACATTTACGCTGCTTATTAGTTCATTAGCGCCGTGACGTCACTTCATATAACTTTATAGGCTCATCCATCTCCCGATCTACTCATCCGTCTATCCGTCCGTCCCTCTGTCCATTTCTTCATTTTTTAAACCCTCTCTAAAATATTTCTGTGTGTGTGCGTGTGTGTGTGTGTGTGTGTGTGTGTGTGTGTGTGTGTGTGTGAGATGTGATGTGATTTCTCTCTGGCTGAAGTGAAAGAGGCAGTAGCTGCAGGTAATGTCACGCCTGCCTGCAGGGTGGCGAGCTCCAGCCTCGCTCAAATTCGCCTTTCAGAGGACAAGCAAGAGCCAGCAGCCACACACACACACACACACACACACACACCGACACAATCAGTCTCCATCTCACACCCACGTAATTGCACTGACAGTTCCACACACAATCATATGCACAGCTTTACGCATATGCATTTGTGCTCTCTCTCTCTCTCTCTCACACACACACACACACACACACACACACACACATGCACAGTTCTCCCAGCGTGTGCACAGTGAGGGGGTGGAAAGCTGTTTGCCCGCTGGGGCAGCAGAGTGAGGGCATGTTACCGGAGCGAATGGGGACAGCCGATGCGTTCTTTCATCAGGGAGAGACGGATAGAAAAACAAAAGGGAGAGATACTGGAGTTTCAGCACAATACGTCGCTTTGGAGGACAAGATACATCTAAAAACACCATGCACCAAAAAAAAAAACAACAACAACAGAAAGTAGTGTAGTGGTAGAAAGTAATTTAAGCAAAGAAGTCAAAAGTAATATGAATTATTTTTTACATCTTTTTGTGGTCCATGCTCATTTCCATACATGACTTTTTTTTACATTGCTGTACAGCCGGAAAAGTAAAAAAAATGCAACACATGGAATTGTCTTTTCAACTCCAGAAATATCGAATAAAAAATCCAAAAGGGAACAAAAACGTGCATTTTTTTTCCCTCTTCTAAGCAAACTCATCGTCTGGCGTCACCCTTCACATCTGGTCGGCCTGATTTCAATCCCAATTAACGCATGTCGCAAAAGAGCTAGTACGAAAATACCAACACAACACAACAAAGCTAGAGGGGAAAGAAATAAGGTAGTCTCCGAGTCTATTAAAGTGCATACGTGAGATGTGTGTGAGTGAAGGAAGAGGAGTGAGAGAGTGAGAGTGAGAGAGAGCTGCACTTTCAAAATGGCGTTCCTCATCGGTTGCTTTAGGGTCCGTGTGCGTGCGTGCGTGTGTGTGTGTGTGTGTGTGTGTGTGTGTGTGTGTGTGTGAGTGCGTTCGGAGAGCCTGTGGTACAGCACGGCCTTTAGGCGGTTGCCACTTCACATTTCACACTGAAAGGAAAAAAAAAAAAAAAAAGCAAACCTGCTGGCATCAGAACCTGCAACACACACTCAGACACGCTGTAGACCGGTACACACGCTACTGTCTCTGACCAGACGCTAACGAGTCAGCTCAGGTGGCGTCCCCAGTAGAGGAACAGAATCCACTTTGTTTATTAAACTACATTACTACTTTAACCACTAAAAAAAAAAAACTACATTGATGTCCTTTATTCCATTTCAGAGCGTTTAAACTCCGCCCCCTGGACGCTTCAACAGAATCCCAGCTGTCCATCCTGTCCTGTCGACAGTCCTCTCCAGGTCTCTTATCGACGATCGTATCTTTTATAATTCGCGTCTCTACGGCGATGACCCGGCGATGACCTCGGAGGACGCCGGCGCTTGTCTCCCCGATGCCTGACTCTCGGCTCCGTCTCTCTCTGCCTTGCCTGGCATTTGGCACCAGACTCGATGCCCCGGGCGACTGCCAGAGCTGCAGATTTATGCCGCTTTGATAAATGTAGACCTCATAGCGCCATCTGCGATGCCAGCCGAGGGAGTGGGTGCGCTCTGAGACGAATCACCGACATGACGACGACGTGTGCCATTACACGGGCAGGAAGGCATGAAAAGGCGCAGGGCTCGGGCTTAACGTTCAAATACACACACATGTCCCTCGATATCCAAAATAAATATCTAAAAAAAAAAAAATGATCGCACATGGTGGATATCACTAAATCCAATCAGTACTGTTTCTAGTGTTTCTAGTGTTGCCTGATCCTTGAAAATCTGAAAAAGTCATCTGTCTGTGGGAACTGCATACACAATCACTCACTAACACCACTTGCACGTTACAGGAATTCGGCTGGGAGTTATCGGCACATCCTCCGTACAGTCCTTTTTTTTTGGGGGGGGGGGGGATTTTCCCCCGATTTTCTCCCTAATTTAGTCGTGTCCAATTCCTCCCCGTCACTAGGGGGCTCCCACATTAAGGCTACTACTACCACTCAGCCGGGAGGGCCGAAGACTATCACGTGTTTCCTCCGAACCACGTGACGCCAGCCGATCGTATCTTTTCGAACTCCTCGCTCACGCACCGTTGAAAGCAGAGTAACACACTCGGAGGACAGCGCTATCCGCTCCTTCCGCTTGTGCGAGCTCACAGACGCCCCTGATTGGCTGTAGAGCCGCGATTAATGTGGGAGCACTATGTACCTCTCATCCCTCCCCTCTGAGAGAGCTCGGCCAATCAGCTCTCTCTAGACCTCCGGCTGCGAGAGGTTACAGCACCACCCGGCATTCGAACTAGCGATCTCCGGATGATAGGGCGAGCGCTTTTTACCACTGCGCCACTCGGAGGCAGCTTCAAGCCATTTCCACATGTTTGGGCCATTAAAGGAGTTCCTGGGAGGCCAGACAACCCTGTCATGAGGGGAGAACTATCGATTGGCTACGTGAAATCAGTGTCAAGTTGCGTTTTGAAACTTTGGAGGCATCTAATCCAACAGTACAGGTAGTACACACTATTTGTATCCCGTGTGGTAGGAGTGAATTATTTGCAAAGTTTACAGTAGGTGCTACTCAGTAAAAATTACAAAGGCAATAATATTGATTCTGGATGTTTAAGAAATCACGATACTCATAGAATCACAATTTTAATCGAATCAGCACGGCGGTATCGTGATATGATCGTATCGGGAGCTGACTGGTGATTCCCATCCTTATCCGACGCAATGAAATAACTTTCTACCTTGAAGTACTAGTGAAACACTGGGATAAGTGCATTAGTGTAGCAGGAGATTATATAGAGGAATAACAAAAGTCAAAAGTCCCGCTTTGACTTGAACAACAAGTTGGAAATTTGTTGCAGCAAAACCAGAATAACGCACTCCAGATATACATGATTAATCCACTTTACTCTGCCGTGTGTGATTCCTTATTTAGCTAAACTAAGTGCAAAACTTTTCTTCTCAACTAGATTCCATGGTATTAATTTGCTCGGGGATTTGTCGACCCTGAAGTGAAGTTGCTTCTCTGAGTGTCATCAAGTACCAAATAGGCCTGCAAAGAATTAGATTGCTGACCAAATTAGCTGCCAATGAGTTTAGTTGTTGATTACTTGGTTAACTCTGGATTCTGTGATATGACGCCATCACAACAACAGGATGGAGTAACTTTCACGACAAAAACGTACAAAGTGTAGGAGTATTCCACTCTTAGCTTGATAGATTGTTTTTACTGTGACAGGCTGCGAAGTGCCAACAGATACGATCTTAAAAATTGTTCACGTAACAACCTCAGCAGCGTCCTCATTTCCCTTCTCGTCTGTTTCAGCCACTCACTGAAATGAGGTATCGTGTAAATAAGGTACCAATTGAGGTATCATGTAAATAAGGTACCAGGTGATAATTTACCAAATGAGGTATCGTGTAAATAAGGTACCAGGTGATAATTTACCAAATGAGGTACCGTGTGAATAAGGTACCATGTGATAATTTAACAAATGAGGTATCGTGTAAATAAGGTACCATGTGATAAAGTACCAAATGAGGTATCGTGTAAATAAGGTACCATGTGATAAAGTACCAAATGAGGTATCGTGTAACTAAGGTACCATGTGATAAAGTACCAAATGAGGTATCGTGTAAATAAGGTACCATGTGATAAAGTACCATATAAGGGTCCATGTAAATAAGGTACCAAATGAGGTATCATGTAAATAAGGTACCATGTGATAAAGTACCAAATGAGGTACCGTGTGAATAAGGTACCATGTGATAATTTAACAAATAAGGTATCGTGTAAATGAGGTACCATGTGATAAAGTACCATACAAGGTGCCATGTAAATAAGCTACCAAATGAGGTATCATGTAAATAAGATACCAAATGAGGTATCATGTAAATAAGATACCAAATGAGGTATCATGTAAATAAGGTACCAAATGAGGTAAAATACCATATAAGGTGCTATGTAAATAAGATACCAAATGAGGTACCGTGTGAATAAGGTACCATGTGATAAAGTACCATACAAGGTGCCATGTAAATAAGGTACCAAATGAGGTATCATGTAAATAAGGTACCACGTGATAATTTACCAAATGAGATACCGTGTAAATAAGGTACCATGTGATAAAGTACCAAATGAGGTATCGTGTAAATAAGGTACCATGTGATAATTTACCAAATGAGGTATCATGTAAATAAGGTACCATGTGATAAAGTACCAAATGAGGTATTGTGTAAATAAGGTACCATGTGATAAAGTACCATACAAGGTGCCATGTAAATAAGGTACCAAATGAGGTATCATGTAAATAAGGTACCATGTGATAAAGTACCAAATGAGGTACCGTGTGAATAAGGTACCATGTGATAATTTACCAAATGAGGTATCATGTAAATAAGGTACCATGTGATAAAGTACCAAATGAGGTATTGTGTAAATAAGGTGTACCATGTGATAAAGTACCATACAAGGTGCCATGTAAATAAGGTACCAAATGAGGTATCATGTAAATAAGGTACCAAATGAGGTATCATGTAAATAAGGTACCATGTGATAAAATACCATATAAGGTGCCATGTAAATAAGGTACCAAATGAGGTACCGTGTGAATAAGGTAACATGTGATAAAGTACCATACAAGGTGCCATGTAAATAAGGTACCAAATGAGGTATCATGTAAATAAGGTACCACGTGATAATTTACCAAATGAGGTATTGTGTAAATAAGGTACCATGTGATAAAGTACCAAATGAGGTATTGTGTAAATAAGGTACCATGTGATAAAGTACCATACAAGGTGCCATGTAAATAAAGTACTAAATGAGGTATCATGTAAATAAGGTACCATGTGATAATTTACCAAATGAGGTATTGTGTAAATAAGGTACCATGTGATAAGGTACCATATAAGGTGCCGTGTAAATAAGGTTCCATATAATACAGTAGTAAATAAGGTACAATGTGGTATTCTTTTACTCGCCAGCAGAAGGTGAGTTCCAGGTGCACAAGGAACCTCAGCATGTGATCAGACGTACGATTGATACGAGTAGGAGGTGAATATTCAGCAGTACCACTCTGTCTTTCTGTCTTTTATCAATAAACCGCAATCGCAGCTCATAAAACCTTTGGACTCATCGTTGCACTAAACTGTTAATATGTGTTGCTTTAGTATCCTCGTAAAAAAAAAAAAAAAAAAAAAAATCATACAAAATAATAAAACTCATGCCCTTTTGGAAACACCGGAGCGCTGCTGTTCAAGTAATATTATTTACAAAGGTCAGGACCGGGACTGACATTTCTGCACTCGTGTCACCTTGTGTAAAAGTGTGTTAGGCGATAGGAAGTTGTATACAGAAATCTGTACAATAATATTCAGCTGAAATAGTTTTTTTGGTTCCTGTTTTGATTTGTATTTGAAGCTGAGCAAGTGTACAGCAGTGTGTGTGTGTGTGTGTGTGTGTGTGTGTGTGTGTGTGTGTGTGTGTGTGTGTGCGGTGGATATGACGTTACATAATTAATACGTGGAAATGTACAGAAGTCTGTTCGTACACATCGTACTAGCTACACGAGCTACGTACATTCCTTTCGCCATGATGCATGATCATCTTCATATAGTGTGTGTGTGTGCGTGTGTGTGTGTGTGTGTGTGTGAGTGATTCAGAATCACTTCATATAAAATCATCAAGGGGAAAGCTGAGCTCTGTCAGCGTCGGTGGTCAGACCTGCCTGTCTGTATCAGACTACACCTCATAACAATGACACACACACACACACACACACACACACTTCCTCAAGGCAGCCCCACAGCGTTCTACTGCTTACAGACAGATGTCTGAGCTGGAGCAGAACGGTTCAGCTCGATTGGAAAACATAGAGGGAGTGTGTTGGTGTGTTGCAGAAAAGATACCATAATACATCAATAATTCTCAGTCATATCAAGTGTAATAAAAAAGTCAAGCCAAAAGCAACATGTTCTGGCCAAAAACTTGGAATTGAGAGTTTTTTGATCAAGTGTTTTGTTGTTTTTGTGTGTGTGTGTGTGTGTGTGTGTGTGTTTGTGTTTTCTGAAGCGAGACAATATAAATCTCATATCAAAGCATGATCCAGATCCCAATATAAAAAACACAGTTTTAACATCGCTAACAATAAAATCCTAGCAGGGAAAATAGACCAAGATGTTTTTTTTTACCACAAAAACTATTGGCAGTTGATTATTTTTTCCCCTTTTTTTCAAAGCAAAATACTTTGTAAGTCGCTCCTCCATTTGCTTTGTCTTGTTTTTGTTGGATCACAAGGATCCTCAAGGTGAAGTTCACTGAAACAACTGTAATCACTACCAGACACAACACTCATCCTTTCCCCATCAGTAAACTGTTTCTTTTGCATCAAGTTGCAAAAAGTTAATTACAGGAAACAGTAAGTGTTCCACCTAAAGCAGAGAATTCAGCACCTCAATGATGATTAAATGCACAAGGACTTTATTGTAACAATGCAGAAGCCACACCTCCACTACTAATAGAGATGACAAACAGACAGCCACGGCTTCTTTACTGACATGTACAAATAACGCACCTTCTTCACTGACAGCCACAAAGACCACGCCTTCTTCAGTAACACCCACAAAGGCCACGCCTTCTTCAGTAACACCCACAAAGGCCACGCCTTCTTCAGTAACACCCACAAACGCCACGCCTTCTCCAGTAAAACCCACAAACGCCACGCCTTCTTCAGTAACACCCACAAACGTCACACCTTCTCCAGTAAAACCCACAAACGCCACGCCTTCTTCAGTAACACCCACAAACATCACGCCTTCTCCAGTAAAACCCACAAACGCCACGCCTTCTTCAGTAACAACCACAAACGTCACGCCTTCTTCAGTAAAACCCACAAATGTCACACCTTCTTCAGTAACACTCACAAAGGCCACGCCTTCTTCAGTAAAACCCACAAACACCACGCCTTTTTCAGTAACACCCACAAATGCCACGCCTTCTTCAGTAACACCCACAAAGACCACGCCTTCTTCAGTAACAACCACAAAGTCCATGCGTTCTTCATTGACATTCACAAAAACCACACCTTCTTCAAAAACACCCCCCAAAGACCACACCTTCTTTACCGACACTGACAAAGACCTACTTCAAAGGCCTACTTCGCTGAAAAAGACCACAGCCTCTTCAGTAACACCACACCACACCTTCGACACTGGCATGCACAAAGACCACCCCTTTTTACTGACAGCCACAAAGACCATGCCTTATTCAATAACACCCACCGCGCCTTCTTCACTGGAAGCCACAAACACCACACCTTCTTCATTAACACTCACAAACACCACACCAATCCAAATCAACCAGAGCTATGTGACTATATCAGAAAAAGACCATTTTGTCACCTTGATGTTGTTGCACACAATCACCAGTCTCATAAGCACATAATTAATTATTAAATACAAATCAAAATACATTACAAAACTATTAACTGTTAACAAGGCTCCAGAAAATGATGATGATAACCCGCCCTCCCCCAGCGCTTCATTAATTGAGGAGAGGGATACCATTTTCCTTTTTTTTCTTTCTTTTGGGCTCCACATATAGACAGCAGCATAAGTCTTACAGCGGACGAATCTGAACGTCCAATCTGATAGAAAGCGATACCGGATTTCTGCTCACTGGAACTGGAACATTACATATAAAAAACATGAACTGTCACTCGCAGTGAGAAATAATTTAGACGTAATGTAGTCTTTGAATCATGATATCATTGAGGTAATTATTGCGATATGAAAGTTTAATATCGGCACATGACTGGTACGAGCAGGCGTTTTGGCTGGAAATGAGATGTTAGGGCCGTTTCTGCTGAGAGTTCAGTCTTCCCGAGTGTTTTATCTATAAATACACTGCTGTGAGAAGATTTGTAGAATAAAAGTATTAAATTAAAGGGGCGATCAGTAAACCTGTGGACCTCTTGGGGTACAGATATTACATGAGATTACTGTCATGCGTGTGAACGTTCAGGTCGAATGAAGTTTGTTATTGATTGATGTGACAGACTGGATTGGCCACGCCCATCAGAAGCTGTGATTTATTTTAGTAAATGAAGTCATTTTTAATAAGATAATAAGATCATTTGGGAGCGGTTGTGATTTTATGAGGGGAAACTCATAAAATGAGAAAGCGTAAAAAGACTATGTAGCCCTGTTCGTGGTTTATCCGAACGATCAACGCAACAGCAGTAACATCCTCGCTCTAAAGGAAACACAGGTTACGCTCCACAACGAAGGAATCTCATAAGCATATTCAAGTGAGGGAGAGGGAAAAGAAAGTGCCGATCGTTCACAAAAAAAAAAATTGCTTATCTAAGGAGAAAATTTCCATCCTTTTGCCTTTGTTCCACAGCGTTCAGCAGTTCGTTTCTCTCTTTTCCCTCGTTCGTTCTGTCCTCTATACGTGAACCCAACCTGCTATTGATCAGGCCTCATTTACATCCGCAAAAAAAAAAAAATGAAAAGAGGTGAAATTTGCACTGTGAGAGAACGTCGGCGATGATTTATTCATTTTCAAATCAGAAACGAGGAGAGAAAGGTAGATGAGAGGAGAATCTTCTGAGAGAGGGAGAGACTGCAGGCGAGTAAGACAGGCCTCTTTCTCTCTCTCGCTCATTCCCTCGTCCTCTATTTCTCTGCACCCCGAGGCCGGTGATGTGCAAGTCCCTCTAATTAACAAGGTGAATCATACTGCCGCTCTCTAATTAGCCGACATGACAATCTAATGGAAACATGCGGGCAGAGCTGGCACACTCGGAGCCGCTCCACAAAAGCCTCGCTTTCTTTCTTTCTTTCTTTCTTTCTTTCTTTCTTTCTTTCTTTCGCTGTACATTCTTCCTCCTCCTCCTCCTCCTCCTCCTTCTCTCCTGGCAGATGACACTCCCTCAGGACGGTGTGTCACAGACCGAAGTTTAAAACCCATGTGGAGTGGGTCAGGGCTGAACGGAGACTGACTCTCATTCATCCCTTCATCCTACGGTGAACACTGTAATTGAAATGTGTCTCTTCCTTTCCGGTCTCTACTCCACCTGTCTCCCTGCCATGAGCGAAACTCTTTGCACCCTACTCCCCTGGTGCCAGTGTCCAAATGAATGCTGCTCCTGCTGCACACAAAAGGAAAGTGCTCCTACAGGCTCAGACACACACACACACACACACACACATATGGGTCTTACGCTACAGAGATTCTTTGCCATCTTGCTCGAAGGCACAAATCTCCTTTTTGTTGTTCTTCCCTTTCATTATGGTGCTTTGTATTATTTGAAAACACACATGAACTCCAAAGGTACTTTTTTAAAGGCTTAGTACCTTTTATTTGTTTTTTGTTTTTTTCTTCCTCTCCCTCTTCTTCTTTTTCTTTCTCTTCCTTGTTCATGACTCCAGGATAAATCAGGAAGAAACTACAGACAACAAAGTAGCCACACCACAAAACCCGGGGACCAATATCGTGTTTATATTAAAGGAATAGTTCAGGCTGAAATGAAATTTCGACCGCTTTTCCACCAAACGCAAAACACCCTCGATGAATTGAGATGCCTTTACCTTGGCACTGGGGTAACCACCAAAGAAGAAAGAGCATTTTAGAGGGGTTATAGCTCATAGCCGTGATCCTTATAGTAAAGGCAGGGGAGTAAAGCAGCAGCGGGACTGTGATTTATTAACATATCACTGTGATTAAATAACAATCGTCTATAATCAAAGTTATCATGCTTATCATTAAGTCCTTTTTTTTTTAAATGTGTCCAATTCCCATCCGTCATTAGTTAGCATTACTGTAGCGCTATCCGCTCCTTCTGCTCGCATGAGCTTATGGTTTATGGCCACGATTGATGTGAGAGCACAGAGTGCCTCCCATCCCCCCACCCCGAGAGATCTCGACCAATCAGCTCTCTCCAGGCCCCCGGCTGAGGGAGCCTACAGCATCACCCAGGATACGAACTCGCGATCTCCAGATGATAGGGTGAGCATTTAACGCTGCACCACTTGGGAGCCCCTTACCTCACTTGGAGGTATTATTGGCTCACATTCTCTCCTGACTTGAATGGTTTCTCAATGACAATAACTAAAAAAAAAACTAAAAAAAAGCAGCTTATAAATAATGGCAGCGTGAATCTGATAGCAACATGTTAAACCAAGACAAAGGTGGGAGACGAAGCTAGCATTAAAGGCTTGGTATTGGATCAGATGCTCTACAGTACTTTGGTCAGGTAGCCGTCTGGCTATTTCCACGTAAAGAAAAGAGTTCGATTTGTAATTTCCCATAGAGATGGGAAACTCCAAGAAGCAACCGATACGATATCATTGCGATACCTAGGTACCGATTCAAATTGTACCGCGATTTTGAATCTTACTTCTTTTAGATTTTTTTACTATTCTGAACAAGAATAGCATATGATCCTCTCGTAACACACATGATGCTGTGATGCCTGCTAATACGGGAATAGCTTAGAGTGTGACACCTGCAGGATGATAGAGGAACTGCAACATTTTACCGCCTCAAATGCAAACATCGTTTAATCCAAAGTTTAGGCTTCAGCTCTTCAGTATGTGTCCCGTTGTAACAAGCACTGTTGATTGTTGATCCTTTTTTCTGATGGTGTCCCAGTACTGGCTCTTGAGAATCCCAGCAAACTGGAATTTACTCCAACTTGGAAATTACCCAGAAAACAAGAGCCCTACTCTACAATTTGGAATAGTGTCTTCCATTCTGAGTTCAGGAAGTGACATCAAATCAACATGGCTGCTTCCTGAAATTTACCCCAAACAAAGCAGCACTTCTTAAGTTTTAATGAGTTATACTATATGCACTGTAGGTATTTGCTTTAGCTGAATAAATATAACAGGGTTCGCTTGTTAAATCGTTGCTGACTCATAAATTTGACTCTATGTTTTAAGAAGGGAAATGCACTTTGAGTACTTGGGCTCAACAATCCACTGCAACGGAGAATGTGGGTTGGAACAGATGGAAAAAAGTGTGTTATGTGATAAAAGAGCATCAGCGAGAATGAAAGGAAAGGTGTACAAGACAGTGGTGAGACCAGCGATGCTCTACGACTTAGAGACAGTGGCACTGAAGAAAAGGCAGGAGGCAGAGCTGGAGGTAGCAGAGACGAAGATGTTCAGGTTCTCTTTGGGAGTGACAAGGATGGACAGGATCAAGAACGAGTCCATCAGAGGGACAACTCATGTTAGATGTCTTGGAGATAAAGTCAGAGAGGCCAGATTGAGATGGTTTGGACGTGTTCAGAGGAGAGATATATTGTGAATATATTGGTAGAAGGATGCTGAGGTTGGAACTGCCAGGCAGAAGGGCTAGAGGAAGATCAAGGAGGAGATTTATGGATGCAGTGAAAGAAGACATAAAGGTAGTTGGTGTGAGAAAAGAGAATGCAGAGGAGAGGGTTAAATGGAGGCAGATGATTCGCTGTGGCGACTCCTGAAAGGGAACAGCTGAAAGACAAGCAAGAAGTTTCAAGAGGGAAAAATATAGATCACTCATCACAGGCAGGTGGCTAGACTGTTGCTAACAGAAGAGGAACGTGGTGACCCCGAAAATGACTCAATTCCAAACTGCGACTTCTGACTTCTGAAAGACATCCAACAAAGTCTATGCCTTTTAAACCTTTTTGTTAGTTTATCAAGTTCAAGCTCCTAGCCTAGTTTATTCTGTCTGATTTTATTTAATTTTGGACCTGGTTGCTTATTAACTCATTGATCCCTGCATCCAAAACCTGTCCGAGTCCGACACCATGAAACCCGGAGAAGGAACTCTATTCATATTGTGATAAAAATCCCGAACCAGACTAAAATCTAACCACTACTCTCTCACTGGACTAACCAGAAGGTTGTGAGTTCAGATTCTGAGCCATGCCAAGAAGACCAGCAGCACTCTGGCATTTGAACTAGCAACATTTAAAAATAACCTTATAACATCTTTGGCATCATCGCCATTATGGCAGAAAGATTTACTTTTCTCTGACTCTTCTGCCAATTTGTGATCAGTTACCATATCCAGCCAGGCTGTGTTGTGTGTGTGTGTGTGCGTGTGTGTGTTGTGTGTGTGTGTGTGTCATGTGTGTTCTGTTTGTGTATGTGCATCATTATCTAATTGGAATCATACCAGGTTGTGCAAAAAAAAAAAAAAAAGGGAAATTGTGGTTCAAGACATTTCATGCAATTCTGCCGAGCAAACGAGGCAAAAAGAAGAGGAAGAGAAACTCAAATCGCCTGAGGTGGAAAAATATTTAAGGAAAATTATTCTAACAAAAAGTCGAGAGATTCCCAGTGGACACTTAAGAGTGTGGAAGCACTCAGAGCGAAAAAGTGGAGCATCGCTACAAGGACATGGAGATGCCCTGAGGGGGAGAAAGAGACACAAAACGAGAGAGAGAGAGAGAGAGAGAGAGAGAGAGAGAGTTATATATAAATATGAGTAAATTATCAGCAATGTTAAGTTAGATTCAGATCCCTGATGAGGACTAACCACAGAACCATAGAGTCTAATCACACAACATCCACCATGATGTAGCTCACAAATCCGAGCTGCAGAGTTTGATCACAATTTATTTCAGAATCTGATTGGTCTGATGGTGCTGATTAATTTTCTATAACAGCAGAAAAGTACATAACAGTTCCATGTTATTATTTTTTGAGACTCTTTTAAAGACATTTTGTAATTTCTCTTTAATATTAGAATGTCTATATGTGTTCATTTTATTCTTATTTTCTCTAATTAACCTCAAGAGAGAAAGGAACTAAAAGAGGCTGATGAGGAGATGACGAGATCGAAAGAAATGTCCTCATTTTCCAAACGATGTGGATTATACGACAGTTAATTACACACGTGGACAAAATTGTTGGCACCCTTCGGTCAATGAAAGAAAAACTCACAATGGTCAGAGAAATAACTTTAATCTGACAAAAGTAATAATAAATAAGAATTCTATGAATGTTAACCAATGAAAGTCAGACATTGCTTTTCAACCATGCTTCAACAGAATTATTTTTAAAAAATGAACTCATGGAACAGGCCTGGACAAAAATGATGGTACCCCTAACTTAATAGTTTGTTGCACAACCTTTTGAGGCAATCACTGCAATCAAACGATTCCTGTAACTGTCAATGAGACTTCTGCACCTCTCTGCAGGTATTTTGGCCCACTCCTCATGAGCAAGCTGCTCCAGTTGTTTCCGGTTTGAAGGGTGCCTTTTCCAGACAGCATGTTTCAGCTCCTTCCAAAGATGCTCAATAGGATTGAGGTCAGGGCTCATAGAAGGCCACTTTAGAATAGTCCCATGTTTTCCTCTTAGCCATTCTTGGGTGTTTTTAGCTGTGTGTTTTGGGTCATTGTCCTGTTGCAAGACCCATGACCTGCGACTGAGACCCAGCTTTCTGACACTGGCCAGCACATTTCTCTCTAGAATCCCTTGATAGTCTTGAGATTTCATTGTACCCTGCACAGATTCAAGACACCCTGTGCCAGATGCAGCAAAGCAGCCCCAGAACATAACAGAGCCTCCTCCATGTTTCACAGTAGGGACAGTGTTCTTTTCTTCATATGCTTCATTTTTCCGTCTGTGAACATAGAGCTGATGTGCCTTGGCAAAAAGTTCCATTTTTGTCTCATCTGTCCATAGGACATTCTCCCAGAAGCTTTGTAGCTTGTCTACATGTAGTTTGGCATATTCCAGTCTGGCTTTTTATGATTTGTTTTCAACAATGGTGTCCTCCTTGGTCGTCTCCCATGTAGTCCACTTTGGCTCAAACAACGACGGATGGTGCGATCTGACACTGATGTTCCTTGAGCATGAAGTTCACCTTGGATCTCTTTAGAAGTCTTTCTGGGCTCTTTTGTTACCATTCGGATTATCCGTCTCTTTGATTTGTCATGAATTTTCGTCCTGCGGCCACGTCCAGGGAGGTTGGTTACAGTCCCATGGATCTTAAATTTCTGAATAATATGTGCAACTGTAGTCACAGGAACATCTCGCTGCTTGGAAATGGTCTTATAGCCTTTACCTTTAACATGCTTGTCTATAATTTTCTTTCGAATCTCCTGAGACAACTCTTTCCTTCGCTTCCTCTGGTCCATGTTGAGTGTGGTACATACCATGTCACCAAACAACACAGTGACTACCTGGAGCCCTATATATAGGCCCACTGACTGATTACAAGATTGTAGACACCTGTGATGCTAATTAGTGGACACACCTTGAATTAACATGTCCCTTTGGTCACATTATTTTCAGTATTTTCTAGGGGTACCATCATTTTTGTCCAGGCCTGTTCCATGAGTTTATTATTTTTTTTATTCTGTTGAAGCATGGTTGAAAAGCAATGTCTGACGTTCATTGGTTAACATTCATAGAATTTTTTTAGATGATTACTTTTGTCAGATTAAAGTTATTTCTGTGACCATTGTGAGTTTTTCTTTCATTGACCGAAGGGTACCAACAATTTTGTCCACGTGTGTATGTCCGAATAATCTGATTGGACGAGAGGCATTCCACATACGGTGATGATAGACAGTAACATCACCGGGACGTTTATCTATAGGCATCGTTCCACATTACAGGTGTTCAAACAATCGTAAATTACACTAACTTTCAGCCGCAGCATGGTCTGTACGGTCTGCAGTACTGAGAAGAGAGCAGCTGCCTGCCAAAACCCAAATTCATAACCAGTCACAGAAGCACCTCCAGCAAGAACACGCATCTGATAAAGTTATAAGTCATCTTAAACAACACTTTGTCTACTTAATGCTTTCTTCTAAGTCGTTCTGAATAGTTTTATTTGCCTGTAAGGCGAACCACAAAGCCAACTAGCTTTTATCACAAGGCTGAATCCCAAATCTCAAATCTCTTACCCCTGACCAAGGGCACTACTTTGTGAATGGAACAAGTGACTATACACCCTAGTGCACTAGCTTTCTATTTAACGCTGTTCAGGATTTAACCTGGAACCCGAGGGTTAACGACGCTGATATTCTATAGTGCAATAAGTGGAAATATACAGAGAAATGTATACGATTTACCGGACTGTCCACCACCTCCATGGTTTATTTTCTTCACTTTTTGGCTACATAGTACTGGTAAGAATTTAAAGCTACTGTCGGTCTCCAGCTCTTCCAGTCGTGGAGAGTTAGTTCCGTCAGATGTGGAAGGATGTTTTGGTGGAGCAAAATAATTGGTTTAGAAAAGAAACTAATTGTAATCCATTGATAATAAACGGTGTTTGTGGAACTGTTGTATAAAAGGAATATTACACTCCAGGTCGTGCTGTTGTGCTGGAAACCACAAGGGATGATGACTCCACTTCATGTCGGGCTACAAGCCCATCATTGATTATTTTCCAATTACAGAATGTTTTATTTATTTCATAAATGTTTAGTGTTGAGTTTTTAGAGGAAGCTGCTTGAAAAGGCAAAATTTGACCTTTCAATTCACTTAAAGATTGCAGCTTGTAATTTCTCAACTCCAACTAGGGGGAAAAAAACAAACAGAAGAAAACATCTCTAAAACTGTTTATTTTTCCACTTGGGTCGAAAAATTACATCAGTCCGAGCTCTAACGTCCCACATCTGGCGTCTCGTGTTGGATGTGGCGTTACACTCCTGTTTAAAGGCCGTCCAATCAGAACGCAGCACCGTCACAGCTCTTTGACTTTTCAGACTCAATTTACTCCAAACCGAGGCCTAGATCTCGTCCTACTTCGTTAACGTTTCACGATGACATGCTGATACTCTGGAGGCAAAGTCTATTAGTGAACTCTGTCGATGTCAGTAACACACACTCAGGAAGCTGACATACACTCGCATATACGCACACATGCATGCTTTGCGAGTGTTCCTCTGAAGTTCCTCTGTTCTGTTCTAATATACTCCGGCCTCGGCTCTGCACCTGGAGGTGTGTGTGTGTGTGTGTGTGTGTGTGTGTGTGTGTGTGTGTGTGTGTGTGTGTCTGTGTGTGTGTGTGTGTGTATATGTGTGTGCGCGCTGGGTTACAAAGGCAGCCCGTGACCCAGGTGTTCAGGACGGAGGCGACTCTCTTCCCCTCTCGTCCCGTAGCCTCCAGACCGGGCCACTCATGATGAATCTGTGGCCTGAGAGAGTCTGCGCGTCCTGACACGATGATATATCTGCCCGGGCATACCGTGGCTCTCGTTCTGACCATCCCTCACTCGCCGTCGCTCTTTTCTCCTCCACTCTGTCACTCGTTCCCTCTCCCTCACCCTTCACCCCACCGCTGACCAACCCCACAGACACTCCCGACCATCCCTCAACCCTTTACACCTTCCTCTGTATCTGATAACAGAATTTCATGATCAGGATGGGGGGGCGGGGGGGGGGGGGCTCTCTCGACTGAACACACACACACACCCACACACACACACACACACAAACACACACCCTGCGTCGTTTTTTCGGCCATTGATTTTCACTGTGGGCGTTTTAAAAATAGTCCCTCTGACCGTTGGGCCTAACCATAGATAGAGGAACGAGGCTCTCTCTTTCACACACACACACACCATGCGGTGCAAACAGTGTGTTATTGGTTTGGAGACACAGAAAGAAGAATTGAATGTTGTTGAAGGGCAGAAAGAGACGAATGGGAATGAGATCAGCCCCGCATCACTGCAAGGTCCATTGCAAACACACACAGACACACACACACACACACACGCACACGCACACCTCATTTGTACTACACACCCAAATTCTTTTTCCCTTTTACCTCACCAAAATACTTTCACACTTCACTTTTATTACGCGTTAATCGACCTTCTCTTCTCTTAGGACTAGGGGACTGTCAATCAAACATAAGCCCCTTACTTCCTGACAAACATCAGTCTGCATTATTCGTAGCGACCCAGGCTATGCTACTTTGCCTCACTTTTGCCGTTGCTCGGTGTCTCTCTGAACACACTCCTCTCCTCCCCCCCCGGTACGCCCCTCCTCAAGCGGCGAAGCGAGCGGCCGGCGTGCTCATTAATCCGGATGAAAATTTGTGCAGATGTGCAAAGCGGGCGACAACAGGCTCTGCCGCGGCACAAACAGCGGCTTTGTCCCCTGCAGCCAATCAGGTGATGAAAACCAGAGAGAGCTTAACGAGAAACGAGCACCATTACACTCGGCGAGAGAGAGAGAGACCGCGGAGGAAGCGGCTCGCTAAGAACATTAAATAAAAACGCAATTTCAGCAAGACCTTTTTAAAATTCAGACTGAAATCAGCACGAGTGTGTTTGGAGCGGTGGGAGACGAGTGTGTGTGTGTGTGGTTAATTGAGCCACATGTAGAAAATGGATATGGCTAAGCATGTAGACAAGTGTATGTGTGTGTGTGTGTGTGAGGATAACTGAGCCACATACAGATGTCTATGGCTAACCATGTAGACAAGTGTGTGTGTGTGTGTGTGTGTGTGTGTGTGAGTGGTTAATTGAGCCACATGTAGAAAACGCTTATTGCTAAGCATGTAGACAAGTGTGTGTGAATGAATAATTCAGCCACATGTAGAAAATGTCTATGGCTAAGCATGTGGACAAGTGTGTGTGTGTGTGTGTGTGTGTGTGTGTGTGTGTGTGTATATATATATATATATATATATATGTGTGTATGTATATATGTGTGTGTAAATAATTGAGCCACATGTAGAAAATGGCTATGGCTAAACGTGTGTGTGTGTGTGTGTGTGTGTGTGTGTGTGTGTGTGTGTGTGTGTGTGGTTAATTGAGCCACATGTTGAAAATGTCTATGGCTAATTATGTGGACAAATCTGTGTGTGTATGTGTGTGTGTGTGTAGATAATTGAGCCACATGTAGAAAACGGTTACAAAACGGTTTAAACGGTAGACATGTATATATGTGTGTGTGTGTGTGTGTGTGTGTGTGTGTGTGTGTGTGTGTGTGTATTGTATGTGTGTAGATAATTGAGCCACATGCATAAGATGTCTACTGCAAAGCATATAGGTGTGTGTGTGTGTGTTTCTGTATTTAATAATTCAAATGTCTTCAGCTTAACCTTCTCTAATGTTATGACATGTACACAATGAACAGTGCTTTCTCTGCTCTATGTACAACCTGTACAAAAAGTTCAGATTCAAACGAATCTGAACTCTATCCATGAAGAGTCATGTGACCTAAATAGTCACACACTACTTAATAACGGCTGAACAGTGTGTCGATATATAAAATACGCGATACGTGAATATGAATAGATTTTTACCTTCTCTAATGAAAACACTAAGATACCTGCGTACAGCTGTGCTTCATTTGCATTGAAAACAACAAAGCAATGTTTATAATAAAGCTGTGAGACATACATAGACTCTCAATTCAAGTAGATTTTTGGCCATTGCTATTTTTTTCAATTTGATTTTCATAAATGTTATAAATTTTATATAACGTATTTAACCTTACTGTAGTGTTCGGGTCAAATCAGACCGATTACAACTTAAAATACTCATAAATATTGTGTTTTACATCTGATTGACTTAAGGCCTTATGATATCCTCCACACTATGCATTTGAACATATAAAAGTGGTTATCACCAATTCCATTTAATTTTGAGTGTTTTAATCAACCTTTTTACACCTGTGGTGTTCCCGGTCAAAAGTGACCGCCATAGGAAATGAATGGGTATCCAGACTATATTCATCCATAAGACAGAAAACAACCCCATACACATCAGCCTAACTCACTCACTCACATCTCTTTCCCGTGCTTATGTGCCGATCCTCCCACGTGAACCAATTTCCTAATGAAACAATGTATCATCTTCACTCAGATTAGACAGGTGTTATGTGAACCCCATGCTTTTGTGCCTGTCCCCCACGTGAACCACATCTTCCAATCAATGTATCATCTTCACACAGACCTTATATATATAGCTTGATGTTTGCCATGCACTCCTTTTACTCTGAGCACAATGAGTAGGCAACTGACAAAGCGGCTCTCTGTTGAAGAGGCTCTGGCCCAGATTTTTGGACATGATGAAGAGGGCACTGAAATTAAACCAGAGACAGGGGAGGATGTGTCGGAAGTGGAAGAGAACACAGATTATGATCATTATGATTATGACTTTGTTGAGACTGACCAGTCAACAGATGGAGAGGGAGAGACACCTGAAAAACACCTGAGCAGACATTCCAGTCCAAGAGTGGACACTTGATCTGGTCTTCATCCCCCCAGGTCAGAGGAAGTAGAGCAAGACTGGAAAACATCATCAAGATGACGCCAGGGCCAACACGGTATGCAACATCTCGTGTGGATGACATCAAGTCAAGATTCCAACTCTTTTTACCAGAGTCCATTGAGGAAATTATACTGGAGATGACAAACCTGGAGGGGAAGCGTGTGTTTGGGGACACCTGGAAAGAAATTGACCTGGTAGACCTCCAAGCCTACATAGGTCTGTTGATTTTAGCAGGAGTATATCGCACAAACCATGAGGCTGCAAAAAGTCTGTGGTATGCAGAGTCTGGCAGGCCTATATTCCGGGCAGCTATGTCTTTACAACAGTTTACTGTCCTTTCAAGAATTATTCGATTTGATAACAGAGATACACGACCCGTCTGCTGGCGAAATGACAAACTGGCTGCCATCAGGAATATTTGGGACCGGTGGGTGGAGCGCCTACCAAAAATGTACAATCCAGGTCCTGAGGTGACAGTTGATGAGCGCCTGGTTCCTTTCAGAGGTCGCTGTTCCTTCAAGGTATACATTCCAAGCAAACCAGGGAAATATAGAATAAATTCATCAGAGGAGGAACTTCAAGAGGAGTCTTTTCCAAGAAGAGTTGGGAAAAGCTTTGGTGACTCCTCTTATTCAGCGACGCCAGCACATTCCCCGCACACCAGCCTCTGCCAGTCTGGTTAGGAGAATGCAAGCCCCAGCCGCTGCCCCTCTCCGCCAACAAGGACATGGGCAAAAAAGGAAGCGCTGTGAGAATTGTGCCCCTAAAGACAACAAGACAAGCCTGAGATACTGCAAATGTGATGCCTATGTTTGCAAGGCCCACTCTGACCTGACTGTCACATGCCTCTCATGTGCATGAATTCTCTCTCTCTCTCTCTCTCTCTCTCTCTCTCTCTCTCACACACACACACACACACACACACACACACACACACACACACAGTCATGTTGACTTTGGTCTTTAATTTTCCATGTATTTTTTACATTACATGTTCACTTTGTAATACATTTTCAGTGCCGATTTGTAATTTCACTGCAATTATTTTATGTCTAATTCTATAAATTCATGTTAAACACTTCTTTGATACATTGTTTAAAGCTAAAGAATGTTGAATAAAAATTTGGTGGTTAAAAATTGTTTTTTTGTGCTAAATTAAGTGCACTTAAAACAGACTGGTCAATTTTGACCGGGAACACTACAGGAAGGGGGCGGGAGGTGAACAATACCGAAAGGTTAATAAAGTATTGAAATCTACTAAACGTGTCTATTAAACACTAAATGCTGTGTAACTTGGGTTAATAACTGTTTAAATGACGCGTCTCATACAAAGCAAAAATCTTTTTTTTTCTAGCTATTCTTCTGCTCCACACTCCAGTCCAGTAGGTGGCAGTATTGCCTCAATTGCCTATAAATTCAAAAGAAGAAGAAATTCTCACAAAATGTTATTTCTGCAAAAGCAATTCATCAATTTTCGACCATTTCATGTTTGCAAGTTTACATAAACAATTTTAAAAACTGTGATTCAATTCTGAATCTAAAACTGACTTGACTATAACACCTGTCGCATGGCTCTAACCTGGAAGCCACTAAAAGCTAGCTAAAATTATTAGAAGGGATGTAAGTGTTGTGAGAAAAGGAAATAAAATATGCCGGAACTTCAGATTTCTCCGAATTCCAGTCCAAGAAACTGTCTTCACCTGTGAGTTAACTTAAAGGTAAAACCATGCCTCCTTACATCATCATGAGGAACACTTTATTACCAATAAGCCCTAATGTAACATGTCTGCTTCATGCCTCCCAGGAACCCCTATAATGGCCCAAACATGAGGAAAAGACTTGGAGTGAGGTCAGGACTGTACGGGGAGATGTGTCAATAACTCCCAGACGAGTAATGTGCAAGTGGTGTACAGTTTGTTTACAATTCAAATATTTTACTGCGGGTAAGAGTCTCATCACTGTACACCGTGCTTGAAAGAAGGAAAGTTCACTACGTTTCAGAAAGTCCCACTTTGACTTGAACACCCCTGGTACTTTATCAATTTCTTCAAAAGCAACAAACAATGTGAAAAATTATAAATAAAAATGTAAATATGCAATTTTATATGTTTTAATTGTCCCCCCCATAAAAAAAATTTTAAAAATGAGATGAGAGCTCAGATCCGCTGGGACCAGCGCAATACATTTATATTTTAATTGGCCGTATTAAGCATAAAACACAACAGGAAAAAAAGACTGAAAGCAGAAAACATACGCGTCAGCATTTCTTCCGTGAACATATATGCACATATAATCAGGCAGCAGCGTCAACGATGCCAGAGTCTCTTTGTGGTGTAAATGGGATCATCAAACTGGTAAGTGGAAAAAGACTCGAACTGCACCTTCAAGCAACGGCCTGATTTAAGTCTTTTTTTAAAAAAAGAAGGGGGAAAAAAAAAAAAACTCTGCAATTAATAAGCTCAGCACAGAGAGGAGAGGCGGGAGAAATAGACCAATCGGTGAACATCAATCAGCGGAAATAATACTTCTAACTTTTTTTCTAAAGAGTCAGACTTTAAATGGCATTACATATGTAGCGCTGCATGAAAAATTAATCCGGCGAAGCCTTGAAATGTCAGGGGTAATGATCAGCAGTGCGCTCACCTCTTTTGCCTTCTGCTTCAAACGAGCCTGCTCTGGGTCCTCCTGCCTCGAGCGACTCTGAGAGAGAGAGAGAGAGAGAGAGAGAGAGAGAGAGAGAGAGAGAGAGAGTGAGGGAGAGAGAGAAAGAGAGTGAGGGAGAGAGAGAACAGAGAAAGGTTAACATCTGTGGTGGATATTTGCTCCTCTATAGAGGTGTGCACTAAAATAG
The DNA here is from genome assembly GCA_013621035.1 of Clarias magur. NCBI lineage: Eukaryota > Metazoa > Chordata > Actinopteri > Siluriformes > Clariidae > Clarias > Clarias magur. Next base: position 478,422 of record QNUK01000348.1, on the reverse strand, counting down.
AGCTGAAATGGGCCACAGACGAGACGTCAAGGACAGTGTGTGCGCGTGTGTGCCTACACCGCCGGCGTTGCCCTCCGACCTGCTCTGATTATGCCCGTAACTACACAGTGGAGGGCTGATTCTAATCAAAAGATGATATTAAGAAATCCGCAGCACACGAACATTCACACACACACACACACACACACACCTGGCTCCTTTTGTTCAGAGTGATGTCCCTATAACCAGCGTGTTGTAAAATGAACACTGCCAGTGTGTGTATGCGATGTGACATGAGGAATAAGGCGGCATTATTATGTCTCTGAAGGAAAACACACACACACACACACACACACACACACACACACACACAGACATAACACACATACGCACAGCTTCTCAGTCAAAAATACAATACCTCAGTCAAAACACACTTCCTGGCCCATTGCGTTATGTAAACAACTCTCTAAAACACACATGCAGGCTAGACCACAACACACCATCACAACACTGTTGAAGTCTCAAATCAGTTTGGTCTGACATTATTATTAATTAATTCTCTGTAACACTTAGAATGGAAGTGCTCCTTCTAAAGTAACAACTTAAACAGGGACTTGTATACAGTCCTGGTATAATAAGAGAGGAAAACAGTCAGCAACATGGAACGTTTGTCTGCAATCCATTTGAAAACTCTCTCATTAGAGATTCCAACTCAACTGTTTACATAGAAGGCATTACATGCACAAAGCATTTAATCAGAATTTAACTTTTTTTGATGTAAACAGATTAAACTGAGATTAAACGTTAAAAAGTTTTTTTTTTTTTTTCACTGTTGAGGTTGCCAGATTGAATTACTTTTTATCATCTTGGTATAGAAAAACGTGTCCTCACTGTGGAATAGGATTACAGGTCGTCCCCTAATTACGAACCAGTTGCATGTTCATAAGTTCTGTCTGTTTGTAAGTCTGACAAAGTGAGTCTTATATATTCTTTCTGTCTTTAGACACTTTTTAGCCTTTTGCCGTAAAACTTCATTCAATCTCCATCATTTAATATGAAGAAATATAAGGTGTCTCAAGACCTTTGTATAATACTGTAAATCTTTGGCTTTAGTAATCTGGCAACACAGGTTGAAAGTTAGAAAAGATTTATTCAGGAGATGATGACCAAAACGAACAGGCATTGTGGCATACAGTATGAACAATCTTTGCCTTAGTGTTGGTATTTTTTAATTAATTAGCAATCACAGAAGCACACTGTCAGCTACGAAAAATAAATTAACAATATCACTGTAAAGTTTGCAGCTTTCTCAAAGAAAATACAAAAATAAAAGTTTATACATTTTGTTTTAAGGGTAACACATGATAATACTAAATGTTACTACATTTCTTTAACATCATAATGCCATAGAATTTTTAGGTCTTACATTAATTGGTCCAATACTAGTATGAGGCTGATCCCAGTTAAAAAAAAAAAAAAAAGTCAACTGTATGAATTCCTTTAATTGCACTCGATCTCTATCGAGGTCCCTCGTTTCGCTCTCTCTCTTGTGTTTATGATTTCTTTTTTTAACTGCCCCGAGGTGCTCAGAGGCACGGATTTTGTCATTACTCATCCTTACGGAGAGAAAGAGAGCGAGAGAGAGAGAGAGAGAGAGAGCTCTCTAATTGGCTTTAAATATATCAGGAGGTTCACGTTCTGGTCGCTACCAGGCTGAGAGAAGTGTCTCCGATCCGAGTCATATTTTAAAGAGACAGTGTAGGGGGGATTATTTTAGCTGGTTCACGTTTAAGAGGTCAGACTGAGCTGAGCAATGAGAGCGAGACAGCAGAAAGCAAGGACACAAATTAAGCGTGTGTGTGTGTGTGTGTGTGTGTGTGTGTGTGTGTGTGTGTGTGTGTGTAATGCCTAACCCATATACACTCACAAACAATTTTTGTAATAAAATAGCTGGATAAAATAAAAGTATAGTTGTGGAGTGGCTACAGATTCAACCTGTATGGCAATTAAAGAAACATATCAAGTAGTAAACAATTAGATAATACTAATTAGATGTAGATAAACGTAGTAAACGTAGATAATACTTAAAAGATAAGTCATTTTATATAACGGCAGACTGGAGCTAATTTATAGTTATTTTTGTAGAGGTAATGCTGCTTTTAGATTGCCCTGCAACTCTTTTCAGGAAAACGACAGCTTTTCATTTGTTTTGTTTCTTTTATATTGGAAACACTCAGTTGTAAACTTTACATGATTTACCAAGCTTTTTGTTATTGCTACTGTACTTCTAATCTGATTCATAAGTTTTCCTGGACTACATATTGTTGTCTGCACATTGCCTGACTTTACCTGTCTGATTTTAAAACTGTTTTGGACTTGCTTGCCTGCCTTATTAATTAAACCGTTTAAACCGCTTTTCCATCTCCAGTCCCCCTTTTGGACAAATCATTTCACTGATAACATGGATGCATAATGAGAACAGAAGTTTGTTTGATGTAATCCATTTCATTCTCCTTTTTTTTTTTTTGTTCATGGACACCCGACTTCCTATGATGGTTCTGACTTCCCTCCGGATGGGTTCCTACTACAGGGCTTACTTACTTACTTACTTGATGCCAACTTTCATGTGGAAAGCCTGAAGGAACCAAAGCCTCTGAAGAGAGAAAGTGGTTACAGTTCCATTGAGCAGTAAACTTAATCACCCTAAAGACACCCAAGCCTGGGAAACATCAACAAATTTGTTAAACTCCTAAGATAGATGTTCCAATGTTTCAGACACGAGTCTCCCTCAGAATTTTTTGCGGAGAGGGTAAGAGCTAGCATGTTGGTCAAACCCAGTAGGCCAACTATGAGATGGAAAGGGAAGAAGTGTTGCATCACTATGCTTGTGTTACTCGACCTCAGTGCAGCTTTTGACACTATTGATCGTAGTATTTTCCTTCACATATTAGAAAATGTAGTGAGAATTAAGGGAACGGCCCTCTCCTGGCTCAGATCCGATTTGACTGATCATTATCAGTTTTAACTGGTGACTATTCTGCATGTTCTTAAGTGGAGTTTGGTGTTCCACAGGGATCAGTTTTAGGCCCACTGCTTTCTTCTCTTTACATACTTCCTCTGGGCAACATAATTCGTAAGCATGGTATTAGTTTTCATTGTTATCCTGATGACACACAGTTATATGTCTCAGCAAAACCAGATGAGAAAAACCAGCTTACTAAAGTTGAGCAATGTGTGCAGGACATAATAGGCCAGATGGTAATTAACTTCCTTCTGCTTAATCCTGATAAGACAGAAGTTCTAGTCATCGGACAACATGCAGCTAGGCGCAAGATTTTTTATCACACTGTAACTTTAAATGGCCTTTCTGTTTCATCAAGTGAAACAGTAAAAGACCTGGGTGTGATTTATAGATCCCAGTCTTTCATCTGAATGTAGATAATATTACCCGGATAGCATTCTTTCACCTTCATATTGCCAAGAAAAGGAATATATTGTTACTAAACAATGCAGAAAAGACCTGGGTCTTTTCATGCTTTTATCACCTCTATGTTAGACTATTGTAACACCTTACTGTCTGGATGTTCAACTAGGTGCATAAACAAGCTTTAGTTAGTTCAGAATGCAGCAGCGGGAGTCCTCACTAGAACCAGAAAATACGAGCTCATCATCTCTATCTTATCTACACTGCATTGGCTCCCTGTGAAATTTCGCATCGATTTTAAAATACTTTTGACGCATCAAATGGTCTCACGCCTCAGTATCTGAGTGAACTGCTAGTGTCTTGCGATCTGCCACACCTACTTCGATCAAAGGATGCAGGTTGCTTGTCAGTACCACGTATTATGAAAACTACAGCAGGGGGCAGAGTGTTTTCTTACAAAGCACCAAAGTTATGGAATAGTCTTCCTATTAATGTCTGGGACTCAGACACAGTCTCAGTGTTTAAGTCTTGGCTAAAAACCTATTTATTTAGCCAAGCATTTTTGTAAATAGATTTGCCTTAAGTAAAGGAGTAGATCTGGGGGACTCATGGGCATATTATGGTGAACTGGTATATGTTTATATGCTGTCTTCCCCACTCTCATTGATCACTCAAGTTTGATAGGATGCATGCGGTGACTGGGGACGGTTCCACTTTTCCGGTCCTGGCCTCGGCTGATGCTGACAGCTGAGGAGTCGTGACTGAACTCGATAGTTCAGGACTGGAGTTTCCTATAGTCTACCTGAGCCTTCAATAACAAACTGGAATTCATATTAACTTAAACACATCTCCCGTTACACTGAACTCCCATACAGATCAATCCCTGCTATCCATTTTTACGCAAATGAGGGTGAGTTCCCTGTCAAGTCTGGTTCCTCTGAAGGTTTCTTCATACTGCCATCTCAGGGAGTTTTTTATTGCCACTGTTGCCGTCTTCCTCGGCTTGCTCATCAGGGACAATCTTATCATTTTGATTCATACACATTCACATTCATACAAACATAAATAATTCTTTTGATTGTCTAAAGCTGCTTTACGACAATGTCAATTGTTAAAAGCGCTATACAAATAAAATGAAACTAAATTTAATTAAATTGACGGTGAACTGATTGGTCGCTTTACATCTCAGGGAGCCCTCATGTTTCTTCCCTTTTAGTTATGCTGTCATAGTTAGTCCTACCGAAGTCCCTGTTTGCACTCTGCACTAAATATACATTCATCTCATACATTGTGTGACTATGACTATACCTGACTGTTATCTCTCCTAATCTTCTGCTCTCTCACCTTCTTTCTCTTCTCCTCTCTCCTTCTCCCTCTCTCTCTTTTTAACTCTTCTTGTCACTCTGTCGAGCTATACCTGTCACGTGTCACGAGTTGCCAGTGATCCAGACCCACTCTGCCTTTTGGACCTGCCTGACTAGTCTTCTGGTTGGAGATCTCATCGCATGGATGCCCCGCGTGGTCTGCTTGGGATGCGTGTGGTGACTAGGGACGGTTCCATTTTTCCACGATGACGGGTCTGGCCTCGGCTGATGCTGACAGCTGCTCTCTGAGGACTCATGACTGCAGTCACTCAATAGTTCAGGACTGGAGTTTACTACAGTCTACCTGAGCCTCCAATAACAAACTAGACCCCATGTTGACGTAAACACATCTCCTGTTATACTGAGCTTCCAGACTTCTAACACACTTCTACCAATCCCTGTTATCCGTTATCACTCAAATGAGGATGTTCCCTTGTGAGTCTAGTTCTTCTCAAGGTTTCTTCCTACTGTCATCTCAGGGAGTTTTTCCTTGCCACTGCAACATCAGTTGCAACATCCCATGCCATGATCAAGCCTGAGGCCTTTCAAGCCAAGCTCAGGCCTGAGACTGACAGAGGGGAGCCCATACTAAGCTCAAGCCTGAGGCCAATGGGGCAACTTCACAAGTCAAACTCACAAAAGAGTCTGTCATGGAGACCTTCCAAGCCAAGTTTAGAACAGGAGCAGATGGAACATTCTTCCACGCTACAATCGCACCAGACTCCAAAAAGAATGTTGTTGCTCCACCATCAGACTCCAGCATGGGCTCTCCTAAAGACATTGTTGCTCCACCACCTGGTTTCTTCAGCCCTGTCCTACAGCTGCTCCTCTAACCTTTGGGGCAAGAGTGGGTGCTTTGGACTATGCTTTACTCAGAACCCTAGGAATGGTATGGACAGTTTCCATAGTGGTGCAAAATCACATTAGTGTTTTGGGAGGTGTTTCAGGAACGTTAGAATGTGTTTCATATGCGTCAATGTGCATAGTGTATTTTCCCCCTTGTTCCGAGCTGTGCATATGCTGCTCATATTGTACATACAGCTACCACTCTTAGACTGCATTTGCATTTTGTCTTGGTTTGCCTTTGCATTTTGTCTTGGTTCATGTCTTGTCTCATCACTGGTTGTCTTCCTAGGGTGTCATGATTACTTTTAGCTCTTTTGCACTCACCTCCTTCATTAGTCTAGGTCTTTGAGTCCTTATGTTTCTTTACTCGGAGCAAAGTAAACGCTCAGTGTACATTTTACCCAGGTCACCAAGCTTATAATTATGGTAACTGGTATTCTGATATTCTGATATTATTTCTCCTTCTGTTTAATATTTTGCCTAGACCATGTATTGTTGTTTACTCATTTCCTCACTCTCTGGATGAATTGTTTCTCTGCATTCTTGATTAAAATATTTAAACTGTTTTTGAATCTGTGCCAGTCCCCTTTACCCTATGGCACTCAAGCTTTTTCATTTTTAGAAATTATTATTTTGTAATAAAAATATAATATTATAATGATACCCAATACAAGAACCTGTCCAAGAACAACTTTGCAGTAACATAGAGTACTGGGCAAAGGGCCTAGGCACACTGTGTTTTTCAGTACTTTCCTATAATTTTTATTATTATTATTATTATTATTATTATTACTACTAAAACGTTTCTGATTTTCAACATCAGTAATCCACCTCAAAATTAAAAGTTTAAATTAAAAGAAAAATACTTGTATGACAGAAAAGAAAGCAGCACATTATATAAGTCAACACTTTTGAGACTATAAAAAAATAAAAACAAAGGGAAGCTGCTGGGTTTTGCATGCAAAAAAGGAAGCACGTGCAACACTCAAGTGCTCAGGAGAACAGTGTGTGGTTCTGCTGGATGCTTAGTAAAACTTAGTAGCTAATTTCCTTATGAAACTTCACAAATTATACCGGAGACTAAAGGGTCTTCAAAACTTTGTCACACCAATTATTGACTTTGTTTAATTCATTATTGTGCTTTATAGTTTTTTATATAGTTTATATAATGGCATCCTTGCTCTACAGCATTAATTTGTATGCCATGTATATACAGTCATGGCCAAAAGTTTTGAGAATCACACAAATATTAGTTTTCGCAAAGTTTGCTGCTAAAGTGCTTTTAGATCTTTGTTTCAGTTGTTTCTGTGATGTACTGAAATATAATTCATAAGTTTCAAAGGCTTTTATCGACAATTACATGACATTTATGCAAAGAGTCAGTATTTGCAGTGTTGGCGCTTCTTTTTCAGGACCTCTGCAATTCGACTGGGCTGCGCTCAATCAACTTCTGGGCCAAATCCTGATTGATAGCAACCCATTCTTTCATAATCACTTCTTGGAGTTTGTCAGAATTAGTGGGTTTTTCTTTGTCCACCCGCATCTTGAGGATTGACCACAAGTTCTCAATGGGATTAAGATCTGGGGAGTTTCCAGGCCATGGACCCAAAATTTCATGTTTTGGTCCCCGAGCCACTTAGTTCTCACTTTTGCCTTATGGCGCGGTGCTCCATCGTGCTGGAAAATGCATTGTTCTTCACCAAACTGTTGTTGAATTGTTGGAAGAAGTTGCTGTTGGAGGGTGTTTTGGTACCATTCTTTATTCATGGCAGTGTTTTTGGGCAAAATTTTGAATGAGCCCACTGCCTTGGATGAGCAGCAACCCCGCACATGAATGGTCTCAGGATGCTTTACTGTTGGCATGACACAGGACTGATGGTAGCGCTCACCTTTTCTTCTCCGGACAAGCCTTTTTCCAGATGCCCCAAACAATCAGAAAGAGGCTTCATCCGAGAATATGACTTTGCCCCAGTCCTCAGCAGTCCATTCGCCATACTTATTGCAGAAGATCAATCTGTCCCTGATGTTTTTTTGGGAAAAGAAGTGGCTTCTTTTTGCTTCCCTTCTTGACACCAGGCCTCACTGTGCGTGCAGATGCGCTCACACCTGCCTGCTGCCATTCCTGAGCAAGCTCTGCACTGGTGGCACTCCAATCCCGCAGCTGAATCCTCTTTAGGAGACTTTCTTGGACGCCCTGAAGCCTTTTTAACAAGAATTTAACCTCTTTCCTTGAAGTTCTTGATGATCCTGTAAATTGTTGATTTAGGTGCAATCTTAGTAGCCACAATATCCTCGCCTGTGAAGCCATTTTTATGCAACGCAGTGATGGCTGCACGCGTTTCCTTGCAGGTCACCATGGTTAACAATGAAAGAACAATGATTTCAAGCATCACCCTCCTTTTAACATGTCAAGTCTGCCATTCTAACCCAATCAGCCTGACGTAATGATCTCCAGCCTTGTGCTCATCAACATTCTCACCTGAGTTAACAAGACGATTACTGAAATGATCTCAGCAGCTCCTTTAATGACAGCAATGAAATGAAGTTTTTTTCAGGATTAAGTTAATTTTCATGGCAAACAAGGACTATGCAATTCATCTGAGCACTCTTCATAACATTCCGGAGTATATGCAAATTGCTATTATAAAAACTTAAGCAGCAACCTTTCCAATTTCCAATATTTATGTAATTCTCAAAACTTTTGGCCACAACTGTACATATATGGAGTAGGAGTATTTTAAGCACCAAAACAGAGGGGTCATGAACTTTATTTAACAAAAATATAATCAATGGTAAATTGCTGAGCTGTAAGTGAAATAAAAACCTTCAAGATGTACTTTTATGGGAAGATAACAGTAACTCTACTTTTATGATGCCACAACAGCTGACATCATACTGTCTAATTATTGTCCTATGACACTATACCGAGTCATAATTTATTCCTTATGTAACATTATAAGCCATAAAAAAATACCACAACACCTTATTGTCTTATATAATTACTAATAGATCTATCATGTCCTACTTTATATTTCTTCATCATGTGCAGATTCCTGTCAGATTCATGGGTTTTGTGATAAAAAAAATAAAAAAATAAGCCAAACTGTATCTTGTCTTTGGTTTCATCCTGTGTGTGTCTTTACAATAAACAAATGAAAAAAGCAAGATATTCATTAGTGGCATACTGTGATCCACTCGGGTTTCTAAAGCAGGTTACAAAGTTTATGAATTCTGTGTATACCCAGTTTAGGGAGAGGTAATAATGAAACTGCAGTTCTTTTTGAATAACTGCAGACTTTTCTCTTACCTTGCTTATCATTTCTCTGAATGTGTATTGTGAAATCTTGCATGGCACACATGTCCAGGGACAATGAGTTAAGCTTTTGTATGTTAATGAAATGATCTCATGAAGCCTGACAACAGGAACAAACATACAGGTAGTCCCTGACTTACGAACGAGTTCCTTTCCTGGAGCACGTTCGTAAGTCCGATTTGTTCTCAAGTCCGACAAAGAAAATCGGTCCCCTTTCTCCATACTCAATACAAAAGGAAAGTAATCTTACAGTGAAATGTCAGTGTGTTGTGGTTTTAAATCGCGAGTGGAATCCAGGGTGACATTTTGTTTTAGAGCTGTTTTCCACTGTATTGGACTGTGAACTCTGTCGTTGAGGATTTTCCAAAATTAGGATTATTCACCATCAGAACAGCTTTACTGGACAGCCATTTTCTATCATCGTGCTTCCAGACTGATTCATTGAAACCAATGAAGCCGACTCATTCCCCCCCCTCCCCCCCCCCCCACGCACACATACAATATACTGGCCTTTAGACATTTTATATATTCACTTAAACACATTGAAAATATTGTATATACTCGTAAATACTGGTATCTGGGGCATTTCAGTATCATTTATTTTTACAGTACAGGTGAGCTACGTCCGCGATTGAACCAGAAGCAGAACCGTGGTCCGTTCGTATCTGCAGCAATTCACAACTCAAATGTTCATAAGTCGAGGACTACCTGTACTGAATTATTTCTTCTCGGTTCTTACAAATCAGCTTTAAAATGAATAACTAGAAAATACTCGGGAAGAACTATCATCAGTGTTAAACCCTTTGACCTGCTCTTCACTCTGACCGACTCAGACTTTGGACTTTTCAACATCCTGCGAAAAGTATGACCGTAAATGCACACGTGACGGAGTTTACCATACGTAGCTCATATTGGACTCACTTTGGCTGCTTTGAGGAGGATCTCTCTCTCCTGCTCGTCTTTCCTCTGTTTCTCCAGCCGCTCTAAATGCTCGAAGAATTTGAGCTGAGAGCGGACGTCTGACGTCTGCTCGTACCACTCCTCATCCTGGAAACACAAAACAGAGAGAATAAACTGAGACAGGAAAACTGGAGAGAAAAGTTTAGATAGATTCAGAAAAAAAAAAAAAAAAAACATTTTGTTCCTCTTAGACTTTTGTTTATAACTCGCATCTAACGTGCCACCGAAACCTCTGAGAAGTCGGGGGGAAAGAAAGTTTGTGGGCAAACAAACTGTTAACACTATAATTAAGCGTGTTTATTTCAGAAAAGCACCCTCAATCATCAGCTCTCCTGTTGCTTCAATCTTTCCATCTTTTTGCTCAGTTTGTGTGTGTGTGAGGGGGATCACAGTGACGCTAACTGAAAGACCTTTGTGATCCATTCCCTCTCTCTCTCTCTCTCTCTATTTGCGGTGCACCGAGATGCTGTGCTTGGTTCAGGACTCATGGTTCGCACCGTTTATTTTATTCCCCCTCCTCTACTGATGTCACAGTGTGGCTTCACAGGCTCAGGGCCTCGCACACTTCTATCGCACCTCATTTAAAAACCACAACAGAAGAAGAAAAGATCTGTGGATGCGCAGATCGAGTCGTGAGCGGCGAGCCTCTCTGCAGTCCTGCTCGCAAATAAACAACTTAATAAATAAAAACCGGCTTTCAACTCATCCTGTCTCGCTTCTTTCTTCCCCAGCAGTCGGAGGATTGTTTGGCACGTACGCTGGGGCCTACAAACAATCCCGAGAACACACAGAGACTTTCTATTCGCTCTCGGATGAATGTTTATCCGTCTCCTTTTGATAAGTTTGATAAGATGTGCGTCCCTCCGGGCCGGCATCTCAACAGAACTTCATTCCACTTTTTAAATCTCATCCGGTACCGAGTGGTCTAGTGCTAACGTGCTTCTGAGGTATTTATGCCGAACTTGAAGACGCAACTTGCATGGAAAAGGATCAAATTATACACAGGATTACCGGAAACGTCGAGTTTCTCAAATCTGAACCGTATGAACACGTTTAGTGCCTCATAAAAGCTGCTGAAAACTATTCTGGCTTTTGAGTTGTTTATGATGAAGTTTCCAAGAAACAAGGACGTAGAAGACACAACATCAGAACACACACACTCACTGTAATTGAATATTTATAAATTTGGAACTTTGCTAGGTTTGTTAAAATACATTCCAGATATCAAGTTCTAGTTTAGAGGGATGTTTCCTGCTCGCCTGCAGCTACTGAAGGTTCAGCTCCATTCAGAGGCTTTGAGACGCTTTTTTGAGGAAAAAACGAAAACTGAAAAAAAAAAAACGTTTAATAAAGACATTCTAATTTTTTTTTAAACATTTCAGAGAATTTAATTATATTCTAAAATGTTAAAATGAAGTAATGGAATGGTGGCTTGGTGGTTTGCGCTGCTCTCCTCTAAACGTTGTGATGCCCTTGAAGAGAAGGACAGATTTTTCTTTTGCCAAAAAAAAAAAAAAAAAAGAAAGAAAAATCCCACAATGTATCTGAAAAACAGCAGAATATTTAAACATGTGAAACCTGAGACTCTTGAGTGGCCTCCTGCTCCTCTAAAGCTTCTGGAAGATTGGGATGAAAAAAAATCACTTCTCAAATATTTAGATTTGAGAAGACATGTTAGGACCAACAAGAAGATCTGCTGGTTTTATTAAATCCAAACGTTTCCATGTTTGTACAATACGATGGGGACCCGTGTCCTGCTCTCATCCAGTCTTCTCTCTGTCTCCTTCCTACCTTATTGGAGTCCATCCTGTGCTGGGCGATGAAGGACACTTTTTCCAGAACGGTCCTCAGCCGTGTCTGTGTGGCGTGAGCGATGAAGTTTACCGCCTCCAGAGGAACCTCCGTCACCCCGAACTTCTTAGCTAGAATACATGGGAAGAGAGGATGAACATTAACACCAACTCTGTGTGTTTATAAGACGTTGATGAGGCGCGCACATCACACCTGCTTCACTGTAATTTTGTCCTTGTTAGTCCTCCGTACTCATGTTTAGTTCCTCATTGTTGCCGGGTCCTTCAGTTTAATCCATCAGACTTTTAATTCAAATCAATTTAAGTATTAAACAATAGGCATCTTTATGTTGTGATATTGTACACGTTAATGTACAACAACACTTCACCAAATCACAAAAATAAATGTCACTATACATTGGAATTTTTTTTTTTTTTTTTTAACAGCAAACCCAACACAGGATGCAAAATTACTGTTACCAATCCAGGGTTGATTATTTCCCAATAACAGTGCATCATGGAGCATTTTATTCCTTCTATACATCCAATATTTAAATTCTTTATCACTAAAGAGCATGTCTATTGGTTTACAGTCACATTTAGATATGCCATCCATTTATCATTAACTGATTAATTCCTGTGAAGAATTCAACCAATTAAAAATCTATTAACCAATAATGTTTGTTTTGCATTATATTTCTCACATGTCTATTAACTTGCACATTATAAAAGGAAGCACTTTCAGTTCAGGTAGTGCAGCAAAGAGAAGTTTTTGGTTTAGAACAAAGGCCGAGATTTTGATCCTTGAGAGCATTATTGCTTTCTAGGACTTTATTCATTTGTCTTATATAACTGCTTTCTGCTGATTGTCTCAGTAAAACTCTTTAAATACAACATCTTGTTATTATTAATCATTCATAATTAATCGATTATTGCATGAGTTCCTTTTATCACTTACTCTACAGTATTAGTATTACAGCTTCTGTTTATTTATTTATTTTCTTTAAGCTATTTTTTTCTTCTTTTTTTATATTCATATTTAAATAGAAATTGCAAAATACTGTATATTGCAAAACCACAATGCTCTCTGTAATAATATCTTTTATGTGCCAAAGGTAAAGCTGTAAGCTTTTAAAAAGCTCAGATACTGGAGACTCCTTCCATAAATGTTAAATATAGTGTTAAAAAAGTAACTAGTTCACAGAAAAATATTACGTCACCATAACGAACAAGTGCATTATATTCCATATATTTCACTGAATATACTGTATATTTTTTTATATTCATATTTTATAGCAAATTTTTACCTTTTCTTCACTGCTGCTGGCTTCTGAGAGCAAACAAACAGATTTCATTGTATCACTACAATGACAATAAAGCCTCTTCATCTCTTATCTTTTCATTAATATAAAGCTCTGATTTGAAACACGACTATATCTACTGTCAAAGCTGCAGGTTGAGAAAATAAATCGACACAATCACTGAGACTTTAACAGCACAGCAGCGTTATAGAAAACACTGCAATCTCTCACAAACCAAACTGGCACAGATCAGCACAAACAAATGACACGGAGTATATTTGATTCATTTTTACATGCAACTTGTAGCGTAAGTATTACAGTTCTGTTGAAACCTAACTATGTTTAATATAAACTACAACGAGTATGAAACAATCTGCAAAGAAGAAAACAATTTTTTATCACATGGCAGCTATTGACGGAAAATTTTAAACTCTAATTAAAAAGCTTCCTTAAAGTGTGTGTGTGTGTGTGTGTGTGTGTGTGTGTGTGTGTGTGTGTGTTAGTTATGGCGCCATTCTGCACTAATTAGGCTTACCAACAACGACTAAAATTTTCAGTTACTACATGTCACGCTTTTTTCTTTCATTTCCAAATTAACATAATTTTTCCTTCTTCTGTTCTTTTAAGTAAATCGCAGCAATTATTTAAACCGGCCGTTGCGTACGTACAAGCCGCTCTTCCAAACTCGAAAACATTCGCGACCACAAAGGGATAATGAGCGGCATAACACAAAACCGGGGCAAAAGGCTTTTTAAGGGGAACAGTAAAAAGTTAATCATGCACTGGCATTTCCTGCAGCCGCCGTTCCAAAAGCCCCGAATAACTCACAATCACGAGCCATGGAAAAGGAACGAGGTCATGTTGCAGCTCTGAGACTGGGGATACAATGATTTTTTATCTCGCCTATCAATAAGTACCGAATCCTGGTTTACAATATTGGATTAATAATGATGTTTAAATGTAATCAAGTGGACTACAGCATACTCGTAGTTGAGATCTCGCTCAGCATGGACTGCATGTTTAATAGGATGAAAGGTTTTTATTAGACTGCTGATTTAACAAAAAGACCCCGTTGCTCCTCTGGTGCATACAGCATTATATGGCACGTACTGCGTGTAGTTCAGGCATTGTGTGCGAGTTGTGTGTGATCACTCTCTTTATGTGACTGTAGACAGCACCTCAGACAGCTCCAGCTGAGAGTGTGTGCCATGTTCGGGCGCACAGCAGGGACACCAGCACTGACCCGTCACAGCCTAAAGCAGCGGTCACTGTTCAAATCGCTATACAAGCCTCAGTATTTACATTACTGTTAATCTGTGTGTGAGGCAAAAAATACACATTTATGACTAAATAAATCTAAATATATTCATATCAATAAAGTTTCACACACAGTGAAATCTAAAATATTACCCAGTCAATTGTTTTTTTTCAATTTCTGTGGCTGTCAGGTCCAGTGAGGGAGGCGTGGCCTAAGTGCAGATCAGTCCCAATGAAGGAGGCGTGGCCTATGTGCAGATCAGTCCCAATGAAGGAGGCGTGGCCTATGTGCAGATCAGTCCCAATGAAGGAGGCGTGGCCTATGTGCAGATCAGTCCCAATGAAGGAGGCGTGGCCTATGTGCAGATCAGTCCCAATGAAGGAGGCGTGGCCTATGTGCAGATCAGTCCCAATGAAGGAGGCGTGGCCTATGTGCAGATCAGTCCCAATGAAGGAGGCGTGGCCTATGTGCAGATCAGTCCCAATTAAGGAGGCGTGGCCTATGTGCAGATCAGTCCCAATTAAGGAGGCGTGGCCTATGTGCAGATCAGTCCCAATTAAGAAGGCGTGGGCTAAGTGCAAATTATTCCTAATGAAGGAGGTGTGGCCTAAGGATAGATACTTTCCAATGAACTTTATAGCCCCGTAGACTCCCTCTGCCAATGTATTGATGAAATCAACATTTGGATGTGCCAAAATTTTCTTCAGTTAAACAAGGGGAAACTGAATTGCATTTGGAAACAAAGATGAAGCTCTGAAGGTGAATGCATACCTTCACTCTAGGGGTCAAACAACTAAAAATCAAGTTAAGAATCTTGGGGTGATTCTGGAGACAGACCTTAGTTTCAGTAGTCATGTCAAAGCAGTAACTAAATCAGCATACTATCATCTCAAAAACATGGCAAGAATTAGATGTTTTGTTTCCAATCATGACTTGGAGAAACTTGTCCATGCCTTTATCACCAGCAGGGTGGATTATTGTAACGGTCTCCTCACCGGCCTTCCCAACAAGACCATTAGACAGCTGCAGCTCATCCAGAACGCTGCCGCCAGAATTCTGACTAGAACCAGAAAATCTGAGCACATCACACCCGTCCTCAGGTCCTTACACTGGCTGCCTGTAACATTCAGGATAGATTTTAAATTACTTTTACTTGTTTATATTCACTCAATGGCCTAGGACCTAAATACATTGCAGATATGCTCACTGAATATAAACCTAACAGATCACTCAGATCATTAGGATCGAGCCAGTTAGAAATACCAAGGGTTCACACAAAACAAGGGGAGTCCGCTTTTAGCTATTATGCTGCCTGCAGTTGGAACCAGCTTCCAGATGATATCAGATGTGCAAAAACACTAGTCACATTTAAATCTAAACTTAAAACTCATCTGTTTAGCTGTGCATTTATTGAATGAGCGCTGTGCTACTATACGTCCGAACTGACTGCATTATTTTTGTTTATTTAATATTTTTAACTAATTAAATATTTTTTAATATTTTTTTTATCATTATTTTCTTCTCTTTTATGTAAAGCACTTTGAATTACCATTGTGTATGAAATGTGCTATACAAATAAACTTGCCTTGCCTTGCCTTGAACGAGGCGTGGCCTTAGTGCCGATCACGCCCAATGAAAGAGGCGTGGCCTAGGGCAGATCATTCCCAATAAATGACATGTGGACATGCAGATCAATCCCAATTAAGAAGGCATGGCCTAAGTACAGATCATTGGACTTAGTCACTAAACTACCTATAAAAGGAGGCGTGGCCTAAGTGCAGATCATGCCCAATGAAAGAGGCGTGGCCTACGTGCAGAACAGTTCCAATTAAAAAGACGTGGCCTAAGTGACGCATTAGCATTTCCAATGCAGGAGGTGTGGCCTATGTGCATATCAGTACCAGTGAAGGAGGCGTGAGTTAAGTGCGGATCATTACCAATTAAGAAGGCGTGGCTTACGTACAGAATGGTACCAGTGAAAGAGGCGAGGCCTAAGTGCCTACAAGCCGCAATAAAGGAGGCGTGGCCTAAGTTACCACCAGTCTCAGTAAAGGAGGCGTGGCCTCTACACAGGTGCCAACACTGTTAACAAGACAAATCCTTAATCAGGCAGGAAGAAGACAGAACAGAGCCTGGACATCCGAGTGAAGGTGACAGAGTCACCGGCCTCCCTCTGTCCACTGTCACCTGAGACCTTAACTCACCCAATCACTGACACACCACCAGCAGGGGACGCAATGTTCTTAAACTCACTCACACACTCACACACCACACGTTCCTCAGTGCTTGAGGGTACACACTAAACCACGAGGAGCTGCAATGCAAACAGACTGCTGCCTCGGGATTCATCTTTTCCAACACCGGAGCGCAGCTGGAACTTTGTGAAAAGTGTGTGAAAAGGACAGGAGTGAAGGATGATGGGAATAAAATGGGTGTATAAATTGAGTGTGTAATTCCAAAGAAAAGACTAGAGGAGAATTAAAAATATTACATTAGTGTCAAGTTAATCCCTGTAACTCCAGCGGTATTGTTGTTACCATAACAACAGTAACAAATGACTACTCCAGAGTTGAGACAGAAATGATGTGTATAATTATAAACCTCACTGTGTGAAAAGGTGGACAGAAAGTGTCTTATAGTACAGAAGATTAAGTAATTACATTCATTCTTTTAACTCAATAAAATATTTTATTTTTATGAGCACACAATTGTGTGTGTGTGTTGTGTCTGTGTGCGTCTGTGTGTGTGTGTGTGTGTGTGTGTGTGTGTGTGTGTGTGTGTGTGTGTGTGCACGCCTTACCCGTCTCCAGTATGCGCCGATGCAGTAGGCCCGTGGGCAGGAAGGCCTCATCTTTACAGGAGCGGATCTGCGTGCCCACCAGCTCCGAGTTGGTTGCTAAGATACGAGCGCTCTCCTCGCTCAAGTTTACCCCGGCCATGGACGCAACGTCATTGATGTCATCATCGTCTCTGAAAGACAAAATACAACACCTGAACACACCTGAACACGGGCTGTGACTCCACCCGAACACACCTGAACACGATCACTCCCAACTGAACACACCTGAACACGATCACTCCCAACTGAACACACCTGAACACGATCACTCCCAACTGAACACACCTGAACACGATCACTCCCAACTGAACACACCTGAACACGATCACTCCCAACTGAACACACCTGAACACGATCACTCCCAACTGAACACACCTGAACACGATCACTCCCAACTGAACACACCTGAACACGATCACTCCCAACAGAACACACCAGAACACGATCACTCCCAACTGAACACACCTGAACACGATCACTCCCAACTGAACACACTTGATCACTGTTGTTCTTACCTGAATACACTTGGACATATTTATCTCTCTCACCTGAACACACATGGACCGAACAAACCTTAACACTGTCTGTGCTTCTGTTTTCTGAACAAACTAAGACATTGTCTGTTTTCTTCATGTAAACATACCTGTAAACATATTCTGTCCTCTTCACCTGAAGACACCTGAATACTTTTTATTCTTTTTACCTAAACAAATCTGCACACCTAAACACATCTGGACATGTTCTGTCCTCTTCACCTAAAGAATTCTGGACACTGCTTGTCCTTTTCACCTGAACACTTGCTGTTCTTCCTCACTTAAACACATCTGGACACTGACTGTCCTCTTCACCTGATAAATTCTGGACACTGTCCATGCTTTTCACCTGAACACATCTGGACACTGTCTGTTCTATTCACCTGATAAAATCTGGACACTGTCTGTCCTTTTCACCTGAAGACACCTGGACAGTTTCTGTTCTCTTCCGTTCTTTTCACCTGACAAAATCTGGACACTGGCTGTCCTTTTCACCTAAACACATCTGGACACTGCCTGTCCTTTTCACCTAAACACATCTGGACACTGTCTATCCTCTTCACCTGAACACCTCTTGGCAGTGTCTGTCCTCTTTCACCCGGACACTGTGTCTCTCACCTAAACTCACCAGAACACATCTGGACAACACCACTCTCACCTGAACACACTACATCTGAACTACACACCTCCTCTATAGTGACACATACAGTATAGTGACAGTGTAGTGACTATAGTGACACATACAGTATAGTGACACACCTGAACACTTCCCATCACTCTCACCTGAACACACCGGGACAATCTCACCCACACTTGTACACACAAAGACACTTGTACTCCCACTTGAACACACACTTAGGAACACAATCAGGGCCTTTCTCCTCTCCATGTTTCCATGGCACATGTGTCCTAATTGTCCCGTATGACCAGGGGGTCTCATGAAGACAAAAGGTCATCGTTCTCTGCTTTCTTTTCTGTCCACTGGTCCTGACAGAGACTCCTGAGCTCTGCTTGTGTTCCTGCCCCCATGCTGGAGCTGCACAGCTACGCTTCCCCTTTGCTCAGTTCTTCAGAGGGTGTATGAGTCCTGACACCGCAGTGGGAGGCTGACACTCACAATTAGAGACCTTATTGAAGACCGGGATGCTGCACAGCCCTAACACCCCCGTCCCCCAATGCTCAGTGGTGAAGCTGTAGGTGAGGATCTGGAGATTATACGCAAGGGTGCTTATACTTTTTTGTATTACTTTACTCTGGACTCAGAACCACACTATTTGAATTCAGGGGAATTTGTTTCTTCTTCATCCGCTTTATCTTGGATATTCAGCATATCCACACACACACTCATACTCACGCTCAGCCTACCTGAGTGTAACACAGTCAAAAGTTTGGACACAAGTTTATTTTCTATGTTCTAGAACATTAATTCATCTTCTATACTGCTTATCCTCTGTCCACAGGGTCGCACGGAGGGGGCCTAGGAGACTTAGGGCACGAGGGAGGGTACATCCTGGACAGGGTTCCAACCCATCGCATGGGTAATTTGGAAACCTAAGAAGAGGAGACTGGAGTACCCACTGGAAACCCATTAAGCAAGGGGAAAGCATGCATATTCCATGCACACAGACTGAAGGCAGTAATCGAACCCTCACCCCTGAAGGTGCGAGGCCACTACAACATTGTGCGGCTCACAAAACAATAATGGATTTTTTTAAAACTATTAATTAACGTTTAATAGTGTTTGCATTTGCAAAACCCATCAAGCACCATGATGAAAAGTTCACCAGAGGGGAAGTTCATTTTACTCACCAACACTCATCATCCCTACCACTTAATCCTGTATTCAGTGTCACGGGGGGGCCTGGAGACTATTCCAATTTGGGAACGCCAATTAACCTAACCTACATGTCTTTGGACTGTGGGAGGAAACCGGAGTACCCAGAGGAAACCCACCAAGCACGGGGAGAACATGCAAACTCCATGCACACAGAGACGGGAATCGAACCCGGATCCTGGAGGTGCAAGGCGACAGCGCTGACCACTACCCCACCGTGCCCCCATACAGTCGCTCACTTTACCAGCCTCAGAAATCACCAATCAACATACAACGCCTCAGATTAGAGCCGTTATGAAAGCTTTACAGAGCGTACATAGCAGAAGGATCTCAATATCAACTGTTCAAAGAAGATTATTGCATATTTTGGACGCATTCAGTATCGTTTTACAGTGCAGAAAGAAATAAAAATCAGGAACGACCACGGTATGTTCAAACTTTTGACTGGTAGTGTACATTATGAACTTTTCCTGTGTTCCTCTGTGCTTTTTTATTTTTTTATAAAGCATAATATTTCATCTGAAACGCTTTTGCTTGTTCCAGCGTTATTTAAATCGCATAGCAGGTAGATAAATCTCAGTTAGAGCAATAACCGTAAAGCTAAATAATCGTGACAAGACAACACTTCTGTGGGGAAATAAGTGAAAACAAATCTAAAACATCACACTTCATGGTGAAATGATGTGATTACTGGATGTGCCTTCTTGCCGTTATAACGGGACAGGATTTTCACCTCCTGTCATTTATTTGATTTGGAACATTCAGTACACCGCTAGTTCTAACTTTCTCAACTCGTGGAGTGTTTTAAACGGCTTTTATTACAGTTTGAACACCACACGGAAGAAAAAAAGAAAGAAAGTGTCTCGTCTAATAAGTAAATCTTTGAATTTAAGGATGACTGTGTGTTATGGGATTGTTTGGTGAAGCTGAGATCTGTCTTTAAATGAAAGTAAGACAGCGTTGGCTTTTTCAGGTTAGACTGAGACTTTTTCTTTCCTTCGTTTAAATATTCCTGGGTTCATAATTCATAATCGCAGAGTTTTTAAACAGAAGCCTTCAACCAAAAATGCCTAACTGGAAGCGCGCAGTGTTGGACTACTTCTTGTTTGTGCTGTAACGTAAGATCAATAATAGTCCAATGTAATATTTAAAGGAATTCGACAGCCTGAGGTGATAGGGTTTACTTTTTCAGGAGTCTCGATGTTTTTCATTAAAAGCCATTAATAAATAAGATTCAATAGTGATGTTTTGAGGAAATGCACCGTTTCAGGTTTCAGACTGAATCCCTAATGCACTTTACGGATTGATTCGTTTCCCATCGGTATCTAGCAAGGAAGTGTGTGAGGTGCTTGGGATATCTGTTCGCTTGCTGATTTATAAAACGTAAGCAGCTCCGCTCCTGTGCACGGATGAACCTCTATCGTGCTTTCGCTTCCCGCGGTGAAGCCAGAATTTCTCGAAATATGAGTAAACGGAACAAAAATAAATAAATAATCACGTCTCTGCTCCTTCTCAAGCACTGCTGCTTTGCTATGGTTGCTACGGTGACGTGATCAGACCTGGCCAAACTATCATGATGCAAATGTTTCCATGGTTCTTTGTGGAACTTCATCGTCTGCTTCATCTCAAAAAGGTCTACTGCTGGGGAGAAAGAAAGAAAGAAAAAAAAAAAAAAAAAAACGATGAATCTATGTATAAACTCTGAATCGGGACAGAGGACAATACGGCGTTAGAGGGTCATGGAAGCTTTTGGACTAAAAAAAAAAAAAAAAAAGCGCCAGTGGGAAGAAAGGTTGCTGCTACACGCAGCCCTGACAACTTAATTAGCGCAGCTGCTAAAGATTTATTGGTTCAGCAATCAGTGCCTGTAGCTACGGCCCGCCTCAGGGGTGGATGCACACGGCCATAATGATGCACTCGGTGGCCCGGCCTGACCACAACACAAACACACACACATACTGTACACGTGCGCACGCATAGGTCTGTTCCCAAAACTACCACCACAGATGTAAGTCATGTCAGGGCAACCTACATACACACAAACCTCACCATGTTGGTTTTGCACAAGTATGGAAAGTGTTGATTATCCTTTCCTACTGATAAGTACACACTGTTTACACCTTAGTGCTGGTGAATTCTGGATTCCGATTGGTCAGAAGGCGCTGATTAATTTTCTACAGCTGTAGTTTTGTGTCATTTGCACACACACACAAAATTAATGCACTTTAGCTTCTATAGTCTAACAAAACCTGATTTCATGATTTCAAAATGAACTCTTTTGTCATTTTTAGATTTTCGAAGGCAGCACGGTGGCGTAGTGGCTGGCTCTCCGACTTTGCACCTCCAGGGTCGAGGGTTCGATTCCTGCCTCGGGGTCCGTGTGCATGGAGTTTGTATGTTCTCCCCGTGCTTGGTGGGTTTCCTCTGGGCACTCTGGTTTCTTTCCAAACACAAGAAGATTAGGCTAATTGGCATTCCCAAATATCCCTGACTTATGCCCAAAGTCTCCAGGCCCCATGAAACTCACACTCAGCAGTATTGAAGATGAATAAATGTGCTAGATATTCTAGAAATTCAGATGCATCTAGAATGTGAGTGTGTGTGTGTGTGTGTGTGTGTGTGTGTACTAGCAAAAAGACACCTGCTTTTTGTTCTTTTTTTATTTTTGTAAGCCAGTTAGATTTTTCTCCTAATGTGACCTCATATAAGTAGACCCCGCCCCCTGGCTTGGTGCTCAGCTCTGCTGTTCTCCCAGAGGTGTGGCTCAGGTGTGGCTCAGGTGTGGCTCATTCACCTGCATTTATCACACAAATGTGCGTAGAAACAGTATATTCATATTATTTTACATTATTTATACCTCATTAAGCGTATCATAATTTGCTTTTAAAGGCTTAACTTTATTAACTCTTTTCTCGTTGCAAGTTTTTCTTGTCGCTTGTTTTTTGTATAATCTGTGAACCAGCTGCTGTAATAATACAATATTCCTTTGGGATTAATAACGTAATCTATCTATCTATCTAGATACTGAAATGCTGCCTTTGGAGTAGGAGTGAAATAAATAGAGTTTACACACACACACACACACACACAGACTATGGGGAAGCTCGGAGATCTGGGTCTGCTTGTTAAGGAAATAGTAAAAAATGTGAAATTGTTTTTGTAAAAGTCTCTGATGTGAGCACTTTGTAAGTGTACTGTGCTTAGCTGAAAACGTCTTTGGATTTCGAGCGGTGTGCTTTCTGTTTCGTAGTAACATTCAGATTCAATTATCTGTCACATGGACTTTACGGCGCAGTGAAATGATGTTTTTTGTATTTCTCAGTTAGGAAGCTGGGCTCAGAGCGCAGAGGGTCAGCCAGGATTCAGCGCCCCGGAGCGAACAGGCTTAAGGGCCAGGGCTCAAAGCCTCAACAGTGGCAGCGCGGCGGTGCTCGGCCTTGAACCCTCACAACCTTTCGCTCAGCAATGCTTAACCGTTTCAGCCACCACTGCCCTCTATCCTATATTTGTGTCACCTTAATATCAAGGTCTTGCTGATTTTTTGAAAATGTTTTTATTAACTTTGAGAAAGAAAGAAAAGTGTCCATATACAGTATGCTATATTCAGTATTTACTAATAACAGGAACCAGCTTGTTTCATGGACATCAGACATACTGTAACTATAAACCTACAAAATCTGCAGTGTGTTATACTGATAATGAACAACAAATTGCCGTTGTATATGTGGAATAAACCACTTCAGGATGTTATGCAAAGGCTTTATTTCTTATATTTATTACACCTTTAGGTTTAGGAGTGTCGATGTATAGACTTTATGAAATATTAGCACAAACAAAAACGAGTATGTAAGCACAGCGGGTTATAATACAGCGTTTCTCGATCTGGAAAACAAACTACTACATCAGGCATCACTAAATGGCGGGCAGTGCGAATATGCAAATGATTAATATACCGGTCGCTCGACATATCCGATCGATGCGAAAGCTCATCCGTTATGAGATGAAACGTATGCAGCACTCCGAGCTGAGGACGCGTAAGAGACCTGAACCGAGAGCCAGGTACGAAAGAGCAACCGGAGTCCTTTCACATTCATTTACACCCCAGCAACATGCAAATGAACATTCACTAAATATTATACAGTATTATTTCATATAATTATGAAATTATTGATGTTTTTTTGTGTTCCATAAAAATACAAGACAATTAATATTCAAACTGTCCACACTTTTAATGTAGTTACTAAAAACTGACAATAAATGTTATTGAAATGCTATGGAAATTTTCAATTGCTTATTTTATAGACTTCCAATGACCGCATACGGTATAAATAGAGATCGGAACACCGAACACCATCATGAGATTCGGACCTCAGCTCGAAGAAATGTTTTTTTTTATTGACCTTATAACATTTTACTTCAGTGCCCCTGTACAGTAGGATTCACTCAGGAAGCATACAGCATCTGTCAAAACTCCAGGGAAGTTTTGACACCCCAGCACCATCCATACTTCTATGCACATTTACTCAGTACCCAGTCGGGCTGCACACTTAATCGAAAAAATCATGATCTTGATTCATGCATACTGTACATGCGATCTCACTTCTGAATGACGGCGATTTTTTTTCCCTGCATTCAGATCACGCTTGCTCATTTACAGCTTTCCAATATTGTCTCGCGCTCAATATCACGTCGCTCGCTTGCTCGCTCAATTCCGGCCAATCAGAGGCCAGAGGAGGAACAGCACCAGCCAATCAGAAACTGGAGGGTACATTCTGACGAACTGTTTCTGACTGGCGTCAAACCATTCCGATTTCTTCTATTCTTGTGTTCTGTACATTAGTTAATATTTAAAAAAAATTTTATCAGAATAAGAAAAATGTCTCACACACACACAAACACACACACGCTAAAAACTAAAATACATACTACAGTAAGAAGACTGTTCTATCTGGGATATATCTCACTGTATTAATCAGTTAAACCTGCCGCTTTTATTCCAGCTGTTACACGGAGCCTGTTTCACTGAGACGAGATCAAAAGCTACATACTTGTATACTAGAAGTGTGTTAAAACCGAGAACGAATAAAACCTTTGACAATAATAAATTCTATACTGTAAACTCACTCACTCACCATCTATATTGCTTTATCCTGTATTCAGGGTCACAGGGGGCCTGGAGCCTATCGCAGGAAACTTAGAGCACAAGGCGAGGTACACCCTGGACACACTACGGACAATTTGGTAACGTCAGTTAGCCTAATCTGCATGTCTTTGGACTGTGGGAGGAAACCGGAGTACCCGGAGGAAACCCACCAAGCACGGGGAGAACATGCAAACTCCATGCACACAGAGACGGGGAAACGAGCCTGGCCGGACATCGAACCCGGACACTGGAGGTGCAGGGCGACAGTGCTAAACACTACACCACCGCGCCACCCACACTCTAAACTGCACAGTTAATTACAAACTACCAAACAAACTCTCTGCGACATTGACCTTATGCTGACAATAATAATAATAATAATAATAATAATAATAATAATAATATAAACAAACACATATGATGATAAACTACTGTAGTTGGCTGAGTGTCCAAAAAGCACAGGTGCTGTTTATTAGTTATTTTTATTTATTCTTGTTAACAATAAAAGCTTTCGAAAATAAGGAACAGCAGCATTTTTGTTTAGTAGAAAGTTTTTTTTCTCTCTGTTTTTGTTTTGATTTGTTTACTTGAATGCAATAATGTTTTTCTAGAAAAAATGCGATTCTCAATTCCCGTTGGAAAAAAATCGCGCTTCACATTTTGAACAGGAATCGTGCGGCCCTGGTGCACAGTTACTATTCACACACACTGTATGCTACAGACACAGACACTCAGCAGCAGCAGCAGCAGCAGCATTGCATCAGCTCGGGCTGATTTAGGCAGCGGGAGGAGAAAAAAATCTCAAACATAAATAAATAAGACACCTGACTTTAATTTACACCGAGCTGTCTCTGGGAAAACAGCAGCACATGCTAGTGGACTCCAGGGCTATCGACTTATACGTCCAGCTCTTTCCGCGACGTGCGTTCTAAAAAGGAAGGATGGAGAAGTGAAGAGACACGGGGCTGTTAAAGAGGACGGAGTGCGAGACGAGGAGGCTGTCAGGAGAGAAAAACAAGGGAAGACGAGCGAGCTTACACGGCCGGATTTTTCCTCAGAGAGTCGCCTGTAGCCAGACGCTGCAGCTAAGGCCAATGCTGCCCCCATGTGTCTGCCTGGAGTATCACGCTGTCTCTAACAGCTGTATCTCTCTGGACCTAACATCTGTATATAATACACAACCATGCTAAATATACGCACGAACATAATTTAGCCTCTAGTGTGACATTTAGCACTGTACAGAAGCTCGGGATTCCTGGACCAGACTCAAGATCCGCCATTAAATTACTAATGAACACTTAGCTGTATCTCTCACACGTGCTTTCACACACACCACCCTCGGATGGCGCCGTACGTGTACTGTAAATGTACTGTATGTACCTGAACGAGCCTCCCCCAGGATCGTTCACTTTGTTCTTCTGAGCCCCCGAGAGCTGCACGCTGACCCCCGGGGGGATTTTCCCCGCCTGCACCAGCGGGCTCTTCCCTACTGCACCTGAGGAAAAGGGAGCAGAGGGGATTATTGGGACACGTCCCGACACATCTGCGTCAGGACAGCATGACCTGGAGCACTCTCTCTCTCTCTCTCTCTCTCTCTGCAAACCAGGAACTGTCTTTTTCCATGCTGTCTGTCACTCTTGATGCTTTCTCAGGTTCTCTCTTTAATGATGCTTCGGTCATTTTTTTTTTCAGACCAAGCACAAGTTGGAGTAATTTCATTTTATTAATTTTTTTATTTTTTAAAAACTAAACCAAACAAATATCAGTCAGGACTGAAAAAAACAGCCATGAAATGCGAACATGTGCTTGCTCATACACTACAGGGACAAAAGTATTTGACCGAACCTGCAATGACATTGTATCCAAATACATACACCTCAATATAAAAGAGTCGGTCCCCATTTTTTCAGCTATAGCATCTTCCACTATTCTTGGAT
Organism: Clarias magur; assembly: GCA_013621035.1. Taxonomy (NCBI): domain Eukaryota; kingdom Metazoa; phylum Chordata; class Actinopteri; order Siluriformes; family Clariidae; genus Clarias; species Clarias magur. Next base: position 451,901 of record QNUK01000348.1, on the reverse strand, counting down.
GGCTGTCTACAAGATTCTGGAGTGTTTCATGTATGAGATCAGGCACTGATGTCGGACGAGAAGGCCTGGCTCGCAATCTCCGTTCCAGTTCATCCCAAAGCTGATCGATGGGGTTGAGGTCAGGGCTCTGTGTTAGGGCCGGTCAAGTTCTTCCACACCGAACTCATAAAACCATGTCTTTCTACAGTAGTTCTTGCTTTGTTCACTGGGGCTCAGTCATGTTGGAATAGAAAATGACCTTCACCTTGTTAGCTGTTGCCACAAAGTTTGAAGCATAGCATCGTCCATCCAAGATGTCTTGGTATGATGAAGCATTAAGATTGCCCTTCACTGGGGATAAGGGGACTGATAGAAACACCTGAATTCAATAATTAACATGTTTGAACAAATACTTTTGTCTGTATACTTTAGTCCACATTCAGACCGCCAGACTTGTATATTTAAACTCATTCTTTACAAAGTTAGCAGCTCATCATCAAAAAACGAAAAAATAGCTAAAACAATATAATTTTTTTCACTTGCATAAAACTGTCTGTAGATATCATTCCTCTTACCTGGTGTGCACTGTTGCCATCATGCTGCTGGTAATGAACTCCGAGTGTATTATGAGTTTTATGTTTGCCATCCGTAACCATGAAATACATCCAAATCACTGTTATTTTATGTTTCCTGTTTATTAATGTGGCTCTTTTGTTTTTCTGTGTCTCTGTCACTCCCTATTGCATAATATATGCGATACATAAAAGACGTTCAAGTATTTTTATCGTGCAGAACATCAGGACACGATGCTGAGAGTAAAAGCTCCCTTTATTTCTCTATATAATCTCCTGCTACACTAATGCACTTGTCCCTTAGTGCTTGGACACCATCAAGGTAGAAAGTTTTCTCATTTTTTCTGAGACATAATTGAACTGCCTGCTTCACGTCTGAAACGCTGGCCTCTCAGGAACTCCTCGAACATGTGAAATGGCTCGGAGCGAGGTCAGGACGGTACAGAGGACGTTGCAATAAGTTGCGCGGTTGTGTGTACAGTTCGCACAGACAGACACGCCTCTTCTGCAAGTGGGCGACAAGTTATCCGATGGTTTTCAGGATTCAGGCGTGCAGTGCGCTCCGAGCCACCTCGACCGGGATCATCATTCACGGATGTACAGTACGGCCTTCTTTAAAACATCTGCACCGTTCAGATGTTTTTACTGCGACTGGGAGTCTCATCGCCGTACTGAGCTTGAAGTCGTCTGTAAATGTCAATGTAAATGTTTTCACACCTTCATTTAGGAGAAAGTTCATCATCAAGTCCCGGGTGACTTAAACTTGTTTGTAATTCTGAGTAAGCCTGTAAAGAAAAAAAACACGTTACAGTGCTCCAGGGTGTTACCTGCCGGCCGCACCGTCTGCGCGATGACTACGGGCATACGGACCTGCCCTCCTATCGTCCCTGTCCTCTTAATATTCTACAGGGATAAAAAACAAAAGATAAATGGCATTTAGTGACAATTATCTTAGAAATTCCAATACAATCATTATTTTTATTTTTATTATTATTATTATTATTATTATTATCTATTATATGTGTTATAGTTCTACAAGTATGAACAAGAATGAACAAAAGGAAAAGTGTAGATATAGGTAGGGAAAAAAAACAGGAGAAAAGAAATGAGAAACAAAAGATAAACATGGCGAAGAGGGAAAGAGAGAGAGAGAGAGAGAGAGAGAGAGAGGGAACATTAATAAGCATGTCGTCCCCTCCGTAGGGCCCCTGGCGAGTCCCCCGGGCCCTCATCCATCCTGCCCTGTTCTCTCACGCTGCATATTTCACTGCCTTGTTTTCCTGTGCACCGCCGCAATATCACCACGCCTCCAGCTCCGTCCCAAACCCAGCTCAGGGCCTCTGAGACGTGAAAACGCATTCTGCCCAGGATTCGGCTGGGGGCTCACCACAACACGACACAGTGAGTGAGACAAACTGGTAGTCGAGTCTGTCTCGCGTTCAGGCAGAAATGCGCAGCCAGAAACCGAGTAAGAGTCAGTCTACAGTTTAGAGGCGATCTGTCGAAAGAACAGGGCATGTGAGACTGACAGGTCATCTGTGATTAGCGATGAAACCCTTTGAGAAACAAATAAGTCACACACCAGAGCCTCACTGTAGACAGCGCAGAGGTCATGCGCCTGGATAAAAGGACGAGGATGTCTTTCGACATAGTGCTTTTTCAAATTATGCTCGTCTGATGTGGTTTGTGCTGCGCGTTTCCACGAGGCGACATTTTCACTACTCACCTGCTGCTCAGACTGTCCTCAAGATGTCTGTTCCGAAGGAGAGCAAAACGAACCGGGGTTTTTTTGTTGTTGTTGTTTGCTTTCATTCTTTCTGATCTTTTCATTTCCTTGTGACAATTATGTGCAAATGCTAGATTTGATCATTCCCTATAGGTCTTTGTCATCTCTTTACTTTTCTGTAGATATGTTCAGCGATTTTCCGTTCCAAAGAAAACATGACTGTGCTTGTGTCGGTCATTTCCATTTTGCTGTTCCAAAAATGCATCATTGGTCTCGAGAACGTTTTGGAAAATGTGCTTGGATTTAAGGTCTTCTGTAAATTTCTGTAACACCAAATACATTAACATTAAAAGCATCTAGGTATTGGGTTCACCCTCTGAGGAAGTGCTGTGGTGTCAGGCACCAGGACGCTGGCAGCGGATGGTTTGCATGCTGTGACTTACGCTGTGTGTGCCACAGTTTGCTTGATCGCAAAACTAAAATAAACTGTGATACATCCTGTTTACTGTAGTAATCTCTTTGCAAATCATGAAACACTTTTTTTTTGTAATATTGGCCCTCTTGTGTTAATAATGTACTTGTCAATCAGAGTTAGACGTAACATCACATTAACAACCTTAAAACATTCTCTATTACCTTGAAGGAAAGAGAGCAAGATGAATAATCGAGCCGAGACGATAGCAGTGACAAACACTACTAAAGTTAGATCATTAAACGGGGCGGGGCTTTTGTCGAGTTAATATCATGGATTTGGCATGAGGTTGTGCGTATTGGGCTCGCATTTAAATTTCGTAAAGAATCCTTTTAAAATCTACTGTGATCTGCCATTTTCTTGCTGTAAGATGCTGGGAAAGTTTGACAAGAGGCTATATAATTCAGTATTTTCTAGGGGTACCATCATTTTTGTCCAGGCCTGTTCCATGAGTTCATTTTTTTTTTATAATTCTGTTGAAGCATGGTTGAAAAGCAATGTCTGACTTTCATTGGTTAACATTCATAGAATTTTTTTTTTTTATTATTACTTTTGTCAGATTAAAGTTATTTAAAATTAAAGGGTAGCAACAATTTTGTCCACCCAAATCTTCGAAACCTGGACAGCAATTACTGAAAGTAACGACACGTTTCTAATTCGTTTAATAATGGGGGTTCTCATACAAATTTCTATCATTTCTTTTGATTGTGTAAAGCTGCTTTGCGACAATGTCACTTGTTAAAAGTGCTATACAAATAAAACTGAATTGAATTGAAATTGAACGCTGTCGCCAGTGCTAAGACTGTTAAAGCTACAGATGAACAACACGAGCTCGCCTCGAATACGCCACCAAATAGCTAAATATTTATGGCTAGTCAGTCATTTAAAGAGGATTTTGTTTAAAAAAAAATCAACTGATATGTAGCATCAAGGGAGACGTACTGTCTCACTCCAAACGAATCGTGGAAGCCGAGGAGAGAATCTCGAAAACAACAAGAGGATGTCGTAGCACTTCAGGAAAAAAGTTAAACTACTAGAGTGAACAGTCCCTGAGCGAGAAAGTTCGAGATCAGGAGGACAGAGAAAGGCGCTTTTTCAGCAAACATCTGTTTTTTAAAACCGTTGCAGAGGCAGAAAGCTACTGCACATTCAAAGCATCCAAGTCACTCCACAATCACCTTCAATAGCTGAAGTTTAGACCTTTACGTTTGTATTTTTTATTTTCTTCCCTTCCATACCGGAAGTGGAGTTGAGGTATGTTTTACATTATCATATACAGGGGAATAAACTGTTTGCATGGCAAAACAAAGCAAAACAGTTACAGAAAATCGCACTAATGGACAGAAAGTTTATTATTAAAGCCTCATGACTTAATTTTATTTATTTGTAGTATTTCCTATTCATTTACTTGTTAAAATTTTTATAATTTGTATTATTTTTCTCTCCATTTTATTCTATTTATCTGGAATTCAAGTCACTCTGTCTTGTCTCAGCTAGCCAGCTAATTAGTCTCTAAGTTAGCTAGTTAGTTTTTGTTAATTTATGTTGTATGAAGCACCTTGGTCGTGGAGGAACGTTGTTTCGTTTCACTGTGTACTGAACTGTTGAAGTATTGGTTGAAGTCACAATAAAAGCCTATTTGACTTGATTTGATTAAAGCAGTCATATTATAATCAGGGAGAAAAAGCTGGAAAAACTACTAGCTTGGAGAATCAAGGAAATACGGACATATTGGATACTGGAGAGCCTTGTAGACCCAGTCGATGTAAATAATGTTTTTACAAATTACTATGAGGATCTATTCGCATCTGTATATACTGGTGATGAACAAAAACAAAATCCTTTCTTAAATCAACTTAAAGTTCCAATATTATCCAATTATTATCAGGACACTAAAATTTATCTTGACAGGAACCTGAGTATTGAAGAATTTAAAGAAGCACTTAATCATATGAACAGTGGCAAGGCTCCTGGGCCGATAGAATTTTATAAGACATTTTCAGCTTAATTATTGAATTATGCTTGAAATGTTAAATGAGTCCTATGAAGAAAGAATTCTCCCACCAGGTAAATCTCCCATGGAAATGTCCTCCTATCGTCCCATATCCCTAACGTCATGTGACACTAAAATACTATGTTTGTCTTGGACAAGAAGGATTGGATGACATATTCCAAGACGAATTGCAAATGATCAGAATGGACTTGTGCTTGGTAGACAAGCATCCCATAATACTCGCAGATTATTAAACATATGGTATTCAAAACACAATGCCATTGACCATGCAATTCTGCCATTAGATGCTGAAAGGGCTTTTGACAGAACAGGATGGAGATATTTCCATTCTGAAACTCTTAAAAGATTTGGTCTTGGAGATGGATATCTCAAATGGATCCAGTTATTATGCAGAGGTCCAATAGCTAGAATTTCAAGAAATTTCAAAGTATATCAGTCTCTGTAGATCCACACTGCAGGGGGGGTCCATTGTCTCCTTTGTTATTTCTTTTTGCTATTGAACCTCTAGCTATGGCTATTCGTCAGTCCTCTGAGAGGAATTCAGGTATCAGGATAGGAAACGTTGAACATCGTTTATCTCTCTTTGCAGATGATATTATCTTGTTTTTAACAAATATCGGAAATTCTGTTTCGGACATAAAATAAACAACAGAAAAAGTGCCGTTATTATAGAATGACCAGGAGAGAAAATGCCCCTCGATAAATACACCGTTCACCTATACCCTTGAGGGTTTCACTTACTTGGGAATTAAAATAGCTTCTAACATAGATAGGATCATCCATTATCCATCAATTATGACCATATGGTAGAAAAAATATCTGAGAGTTTAGAAGCATGGAACTCGTTACCCATTTTAATGACTGGACGCGTTAACATCATTTTTGCATCTTTTTCAGTCTTCCACTTCCAGACACCTTTTTATTCTACACTGAACAAAAACTTTACCAGGTTCATTTGGAATAATAAACTCCGTCTTTCTCGCCTATACTTTCCCTATGACGGCGGTGGGCTTAGACTACCCAACATGTAACTCTATTACTGGGCAGCTCAACTGAGTGCAGCTATATATTACTTTTCAAATACAGACAATATAGAAAATAATTCATTAAAATTGCCATTAAAGCTATACCTTCATTCAGCACAAATTCAAAAACCTTCTAAAAACACCCAAGATCCCTTTTTCTGGAGCGCCATTTTAGTTTGGTATCAACCTCATACCTTTTTAAATGAGTCTCTTAAACTTTCACGTTTCTCACCAATTTAGGCTAACAATGAATTTAAACCAGGAAGAGCTGACATGGGTTTCAGGTTGTGGTCAAATAAAGGATGCAATTCGATTCAATTTTATTTCTATAGTGCTTTTGACAAAAACGAAAAGAAAATTTACGGAAGTGTGTATGAGTGAGAAAAATGTGTCTAGATAATAATGAGATCGTCCCTGATGAGCAAGCCGAGGGTGACGGCGACAGTGGCAAGGAAAAACTCCCTGAGATGGAAATAGGAAGAAACATTGAGAGGAACCAGACTCAACAGGGAACTCATCCTCATCCTGGTCATATCAGTGATAACAGATAAATCAAATAAAAGACTTAAACAGCGAGGGAATTCTAATGTCTTTTGAGCAACTAGCTGACAAATATAATCTCCCTAGAAAACACCTTTTTTTTAATTAAAATTATTTTTATTAATAAACACATGAGGTCACCTTCTGAACCTGTTATCCTCTACTGAAAACTTCACTTAGAACCATTTACATACTGAAGGTCATTTATCATTTACGTCATTTAAGTTTTATGATATACTTCTGACAGGCTCAAAGGAAAACTCCCTTTTGTATCTATCTTCATGGAAACACGATCTTCAAACTGAAGTACTTAAAATTTTAGTAGGTTGTTACAATATAAACATTTACTCAGAACATATATAAGTCCAGTTAAACTCCAGAAGTTTTATTGTCCTTTTCAAATATAATGTAAAAATCTATATTAAAAAAAAATTATTTGTGGAAGTTGCAAAGCTCTAGGATGATAACAATGTTCCTAGAGACAGCTGTGTGTGTGTGTGTGTGTGTGTGTGTGTGTGTGTGTGTGTGTGTGTGTGTGAACTCTTACACACATGATGATTTGACAGTGTGATTTGATTTGACTGCAGCTGCATCGCTGATGTCTAACCAAACATCACACATTCATGCCAGACTCGTGTTATTTATATAAGAGAAGTCTCAGTTTTTTTGACTTTCACAGTTTGTTGTGTGAATCTCGATCATTTCTTCCCCCAGGGTCTCTCTGCTTGGCTGATAGAGAGAGAGAGAGAGAGAGAGAGAGAGAGAGAGAGAGAGAGAGAGAAAGAAGGGCCTACCTGTGCTGGTGTAATGGTGCTGTTGGGTTGTCGGGGCGCGTTGCTTGTGGTAACTACCCCGGCGACGGCTCCTGGTGGGGGCGCTGTGGTCTTGGGCTGTGGGGGCTGTGGGGGCTGAGTGAGCGACTGCTGACTGTTCAACAGGGACAAACGCAACGCTGGGAGGCTTTTCTACAACCACACACATCAACATATATAAACAATACAAGAAACAAAATCATGACTGGAATTACAAATAATAAACCAATCAAAATCCTATACAGGTAGTCACCGAATTATGAACGAGGAGCACGTTCGTAAGTCCGATTTGTTCTTAAGTCCAACAAAGTGAGTCTCGTACACTTCTGACATGAATTCACTTGACTAAATCTGTCCCCCTGTCCCCATACAAAACCATAACTGAGCTTAAGGACATGAATCACACACAAAGAGTATAAGAAGTGTAGCAAATCGATATAAATAGTGTATCAACAAATAAAGTGTTGTCTCTGCGGCTTTAAATGGCGAGGGGAATCCCGGACGCCATTTTGTCTCAGAGCTGTTTTCCACTATATTGGACTTTGAACTCCGAAATTAGGATTATTTACCATCAGAACAGCTTTACAGGACAGATATTTTCTATCATCGTGCTTCCGGATTGATTCATTAAAAACTGCCGAGGGCAACTGATTTCTCCTGGACCTCCTCATGCACACACGTGTACAACATACCCGACTTTGGACATTTTATACATTTACGTACACACTGAAAATGTTGTATATAATTGTAAATATTGGTATCTGGTGCACTGCAGTGTCTATGTTTTGTACAAGACACGTGAGCTACGTTCGTGATTGAACCGGAAGTATAACCGCGGTCCATTCGTATATGTGGAAAGTCGCAACTCGGACGTTGGTAAGTCGGGGACTACCTGTACGCTTTTGATCTGTCTACTATGGCTTAAAAAACGTATCTTTGAAATGATTTCCATCTTGTACAGACAGTCTTGAGACTACTGTTTATTTGTATTTCTTTTTTATTTGTATATTGTATCCAAAAATGCTATAATGCACCTCTTAATGAGAATCATTACTGTTTTATTACTCTGTGCGTGAGTGTGTGTGTGTGTGTGTCTGTTTGAAGAGCTAGGCACGCTAACATGGCGTGACAGCCCGGCTCATGAGTGTTGTTAGCAGCATGTGACACACATCGTGATGGGCTAGACACACCTGCAGGCTGTTGGCTGAGCCGCCAGAGGGAAGGAGCCATCGCAGTGCAGTCACGCGTGTGTGTGTGTGTGTGTGTGTGTGTGTGTGTTGGTATAAATGCTTGCTCTTACAACAGGGCAAAGGGAAAGGAAATATACAGGTGTGTTAGATGTATTAGTGTGAGTGGAATTAATGTTGCACGCGCGTGTATGTGTGTGTGTGTGTGTGTGTGTGTGTGTGTGTGTGTGTGTGTGTGTGTGTGTGTGTGAGTGTCACCTTGAGAAAAGGCACCAGGTAAGGCTGGGGTGACGACTTCAGCTCCGTCTGCAGCCGGCTGGTGAACTCTTCTGGCTCGATTTTGGCATCCTGAGACAACAAGGGTGTTTATAATTACGTCTGCTCGTTTTTTTATACACAGTAAAAGTCAAACATGGGACACAAAGTGTAAACGGTTAGACCATAGATTTCAGCATATACATATACAGTTTTAGCGTTAAACTTTCTGCAGATTATTCAAATTCCAGCACTCTTGCAAGAAAAGATCCAGAAATAACACTTACTGTGCTGCCCCCTACAGTCTAACTATTGTATTACAAATCAAAATCAATTTAATAACCTTTATAACAACCTAATAACCAGGTTTTTTTTTTTTTTTTTAAAGAGTGTGAGTCATGACATCAATCAGTATCTAAATAAATTTCACAGAAATAGGAAGATGCGATGTATTTTACTCCACAATCCCGCAGTTCCAGTATTAACACAGGAACAGTAATAGTTTTCGAACAGTCGTCATGGTTACACAGAGGATGCGGGAATCGAGGAAGCTTAACCGTGATTACATCATCAACCCAGGTAATATCAGTCATCCATCGGGACTCACCAGAAGGTCCTGCACCAGCGCTTTGACGTTCCGTGACGTCTCCGGGGACGGGGAATTATGCGACGCGAGTTTGATCAGCGTTGCCAGGAAGTTCTTACACTTTTTCACGTTCTCTTGCATTTCCTAAAGGAGAGGTAATGTGCTTTAATGACATGACAAACTGTGTGTTTCTGTGTGTGTGTGTGTGTGTGTGTGTGTGTGTGTGTGTGTGTGTGTGTGCAAATAGTCATGCATGTACGCTGGACTGACTATGAATACAAAAGTTCTTGAGACAGTTCCCAGCTGTGTGTCTTCTGGAAGAGAAAAAAAAGAGAGACGACCTGGAGGAAGAGAAATTACAAGCTATAATTTATCATATTGTGATTAAATGTCTCTGAATCTTCTAATAGATTCGCTCTAAACGCTAAAGCTGGAGAACCAGAACTTGTTTCTAATTATGCAAATTTAAATCTCATCATTCAAACAGAGTTTCTGTACACATGCTATTTATCTGACGGTGCTGCAGCGGGTAGCGTCGACACCTCACACCTCCAGCGTGTCCCGAGCTCGGGCGTGGAGTTTCACACGTTCTCTCCACGTAAGTGTCTGGTTTCCTCAGGATTCTCCGGTTTCCTTTCTACCTTCCAAAACCATTCCAGGTATTGATGATTGGTGATGTTACACCTACACCTCTAGGTGTGAATGCACTGTATATATAGGTATGTGCATGAGGTTGTAAGGCACCATCCAGACTGTACTGTTGTCTAGTGTTCCTGGAATCTGCCATGAAAATTAAAGCAGTTCCTGGTGATGAATGAGTGAATTATTATTGTGGATATAAAACATTTTGCATTGACTATAATAATAATTGGCTACCGTTGCTTGTCGATTGCTTTGTTTAACTGTTTAATTTATATTTATCATGAATATGCAGCACAAAAATCACATCAGTTACGTATCGCGAATTCTTGTATCGGCAAGACTGACTGCTTATATTTTCTTATACTTTTCTATTTAATTATTTATTTATTTGTAACTCTGCTCTAATGTAGTCTCACATTGGCAGGAAGCACAGCTTGCAGTGTGGTAGGATCGAATTTCATAATTTCATAAGTTTGATTTTGTAACAAAATTTTAAAAAATAAAAAATCAATAAGAATATGGGTCCTATTGTTTTTTTTTTTGTTTTTTTTTTAAGCTGCTATTGCTCAAATTTTTTTTACATATTTTTTTATTCTAAATTATGCGTGTTCCCCCCTGTCTTTCTGGAAAGGAGTAAACAAAGTAAGAATTTATTATCATCTATTATTTATTATTTATCATTGTATTAGTACATATGTCTCTTGAATCATGAATCCCTATAAAACTATGATACCTACAGAATCGCATTATGAATTTAGATATCGTGATAATATCGTATACCTGGTGATTCCCATCCCTATCATGCAGCTCCCACTCTAATTTGTTACACTGGCCTGTGTTTCTCCGATTACGACAGTCATTAAGTGTCATGTGTCTTTAAAATCTTCAGAACCTCTGATATAATGTGACAGATATCGAGACGTCGAGGAAGAGAGTCAAGCAAAATACTGTGTAAAGGAGTAGAGGGAGACAGTGCTCACAGTAAGTGCTGGAGTATTACTAGTAGTTGTACAAGTTGTTGTTGTTGTAGCAGTAGCAGTTGCAGTACAAGTAATAGTAGAAGTAGTAGTAGTAGTAGTAGAAGTAGAAGAAGAAGAAGAAGTGCAGGTCTGAGGTGCAGGAGTCAAGGTTTGGGACTGAACCACTTTATTCTGGACAGCTGAAGGGGCTCGAGAGGCCTGGACCGAGACGGGAGGCTGCAGGAAGGACAGGAGGAAGAAGCACACAGGGAAGAAGGAGCACAGGAGGGACAAAAAGAGACTCAAAATGATCAATTCTGATAAACATATAAAGATAAAATGTATTAACACTTAACAGTTAATAAACTGTTAACAGATAAACAGGAAATAGTTATTATATTGACATGAGATAGATAGATAGATAGATAGATAGATAGATAGATAGATAGATAGATAGATAGATAGATAGATAGACAGACAGACCTATAGATAGATAGATAGACAGACAGACAGACAGACAGACAGACCAACCGACAGACAGATAGATAGATAGATAGATAGATAGATAGATAGATAGATAGATAGATAGATAGATAGATAGACAGACAGATCTATAGATAGATAGATAGATAGATAGATAGATAGATAGATAGATAGATAGATAGACAGACAGACCGACTGACCAACCGACAGACAGACAGATAGATAGATAGATAGATAGATAGATAGATAGATAGATAGATAGATAGACATACAGACAGACCGATAGATAGATAGACAGACAGACAGATAGATAGATAGATAGATAGATAGATAGATAGATAGACATACAGACAGACCAATAGATAGATAGATAGACAGACAGACAGACAGACAGACAGATAGATAGATAGATAGACAGACAGACAGACCGACCGACAGACAGATAGATAGATAGATAGACAGACAGACCTATAGACAGACAGACAGACAGACAGACAGACAGACAGACAGACGAACCGACCGACCGACCGATCGATCGATAGACAGACAGACAGATAGATAGATAGATAGATAGATAGATAGATAGACAGACAGATAGACAGATAGACATAATAATAGATAAATACATAGATTAAGTGTACACACATGAGAGATGGAAAGAAGAATTCTCTCTCTCTATCTATCTATCTCTCTCTTGCAGTAAAGACAGTACACACCCTGAGGAACCCTGAGCTCCGGGCAATTAAAAACACATACACACATCTACACAACCATCACATCACATCTCTCAGTCGGGACTGTTGGCTTTTTAAAACAATCAGGCAGCTGGATGATGAATGATTTAACACATTCAGAACGACGCGTGAGAGTCAGCGTGAGTTTCAGTTACGGGAAAACAAATCTAAAATTGAATCGAGCTTCACTTACACAGAAGCTCCTTAAACCAGGTATAAAATATATTATGGTGTGGTATTATACTACAGAACAGGGATGGTCGACCAGTACAATCATTTGAAGGACTAGAGTATTTGTCTTTTTCATAATTAAAGAAAAGAATCATTGAGGATGCCACTGAATTTTAGTGAAAACGCTTATGATTTAAGGCTATTTTCATATCAGTGACGTTGAAGTACAACATAATGTTTTACACATAATAATAACAATGTAATAATCTTACTATACTATTGAGCATTAAATAAGCACGTGCGATGCTGCCACCTTGTGGCAAAAGATCATAAATACACTGATGAAAGAAATGTTAAACTTTTCTAGGATTTTATAAAAACAAGGTCGTTAAAAAATCTATAAGACAGAAGCAACAAACATCCAGAGAATAAAAGTGTGGACTTAATAAACATTTTCATCATGCTCTGCTTTTTCTTTTATGCGTTGTATAAATTAAAGACATCAGGTTTAGAGGGCAATTAAATAATTAAAATGTTATGACTTTTAGAGGTCTAATATTAAAATCAAAGAACAGGCTTTAGACTATATACATTTTTATTATTTATCAGTAGTGTAAAAAAAAAATCTGTCACAATGCCTTAAACATGTGGGGTGGAGTGTGAAATTAAAGTTCAATTTAAAGTATATTCAATTGCTATTTAAATGTTTTATTTCATTATTTATGTCATGATTTCATTATTTACTTTATGGCAGCTGGTCTAAGATTCACCACGAAATAATTAACACAATCAAAGTCACGCATCAGACCGAGAGTGCAGGCTCTATTGCTGATCTGCTGAAGTCGATTGCTTTGGGTTTCCCGCTACGTCACAGCTACAAATAACTACAGCCTCGCGCTGGAAAATGTCTGCTAGCGGTAACATGTGTGGTACAGTCCACCGGGTCATGGTGTAGCCTTTTAAATCAGGCGATGAAGGTCTGATTCCTGGCCAATGTAACACAAATTTTTAAGTCTCTTTGTACTAAAGAGCAACAACTGCAGTCAAGCGTCTGTGATAACTAGCAGCTTTTTTTCCATCGCTATGGAGGAATTTTGGCCCGCTCTTCTTTGCAGAACTGTTTTAATTCAGCCACATTGAAGGGTTTTCGAGCTGTTCAACTGAATTTAATTCTGGACCTTGATTAGATTACTGTCCCAGACTGTGACACCACCACCATGTTTGAATGATGGTATGATGTTCTTTTTATAAAACACTATTGTGTTTAGTTTTGTGCCAGATGTAACGGGAAAATTTTATATTTGCCCGAAAGTCTTAGGGATAATCGAGGTGTTTTTTGGCAAATGTGAGACGCATCTTAGTCAGCAGTGGCTTTTGTTGTGAACTCTCACAAGGATGCTCAGTCTGCTTCTTATTGTTGATCTTGAACACTGACCTTAACTGAGACGAGTGAGACCTACAATTCTTTAGATGTTGTTTTGGGTTCTTTTATGAGCTCCTGAATGAGTTGTCATTGTGTTTTTGGAGTCATTTTGGTAGGCCGGTCGCTCCTGGAAAGGTTCACCGCTGTTCCAAGTTTTCTCCATTTATAGATGATGGCTCTCACTGTGGTTCGCTTAAGTTCCAAAGCCTTAGAAATGGCTTTGTAACCCTTTCCAGACTGATACATGTCAATCATTGTTCTTGAATTTCTTTAGATTGTTATGACATCTTTTAGCATGTTTCACCTTGTCAGACAAATCTATTCATGTGACTTCTTGATTCAACAGGTCTGGAGGTAATCAGTCAAAGTGAAACTCAGCTTTCCAAAAAATGTGGTTAATGATACAGTCGACCCCCGCGGTTCAGAGTTTACAGCCTCGGTCGATCACAGATTTTTCCTTAGAACGCAACTAATAGTTGTTTACGGAAACGCCCGCAATTTCGCGGAAACATCCTTTGCAATTTTTTATGGCTTTTTTTTTTTTGTGGCAATATATAATTTTTTTCATGTGTTTTAACGCTAAACTATTACTAACAATATAATTTACTAATTGTGTAACATAACGTAATTTCAGCTAAATTTCCATATAAAATATAATACTGTATAATTTTTTTGTACTGTAGAGAGAACACAAAGCGGCCGTAAAAGCGACTGTGAATTATGTTTATTATTTATTTACCCTACAGTATTTATACTAAAGAAAATGACAGCACATACCAAAGAAAATCGCTCGCATGAGTTACAGTACATATAGAGGTAATATCTGTATTTTACTTTCTACATTGCAGGAGACTTTAGTACAGTATACAGGTTTAAGAGTAATGTATTAAGTTGAGTTTTAAATAAAAATTTAAGTGTTTTGGGAGCATATTTAGGGTTTAAACTATAAAAACAGGCATTTATAGGCATTTTTTGACAACATCCAAAGTTCACATTTTTGCTCTAGGGAACGTAACCCTGTGAATTTCGGGGGTCAACTGTTAATTAGTCATTATTAGTTTAATGATCAATCATTTAAGTATGTATAATTATAATTACTTAATTATTTAATTCATTTATTAACTCTAATTCTAATTTATTTTTATTTTAATTACACATTTTTTTTCCATATTGTCACACTTCACTTTTAACATGTTAGAAACAGACCGAACTGAATTGTTTTTTTATTGCTGTTTTTTTCTTTTCTTCCTGCGTGTTAGAACACTCTATCTGTAGTTCACCATTAATCAGACCAGATGAATAGGGACTACGCTTAGTAAGTGTAAGTGCTAATACCGTGATTAATTACATTCTAACAGGTAGAAGGTGATAAGTAAAACTTTATGAAATATTAATCACCTCATTAAAATCAGAGACGAGGGGAGAAGGGACAGAGACGGCGATTACGGAGAGGAGAAAAATGGGGTCGGAGCGCTGTGCTAAACTCACTAAACCTAAGAGATTACAGACACACACAAGGTCTACGTCAAGCTCAGGATTCATAATCTGTTAAATAATCTTATAAACCAAAGATTAATCTAAGACTAATAATCGCTCGTCAACACATCTCAATCAATGTAAAGTGCATCAATTAATGAAGGAGGCGTGGTCTTTGTGTCTGTGAGTGACAGGAAAGGAGGTGTGGTCTCTGTGTTGGTCAATCACATGGAAGGGGGCGTGGTCTTTTGGTCTATGAGACACATGAAGGAGGCGTGCCCTCTGTGCCTTCACTGATAATGGAAGAGGCGTGGTCTCTGTATCTTTCAGTCAGAGGGAAGGAGGCGTGGTCTATGAATCTGTCAGACACAGTGAGGGAGGAGTGGTCTCTGTCTGTCAGTCACATGAAGGAGACGTGGCCTCTGTGCCTTTCGCTGATAATCAAGGAGGTGTGGTCTCTGTGTATCTCTCTCAGTCACACGAAAGAGGCGTGGCCTCTGTGTCTTTCACTGATAATCAAGGACGCGTGGTCTCCGTGCATCTGCCAGTCACAGGTATGGAGGTGTGGCCTCTGTGTCTGTCAGTTAAAGGGAAGGAGGTGTGGTCTCTGTGTCTGTCAGTCAGAGGGAAGGAGGTGTGGTCTCTGTGTCTGTCAGTCAGAGGGAAGGAGGCGTGGTCTCTGTGTCTGTCAGTCTTTTTGTCTGTCAGTCACAATGAAGGAGGCGTAGCCTGAGTGGTGGTGTGGACAGTGAGTGAGTGAGTGTGTGTGTGTGTGTGTGTGTGTGTGTGTGTGTGTCTATACCTGTGGAGTGGTTACTCTGAAGGTGGCAGTAGTGGTGGGGGCAGCTGGTCGAGGCGAAATGGCGCTCTGGGCCTGGGCTTGAGCCAGCGCTTGCTGTGGAACCATCATTAATTGACCCAGCTCTGTCCGCACCAACACCATGCCTACAACACACACACACACACACACACACACACACACACACACATGCATAATGAATTTAAATCACAGCAGTAAAACCACACACTCATCCAGGGTCCGTTATCACTCGCCAGAATACACACAAATACAATACTTCACCAGGAGAAACACATGAATTACTGTTAACTGCACTTGTTGTTGTTAATAAATAACGGACACAATACCACCTTCATTACTCTTACATAAGTAAGAGACAGAAGAAAGTAAAACTAGTCAGAAGAGCGTGATTATAATATCAGCTCCAGGTTTAAATCCTGTGTATGCGTCCTCACATGCAACGTTTGCTATTTCTAATAAATTCAATAAATATTTGCATCATTGTGTTTTAATTCAAGCTTCTTCCCCAACTAATAATAAATGCTGCCAAATCAGTACAAATAATCTGGAGACGAAACAAGCTGATAGAAACGCTGGCTTAATTTCAAACGCTTTATCACAGAGGTGATCTGATGAGAAGCTCAGGAGCGATAAGTTAAATGATTTATCCTCATTGTGGGGAGTTTTTATTGTTACCCAGTTGTTGCATTGTTTAGTTAAAGAGCTCGCAAAGTCGAAGATGTGCGGAGAGTTCACTCGTGCTGCAATGAAAATACAGATGTACTGATGTTCGAAATTGCTTTTCGGTTTTCTCCTGATAATACTATGCCTCGGAAAAGAAATATTAACGAAATATAATCAGATAACTACACCCTCAGGTGAAAAAAATACTTGGGGCTTCGTCCCAAACTGCATTCTGGTGTCGTTATTATTTAGTCACACGTTATGCGGTTTAGGACGCAGCCTTGATGTGTGAATAAAGGCGAGATTAATCCTCATGGTGGGAAAAGAGCACAGCATATCCCTTGATACAGAACAGTTTGCGATCATATTTGCATTTATTTCCACCACACACACACACACACACACACACACAACAAAATGAAAGCGGTTCAGACTGGTAAAGCCCTAACCTACTGGTTTACTAATTTACTCCTTCAGCAGGAAGTGCCATTTCAGAAATACAGATCACATATTAACGCAATCGGACATAAGTGACAAAAAGCATTTTATCCCTAAAACAATCTATGAACTTTTCATAACGTACACTACATACAATGAAATACAGATTGACTGAATAACATTTACATTGTACATTTAGGCATTTGGCAGACGCCCTTATCCAGAGCGACTTACAAAAAGTGCTTTAAAGTTTACATTACTGGATAAATACTTACACTGGGTTAACTAGGTCAATAACTAAGTGCGATTAGTTTAACACAACTGGGAAGAGGGTTTTTTTTATGGGGGGGAGGGGGGTTAGTCCTGTAAGTACTGGAGAAATAGATAAGTTTTGAGTCGCCGTTTAAAGTCTCTGCTGTACGAACATCTAGAGGAAGTTCGTTCCACCACCTAGGTGCCAGAACAGGGTGTTCAAGTCAAACCGGGACTGTTTATTGTGCAGAAAAAAAGTCCCTTTACTTCTCTATATAATGCACTTATCGCAGGGTTTCACTAGTGCTTGGATACCATCAAAGATAGAAAGTTTTCTCAGTAAGCCAAAGGCACGATCGGATCCTGGGAGGCCAGCATTTCACGTCTGAAACGCCGGCCTCCCAGGAACTCCTTTAACGTCCCAGACATGTGCAAATGGCTTGGAGTGAGGTCAGGGGATGTGGCAATAACTCCAAGCCGAGTTCCTGTAATGTGCAAGAGGTGTTGGTGAATGATTCTGTGTACAGTTCCCACAAACAGATGTGTTTCTTTTTGTTCTGCAAGTTGGCAACAAGTTATCCATCGATGTTCAAGGATACGACTGCAGTGGGCTCTGAGCCACCTTGGTCGGAATCTACATTCACAGACATACAGCCTTCTTTAAAACATCTGCACCGTTCAGATGTTTTACTGCGGCTAAGAGTCTCATCAAATTTTTTCAAAGTAGTCAGAAAGTAATCGCTCAGATTGGATATTATGTGTTTATACAGTTGTGGGACTAAACACATGGTCAGTGAGCTTGAAGTCGTCTGCAAATATCAATCGTTTTATTACACCTTCATTCACCAGAAATTTCACCATAAGTCCTGCTTTGATTTGAACACCCCTCATATACTGTTATATTAATTTGTAAAGGAAAATATTGTAAGTTTCTCTAACAAACCATAGTCAGATCAGATATTGTAATAAATCATGTCACAATACATTTTTTAGATATTGTTTTATTAATATATTTTTCATCATTACAACCTTTATTATCATTAATATTATTATTATTAGCAATTTATTACAGGTCTTTATACAGATTTTACAGATTTAAGAGTAACCTACATTTTTTATTCAGGATTTTTCTAATACAGAGTTCTTTGTATTTATTTGTAAATATTTTTTTTTAAATCATTTAACAATGAAAAAAAAAACATTTTGCAGGGTTTTTTTCTTTGAGGTGTTACTGAATTGTTAGAAATATATTTATGATAACACTTATAATTAGTATTTCATTTACTTATTTATCAATAAGTGTAATAACCTATTTATTAGGAGTTACTTTAGTGTTATTTATCATGTCTGTAAATATTTTTTCATACACTGTGTACATATTTTTTTCAGTTTCTTCAGATTAGTTTTATAATTTTTTTCTCTATTATTATAAAGTCTGACAGTAATCGCTCACATAACAGATTGGATATTATGTGTTTATACAGTTGTGGGAATAAACACGTGATCAGTGAGTATGTGTGTGTGTGTGTGTGTGTGTGCTTTCTCGTATCAAATTAATAAATGATGAATGTACTGCACACATTGATTTTGCTTTTTATCAGAGACATGAATATGTGCCAATATCTTGATACACTCTTGGTACATGAGTGAGAGAGCTATACACTTTGGTTGCGTGTGAAACCATTCATTCATTCATTCTTCTTCAGGAAGCCGTTCCATCTGGTCAGTGTGGTTGTTGTTGTGCAGCCAGAGCTTCCTGGATGGGAAGAAACCCAAAGGGAACAGACACAGACACAGCAAGGACATGCACAGACACTCCACACACACACAGACGCACATACACACACACATGCACGGATCACCAGACTAAGGTTAAAGTAATTAAACTTTTAAGTCTTGAGACATATTCTCACCTGCCGGGATGGTAAATCCTGGCGGAAGTTGAATGGTGGCCTGCTGCTGCGGCGGCCTGACGATCAGCTGCGGAGTTGTGATCCTCTGCGCTGGAGCTGCAGGTCGAGGCTGAGGCTGGAGCTGAGGTTGGGTTTGAGGCGGAGTTTGAAGCCGGGTTTGAGGTTGGGATACTATTTGGGGTTGGGTTTGAGGTTGGGATTGAGGTTGAGACTGGGATTGAGATTGAGGTTGAGATTGAGGTTGGGATTGAGGTTGAGATTGGGATTGAGACTGCGGTTGAGATTGAGGTTGGGACTGAGATTGGGACTGAGACTGTGGTTGAGATTGAGGTTGAGATTGAGGTTGAGATTGAGTTTGGGATTGAGATTTGGGTTGAATTTGGGATTGAGATCTGGGTTGAGTTTGGGGTTGAGTTTGGGGTTGAGTTTGGGGTTGAGTTTGGGGTTGAGATTGCGTTTGGAATTGAAGTTGGGATTGTGATTTAGGCTGGGACTGAGACTGAGGTTTAGATGAAAATTGGGGTTTGGAATGAAGTTGGGATTGAAGTCGGGATTGAGACTGAGGCTGGGATTGAGACTGAGGCTGGGATTGAGACTGAGGCTGGGATTGAGACTGAGGCTGGGATTGAGACTGAGGCTGGGATTGAGACTGAGGCTGGGATTGAGACTGAGCCTGGGTTTGAAACTGAGGCTGGGATTGACACTGAGGCTGGGATTGACACTGAGGCTGGGATGGAGACTGAGGCTGGGATTGAGACTGAGCCTGGGATTGAGTCACGGCGATACACACAGTATCCGGTACTGAGTTCACACTCCCAGGCTGAACCTGACGCACTTCCCCTTTGGTGTCGGCGCTCTCCGCGTTCTTGCCGTGGTGCACGCGCCCTTGCTGGATGAGCGCGGACACGCTCGTGCCGTTCCTGCCCTGAGCGATGCTGGCCACGATGTGACTCGGGAGTCGGTGCAGCGCGATCCTGGGAGTCCCTTTATCCAGCGCGACGGACCTGCTCGCGCTGGACACGGTGTACGTGGTGGTGGTGGTGATGGTGGAGTTGGCGCGCGGCGTCGCCATGGAAACGGCGCCGGACGGCGGAGAGTTGCTGCTGTGCGCGGAGGAGGTCGCGGCGCCGTTCATGCTCCGCGACGCAGCAGCAGCAGCGCCGCCGCGCGCGCCACCACCACCGCCGCGCTTCTTCCGCGTGCCGTACTGCCGCGGCGTCTCCACGGAGCCCGAGGCTGCTGCTGCTGCTCTCCGGCCGGCGGCGCTAACGCTACCCGCGGGAGACGGTACTCCATCCTGCGCGCACACGCCGCTAACCTTACCCGAGGAGGAGGAGGAGGAGGAGGAGTGTGAACGCGCACCGCTCGTACTCGCCTTTACGCAGCTCTCCGGTGATGGAGTGATCCCGGCGGGGTCTGAGCCGCGCTCCGTCCCGGCTTTATGCTGTTGTTGATGAGGAGGATGAGGATGTTGTTGTTGTAGCTGCTCGGATGTAGTACTAGCCCGAGAGGCTAACGCTTTTCCTAGGTGCTGCTTAGCCGCCCCAGGCTTGTTTCCACCCCGGCCGACGAGCTGCGACTCCAGGGAGCCCACCAGGTCGCTCACCGCCTTCTCGTCCACCGCAGAGAACAGCATCTCTTCCAGAGGGTCGGAGGCGCCCGCCATGTTGGAGGGGAGCCTTGTCTAAATTGAACAGGGGGCGGGGCTCCGAAGGTGCAGCGCGCATGCGTGTTGCTATGCATTGTGGGAATGGGCTGTGACGTCAAATCGGTTTCATTTTGCTTTAATGTCGACTTTCTGATGCTAAATGAAATAGTAATGCGACATGCTAAATGAAATAGTAAGGTTTAGATACTGAACAAGCAGAATACCTGCGTTATAAATGCTTTATGAATGTGTAGTACTTCTTTTCAAGTCTTTTAGGTTCACATTTTCACTAAGTTTCACATTTAGCCAGGTTTCACACTCAAATACAATTTTCCTCCTTTTTAACAAAAATATTTCTGATTCTGACTAGGACTCATATTTGTAATAAATGCTATTTTCATTTTAACACCCTTGAGCAGTTTGTTACTTCGGTATAACATCATTTGTGCCCACCTATTAGGGGTCCAAGCACCCTTAGAATCGTATTTAGGACGATTCTAAGGGCCCACACCCTTTAGGGGGCCCCAGCGATCTGCGTTATTAGTAATAACACTACTAGCATTAAATTAAAAGAAATTAGAAATGTATCTTCAAAAGACTTACAAATGAAAAAAAGATTACGGCTTATTTCTGCATCTCCAGTCAAATCACACCCCTCTCTGATTCACTGTATGGTTCAGCCCATCCTACCTACACTGTAAAAAAATGTCTGTAAATTTAACAGTAAAATACCGTATAAATGCTACAGGATAAAACCGTATTTCACAAAACTTGTGATTACCGTAGAATTTACAGTGAAAAATTGTAATTAGTTTTACAGAGTAAGACCTTAAATTTAACAGTTAAAAACGTGAAAATATGGTTTATTGCAGTAAAATTGACGATATACTGTATTTATGAAAAGAAAAACATTATTTTGTCTTTGTCAGTTTTCCATAAGCATTATGAATATGACATTATGCCTCATGGATGTAACATATAAACTCTCAGAGAAGGTATTTGTTACTAATATACTGAAGCATCAGTTTATATTTTATTAAACCCTTGTTGATAGAGTTTACAAATCAGAATTATATCTGTCTAGACTTTTTTAAAATAGAAAACTAGTGCATACGCACTACTACACTACTACACTCCCCACACTATAAAACACAGCGTGCAAGTTGTGCAGGGGATGCGGGGAAACCGAGAAAGAGTGGCATGCAAGCGGGGCAATGGAACGCACACCAAGGACTTCAAAGTCGTGAATGGTATTCCACCCTTCTCATTGCCACCACCTCTCACCAGCCTGTGCGCTGCCCACCAGACCTGCACGTGCACACCTTTCCTTTTTCTCTTCCTCCCTCCTTTAACTCTTTCCTTCCCTAAATAAAACCCGTTACAAAATACATGAACATATTTGACACCCCTGTGCAGTGTGCATTTAAAAATGCAGGACAGTTTTATAAACTTTCATAAACAGTTTTAGCATGTGTGTAATAAAATCATATTTTTCTGTGTAAAGTTATAATAAAGGCCCTGCTGTGCTTAGATTGTCTTCCTAAAACGCTTTAAAAATGTCCACCCTGACATTTGTATATTTGATTTTGAGAATTTAAATATTGTTTTGCTGCACTGTAAACCCTAATGCTCAAAGTCATTAAACATATTGAGTACTGTTAACTTAAACAATTACAATTAGTTCAAATTAAGTTTTTATAACTTTTTGGTATTTATGAGTTGGTAGAAATGACACTTTTCAAGCTAAACAAAAGTGTAGCTAAACAAATTTGATATTTTAAGCCACAGTAACTGTCTCCTTAAAGTTCCACCAACTTTAAATCTTTCAGCGATTTTGTGTCTGACGTCATCAATGCACACGTAAACTGCCCACATTGAATTGTTTTGATCAAGATGCTGAATTGGTCTGTCTTCACATACTGTAAGGCTGTAAGTATAATCTTTACAAATCTGGGCACCCTAAAGTACCAGAGCACTGGTGCCTCAGTGGGAGGTGTTTCGCTTGCCATGCACTGTAAACCCTAATGCTCAAAGTAATTAAACACATTGAGTACTGTTAACTTAAATAATTGCAATTAGGTCAAATTAATAGACCTTTTTGAGTATTAAGACCTTTTTGGCATTTATGAGTTTGTAGAAATGACACTTTTTAAATTAGCTGAACAAATTTGATGTTTTATGTAATCGTAAGTACTTAAGTAACAATAACTTAAGTAAAACTTCCACCAATGTAAAAATCTAGAGTACTTGTGGCGCAGTAGTAAGTGTCTTACCTGCCATGCGGGAGACCCGGGTTCGATTCCTGGCCTGCTCAGATAAAAATGGGAGGGTTGTGTTCAGAACGACATCTGATATAAAAATTATTTAAAATTTATTTTATTTGCAACATCTAAAAAAAATATAGTATGAGTTGGGCTACTCAGTAATGCAAGGAAATAAATAAATGCAAGTAAAGAATATCTGAATGAATTCACCGTTGTTATTCATAATAAAAAATAGTCAAACAACGGCAATAATCGCATAGCAAGCACAGTAGTGTAGTGGTTAGCACTGCTGCCTTTCACCCCCAGGGTCTGGGTTCGAGTCCTGTCTCTGTGTGCATAGAGTTTGTCCCTGTGTTTGTTCTCCCTGTGCTTGGTGGGTTCCTCGAGGTACTCTGGTTTCCTCCTACAGCCCAAATACCTGCAGATTAGGCTAATTGGTGTGCCCAAATTGCACCTTAATGTGTGTGTGTGTAAAAAACATTTTGTTATGATCCGTATTTGTTATAATGGAAACCTGGATTTTGACGGGTATAAACTGTTTTTATAACAACATAAACATGTTAATTATACAGTTATAAACCGTAAAAATAAACAATTAAATCCGTATAATATACAGTATAATGAATGCAATCCCGTAAAACCAAAAACATTGGGGCCTCCGAGTGGCGCAGTGGTTAAAGCGCTCGCCCTATCATCCGGAGATCGCTAGTTCGAATCCCGGGTGGTGCTGTAACCTCTCGCAGCCGGAGGTCTAGAGAGAGCTGATTGGCCGAGCTCTCTCAGAGGGGAGGGATGAGAGGTACATAGTGCTCCGACATTAATCACGGCTCTACAGCCAGTCAGTCTCTGCTCACGCAGCAGAGGGAGCGGATAGCGCTGTCCTCCGAGTGTGTTACGCCGCCCCAACGGTGCACGAGCGAGCAGTTCGAAAAGATGCAGTCGGCTGGCGTCACGTGGTTCGGAGGAAACACGTGATAGTCTTCGGCCCTCCCGGCTGAGTGGTAGTAGTAGCCTTAATGTGGAGCCCCCTAGTGACGGGGAGGAATTGGACACGACTCAATTAGGGAGAAAAAAAAACAAAAAAAACATTGCTACCGTATTTTTACATTAAAATTCTGGCAACCACAGCTGACAGTTTTTTACCGTAAAAAAATTTACGGGTTCATTTTTTTTAAGCACAATAACAGTGTTACCGTATTTTTACGGTAAAATTCTGGCAACCACAGCTGACAGTTTTTTACCGTAAAAAAATTTACGGGTTTATTTTTTTTAAGCACAATAACAGTGTTACCGTATTTTTACGGTAAAATTCTGGCAACCACAGCTGCCAGTTTCTTACCGTAAAATATACGATTTATTTTTTACAGTGTAGCGAAGAGTGTCGCTGCTGAGTACAGGTTTTGAACTGTAAAAGCAGGTATGTCATCGAGTTCAACAAAGAAGCATAAGTCCGGTCACCAGAAACGACAAACAAAATCTTCTGCCCCGAAGCTTCTTTGAATTTTTAATTAATTTTAAAAGCTTGCATTATTTTTATTTAATTATTTATTTTAATGTGTGCCTTAGTTTTTTTTTTATACTTAAAGTCATTTGAAATAGCTTTTTTTTTTTTTAGTTTTTGCATCTGAGAAAAGGCTTTAAAATAAGAATGTATGGCACTGTAATGCACTTAATTCATCTCAGTCAACTTTAAGCTCTTCCTTATATTGTGAATAATGACAATGTTTATTTTTTTTGATAAAATGCTGTATGTCGAGTTACTTGGGAATTTGCACATCAACTTCTGCTTCAAACTCGAAAAAAGCCATAGTCAACTACAGGGGACATGAGGATCAGCTCGGGAATCACTTTTAATTCTTGTGTCTGACAGCTTTGCAGGTTACACAACAATTGTTCGAAGTAGATTCAACCAAGTGAGTGAGAGAGAGAGAGAGAGAGACGTCGATAACCTTAAATGAAAAGCCAGAAAAAGGGTACATCACTATTTCTGATAAATAATAGTTAAATCACTACTTATAGCTATATATAATGAATAAATGTTATTTAAATAAAATTTAAACAAATACAACAAATTATTTAACTAAGCTTACACATGCTGTTCTATTAACCCTTTAGGAAACATATGATACACAACATCATATCAATTTTTTTGTGAAAACATGCAAACACTCAAACAACAATCATAGCATAGCAAAAGTTACTGCTTTTCTTTTGTAATGAGCACTACAGCAATTAAATCAAATATCAAATAACTGATATTCGAGTGATAATCAGTAACCAGTCCTTCGTATAAGTAAAGAATGGTATTATCATACCATCAGTGTCCCTGAGATGACCAGCAGCCGATGCGCTTCCCTGTCTCGCATGTTACTGACTGCAGTCTTTAGACTTAAATGCAGGCTTTTTGTCACAGATGGTGCTTGTATGTTGAGTCTGTACCTTTGCTCCATTAGCGGAGTAATGCATACTGTGATGTCATACTCTGAGCGTGTCACTAGAAGGACTTCAGCTCCACCATTTCACATATTTAACTTTACACTGTATGCGTTTCAAAAATAAAGGTTTTCTAAAAAGAAAACCAAGGAACCTTTCTCTTATATATACTGCTCAAAAAAATTAAGGGAACACTTAGTCCCAGTTTGACTCTCATATGTGTATGCAAGTTCAAGTCAAACCGGGACTTAGTGTTCCCTTTATGTTTTGAGCAGTATATTTTACATTGCTATTTAATTAAGCAAAAATATATTTTATCCGATTACTCGATTAATCGATAACATTTTTGGTAGAATACTCAATTAATAAAATATTCGATAGTTACAGCCCTAGTTACATTTTTCACCAATGAAAATTAAATATGTAATTTTTGTCCAGATATAGATCTTGAATTTGTAGCAAATATGCCAGCATTATCTTATTGGCTAACTTTGCTAGCGGACTTTAAGTACTACTACCGTGTAAGATAGCAGGTAACTATTTCAGTAATAATGAGACAAAAGTAGTAAGTCAGTACTATTATATTACAGACAAAAACTTTGAATAGCTGGGTTGGCTTGTATGTTTTGTGCGAAATGGGTGTGGTAGGGGGGCCCAACCGCATATTTTGTCATAGGGCCCAAAATTGCTAGCGGCGCCCCTGCAATTGCACACCACAATTTTCACATATTTATTTGTAAAAAAATAAATAAATAAAAAACTTCCACTTCACAATTATGTTGCTTATTCTGTACAGGGTCACACACATACTGTGGGCAATTTGGGAACACCAATTAACCTAATCTGCATGTCTTTGGACTTTGGGAGGAAACTAGAAACTAAAGGAAAACCAAGCATGAGGAGAACATGCAAGCTTTACGCACACAAACCCAGAGGTGGGAATCGAACCATCAACCCTGGAGGTGCAAGTCCACTGTGCTACACTCACCACCATATCACCTATGAATTTAATACATTACAAACTTTATTCATGTTAGCAAAGTAGATATAATAATATAATAAAGTTCAACAAGGCTGGAAAAGGATTTCAGTGTAGAGATATCAGTGTTGCGATCATTTTTATCATTGGCTTGATTGTTCTGTCCTATAGAACATTTTAACTTTAATGAAGGCTCTGTGAGAAGGAAAGAAGAGAAAGGTTAAGAACAGCACGTCCTCTGTAGCATTTAACACATCCATTAGGGTGCTTGTAGCAATAGATTTTATATGAATTCTCATTAAAATCAATATACAGTTAATAGCTCCAAATAGAAAATGTTTTTTGATAGATAATGCAGAGTCATATTACAATTCTCTTCTTTCTATAGTTTTTTTCTTCTTCTTTTAGAAGGACATATTGTATGGACATTTACTCACTCACTCACTCACTCACTCATTGTCTATACCGCTTTATCCCATATTCAGGGTCCCCAGAGACTTAGAGCATGAGGCAGGGTACACCCTGGACAGGGGGCCAATCCTTCGCAGGGCACACACACATATACACACTCATCTACGCACTGCGGTGTAATTTGTAAACACCAGTTAGCCTAATCTGCATGCCTCTGGACTTTGGGAGGAAACATGAGTACCCAGAGGAAACCCACCATGCAACATGCAAACTCCATGCACACAGAGACGGGAATTAAACCCGAACCACTACACCACTGTGCCGATGGGCATTTACATTTATCATATTTCATATACTCTTAGCTAGAGCCGCTTACAAAATGTGCAAATCTAGAACAAGAAGGGCAAGAGACCAAACTGCTGAAATGGTATCATAGTGCAGACTCATTACAAACAGTAACCTGAGAATCATTTTAACCCTACAGTAAGTGTACTTCATTAAAGAAAACTGAGAATTATAATATCTACATATAGTGTGATATTTTAATACACAGTAAGAATAATAAGCAAGTGTATTAAAGTTTAAAATTTCATAAGTTGTGATTTTGTTTATTTATACCAGGGTGTCAAACTCGATCTAGATCTTCTGCTTGATTGGAATGAAAGTCTGCATCCACATGGCTCTTTCTGGATCAGTTTGACACCCCTCATTTAAATGTATAAACTTTTGTGGGTTTCTTAAAATATTAATTAAAAAAAAAACGTAGTTCACATGTTGCATTTTCTTTTCTTAATCAGAAATATTCTCTAATATTTTCCTTATATTATATTCTTATATTACTTATATTACAATACAGTACATTATATTATGTTTTCTAATATCTTAAAATATTCTCCTATATCTTTAATATCTTAAAGAGCTGTATTTTTCTGTGTTTAGTTTTGCATAGAATGCCTTAAAAAGTATTTGCCCCTTCCAAATAATGTATTATTTATTTATTTAGCATGTTAATCAGAGCGTTAAACACTGTTTACAGAAACCTTCTCACGGTAAAGAGTCACTGAGGATAAATGAATGAAACAACAGTGCAGTTAAATATGTTGATGTAGAAAATGATAAAACCTGAATATATTTTTGATTGAATGCAAGAATAATAAGCAAGTATGATGTGAATAAAAATAGAACTATTTTATATTATAAAATAATATTTAACAGTAGAAGATTACGATTACGATATTAATATTACGATAATATTACAATAAAAGAAATTAAGATTTTTTTTTTTGTTTGAGAAAATTTTCATTTAAAACACTTAATTTTTATCTGTAAACATATGGATGTAATTTTTTTGACAAAATTATAGGCACATTAATTGGAAAATTCAAAAAAAAATTATTTTTTTTTGTTAAAAAGTTAAATATTCACATTAAATTGTGAGTGGAACCAGAAAAGGGAAACCTGAATATAGAGTATACACTACTGCTCAAAGATTTTGGATCACTTTCTAACTTCTTAGTTGTTCCTGATTTTTATTACTTTCTATACTGTAAAGCAATGATGAAGGCATACGAAATATTCAATTATCTTTGTTGAACAGTTAATGTTGAGATGTATTTGCCACTCAGGCGCTGTTTGTTAATTGGTGATTTCTGAGGCTGGTAACTCTAAATGAACTTTTCCTCTGCAGCAGAGGTAACGTTTTGGTCTTGTTTTACTGGGCAGGTCTTCATGAGACCCAGTTACATCATGGTGCTTGATGGGTTTTGCCAATGCACTTGATACTATTCCAGAAAGTCTGACCTCTGTGTCTTAAAATAACTACTGACTGCTGTTGTTGTTACATAATTACCTAATTCCATATGTGTTATTTTATAGTTTTGAAATCCCCAGTATTGTTGTAGAATGTAGAAAAGAAATCACTAAACCAAAACAAAGTAATTTGTAAACAAAGTGATCAAGCGAGCAAGCTTTAAACAGAACAGAAAATAACACATAAAAAGATAATAAATAAATAATCAAATAAACAAACTTAAAAAAAATCTACATTTTTGATCTTCCACAGAATAACAGCGCACTAAGGTGTAATGACGTATTGACGTCTCATCGGGGTTTCCTCTGAAATCACGTGTTCTATCGCGAGCGTTGGAAAGAGCGGCCTCCTCTTGTATATACCCAGCATGCTTTGCAGTTTATGCGGAGGAAAATGAAATCGGCCATGTCGTGTGTTAGCCAGCAGTGAGTTTCTCTGAGTAGACTGCGCGGATAAGACTAAGGAGGTTCTATCGCGTGTATTGGACAAGACGAGACACGGGAACGAAGTTTGCGCGCCTAAAAGAGGTGTTTCTACACACAGAGCTTTAACGTGAAAGAACGCAGTCGATAGCGAGGACGCCATGAGCGGCGGGACGCCTTACATCGGCAGCAAAATCAGCCTGATCTCCAAGGCCCAGATCCGCTATGAGGGAGTTTTATACACCATCGACACCGAGAACTCCACCGTCGCGCTCGCTAAAGGTGATTTCTGTGTAATAACGCGCTGCTGTGGAACCTGTTGCGGCAGCCTCGTACAGACCCGGACTGGGTTTTATGTTAGCATGTTAGCTTCGTACGCAAAAGCAAATAATTAGCCGTTAGCTAAGTGGGTTCAAAACCGCTTACAATAACTATACATACATGTAATTTTTAGATATGTACAAATTAAGCTTATAGAATTTAAATACACAAAGTGTATTAAAAAGTGTAAGAAAAACACAATTCCTTTGTTACGTATTTAAAGAGCGATTAAGGTGCGCATGCGCAATAAACACTCACTCCGTGTATAAGTGCACTTCATTGTGTCTGTGTGTGTAATAATGGCTCGCGCGCCCCTTTTTAGTGCCCTAAAGCCCCTGCAAGGGAGATGTTTGTAACAAATTGAGAATCTGGCCTAATAAATGTTGTTTATTGTCAAGTTCGGGCATATAGGTTGTTAATAAATATATTCTGTCATATCGAATGTTTTTTTTCTTATCATGCTTTTCGACGCAACCATATGACGTCACGCAGGCATTTAAAATGCGGTTTCGTTACAGTAAGTGAAAAGAAATCGTTACAATAAGTAGCCGCGCGCGCCGGTGCCATGTTTCTGTTGCTGCAGAAAAGCAATCAAATTTTCCTGTGACGTCACGTTTCAAACTTTTATTCTTCTGCATTTCAGCATAGACTCGATGTGTTTAGCCCTTTAGCCCCCCCCCCTTTTTTAATTGTGTGGATTGTTTGCGTAAACCACTTCCTGTAACAATTTGTGGAGGAAACCCACCAAGCACAGGGAGAATATGCAAACCCCTTATTCACACAGAGGAATCGAACACCAAAATGAGATTTTGTGCACATCAGGAAAGTCTCATGACAAAAGTGCTTAGAGAGAAGAAAAGTGTTAGGTTTCCTCCAAACAGACCATCTGGTTCAGGAATACGAGGCTGCTCGATTATGGCAAAAATCCTAATCGTGAGTAAATTGGTCGACACTGAGGTCACGATTATCTAACACAACTCGTTGACTTTGGAAATGTCATATATTTATTCTGCTTTAACTAACTAAATAAATAAAAACCTGGTGTTTAAATACCCCAGCCTGGGTGAAAGTGTGTTTAGTGAGGGATGGAAGTGCACTGCTGTAAAGTCAAAGGATGTGATGTATTTCTAATACAAAAATTATAACATCACTGCGAAGAAGGAATTTACCGGAATAATTATTTAGTCTCAATGGTCTTGTTTTTATAATTGTTGGGTCAGAATCGTAATTGAAATTAATATTTTATTAATCGCACAGCTCCAGCGGCGCTTTGATATTTTTTGCCCCTTAAACACGAGGTTGTTTTTCTTTGAGTCCATGTATTATTTACTTATTTAAACAGGTTTTGTGAATTACCATAACATCCCATTAGTGTTGTGTTTTTATGGCTTGTAGAATCAGTGATTATTGTACAAACTGAGTTCAGGGAAAATAAAAAAGGCAAGTTCAGGGCAAGTGAAACAGCACAGCTGACACCTGGAAGGGGGTTAAAACTTAAAAAATTCATTCAAATTGCAGCTGAGTTACGGGAAATTTGTCAACCCTGAAAGTAGCTCAAAACCACAAGAAATGGGAGGGAAAGGTGAATGATTATAGAAGTTAATGTATACGTGCTGCTTTGGCAGCTGCAGGGTTTGTCAGCATGACAGGACTGATCTCTAAACACACACAACTAAACGGGAATAAAGACATTTATAAA
Organism: Clarias magur; assembly: GCA_013621035.1. Taxonomy (NCBI): domain Eukaryota; kingdom Metazoa; phylum Chordata; class Actinopteri; order Siluriformes; family Clariidae; genus Clarias; species Clarias magur. The sequence continues at coordinate 420,772 of QNUK01000348.1, read as the reverse complement.
TTATTTGTAAAATTTCTCAACCAGTTTTTTATTACATGCTGTTATCAGTGTGATATTCATGCCCATTATTTCGTTTTTATATTTTTATTTTATTCTACTACTTCAGGAGTATCACACTCAAGGTTGTGATGAATATCAGAACAGCTGTGATGCTGTTATGGGCACCAGCAAGTATCCTTCCATGACTGGTCAAGTGTAGCTCAGTGGTTATGGCATGGACTGTGGTTCGAAAGGTGCCAGGTTCAATAATGAGAGAAAAAAAGTAAGCTCGTCTGACCAATGCCGTAAATTTATTTAAAAATGTGGTGTAACTAACTAACAGGGGAGTGAAACTAACAGGCATAGTTTTAAATTCTTACTGGTACTATGTAGCCCAAAGGTGATATAAATAAACTAGAGACAATGTCGTCAACTACATTCATTCATCTCGTGCGTTAATCACTTATTTTAACATGAAATTTATGTAGGAAACAGCCTTCAAACTTTACGCCCTACTTCGATTAGTTTTTAAAATGTATAAAGGTAAACGTTGAAGTAATCAATGAGGTCAACTCATTGGAGCAGCCCGACTATTCATGCTGTATTGTATGCATTCAGTATAATAATTTTCTTGTTAATAAAAATGCATTACAATGTAGTTAGTTTTAAGTAGTGTTGCGTGTAGTCCAATAGAAAAAGTTCAGTACTGAGCCACACTCTCAAATAGACTCTGATTGAACTACGCACATGTTTAAGTTATATTGCAGAGCTGAGTGATAACCACGTCCATTTTTCCCCCTTTTTTCTTTCCTTTGCCTTTTTATGGACAGTAAAATCATTCGGAACTGAAGACCGTCCTACAGACAGACCAGTGGCTCCCCGAGACGATGTCTTCGAATACATCATCTTCAGAGGAAGTGACATAAAAGATCTGACTGTTTGCGAACCACCGAAACCCAACTGCTCTCTGCCTCAAGACCCGGCCATCGTACAGGTATCATTCTTGGTGTTTCCCCACAGGTCTCAAATATAATCGCAGTGGTAGCCAGCAGAGCGGCCCGGCATCACCTGACAAACGCAAGTGGTCTGTTGCATAAAACAAAACAAAAAAACATGTGACCTTTAACACAATTTTTTTTATTCTATTAATTTCACATTTCAGAGATCCGACCTAAAGAACTTCCTCTTCATCTACCTGCATGTGAAGAATAAGATGAAATAACTGAACACTCTTTAGTGTATAAAGATGGCTCTGTTTGTCAGAGGTAGCCTTTTTAAAAAAAAATGGAGAGAGCATTTTAGCCTTTTTTTTGGCATTATGTCTTAATTAATCTTTATATATGGCGTCAAGATCTTTTTTTTTTTTGTTTTTTTTTTTACCACAACTTAAGTAATATGTTGAATTTAATTTTAACCAGCTATACACACTTGACTGAGCAATAAAAATGAGATTGCACAGATTCATAAGATCACTTGTTCTAGTAGCAGCAGTAGTAATAAGAATAACAACGATAATATTAACATGTATTTTCGTTTATTCTGCTAAAGTGAGAGCAGTGTGCTGAGTGTATTTGCTCTACTTGTGTTAGGAGAGCACATGCACTCTTTATGGTCATGATTATTAGCCCTTTTTTTGTGCCACAGCCAAATATCGAACAAATAATTATTACTGCTTTTTTTGGCTTCCCCTCTCTGATCACTTGGGTAAAGTTTTTAGTGTTTGATTCACAGGAAAACGCAGGAGGAATATTTGTTGGAGATTTAAGTTGCACAAATTTGGTCAAAAATTATCTCGGTAAAGCATAGACATTCGGAAAGTGGTACTGTATTGTTTTTGAAATATTAAAAGTTGAGACAATATGCTTTTCTCTCAACGGCCCTGTGCTCATAATTCAATAAAAACACAATACAATCTAAACTCTAATGACAGTGTGTGAAATGCAGAAAACTTGCACTTTTTTACTCTTCCCTTTTCTTGCAATGGTTTGATCAAAAGTGCAAATAATTCTTCTCAAAACCATGACTGCTTCTAAATTTTCACAAAACAAAGGAAAAAAGATAAAGATTTTCTAAAAGTAAATTAAAATAAATTCTACAGCCAGAGTGAGGATACATTTTGACTTGCCCTCGTATGCGTAAACTGATCTTGTGAAGGGTCAACAAGCGAGACTGTTGTATAAAATGGTGATTGCTAAAGTAGAGCTGATAAACAATTTGCTGTAGCCTGGAATCCCCTGCTTTCTGTATAAGCTTGAACCAGAGATGTCACTTTATTTGTTGCAAATTAATATGAATACAATGGAACCTTGGATTTCGAGCATAATTTGTTCCAGAAGCGGGCTCGTATTCCAAAATACTTGTAAACCAAATTAAATTTTGCCATAAGAAATAATGAAAATGCAAATTATTCGTTCTACAGCCCAAAACAATAAATGCATAAAAATAATTAATACAACATATAAAGTAAAAATAAAACAAATTAACCTGCACTTAACATAAAAAAAAGAGTAAAAATAAATCCAGACAATTAAGTGTTTCCTTTTGTGCGCACAGTGTGTATTTGTATGTGTGTGTGTGGAATTAGCCCCTCGTCTTAAACAGTAAAACTCCTTCCTCCCCTCACCTCGCTTTGAAGTTTCACAACTAACATACACAACTGATTTAACGGGGGGGGGGGGAAGAAATCTCTCTAATGATACTTGCGTGAACATACTAACGGAATCACTGCTGTAAAGTAAAAAATAACAGATGAACCAGCACCTTACCTTTGAAAAGAATCGCGACAGAGCTGAGTTTTCTCTGTAAATACAGCGCGTGTGTAAAGAGAGATTCTTTACAGAGTGTCTGGGAGGTCGGTGTCAAATTACGCACGCGCACAGACAAAGTAAGTGTGTGTCGGTGGGTAACTTACGAACGTGCTCCTGGAACGAAACTTGTTTTGTAAGTTACCCACCGACACACACTTACTTTGTCTGTGCGCGTGCGTAATTTGACACCGACCTCCCAGAACAAATCAAACTTACGAACGTGCTCCTGGAACGAAACTTGTTTGTAAGTTTGATTTGTTCTTAAGTCCAACAAAGTGAGTCTTGTTCGCCTTTGACACGAATATACAACACGAATACAATTGACCAATATACCAGACACACTAAAAATATTGTATATGATCGTAAATATTGGTATCTGGTGCACTGCACTGTCTAATTATTTATTATGTGCAATACACGTGAGCTCCTATGATTTTGTTTTTGATTCCCGCTTGTTTGGTCTGTTCGTATCTGTGGAAATTCGTAACTCAAAGTAATGTTCAGAAGTCTGGACATGTATGGTATATGATGGTGTGTGTATGTAGGTGGGAGCTGAAGTGACTGTATGTAAAGTGCTCCAGTAAGATGTAATAATATTAATAACAAGAGGGAATAAAAGTAGATGATCACATCAACTATCATCTTTTTGTTCCAGTCATCTCTAGGCTCCACTCCGGCGCCGCCTTTCCAGCCCGTGGCATCTTATGCGTCCTTCAATCGACCCCCCGTACGCGCCTACAGCCAGTTCTCTGCCCCCGCCGTGGCCCAGCCCATCGGCGCTCCCGTCACTGCAGGTGAGTTTCAGTGCTGATCCTCACCTCATCCTGATTAGATTCATCAGATAGTGAGGCTGAGTTAGGGAGCGGGAAAATGGCCGGAGTTACTCTAGAGTTACTCTCAATGTTTATATTTAGAGTTGTACCTGTTCTGTTCTGTACCTGTTTATATGTAGAGTTGTACCTGTTCTGTTCACTACTGGTTTTATTTTGTGTTTGTGTGTGACAAATTAAACTTTTAAAGTTGTCCTGTCTGCTTCTGCGTTCGGGAGTGAGATTAACGTAGGTGCCCCTCTGTCCCAGTAGAGCTCTGTCCCCTCCCACTCGGTCTCTCTAAACGTGTGTGTGTGTGTGTGTAACCGAAGGTAACCAAACAGCTGTTGTTTTAACCTTCTTGCTTAGTCAGACCACTACTTTAAAGTTCCTCTCATGGTGCTTTTTTTATTTTTTTTTATTTTGTAGATCCAGTTTTATTTGTAGATCCACCTTTACACTCTAACTCATGAACACCCTTGTGATGATAAAGTCTCTGTTTAATTTACTCAGAGTCTGCCGATTTTGCTGTAATGCTTTGTTGTAATATCCTTCCACAGGACACACAAGTCCTTCTCTGGACGTCCTGCGGAAGAGCCCGAGCCTGGAACCTGCAGTACAGCCTGCTCCAGTAGCGCCATCTGCTGCTGCATCTGTGAGTCAGAAGACTCTTGGAGGGGTCAGACCTCCTCCCGGGACGCAGAAACAGCCTCCTGAGAGCCAGGAGCAAAGCAGGGGTGAGAGCACGCGTGTGATGGGTTCGGTGGCCGAGAAAACAAAATAACAAAACTCAAACAATTTCAGAAACAAATCAGAAAACACAATGCTGGTTCAGTCAAACCCAAAAAAGCTAGGTTGGACGAGACACCGGTCACTCACGATGTACAAGAAGTACTGCAGCCATGTGATATTTAAATGTTCATTAGACTGCAGTACTTACTGTATATTGAGTGACTGGTGTCTCATCCAATGAATAAACTAAAAAAGGTGTGGTTTGCGAATTAAATTCTTATTGCTGATTGGCCGAGACATCGGTCACTCAAAATATACAGGAAGAACGATGTCTCTTCTAATCAGATGTCTCTTCTAATTAATGATAAGTATTTCATATGCAAACTGTTCCTACCTTTTCCGGGTTGACTGAACTGTTGTTGTTTTTTTATTTAGGATTTTGTTTCTGGATGTGTCATTTGTGCTTTCAAAGTTATGTAGTTTTCAATTTTATTTAGTTTTTAAATTGTTTTCTTATTATTTTTATTTTTATTTTTTTATTTTTTACATTTTAAAAATTATTTTGGGTTTATTGTTTTTTGCTTTGGAATTTTTGTCAGATTTTTGTTTTCAGAATTTTAGCTTTTTCTATTTGGTTTAATTTTTTTCTCATTGTTAATTTTGTTTGCGGTTTTGTTTTGCACTGGTGGACAAATAGTTCAAGGATATTCAGAAAGTGTTACTTTTTTAAAAAGTTTTTTTAAATGATAAATTCTCTCCTCATTTCCACACATAGGTTTTAGTTTATCAGTTAGACACTTTTTACTAGAAGTACCCTAACTTGCACTCGTCCGTACTTGTTGTTCCAGAAAGGTTTATATCTGTTGAACAGAGTTGTTAATGTAAATGTTTTTCCTTCATACAGCCGCTGATGTAGAGAAGGCTGCTCGCCAGGAAACGGACTCGAGCAAGTCAGAGAATCGGGAAGCTAACAGGCGCCCGCAAGGTAGTAAGTGTTTACATCCTTAAGCTTCTGCAAATAATCAAGTTTTAGTGATCAGATAATACAGCACTGACATACTTTTTAAATGTAGCAAAATGATTGAAAGATTTATGATTTTGATGATGAATGGTGGCTGATTGCTCAGCAGGTGCTCCTCCTCCTGGGTTGAGAAGAGGAAGAGGGGGAAGTGGAGGTGCCGGTAGCGGGAGCGGTGGCGGCGGCGGAGGAAATCAGCGCGGTCGTGGCAGGTTTAACATGCGCCGAGATGGTCCGATGAAGTTCGAGAAGGACTTTGACTTTGAGAGCGCCAACGCCCAGTTCAACAAGGAGGAGATCGACCGCGAGTTCCAGAGCAAGCTGAAAATCAAAGGTACAATTTCTTAAAATTTACGTGTTATATAGGGGAATAATAACTAGGGAGCCGTTATCATGCTACCCCTAAACAACCATGGCAAATAATTCGCTTATACCACACACACTATGCCGTGCTGCCTGCCAGTTTGTGTGAATAGTTTAGAGCGCTCCACCTGTAGAATGATTAGAGGAACAACAATATTTTACCGTCTCAAATGCTAACGTTTACCAAAAAAAAAGTCAATGTGGCAATACATGAGTACAGTGAAACCTCGAGTTGTGAGTAACGTGGTTTACGAGTGTTCCGCAAACCGAGCTAAGATTTTTAATTGGAAATCGAGCAAGTATTAGTTTACGAGTGCCGAGTATCATGTATCCCGCGTGCGACTCTTATTTTGACACTGAGCGGCAAGTGATCACAACTGAGCCAAAGATTTTTCTCTCTTGCTTTGCGGAATTGTGGGTAATCGTCTCCTCTGCTCCCCTGGATCTTAGTGCTCGTCTCTTACTGGTATAATCAACGTCTCTTATGTGTGCATGCACGTAATTTGACACCGAAACACACACACTCGGCTTCACACATGCTTTCTTCACACAGAAAACTCACCTCTGTCGCGATTCTTTTCAAAGGTAAGGTGCTGGTTAAATCTTTTTTTTTTTTTTTTTTTTTTACTTTACAGCAGTGATTTCGTTAGTATGCACTCACGCGAGTGTCAGACAGATTTCTTTTTTTTCCCCCCGTTAAAACAGTGTTCTCGTTGTGTGTGTTTGTTGTGAAACTTAAAAAGCGAGGTGGGGTGAGGGAGGAGGAGTTTTACTGTGTAAGACGAAGCGAGGGAAGGGGCAAATTCTACACACACGCAAATACAGGCACCTGCCCGCACAAACGGAAACATTTATGTCTGTATTTATTTTTATTTTAAATGTAAAGTGCAGGTTAATTTGTTTTATTTTTACTTTATATATTGTATCAATAATTTTTATGTATTTATTTTTTTGGGGCTGTGGAACGAATAATTTGAGTTTTCATTGTTTCTTATGGGAAAATTAGATTTGGTTTACGAGTGTTTTGTAATGAGCCTGCTTCTGGAACGAATTATGCTCATAATCCAAGGTTCCACTGTAAACTGAAAAAAATTTCTTTCCTGCCCATTTGTAGTAATAACTGCCCAAAAGATGAATCATGTTATTGAGCACCTTCTTTCATTTAAACATGGTTTAATAGTGCTCTAGACTACATTCGTTTGCTAAGCAAGTCAATTCTTGGTCTTTGTGGAAATGTTTTCATTTAGCAAGGCGTGATCATCACAACAGATCCTTTCAAATTCATTTAAGCATCATCTACGAAGATGATACCCAAACCCAACCCTGCAGAATGGGCGTGGCCAGTAAGCCTGTTTACTTAGCTTTGTTTTTTTGTGAATCAGTAGAAACCAGATTTTAGGTTTAAATGCGTAAATGCTAAATAGGAGCGAGTATACCAAGCCCCTACATTCTTCAGTGAACATTCTTGACTTGGGAACATTCGAGTGACAAATATTCATTCCACAAGTATGAACGGATTTCACATTATGAACAAATCGTAGGAGTAGCTCACTTGTATTGTACATAAAATAGCCACTGCAGTGCACCAGATACCAGTGTTTATAATGATATACAATATTTTCCGTGTGCAAGTGAATGTATGAAATGCCCAAAGTCCGGTATATTGTATGTGTGTGTGGGAGAAATGAGTCGGCCTGACCGGTTTCTATGAATCAGTCCGTCGCTGTCCTGATGGAGAATAATTCTCATTTCGGGAAATTCCGCAATGAAATAGAATCCAATACAGGGGAAACGGCTCTGAGACAAAATTGTCCGTTCAAGCGCACAGTAAAAATCATTTAGCGGCACCGGGATTCCCATCACGATTGGAGATGTGATCTCGCGAGATTATAAGGAAACATGATGTGAAGAGCGCTGAACTTAATTAGAGGGCTAAAACCCAGGACTTGGCCGCTAACAGTTTTTTTTTTTTTTATAAAAAGGCACCTACTGTATAATGTATATCTGTATATGGTTGCGGCTAAATGTATATCCCTAATGACGCGTTTGGGATCTACAGATGAGAAGGCAGTGAACGGAGAAGAAAAGGGCGACTCGGGTGTCGAGACGCAAAACAGCGAAGGCAACGTGGAGGAGGAGGACCCACTGGGACCCAACTGCTACTACGACAAGTCCAAGTCCTTCTTCGACAACATCTCCTGTGACGACTCCAGGTAAGGCTCGACCAAGACCTAAGCATCATCAGATTTTATCTGAGTAATAATCATGCTGACTCTTTGGTTTCCTTTACAGAAAAGATAAACCTGGAGGTGGAAGGTATGTAACAGTTTTTATTTACCAAGTATGGTTAATGTACCCTGAATAATATCTCAATATTTTTATAAACATATCAAATATTTAGTTACTGAATTCATTGAGTTGTGCTCGTGTGTTATGTCCTGTCCATACAGGGAGCGGAGACAGACCTGGGCAGAGGAAAGGAGGATGAACGCAGAGACGTTCGGGCTGCCATTGCGCCGAGGGCGTGGAGGTTTCCGTGGAAGAGGAGGCCCTATGGGTTTCCGTGGCGGTCGCGGACGAGCAGCCAGTCGTGGCTCTTTTGGGCCGCCTCGCGGCGGAGGTGGATTCAGAGGGGGTTACCGCTCAGGACGGGGAGGACGAGGAGACTTCTCTGAATTTGAGTACCGGGTCAGCTACTGTTCAATCCACTATACGTTTTCACACTAATTGAAGACGCACCAATCGTTCCTCAGTACTTAAATGTGTGTTCAATTGATTTGTGTATTTTAAAGGCTACAGGATTTTTCTAGAACTATTTGGCATTTGAGTCTTGTACACCTTTGACAAGAAGATATAATGTAAAGACACGATGACAACGCAAACATTATGACTGTTTATGACTGTGACGCTTTTCGAACTCGTCTTCACGTTTCTGTTGCTTAGCAACACAATTAAATGTAAAACATCTAAACTTGGTTAGTTTTAAACATAAAAAAAACTAATATTTGAGAATCGGCTATTTGTCAGACTATGAAATTTTTTTATACACCCTGTATTCTGTTTGTGTTCTCCGAGTCACCAGGTGGCAGTACACACCTAGTTGCTTTGAAACACTTACTTGAAGAACAATATTGATAGAGGAAATGTCAAGTATGTGATCCCCTTTCTATGCCTAGTTCAGAGAAGAAATCGGTGCATGTGCAGATTTTGGACCACACACTGCGTTGATATCACTCTGTAAACAGCACTCCACTCCACTGATGTGTTCTTGTACAGGTTGTTTTCAGATGTTGATTCGAACCGGGCTCAAGGGTGAACGCCTTTTGCAGGTGGTTTCGAGCATCGTGGAGTGCTCAAGCGTACCTATTTTTGGGGTCGAGTGTACTCGGGGGGGTTTTTGGTGTGGAAAGCACTCTAAAGCTGTTATAATTGGAAAAGAAAAGAGAATTTGTGATTTTTACTGTGACAGGATTAACATCATGTAGAGCAGAACCTTCCATTGGTCTTTACTCAACTCTAGCTCCGCCTTCAAAATATGGTGGGCGGGACCTGTGGGATTCGGAACAAATAAAAAGTGGATCTGGTTGACCATAAATCAAAAGAGATGGGGTGAAAAAAACACAACAAATAAATAGGGAGAAATAAATAAAATGTCTGAGAAAATGTGTGCATCAGTGAAGATTAAACCCGTGCCGTATTTATTCTTGTGTGTCTTATTTCTTTCAGAAAGACAACAAGGTGGCGGCGTAGTGCACAAGAGGAACAGCTACAGCATCCCCTACAGGCTGGAGTTCTCCTTTTCTCAAGCCCCCCCTCCCACCCCCCTCTTCCTTATAGACACTCTGTCCCCCTGTCCTAAATCCAGCGCAGGTCGTCCTACCCAAGGTTCCTCCTTTACGCTTCTTTTTTTTTTGTCCCCTTATCAACCTTTTTTTTTTTTTGTAATAAAAAAAAAAAACAACAAAAGCAGATCTTTCTTTGATACAGACGCAGACGAACTGCGGAACAAGAAGAAAAAAGCAGTGTAACTTCAAAACAGTGAAATTACTTTTCAGTATTTTTGCATCAGAGTTTTAGTTCCTTTCTTACAGATCAATTGAAATGTATTTGATATTCCTGTTAGACGCGCACACACTCGTTCGTACGCACGCACACACTCGCATACGTCGACACCCGCTGATACTGTGAGCTCTCTTCAGTGAAAAAGCTTTGTGTGGTTTTTTTTTTTTTTTTCATTTCCTGTCTTTTTATAGAAGCACCAAATCAGTCTTCTGTTTCCTTCAGGGTCACGACGTTCGCTTCACCTTTACTGCCTGAACCGCGTCTCCGTCAGAGTCGTGTGTCTCCTGCGGGTGTCTACAGCACGTTAGGGATTTATATCTTATGTTTAGATTTTTTTGCAGTGACTTTTTTCCCCCATAAAGGTTCATCCCTGAGAGAGCGAGAGTGTGGTTTGATTCAGTCTTTAGTTCTCAAGTCTGATCTGAAGCTATTGATCCAAAAAAACAACAAAGACAAAAGAGACAAAAAAAAAAAGGAGATGAATGTTTGTTTGTTGGATATAATAATGTTGACGCAAAGTTAGCCAGCACTCTGGGTTATTATTATTATTATTATTATTATTATTGTTGTTGTTGTTATTTTCTTGTATTTCTCGTATTTGTCTTTTTAGTGCCGCTGTAGACAGGAGGCGTTCACAGTACTCTGCTGGAAGAGACGTCTTTCTTTTTCTTTACTTTATTTCTGTTACAAAGCGCATTTAACGGTCACATAAAACCGATTGATTCCCGAGTGCCAGAGGATGACCTCGCCTTTCTCTCACCGGTTTTAATGCCAGGCTCCGCTGATCCTTCAGTGTGTAACAATTTGACGAATATCAACATCACGAATAATCGCTTTTTTTTTTTTTTAAATATATATATTTTTTACTCTCATCAGGTTCTTCAGGGATTCTTCAGCGCACCCTTTAATACCAGTAAAATCGGATCCCCTTAAACGACGACGACGACAAAAACAAGTTTTTGCACTTTAGAGTTTTCTTTCCCGATGCCATGGTTTCCCTCGGCTTTTGCTTTAAAGATGAGCAGCTCTGTTTTTTTTTTTTTTTCCTTTAAAGTTGAGAATCGACTAAGAAAGACAGAAGTATCAAGTGTTAGTAACGTGAATCTAAAGGCGTGTGATGATGATGATGATTGGGATATTTTGTTTAAAGAGCCGGGACGAATCCGGGTCACAGAGAGAGAGAAGCATTTTCGGGTCGGTCGTGAGGTTTCTGCAGGTTTTTGGACTTTTCATAACAGGTGCCGGTTCTGAGGTTCAGATCGTGACGTTACTGCCGATCCTGGTTCACTCATCCAGCTCGATGTTAGACGTGACAAAATATAAAAGTCGCACTATATACAAGATACGATGGATAAATTTACTCTTGCGCACAAAGACAAAAAAAAATGCAGCTTGATTGCGAATCTGGCTTTAACGATCCAACGCACATGGGTTTACTTTCTTACGTGGACACGATGATGGATTGTTGCGTCTCCGGCGGGAGGTATCTGTTACACAGAGCCAGGGGCTGCGTGGAAATTTTCTTCATTAAAGCAGCTGAAGAAGGGACACTGGTGATGTCATAGTCACATGATCTGGCGCTCCTCTGATGTGTTGTAAATCCTCAGTGTGTTTCCTGAAAGTTGGGAGTGAATTTGGTGTGTGTATGGATTGAGCGCGTTCCAGGGTCCGACCTGCTGATCCAGCGTCAGCGTTGTCTTCCTCAGAACGAACTCCAGCTCTTAAGACGTTCTCGTCCCCACCTGAATGTCATAAACGAAGCACTTTTTCTCTGCTTCTCTACCAGCATTTGGGAGTTTGTATACATTTTTTTTTATTTTTTTTAATTTTTTTTACAATTTCTCCTTGTTTCCCCTCCCACCAGATGCGTGTGTGTAAGGTTTACAACGAAAGGATCATTTGCGCTTTGTTTGTCTGTTCTTTTGTCTTGTATCGGTAAGACGCAGTAAGGTTCGTGTTCCCGTTGTGGCTTTAAGGTTTTATCCTTGCCCCAGACCCCCTTCTTTTTTTGTGGCTGTTGTGTACTTCTCGTTGGCGCTACGCGATGAACCTTAAATACAACGTGGCATATTATGATGTTGGTCTATCGTTAGGCAGCTAGTTATATTGTTATATTATATATAAAAGCTCTACAGTTCCGATCGAGCCGTCTCTCTGATTGATTGGATTTTTTTTTTTTAAGCCTTAATGAGCCAGCGAAGTGTTTGGGTCGTATGGAGCTCTGTCTTGCCCCGTGTAGTGCACTACTCAGGCCGTGAGCTGAGGACTCGTAAATCCTCCTCCACAGTGTCAGATTCTGGAATTTGCTTTAGAGCAAGAAGAGGAAAGAAAGACAAAACATTTTTTGAGAGAGAGTGAGTCCTGAACTGATGCAATAATCACATTTACTGCCCCGTGTCGCCTCTCCTCCTATCCCTCCTGCTCATGTCAGATGTCAGACTGTACATACACAGATTGATTTTGTAAAGGTGAAACACGATTCTTTTCTCTCGTCTAAAAGAATTTGATTGGCTAATGTGTTTTTTTAGTTTGTTTGTTTTTTGTTTTTGTTTGTATTTCCTGAATAAAGCAATTGTACAGCATGGTGTACTTTTAGTGACCAGGTTGAAGTTTTTATTCAGAAATGAGAAATAAATAGTTGTTCATAAGTCCATGTTTTTGATTTTATTTCTCCGTTCACAAAGCAAAAAGTGTGCATAAATTAAGATTTTCATACAGCATGATTTAAGTCAAGAATGTATTCAAAATATAAATTACAGCCCGTGCTCAACAGTGTTGTGTACGCTGTATACAAGAGTGCTGAGGATTTCATGATGCATCAGACCTGATGTTCCACACAGAGATAATCAGGGCTGATTCCAATAGACTACATTAGAATCCTATCTTTCATACATAAAATTTAGTTTTTTAATCGTCCAAGTTTTTTTTTTCCCCCTGGCAAGTAATCCTGGGTCTATGTTAAAATTAAAAGTGCTAAATTGTCTTCCTTTGTTGTTTAACTGTGATTGGTATCCAGTATGTTACATTTCCACCAACTGTAGGCCTCACTCTCCCTCAGGTTTCCGGACTCTTCCGGATTTTCCTCCCCGTTCTGTCTTGAACACTTTGTCTGCTTTATACGCACCTCCACACACACTTTCTTTTTGACATGATCATTTAGGTTTGATCCTTGCCTCCTCAGCTTCCCTGTCCTTTTAAAGGCAAGGCTGACTTTCCAGTTCAGTCTTCCTAAAACAAAAAGCACCTGTCTAAAAGGCATATAAACACTGCCCTCTCCTCTTCTCCAGAGAATATGCTTTAAGGATCTTACTACTGTTGAATCGATTTATGTAAGCAGAACCATTAAGCTGTGTCAATTTGTGTCTTTCACACACCAAATGAATATAAAAATATATTATGTATGTAAAGTGAGCAGTCGTTTATTCATTGTCTGCCACAAGGGGGCAGCAGACGCTAAGCTGTGTGGACGCAGAAGCTGAATGAATATTGATTATTACTCTTTGAGCGTCGATAATATTACTTAATTTCCGATGTAGATTAATGATGGGAATACAGCTCTTTATGTACAAAAAATAAAAAAATCTCCAGGACTGAAAAAAAAACCCTCTTCCCAGTTGTGTTAAACTAATCGCACTTAGTTATTGACCTAGTTAACCCAGTGTAAGTATCTATCCAGTAATGTAAACTTTAAAGCACTTTTTGTAAGTCGCTCTTATCCAGAGCGTCTGACAAATGCCTAAATGTAAAATATATTCCTTATAAATGTCTAAGTCTTGTCATATGACTCGGCTCACCAGTGAATCGATTTATTATCGGCTTTCAAACGACTCACTTTTTTTTATTGGATAGATTTCGTCCTCCTATACAACGACTTTACTGCACAAAGAAATCTTACTCTACGTTCTAAGGAACAAAACGTTTGTGCATTTAATAAAATGAAACCGCAAAAGAAAAACGATGAATGTCGACTCATCGTAATGATCCGATTCAATGAACCGACTCGTTTCAGATTTCGCACTAAGCGAATGCGTCAACTTGCGCCATATTGGAAAGGATGTGATGTGCAAAATCATCTATAAAACTATGTGGATTGGCCAGTTTGCACAAAGCGTGTTATAAATATCTGAATATTACATATTTAAACACTTGTTCTGCTGTCATAGAGAGAAAACTAATGAAAGCGCGTCTCATTTAAGCGAGGTGGCGCTTAATGTTCGCTAAAAAACACCCGAGTCGCTCAGAACTGACGTCACGATGGCGTCGACGCAACAGTAAAAACATTCGCTGTAACATTGCGCATGCGCTGGGTCGTGGTCGGAAGCGGTTTTTCTCAAACATGTCGGTTGTTTTTGTGCCCAAGAGACAACGCGGGAAAGCGCAGATTAACCAAGAAACAATCCAAAGAGTAAGTATTCATAACCGAGTGAAAAGAATTTCACTTACTTTATTTATCTAGTTTCACACTACGAATGGGTTAATGGGTTACCGTTAGCATAAACTGCAAGGCTAATTTCGTATTATGTTGATAGTCTGCTTTTACAGCTTTAACGTTTAATATAATTAAGCTTTTGGGTGTAAGAATTCACTCTAAAATCTTGTAAAAAGCCAGATTTGAAGAAACCGTGGCGCTTATGTTCGGTTTGTCAAAACGATGCTAGCTCGTGCGACGCGTTCACCTGCCCGCCATCTTGGAAAGGGCTACGCGCAACCATAACCATAATGGTTGTTCATGAAAGCATTTGTAACAAAATGCAAACATTTATTGTTTCTTCCATATAATGGAAATGTCGTTTACGCTGAGAGCCTCGTTTTCTTACTGTACCTATAACTTGGAATTCCCACCACTGACAAACATCAAATTAACCCTTTTTTTGGGGGGTCACGTGTTCATTCTTCCAGCTGCTGAATGAAAACGAGCAGCTCGTGCGGTGTATAGCGGAGTACATGCAGAAGGGCAGAGCCACGGAATGTGTACAGTAAGTACGGAGGTCATGCTGCAGCAGGATTAGACGTGAAACCTATCATGGCTGATGGATTAAATTAACGTTTTTATTTATGACAGATATCAACAGATCCTCCACAGAAACCTGGTTTATTTAGGAACGATAGCAGATGCAAGTCCTGATCCACCTGTAAGTTCACTACAACCTCACTCGCTCTCTCAAACACAATTTGTGTTGTGTAATCTTAAATATTTCTGTCACCCCTTGTGTTTTAGGCGCCGTGTGAAGACGCTTCGGCTCTCGACGGAAAGATGAAGGTCTCCAAAACGTGACTGGAACCTGGACTTCGACTGTGCAGTGTTTTATTTCAGGGCTAGTTACAGCAGAGCACTTTTCCCCTTCACTCTTATTGGTCAGATGGTGTTTGGTTGATGCTCCTTAACAGCTGCTCCGAAAGAGAACAGGTTTACATCCTGATGACAACAAAGGGATTAAATACACACTTGATCTTTAACATTGGAGACTCCTTCCATTAGTGTCAGCAGTTCCTAAGAATCGGTTTATCGTTGTGGGAACGTCTCACAATGCAGGACTGGTGCGGGGGAAAAACATACTGGTGATGGAACGACTGGTTACAGCTGCTGTAAAGTTATGAGAAATCATGTGGATGTATGAATGGAGAAAAGACAAATTGTTTACTTAGTTCATTTAACAAATAAAACTTGTTAAAAGAATTCTTCCTTTTGTGATTCATTGCATCCTTGGTCTTGCTTAATAATAATAATAATAATAATAATAAATCCAGTGTTTTCCCCACACAGTTTTATTAAAGCATAATACAGGTAGTCCCCAACTTGCGAACGAGTTTTGTTTTGGGAGCATGTTCGTAAGTCCAATTTGTTCTTAAGTTCGACAAGGCGAGTCTACGGGCCTGTGCCATGCTTTACCTTGTATATTCCTACCAATCCACTTGACTAAATCTCCGTCCACTTTCCCCACACTGTCATCATGTGGCCAAAAACTGTAACCGTACCCTTAAATCACGAAGGGAATCCTGCACACCATTTTGCCTCAGAGCTGTTTTCCACTGAATTGGATCGTGAACTCTAGCTGTGTTCCTTATTTCGTGTAAATAAATCATTGATTAATAATTGATTAAAGATGTACAGAATTTTTTTTTACTAGCTTTACTATATAATAATGCAGATTTCTAGATGAACTGAAAATAAAATTGTGAGATGTTGTTGACAGAATGACTGATGGGAAATTTCTGTACACCAAAGTGTGTTCTTAATTTTTTGTCACTTGGTCTTATTCTTCACATACAGGTAGATTAGGAGGTTGGATCTCTTGAATGTGAAATTAATAGAAATATATTTAAAGAATATTTCACACCTGTGGGGAAAACACTTCGAAACCCCTAAACTCCAGAGCTGCAATGAGAGCATGTGATCGGTTCATTTATTTTTATTTATTATATTTTTTGTTTAGTTTTTTTTGTTTTTGCATTGCTGGTACACTTGGAACGATTCAGACGCCAACTCTAAGAGAATAAAGCAACGTAAGCCAAGCGTCATTCCACGTCATTCCACACCGTCACGAACGTCTTCAACTTTTAATTCTTTTTTTTCTTTGAAGCCAATAAGTAAACCATGTCTGACACAGCGGAGTAATGGTGATGTTTACAGTCCAAGGTCTTAAAAAGAAAATAATAATGATAAAAAAATATAATAAAAAAAAGGTTGGAAAGAAAAGAAAAAAAAAAGGTTTGCTGTTGCGACAATATTGGGTGAGAACACAGAGCAAGAAACAACCCCCTATCATTATTTTTTGATTGTGCCAAGCACAGAACTATAAAAAGATATAGATTTATAAGATTTATATTTATATATTTTATATACAGCAAACGATTCTCTGTAAACATGTTAAGTAGGTTAGTTTCAGAAAACATGGTCATATCATAAATACAGGCAACATTGGCATCCACAAATGTCACGGGGAGAAAAAAACAAACAAAAACAAAAAAAAAAGATCTCCTGGGCAGGTTTAAATGGAATCCCCCCCCCAAAAAAAAAAGGAGCAAAGAAAAAATCTTAAATCACCCCAATCTTATAACGGGCTTTAGTGTTTGTAAAGATAATTGTTTGTTTTTTTGGTAATCAGTTTGTCAACAGTTTAAACTCTGTAGAGAGAGACAGAGAGAGAGAAAGTGAATAGAAATGTGCTTTTCACATCTTGGGGAGGATGAATAATAAATGTTTTACTTAATAAGCCTATATTATGTTAACATATACAGTAATGGTATAACATAAGAAAATACAAAAATAAGATTAATACTGTCAATATCTTTAACAAGAAATATATCGTATTTTAAAGAAACAGAGGTCATGTGACTGTTATGCAGTTTGTTTTTTTATTCCTTTACTTTTTAGTGTTAAGTATCGTCGAGAGCCAATCGGAACTAAGTGATTGGACGATGGATGAACTGAACGGCGGCGTCTGGCGTCCCCTCTTTAAAGGACACTAGACGACTTCCATCGAGTGCCTTTTACTGACTGAACAAACCTGTAACGCTTTGGTTGGAACAAAAACAAAAAACAAAAAAAAAAGATACACAAGTGCTATTATAATATCAACATGGCACGTAGTTTACTTACTGCGTTACTAAGGTTCAACTTTTTTTTTTTTTCCTTTTTAAACTTTGTCAGATGTTGAAAAAGTAGTGTATTTCTTTTCAAATTACACATCTGCTATGATTATTAGATTTCTGCTGAGCCTGCTCAAAGCTTCTTCTTCTTCATAAAAAGAATTATTCATATTTTTTATGTCATTTACACGCTATGGAACAGTAGCTGGGAGCTGGAGTCTAAGCGATACGACACCAACCAGGTTTGGCAGTTACAGCTTTTTTTTTTTTTTCCATTTTTAACCCCCTATCTCATCATCATCGTCCCATCCTATCCCTTATGGACACAGTATGGTCACAGGTTGCATCCTGTTAACACCCTCACACAGACACGCGCTATTCGGCGGCCATGCACGTCACCCGATCCGCTCTCTGAGCCTGGAAAGAATCTCGAGGATTCCTGGAGAGAGAGAGAGAGAGCTGCTTTTCTAATCTTGGCAGATTTTTTTTGAGGAATTCGTAGACTCGAGCGAAAGTGACGACGAGCTGCTGGAAGCGGGAAATCATGCACTAAATCGGCGCGCAAATGGCAGTCAAGAAAACCAGGGTTTGGGGAATTTGTACGGATCTGGCGAATACAAAAAAAGAAGAAAAAAAAAGATATTGATGCCACGACGTTCGATATAAATTTGCCTATAAAAACACACTCATCTAAAGAACTATCAAAATTGGGGAAAGAAAAAAAAAAAAAAGAAGAAGAAAAAAAATAAAATCGGGAGCGCGGTCCGGAGTAAAGTCTCAGCTACGGGTGGGTGTGTACGGAAACACACGAGCAGGGGGATGTGACGGTGTCGCCGCCCGCCTTTACACCAGCACCGACTCCAACCGTGGCATAAACGCTAAACCTGTAACCGCTGATCTACGACCAGCCTAATATAGCCCTAATCGTCTACACTCTCTGGTCCCAGAACAGCGATTAAGAGGGAAGTGGGCGAGGGTGGGCGGGGTCAGTACTGGTGCAGGTACGAGGGCCGGTGCTCGGGTTTCAGAGGGAAGTTCTTGAAGCCTTTACTCAGAGCTTTGTGCTGCGAGACCTGTTGTTGCTGCTGCTGCTGCTGTTGCTGCTGCTGCTGAGTGAACGGGAAGCCGGACGAGAGGCCGCTGGAAGGAGAGCACTCATTGGCTGTCGACCAAACCGGAGACTGCAGCATCTGCATGGAGTCGCCCCATTGGCTGGAAGGTATCGTCATCTGATAGAGGGAAGAGCTGGGATTGGGCATGGTGTTGGAGTGTGTCGAGTGCTGCCACGGTGCCTTCGGAGGCCATGTTTTAGTTTTGCTCTCCTGTAATGAAAAAAAAAAAAAGAATAAAAGACGTACGATTAAGTGAGGTGTTATAATGCGTTTTATTATTTTTTATTTATTTTTTTTATTTAATGATTTGAATTGAAGTGAAATTTGCATGTCATTGCTTAGGAGACCCGCATAGTTAATATTTCCTAAACTTACACATTCAAACTTCCAGTTTTCACTTACACTAGAGCAGTGACGTTCAGTCATACACTCCTCTACGATCGGATCTGATCACCACCAACACTTTTTTTTCTAATGTACCAGCGGTCAGCTAAACCTCGCCCGTGTCTCAGCTTTGTCTCAACATTGTGTCATGTTGTCGCACTTTTGCACGTGCACGTTTTGAAATGACAATAAAAGCCTACATGACTTTAAATCGAGTCCTACCTGGTTATTGTCATCACTGCCGTGGTGGAGAGGAGGAGAGGGCAGCGTACACACTTCCTGCTCACCGCAGCTGTGTTTCCTACATACACACACAAAACACACACTTAACAGGGTGTACAAATGATTTTACAGTTGACATCAACATATTTAGTCAAGTACTGAATGATCACACTTTTTATTCAGCAATCTAAAATATACGGCAAGTCAGCAAAAAAAAAGAAAAAAAAAAAGGCAAACAAACTTCATAAAAAATACTTATATAAAAATATTTGAATACAAAATGTATTGCTGTATGTTATATATTGATGTATATGATAATAGACTGTATTTTAAAAGGTGCTATTTCATAAAAAGTTGTATATACATTTTCATATAATTTATGACTTCATACAATCATATATTTTACTAAAAATATGTAAACATACATAAACACTAAGAAGGTATAAAGACAGAGGCATTAAGTGGCTGTGGAAACTTAGTTAACTGAAAAACTGAACTTCTGGTCTGGAATGTGTTTGGACACGTTTCTTGTGTTTAGACACGCCTCCATTTAGTTATTTTATGTTTGAAAGAAAAAACAAAAAAAGATGCACAGAAGGTTAGTACACAGGTTTATTTTATAATCACAATGTTCTACAGGGCTCTGCTGATCCTGGAGGAACTTTATCAACACATAAAGGGAGTGAGAGAAGGGTAGGGAATTTAAGGAATAAAAAATAAATAAAAAAGAAAGTTTTGTGTCTCCCAAGGCAGACGTGTTGCCTGCTCACTGTGTGATGCTTCAAAAAATTAAATAGGGAGTGCACATCTGTGCTTCCTACTACATGTTCTGTGAAGGTTTGCTCAAATTCCCGGGAGTAGTGTAGAGAGAGAGAGAGAGAGAGAGAGAGAGAGAGAGAGAGAGAGAGAGAGAGAAATGACGCTGAGGTGAGACGATGAATATAACAACAGAGCCCCTAAAAGGACATGGGTAAGGAGGGGGGAGAAAGTTTTCTTTTTAAATAAAAATTTGAGGCAGAAAAAAAAGAAAGAAAAGAAAAAAGGAAAAAACCCAGAAAGGGCAAACTCCGAGAACAAACTGAACATCTTTATATTATAAGCTGAAAGTAAAACTCAGTAATTCTCTCCATGCCTGTTTAACATCACACATGTAAATCAAACCCGAGTGTTATCTTGCCCATTAGCTTCTTCTTTCTTTACTTATTAGCGGCTGGTTTAAAAAAAAAAAAAAAGTTTTGCAAGTCAAGTTTTAAAAAAAACAAAACAAAAACAACAACAAAAAAAAAAAAACACTTGACTTGAGTCTCACATCCCGTTCATTTTTTTCCCTTTTCAATTTTTCCCCCCATGTGCCGTTTTTTTTTTTGTTCTTCCTCAGATTTTGTTTCTCCAAAAAAACAAACAAAAAAAAAAAAATTCTACCCATGTTCCACTTTTTCTTTTTTTTTTTCTTCCTCAGTCCACACACACAAACTTTTTTCCCCCTACCCATGTCCCATTTGGGGGTCTTCAGAATAGCGACCCTTGCGAGTCAACATTTTTAAAACGTCTACCCCAATGACGTAACTTCTTGAACGTTAATCTATAGATATAAGATACAAGATGATAATAACAAAAAATCTTACCTAATACACTTTTAAAGCTCAGGGCTCTGGAAACAAAATCAACTTCCTGAACATTTTAAGCAACAGTTCCAGGATAATTCTCAACAGGAAGTAGTTACAGTTCCTAGGTAAAGCATGCTTACCTTTGTACGTGTTAGCTACACCCTTTTTTTTTTGTTCTTTAATGAAAGCGAGATGTTCAATTTTCCAAGCTCCACACTAACACTACCTTTTGTGACAGACTCTCTTAAAAAACAACAACAAACAAACAAACAAAAAAAAACAAGAAAAACTCATCCACTAGTGTATGGTCTGGGGGACGTGGCTTGTGTTTACCTCCTTGGCTTGACTGCAGCTACCAGATCAGGACCAGAGAACATGGAGAACAGGCTGTCTCCGTTGGCTGAGGAGGTTTCGTCACTCGAGCTGGCAGAGTCGCCCTGATTGGCTGACCAGGTACTGTTCACTGCCTCCCTGCTCACAGACAAATCTCGGTCAGTAAACGGGATTTTCAGAGAACAAGACAGTCACCGTAAACATGGAATTAAGCTCTAGGTGCATCGTTTATTTCATTTACAGCTCGTATTACTCCTAAAGCCACACTACGGACTGTTTCTCTGTCTTCTAATTCAATCCTGTGCTTTTCCAGAAACCATCTGTCCATCCTAATGAAGAAGTTTATTACACATCGATGTGTAATGCTAAGACCTCGAGCAGATTTTATGTGTCCCGTCACTGCCTGTGTGATGATTCACGAGTTTCAGTGTCAGGCTGGTAGCATAGCTGTAAGCATAACAAATCCAGCGAATACGTCTGGACAAGCAGACGTGTGTATGTGTGTGTGTGTGTGTATGAATACGGCTGTCTATCGCTACAGCTATGAAATAATAAAGAGAGCCTGTGATCTAGAAAAAAAAACTCTTCTGCGAATGAGATTTATGCAAAATAATAACGTGAAAATGAGATCATAACATAACCGAGATATTGTGTGTGTGTGTGTGTGTGTAGAACAAAGCTACTCACCCCTCGCTGTAGTATTCTGGGTGGGACCAGGTCCTGTGCTGGTCTTCTGGGAGGGGCCAGTTGCTACGTGGGTTGCTAGGACGACGGACATGCTGTGCTTGCCTCTTCTGCTGCATGGCCTGGTTGACCCCAGCGACGTAACGAGCAAATTCGGGATCTGAGCCAACTGAGAGAGAGAGAGAAAAAAAAAAAACATTACAAATTATAAACAGTAGTATCATTGATAAACTGACAGGGGGCATCAGTGAGCAAAAAAAAAAAAGAAAGAAAGAAAAAGAAAGGAAAAAAAGCTATGTGCAGACGGAGGAGACTGGATTCAGCATGCTCAGCTTTTTTCGCACCAGCGTGTTTGGTCTCTTTATCCTGAGTTGTCTAGCACAGCAGAAACACACAAAGGAGCCATCAAAACCCAGCTCTTTGATAATGTGACCACTCCTAATGCATGCACACTAAGCTAAGGCACATCACTCACACACACACACACACACACCTCTCTCAGTCATAGCCATGTTGTGCTGTGTTGCAGGGGTGAAAATTACAATCCTTATTACAAAAATGATGTTATACGATGTGTCAAAGCAATCAAAGTCAACACTAAATATGTTCCTGTTAATAAAGGGTGTATGAGTAAAAAAAAAAATAAATAAATAAAAATATTTGAGAGCCACTGCTTCGTACTCTACTCAAACTGTAAAAGCAACAGATTGTCCTCAGAGAAAGAAAAAAAATAATAGATAAAATAATCTACAAGGAAGAAATGAGATCTCTGGGCAACAGAACATCGTTACTGTGACAAAACTTGCCTTATAATAGGTTTTAATTCTTTAATATTGAATTGATGATAAATTATGTTTAAAAATTAATTCGAAAGGGTGTTAAAACGTCCTCACTTAATCTTTAACTAAATTACTGAAAACACTATAGATTTAGTTATTTATAAAATATTTTTAAATATACATATAACTACAACTGTATACATCGGCTTCATTAAACGCAAACACCGTCATGAGACACGTGAAGTCTGGCATCATGAAACACCTTGGAGGATTGTGAACCACACATACTTTGTTACTGTACATATTTCATACGAGTAGTTTGGTGTTTTGTAGAGAACACTTTTTACTTTTCTAACTACGACAGATTTCTGCACTTTTGCCTCACTACACTTCTGCATGGCGTTGCGATACATAACCACAGAAGTGTGTAGTGTATGAAGTGGGAATTTCACCATCAGATTACTGTTGCGTGTAATTGCGCGACTCGTCTTTCCTCCGAGACACGCCTTATAATGCAACAGGTGAAATCAGAAATGGAGACAGTGAGGGACAGTTGCAGACAGTGATTTAAAAAAAAAAAAAAAAAAAACAGCGGCTGGAAGCAGAGAGAGAGAGAGAGAGAGAGAGAGAGAGAGAGATTTTATTACCATGAAAATGGTACAATGAGCTAAAACAAACCCTGTAATTTTGATACTTTGGTAACTTTGAAGGAGAGTACTTCTGTACTTTCACTCAGCTACACAAGGAAATGAAGGACTCTGGATATGACAGTCGTGTAATATCGCCCCGCCCCTGGTGAGGAATATAAAATCAATACTAATGCTATTTATACCTGGATTTGGACTACTTTAAGTAAAAGAGATGTGTTAATATTGAACGGTCAATCTATTAAATTACACGAGAGACAATCCCGTAACCTGAGGACACTACAGCGTATCTGGACAAATGCATCACATCTGTGCACAACTTTTTCCTCTGGATATGTTTTCCATTCACCATTATTGAACAGAAAAAGGTATTGACGTTCTGGAAAGGAGACGGCCAATCAGAGTTCATATTGTTAGGCTGCGCAAAGTTAAAGCTGGTTGCCAGATCGTGTGGTTTCCCAATAACTGTGGCGACTTGTACTACAGTGTAATTATTTATAAAATTTAACTATATTCGAATAACAGCTCAAGTTCTCCAGCCTTAGTCGTTTGTTTACAGAGTGATCTGGCAACCATATGAGCGTGCATGTACGAGAGTTTGAGCGAGCAAAAATGGGAGTAAAGCTGTATTTCGCATTACGTTGATTAAACTTTGCAATTAATCCGCGGGTTACATGCTGGCCAACATGGAGAGATTCAACAGATCACAGATGAATTGTGGTCCAATTTTTTTTTTTTAACTACAGGTAGTCTCCAACTTATGAACTTCTTCCGTTCTGGGAGCACGTTGGTAAGACCGTTTTGTTCATAAGTCCGATTAGTTCTTAAGTCTGAGAAAGTGAGTCTTATACGCCTTTGACACGAATATACAATGTAAAGCATACCGATCCACTTGACTAAATCTGCCATCATGTGGCCAAAAACCATAATCGTGCCTAAGCAAGTGACTCTCTCACGTGAAGTGTAATGTGCTGCGTCTTTAAATCGTGACGGGAATCCCAGACGCAATTTTGTTTCAGAGCTGTTTTCCACTGTATTGGACTGTCAACTACTGATTTTCCGAAATCAGGATTATTCACCATCAGGACAGGTTTATAGGAGAGCCAATTTTTATCATCGTGCTCCCAGACTGATTAATTGAAATCAATGAGGCTGGCTCATTTCTCCTGAACCCCACCACGCACGTGCACACACACACACACACACACACACAAAATATAGCGGACTTTAGACATTTTATTAATTCACTTAAATGCTGAAAATATTGTATATAATTGTAAATATTGGTATCTGGTGCACTGCAGGGTCTATTATTCGTACAATACACATGAGCTACTTCAGCGATTGAACCGCGGTCCGTTCTTATCTACGAGAAAACGTAAGTCAAACGTTCGTAAGTCGGGATTAACTGTACTACTCTGTTTGCTTAAACTATTTAGACTCACATAGCTAATCCGTTGGTAGTTTGGCGCAAAAAAAACCCACCTTAATTAACTATTAATAGATTACTGACTGTTCAATTATCGGTTAAGAAAAATGTAAAAAATTTGCAGCCCTATTTCCTAATAAAACTTTTTGCACCTCAGACCGTCTTCTTAGAAGCATTAGGTGGAACCATGGTAAGCTAGGACCATCTGTATTTGTTTGATGTGTCAGGATTTTTAATTATCCAGATTCAGTTATTAAGAATGCGATGCTATGATTTTACACAAATCAGTAAAGAAGATGGAGCGATGAAATGAGGCGTCGTCCGAGGGAGAAAAGTTTTAATAAAGAAAGACAAAAGACAGCGTACACTGCCAGCTCTGCCACGGTCTTCTGTAATACAAGAACGAGATGAAGGTTGAGAAAGAGACGCTTGTGCATAACCGCAGCATCTTTTCCTCACCTCTGAACACGTTGCTCGTGGAATCTCCCTGTATTTTGCAACCCTAGAGATGCAGTGGTTTTGAATTTGTTAAATCGGCAAACAGTAGGAGCCCTGTTTCTTCACTGCTACAATAACACACACACACAACCGACAGCAGTGTGTTAATTCTACCCACTGTTCTGTCAGACCCTGACACCATCCCACAAAAGACAATGGAGCACTTTAATCCCTCCATACTCTGTCGAGTTAGAGTCTGAAAGGAAGCTAAACAAGCGCGCTCATACCTTCACGTCTGTCTATCATCGTTCTGATCGTTATCTGCCGCGCTTGAGTGATGAAACATTCGACTCCAATCAACAGTGCATATTTTTCAAGGCAAGGACTAAAGAGGCACTGAATGACTCACACACACACACCAAGACGTATCGTATTAGTCAAAAATAAATAAATAAATAAAAATCAGACAAAATGGCAAACATTCTCCAGATGGCTTCAACAAACAACACACACACACACACAATACCGTGACTCACCTGCAGGGTCAAAGGGCATGGTGTCACCCAGCACCCCGAACATGCCCTGCTCGCTCTGCTCGCGATTAGGCCAGGTGTTGTTGCGCGGCCCTGGTGGCGCCTTGTGACCCAACACCTCCGACATCACGCTGTCCATGTAGGTACTGACCAACCCCAGACTGTACAGGTCCGAGCTCAGGTCAGGCAAAGTCCACTGAGTCATGTGACCGATAGGCGAGAGTCCACCCGGAGGAACCTGGGGCCACTTTCCAGGAGCTCTCTGCTGTGGAGGAAGAGCCTGGGGCTGCTGCGAGGGGAGTTGTGGCGACACGGGTGAGGACTGCTGGGATTGCTGCAGGAGGTGCTGGTAGTACTGCAGGGTCTGTGGGGAAGGCGAGGGCTGCGCTGGGGCCGGTGGTTGTGGAGGAACCGTGGTTTGTTGCTGCTGTTTGGGTGTAGTTGGGAGCTGAGGAGGTTGCTGCTGCGGCAGATTTTGAGCCAATGGGATCGCAGTGTGCAGGACTGGAGCCTGTGAAGTGGGCGGGGCCACGGAGCAGGGCGGTTTCAAGTCAGCGGCGTTGCTGGAGGCGACCGAGTTCCTCCTCTTGACCAACGGCGAGGCCTGCTGCGATTTGCCCATGTTGAAACCGGACAGAAAGTCGATCACGTCCTGCATTTCCTGGTCTGTAGGCAGATTCATACCCTGCTCTTCCGGAGTCGAACCGTTGGCCGCATGCTGGGTGGAATCGCCGCTACTCGTCACGGTCATCTGGAGAATCTGGGACGGTGCTTTGGGCTTATCGTCAACGCCGCTCATGCTTCGAGAGGGTGTGCTCGGGATGGAGAAGCTCCCGCCGCTCCCGGAGCTGGACGAAGCCTTTTTGGTGAACTTGGAGGTGAGTTTGGAAATGGTCTTGGGCAGGCCGCTGGAGGACTTGCTGCTGTTGCCAGGGTGGTGGTGGTGGTGGTCAGGAGGGATGGAGTAATCAGGGCTGTCTCTCTGAAGCTGGATCTGAATGGTGGGAAGTGCTTGCTCCCTGCGGACACACGAGACCTGGATTACATTACAGCACGGAGAAAGAAACCGCAGTCGCTAATACGATGGTGTAAAGAATAAAATAATAATAATATATATATTTTTTTTTTTTTTAAGTAGTACAACTTGGTCTCATGCTGAAAGTTTTCCTACAATAATGGGCAACCTATGTGAGGTCACAATTATTCACCAGGGGAAACAGGATAAGTTTTAAGTAAGCAACGGAGTTCCTGACCTCTGAAGCGTGACAATTTCCACTGCAGTTCTAATGACAGTAATTCTTACATAAGATGATAATCTCCTATTATGCAAGCGCAAATGTAGAATTTATTTGTGTAACGCACATTTTAATCAGGGTTGACAAATAATTCTGTAGTGTCTGAAAGAAGATGATGCGGTCTGCTTAGACCAGACTACACTGATGAATAACTTGACATTGTGCATTGTATATACAGTAATATTAGATTTTTCGTAAAAAATCCCCTGTAATCCAATAAGTTCCTCTTACGGCTATCTATCATCTTAGACGTTTATTACTGTGTTGCTGTAGTTTTGCGTCAATATTACATCGCCATGTATGATTTTATGCATTTTTCTCCAAGATGCTTTGAGAAAGTGAAGGATTCTGGGATATAAAGCAGGAACGGTGACCTCAAACAGACACATAAATCAGCTTCCTTTCTGGCCTGGTTTCTAAACTCGGCTGAAAGTGCTGAGACAGCGGGTTCCTGCGCGTTTTGTAGGAAGCGGGCTGGATGACGTCTCGGCATAAGGCTTAAGACTTTTCAGGACATGGGGAACTGAAATCTTGCTTTAAAAAAGGAGAAGACAGCAGCTTAAAAAAAAAAAAGTTAAACTGATTTGTCATACTGCTTACAACATAAATCTGAATTTTTTTTTAAATGCAGAACTTCTTTCCAAAAAAAAAAAAAAACAGGAAACAGATATGAGAAACAGAAACAATAAATGTGACTATTTTACTTCCTGTGCTTTGTAGAATGTGTCTCTGTAAAGACAGATGCAATGCGACTGCTCCACTCTGCCACTCTGTAAGAACATTCTAGACCTTTTTGTTCCTTTCTTGCTTGCTTTAAAACCGTGCCCCTTGTTCCCATCTCTAGTGTCCAAATATAATCTAAATGGCTATGTCTCATAGGAAACGGGTTTATACTAGGACTTGTGTAATTTCTCATCTAAACATGCCTGACTCATAGATTTAATGTCAAAAGGAAAAAAGTTCAATCAGAGGCCTGGCAAACAAACTCTTTAAAATCTGACATCATCAGATCAGATCATAGTAATACAGGATTCCAGCTGTATGTTTATAATTAATGATTATACAATGCTGTATACTTTTTGCCCAAATTTGCCCCACTGACTTATGGTGAAGGTACTCGGCATTAAAACAGGAAGTCCTCACAGTTGCATTTGCTGCTATATGAAATTCCATGGAAACTTTGAAACTGAATCCAAGTGTGCATCATATTGTAACAGAGACATGAGGGGTGGGCACATTTAACTCAGGCAACCAATCAGTCTCTCAGGATCATCGTGAAGCCGTCAACTTAGCAACTGATCCCGTAGACTGTCATTATAAAAGGCCCAGAGGCCGGACCGAGTTTAGCCACAGCAAGCGTCACTCACATTTTCTTCAGAAAATTTACCTCTCTATCATTATTATTAGTTTTGAAGCAGGGCCAGTATGAGAGAAGAATGCCACAGAAAAGGATAAAAAAAAAAAAAAGGATAAAAAAAAAAAACCCAAAACAAAGGCTGCTACTGACTTGCGCTCTTTCCAGCGGTTCAGGTCGAACACGGTGGTGTAGAGGACGTCCACCAGGCCGAGAGTTTTCTCCGGGTCCAGACTGCGCTGCAGCAGAGACATAGTGGCCGGGTCCTCCTTCAGACACCTACCGGATTAACATCAACATGCACTCATTTTACCTCCATTCTGATGACTATGAAACAATATAAAACATAGCTAACGGTGTGTGTCGAGCTATAAAACGATCGTTTGTGTTCAGTCGGTTAATCGGTGCTGAGCAGGAAATAAAATAAAAACCTCTGTAACACAACACAGTTCTGAACTGGTTTCAGAATTCCAAAATTCTCATGTGGCTTTAATCAGACACAGGGCTTACAATAAACACAGGCCTGGACTTGCTGCAGATTTACAGCTGAAGATAAAAATCGACTAGGCTCAACCGTGACGATATTAGATGGTTCATGAAATGGTAGTACGCTTTGTAAACGCACGGAACTGAATGTTTTGGCCCGATTTTGTTGTCGCATGAAGGGTAAAAAGGATTCTTTATCCGCGGGTCCTCGAACGCATAACTTGACGTGATCGCAGATGCCAGTTTGCTTTTGCTACGACTGGAGAGAGCAGTTTTTGAAGAGAGATGCATTTTAAACTCCTGACTCGCCCAACATTATCGGTGTCCACTCTCCTCCACCCAGTCACAAACAACCTTATAAAACGTGTTCCTTATCTACAAACAACACCAGCACTCCGAGACACAAGGAGTCTGTTTCCTGCACGAACGCTGCTGGGTGATGTAAGCTGAATCTGCTTTACCTGCAGGTCTGCGGTTCAGCGATTGTTATCGGGGACAGCAAGTTCTGTTAAATCTGCAGGTTATGCGTTAAAGTATTATATCGGTATCTTCTTACACTGGTGTCATCAGTAGTATAATCACAACAGGCTACTGAAACTGCACAGGCGGAAGTTTACTAGAGCTGTGAATCACGGGTATATTTTTAGGCATTGTGATTTTCGATTTGATTCGATTCAGTATTTTTGTTTCAGTGATATTGTTTGTTCTCTGATTTATTTTTATTTTTTTATATACAGGTTTTGAAAAGTATTAAACTCCTAAAGTATCTAATAGCATTAAAATGCTGTGTAATTTAAGATGTCGACTGTGTACGTGTCATACAAAGCTATAAACGTTGTTTCCTGTGTCAATCGTCTGCGCGTATGCTCCAGTCCATCAGGTGGCGGTATCGCCTCAAAGCGTCCAGTAATTCAAAAGAAGCAACGATGAGAAACACACTGGAACTTGCACAAGATGCGAGTGAAGCGATTTTTTTTTTTCAATTGCTGTTGTATATTTTTTCACAATTTTCAAAACATTTCTTTATTATTACTTAAAATATTTTAAAGAAACAGTGTAAATTGATTCTGAATCTAAATCCATTGATTTAATGAATACATTCGATAAACAGATCACCATAAATCATTAATTTATACTATAATATGAACTACTGTTCATATTATTAGTAAATGTTTTTTCTAGTTAAACATTACAATAAAAAATAATGAATATTACAAATGAATAAACAAACACTGAATAAACGTTACAATAAAAATGCGTGTCCTTTCAAAATCTACAGTACTCCAATTAAAATTTTATTTTTTATATCTGTATTTGCAACATCCTTCGTTTATTATTCATGGATCTAGTGGTTTTGTTTAATATGTCTGGCACAAAACTGACTTTGTGCTTCCAGTCCCGGCAGCAAAAACCGGCTCTGATTAGGCAAATATGTGTGCAATTATTTCACAGATTCTCTCATCAGTGAAAAAGAAAAGAAAAACAAAAAAAAAACGGTCCAGATAAAGGAAAAACATTCTCTGAGCTTTGAAGGATTTCCAAACTTAGACATTTTCCATAATTATGACCAGTTGTACTCACCACGTGGAAGGAACCTGAACTACAACCCTGGATCCTTCTAAGGTGATCTGTGGAGCGTACGCCTCTTTATTCTCGATCTGAGCCGTGTCCACTACGACCTGCGAGCGCGCGCGCGCACACACACACACACACACACACACACACACACACACACACACACACACACACACACACACACACACACACACACAGGGAGAACAAAAACATTAAATATACAGTATACACACACAGTGTAAAAACAGTATACATCATTGTTTCAGGGTTATTGTCTGTGAGTGTACTTTAACAGTAATGAGAAAGAGACTGTAATGTTCAGCATACATTAATAGTTATAATAATTTTTTTAGATTATTTGAATTATTCTACTCATTGTACAGTACTTATTTCCTTACTTGTTGGACGTATGAGATATGCTCTTAGGGTTCACTCGAGCTCTTTTAAACAAGCAATAATTTAAGAAGTTCTAGGGAAAAAACAACAATCTGCTTTAAATTGGCTTCTGTGATCACACAGGCATGTTTTTAATCTCAGTAATGCCGAGGCTGGGTTATTAATCAATCATTCTTTACTTCAGTTTCATTCCTATTTAAAATCTTTTATGTAACCAAGCAATCACACACGTCTCCGGTGACGTTTTGAGACACGTCATAAAATATGTCCGTGACTCACGACTGCTTCATATGGGTAAATGTTGACCTTTTTCTACATTACCAACTTCTGAAACCAAACATTTTCCTACTGTACGTAAACGTCGTGTACGTTTACAAATTGCTAGCATTTAAACAAAAACACAGAATATTTTTTTTTTCACTCTGTTTCCGCAGAAAGACACATGTATACTTTCGTGTATTCATGGTACAGCGTTTGTGCAAAATATTTCAAAGAATTCTAAGCCTGCAACAGGAAACGCATCATCCGAGTCAGTCTGTTTGTATCATCTGAAGCAGAACTCGCCTGCAATGCTTAAACATGAGCGTCGTCACCTCGTCGTCTCTTCGCTGCACTGATCATGCCTACATCAGGTAGGAAATTGTTTATTCGCTCACTCGACTTCTACTGACTAAAAATATACTCTTGTAAACCTTTACTTAAATGTCAAAACTAGAGACGCACCAACTGCAATTTTATTTTTAAAATCTGACCTGCCTAGAGCTACACTACTACTTTCCAAGAACTATAATACCCCTCATTCATACCCCTTTCAAATTCTGACTTAAAGTTACTTTTATTCAACCAGCAAGTTTTTTCTTGATTAGAAATGACCGGCGTCTCCCAGACGTTAATAAGACGATGTACAAGAGGCATCATTGTGGAACTTTTTTTTTTCTCAGCCTTTGTTCACATTTGAACAAAAAGTGGCATGTCCAAAATTATTCATACGCTTCTCAATAATCAATAAAATCCAATAACCAGCTTTTTGCACGTCTCCACTGGTATTTTCGCCCATTCATCTTTAGCGATGAGCTCCAACTCTTTCAGGTTGGAGTGTCTCCTTACCATCACCCTGAACTTTCGCTTCTTTTTCATGATGCTGTTGACTGTAATTAGGTTCCCTGGTTCACCGACTGAAAAACACCAAAACATTAGGTTCCCGCCACGTCTGACAGTGCACATGGTGTTCTTAGAGTTGAAGGCTTCTCCTTTTTTACGCCTACTGAAAGCTACATCATTGTGGCCAAAATTCAATTTTTGTTTCATCTGAACATAAAACAGTCTTCTTCTTTGTCCAGATGAGCATTTGCAAAGGCCAAGCATCCTTTTGTGTGCCTTATCTGGAGAAGTGATGTCCTCCTTGGTCTGAGTTTGTGGAACCCAGGGATGTGCAGTGTCCTCTGGACTGCATGCCTTGAGATGTTGCCACCAGCAGAGCCCAGATTCATCAGAATGACCGTGGTGATCACTCTCCTCCTGGCCAGCACAGGTGTCAAGGACCAAGTCCTCTGAGGTTTCTCACAGTGTGGAATGTCTTGTATTTTTTAATAATACTTTGCATTGGAACTTCAAAACATTTAGATGTGGTCCTATAGCCCTTTCCTGACTTGTGAGCAGCCACAACGCGCAGCCGCAGGTCCTCAGTGAGCTGTCTTTGTCTTAGCCATGACTGTTCACAAACCAACAGCAGAGAGCTTCTGTTTTTCTCCTGTTGAGGTGATTAAAACAGCCCTTCACAGTGAATCAGGGTAATTAGAATGCCTTAGCACAGCATGGACTATTTGGAATGGTGTAGAGCTTTGGTTAGACCGTGACAGTTTGCAAAGGGTATGAATAATATGTATATAAAAATCAACAAATGTAAATGAATACCTTTCTTTTCAAACTCTGGTCTGGGTTTTCACTGAAAGGTTCACAAGACCATGCAAACTGTCTCGCTAATGCTAGGCCTGTGCGCAAACTTGTCAATGTCAGTGCAATATTTTGATTTAAATGTAATGTAACATCCATAACGCTGAACTGTTTCAATCCTCCACAGAAGGACACAACATGCAGCTGAGCACTCCACTCCACAGCATTCAGACAAATCAATACGTGGATTGATTCAGGATCAAATTCTGACTTTAATCATACTTAAATGTCAGATCCAATAACAATACAGTTTTTACTTTGATGTTCTTTCTATATTGTGGTGTGCTCATTCGCCCTCTGAGGACATCAAAAACACACAGAAACCATAGCGCCATTACAATAACAGCACACACAAAGCTCACAACAGAGTTTCGGTCAAAACTAGTTTTAACTGGATGACGTTTCAAACAAAGCCAATAATCGAGTCCAGGTTTCACCGATGTTTGTCAAAACGCTGGCCTTTCTCTGCAGAAGGTTTTCTAACACAGGCACTTAAACTGAGTTCTTTGAAAGAGACAGAGTCTTGTGTGAGGGAGGAGACTGTTTCCTGCCGGACAGGAAGTGCACTATTGTTATTTATAGAGCAGGTGTATCCTCACAACCTAAGTGACGCCTAAAGTCTGTGAGTACCCGGAGTCTCTGAAGCGAAGGAGTGCGCACACACACACACTCGCTCGCACACGCTCGCTCGCTCGCACACGCTCGCTCGCTCGCTCGCACGCACACGCTCGCTCGCTCGCTCGCACGCACACGCTCGCTCGCTCGCTCGCACACGCTCGCTCGCTCGCACACGCTCGCTCGCACACGCTCGCTCGCTCGCTCGCTCACACACACACACACACACACACACACACACACACACACACACACACACACACGTCGTGCAGTTTGTGGGCCAGTGAAAACCTGTTTAGAGTGTGCAGTTTTCACACAAAGAACAATTTTAGCAACTGTTTTGTTTTAAATATATATATATATATATATATATATTTTTTTTTTTTTTTACACACACCAGCACAAAGGTTTTAGCCCATAGTCATTTTTATTTATACATGAATTTTGATATGTTTATTATTGAAGAATGAACAGAACCAGACCCAACACCTCTCGACTTTTTTCTTTGGAGCTCACCGAACATCAGTAAACAATCACTAAAGGAGGAAATCATCTCTAAATTAAACATCATCAGTTCTGACACAATACTAAATGTTGACATGACACAGTGTTGACCAACAGAAACAACCCGGAGGAAACCTACCAGGCACAGGGAGAACATGCAAACTCCACACACACACCCACCCAAATCGAACCCTCAACCTTGGAGGGGTGGAGCCACACTGCTAACCACCACCATGCTGCCTTTTTTGTACTGAGTGCATGTACAAATGCTGAGAAGATGGAGACTGTGGATTTAAGCATTTCCTTTGAATTTATATTGTTTTCCTCGTGGATCCAGACTTGCATGTACACATGACGTCTCAAAACAACAGCCTTACTTAATTTCTCTGAACAAAACAGCTACTTTTCATTTTGAAGAAGAGCTGGATGTAACTGATCAGACTTTGAAAGTGTAGAATTAACACTAATGTTTTTATGAATAACTATCAGTCGGACACTTTTTATGTACCTGGTGCTTTACAGACTCTCAGTACAGTGAGTACTGACAGACAATCTGTACAGTGGAGTCGAGTGCTCAGCTGCATGTTGCAGCCTACTGTGAAGAACTGAAACAGTTCAGCGTAACGGATGTTACATCAGATCAAAACACTGTACTGATTTTGCCAAGTTCTCGCACAGGCCTAGCATCAGCGTGACAGTTTGCATGGTCATATGACCTCAGGTAGGATTAATGATGTGTAAAAAGTAAAGGGAAAATGTCAATATTGTAAAATAAAAAAAACTGTACAAAAAGAGAATAAAATATTTGTAAAAATTTAAGCATAAAATGTACTTTAAATGTCAAAATGCATTAAAAAAACAACAACAACAACAACAACAAAAAAAAACTACCGGCTATGAGTCTCCTACCAATTCCTGCATTATGTACTCACGTTTCAGTGTTTTAAATCTGTGTATTATGGCTCGGTCTTCGTGATCATACAATTAACTATACCGTGTTATTTATTTTTTTGAGTCAACATGGCTTAAACAAAAAAACAATTTTTTTTAAAGGCTTGAAGAGTAAGTGAGCCAACCTCCATTACTCTTACCAACAGATCTAGAGACATTTCTACATCATGTAAAAGCTATATTCAGATATTTCAATCCAGCAGAGCTCAAATCCAAATTCAATAATAATCCTATATATATGGTTGCATGCGATAAGCGGGTCCAAGCACCTGTTAGATTGTGGGATAGACTTCCAAAAAGACAACAGCGCCCGGGTGCACTACACAACCTGTGTGCATGCCTGTTGAGTACATCAATACCTCTAAAAAGCCCCAGATGCTGACATCACTATATATTGCTTAAGTTTGGCGGGACCGGGCAGCAATGGCGTAGATGCTCGGGTAAACTTATAATAATCATCATAATAATACTCTTTAGAAGAATAAGAAGGCCTTCGTACTTTATGACATTAACACTATTAAAACAGCATTATCAGAGCGATACAGATGACATCATTGTCATGTCGTCAAAGTCTTGATGTCCTAGTGCTTGGGCATTAATAATAATAATCCTTACACTTGCGAGTGTCAACATCATTTGTACACAGATTTGTACAACTGAAACACATTCTTTATGTTATCCGCTAACTATCCGGTTTTCTCAGGGCGATGCTAGAGCGCTGGATCTGAGAGATGACCATACAGTAAATTGTCTTTAATATGTCTCCTCTGATTTCCTCCGTTATATCATGTGGAGTTCTGTGCTAGGACGAGGTGTGATTTGTCTATAAATCTCTTTATAACTGTATATAGGGCAATTATGGCTCAGTGAGACTGCCAAAGAAACACTTAAAGCCATTAATCTTCATCTGCTCAACTGCAGATTTGAACTTCATCTAAATAAACGAAAGAATGAACGAATCAAATCAATAAATAGATGAGATGTATAAGAGGCAGCGCTCTCACCAGTCCAGCCTGTCCGAACAGCAGTTGCACGGCCGTTTTGCACGCCCCCCTCCAGGTGGAGGGACACACCAGGTTCAGCACCTCCGTCACGGGTGAGTCATCCCGCGCCGACACGCCGTTCTGCCCCGATGCCTCCTTAATGAGCTGTAACATGGTGTGCTAAAGGAGAGACGACAGAGCAGGCAAGTCATAACTCTGAACAGGATAAAGCCCTTTATACAAGCTTTTATCAGAAGAACATTCAGCTCCGGTGTCCAAAGTTAATGATTATCTAAGGAATAATTCTGCAAAAAGAAAAAAATTAAGAAAATTTAAACAATCGCAAGACATGTGTCCATAGTGTGTTTATTAAGGTACAAAGCTGACATCCAGTAAACCCCCATATTGTGTATACAAAGTCAGATTTCTTGTATTTTGAATGTAGTCTTGAGGACTATTTCTCCAAGCTTCCTGAAAAACTCTTTCGGCTCTCATTTTCATAGGTATGCTTTTTGTTTGTAACATATGAATCATTCAAGCATCAAAAAAATAATCTAACTTAAGGCATGACCCAGTGAGAAACAGGTGGTGAGAGATGATCAGTTCAGTGGGTCGTGTAGTGAATTAGTGACGCTGAACGCTGAGAGGTTGGAACAGACGAGAGGGGAAATGAGGTCGCTGCTGAGGTTGTCACATAAACAGATTTTAAAATTTGTTTCTTTTCAGTCTGTGGCAGTAAAACATTTGTTCCTAATTCTTTAATTAATCATCATCATTTAACTGAATTTAATATGAAGAAATGAGTAGGCTCAAGACTTTATATAGCAAGTAAGAAAGAATATCCTCATTGCATGTATTGCATCTCCACACATTTATCCATCTTTCTCTAAACTTCTGTGTAAACCTTTTCAAATGGCACATTTTTTTTTTACTTTAAATTATTAATCAATCTCAACTTGACAATAATGTAACAAACAAAAATTATACCACAGCTGATTTTCATTTAGTAATGAACATCAAACTGCATAAAAGGCCATGATCACAGAGATGTAAACATTTTTTTCCACCTTATTCTTAACTGGATAGCTAGTCTTATTTGTACTAAATTCCAAACGCTTATGTATGCTTTCTTAATTAATAAATGAATATGAAATTCCTTTTTTAATTTTGCAAACATTTCAAGAACGTGCGTGACTGAAATAAACAAGCAAGTTAAACCTGACATCTGACAAATTTCATAGTTTCAAAATGATTGTACAAGGCTTAGGAATCCATGAGTCATTATATATAAATTTGAATGAATTCAATAGGTCTTTTTAAATACAAAAAAGTTCTTCCAAACTAAATTAAACAGAAAAGTAATCATTCAGAATTTATTGGGTTTTTTATTCATTGCTTTTAACGTCTCTGCAACATCTATTTAAATTGAATTGAATTGAAGCGTTTAATGATTTAAACATGCAGTCTGCAGTCAAGTCAGAGGCAAAACCGAAACACCAAACATGTTTTGATTGAAGGAAAAAAAAAAAAAAAAAAAAAAAACTGATTAGCTAAACCGTGCCTCCGAAACAATCTGCCTGGGAAAAACTACTGCAGTGGAACGTAAACATGCGCTTCTCAAAACAAGGCTGGACCGGAAGAGAGTCAACGCCGTGCTCCAGGGGACGTCAACATGCAGGAAAACACTCGTAGGAATTCGTAATAGCGGAGCCGAGACGGGACAGGAATGTGGAGTGGCCGCTCTGGTTTCCGTCATCTCTTTCTGATTTGTGTGTTAAAACGCTTGGATGTGATGAACACCCCGGCTAATTGCGCGGGTGGAAGTGATCGCTATCATTACAATGACCAGGTCTGTTTAAACAATCATTTAAATTGCTCATCATCTGATCTGATTAGAGACTGAATGTCAGCGCTGTTCTCAGGTGAGCTGCAGGTGAGAGAGATAACGATCAACACAGACAGATCTGTTCCTGGAACAATGGATCAGGACTTGAAAAATGAGTCGTAGCATGCCGTGAGGTGTGTGTGTGTGTGTGTGTGTGTGTACCGTTTTGAGTTTGAGGTTGTCTGCTGCCGACTCGTTGAAGGAGACTCCTTTGAGGAAGTGTGAGCCGATCTGCAAGGGGATTGTGGGTAACTCGCACTGGATTGGCTGAGATGTGGTCTGCATACGGCCTGCCTGCTGAGCCTCAGCCTCACTACAGCAACCCTACGTATACACACACACACTTTGTAATCAGCACTGAAATCAACAAAACACCCAAACACTTGTTACCACACAGACACACACAGAGTGACGTTTGATGAACTCCATACCTGTAAAGCAGCTTCTATAGCTTTGGGTTTCAGGTGAAAGCCTCCTTTGAGAGCGTACTCACAGTGACCCAGAGAGTCCAACGCAGATCTGTAGGCCTGCACAATTAAACATGACTTAAAGTTTTGTGTACGAGTTTTGTTAAAGCTGTATATATATATATATATATATATGCGCAAGAACCCTCCTATAATCTAAATGTCTTTATCTGCTCCGAGTCACCATGACGTTTCTGTAGCAGTAAATAACATTCAGTGCTGTGTCAGTGTTTCCGCATTAACTACATAAACTACAATGGCCTCAGAACGGTTTAACCCGGACTGCCACAGTCTGTCCCAGACCATCATAGTCTCGTCACCCACCACAGATTAATCGGTCCTGCCACAGTCCAACTCCTAAGCCATCTAGCCATAGTCTAATCTTTCCCACTTTAGCCAAATCCATCTTGCCAGTCTGGTCCGTCCCGCCTTAGTCCAAGCCTTCTCGCCTTAGTCGCTTAGTGTAAGCTTGTGTTAATGTTATTTTTTTTGTTTGTTGCTAGAGTAAAATTAAATTGACATTAATTAACACTAACATAACGAGATGGTTATTGTATTTAATTATGTTCGTGTCACCTTTTTAAACTGAAGTGAGGCTAAATGTTGTTAGTGTCAGTTTTCCGATCCTGAGCATCGTTTTTACTGAGGTGCAAAATCCACTCAGTGAGCTTCTTTCTCAATAAACTAGCTAATGTGTAGCAGTTGCTGGAAGAGTGTAAATATGTGGACTGTCTCAGGAGTAACTGCATTCATACCACATTAAAACATCTCATATTCCAGGATTTTATTTTAAAAACCAAACAGAAGGATGTAGTGGCTGGAGGTCCGACCTGCAGAGCGCTGTTTATCTTCAGGTTGAGCTCTTTGAGCTGCTGGTCAGGGAGAGAGGGGCTGTGGGAGCAGAAGAGCTGCTGCACCTGAAAACCAGCCAGACATCCGTCATGCCCTCGCTCTCGTAGACGCGCCGTAGCCTGAAAAACACACACAACCATTATCACAATCTACTAGACTTGAACAATGATCAATGACCCAGTTTACATTATTTCTTTAACTTTTGCTTCCTGTACTTACTGCATCACTAACCAGCGGCAGAAAAAAGTACTTTGATTAACACTCAGTATAATCCTAGAAACAATCAAGACCTCACCACCTTGTGTCGTACAACTATAATAATATGATGGAATTATAAAATCAATGTCATTGCTTGTAGTAGAGTTAATCTAAGTGTCCAGGGAGCGCTCTACATGCCTGGACTTACCCTCTTGAAATCCAATAACGCCCAATGACATTTTTAATTAAATACCCAGACCTCACAATCAAAGCATGTCAGCCGTCGGTCACACTTCACCCGCTCTCCGAAAGGGCACCAGAGCTCCATCGGGCTCAGTAAAAACTTCTGTCTTGTGACACAGTGACTGCATGTCGGAGTGTAAATCTACAATTGGGCATCCTTCACATCTGTATTAATCCTTCCCATCATAGTCTAGTCCTTGATGCCGCAGCCTAGTCCGCCCCCCACCATGGTCTATTCCTTAGTGCCATAATCTAATTCTTAACGCCGTAGTCCAATTTTTAAGGCCATAGTCTAATCCATCACGTCATAGTCTATTCTTTCTCGCCATAGCCATATCCGTCCCCCACCATAGTCTAATCTTTAGAGACATAATCTAATTCTTAACGCCACAGCCAAATCTATTCCTCGAAACCTGAAAACATTTTTTTTTTTGTAAATTTCTTTTTATTGAAAACATTTTAAATTAAATACAGGAATTAAAGGGCTGATCTTAGGTTATCAATTTGCTGCAAAATATTGAAAGAATGTAATGCTATTTTTCCACTACATGGCTGCCTTTTTCGCACTTTCTGATACTACATTTCAACCAAACAGCAGCTTTATCACCGCGACCTGCTCCCTGCTGATGGTACATCATGGAAGCCGATGAGATGCAGTTAAGAAGCTTCATCCGCCCACCTCGGCATACATGATCTCACCGATGCATGAGAATGGTTGGGGTCATGGTGATTGTATCCGTCCCACTTAAATCACACGACCAATACTGCTCTCTTGAATAATCTTGAAGTCATAATCGATGGTATCGGTCATCATGCCTCTCTCATCTTGGATGTATCTAAATATCTGTTAGAAATTGGGACCTACCCAGCTTTACGAGCCAAATTTTTTTTTTCCTGAACCACAGAAATGGAGACTGTCTGCAAGCTGAGTCATGCCAGCTAGACTTGTATCTTGTTGTTGGGTTGAAATGTGTTTTTTCTTTTTCTTTTTCTATACACTGCCTTTAATCTCCAGGAGGATTATGCACGCTTCACAGATCCACACCAGGGAGGCCAAACC
The DNA here is from genome assembly GCA_013621035.1 of Clarias magur. NCBI lineage: Eukaryota > Metazoa > Chordata > Actinopteri > Siluriformes > Clariidae > Clarias > Clarias magur. Next base: position 380,427 of record QNUK01000348.1, on the reverse strand, counting down.
TAACAACCCTCTTTTACTCACAAGGGGGTATAAAGTTGTTAGGTGTTACCATCACATCTTAACGATCCCTCCCTCCCTCATTCTCACTTTCTCTAATGTCCATCAATAACCCTATTCAGGTTGAATAGCCCATGGTGGATATATCTGGGGTTCCTGACCAACCTTTCTCTGAATGAAGAAGCTAATTGGATGAGTAGTGAAACATTTCAAACAAATAAATAAGATGAAATGGCGCAACTTTACCAGGATGACTAAGGGTGTTTTCACATTAGGTACAGTTGATTTGTGCCGTGACCAGGAACGACTGTCCCCCTATCTACAGTATTTACTTTTTTTTTTTGCTCAACACTTGTGCATTTACACTCAGAATACAGCAGGTAGCAGGAAGCTCCTACTTAGTTTGTGAGCCGCTTGTGTACTGTAAATAAGTACAAGGTGATTAACTTGAAAGAGGCCCCAAATATTCTGTTACAGCCCTCGCTAGGACGAACCAAACCTCTTTACTTCGAGCACAGTTCCCAAGCGCAGAACAATTGTGTTCTCACTGATCAAAATAATGAGTCAAATGTTCTTGGAAACGGATCCCGAGGCCATATGAAGGCCATCATAAATGAATAAAAAAATAAAACAATCTATAGTTTATCATTATCTAGCTACATTTGCAAATGAGTACATCATCTCTATGTGTAGAGTACTTAATTTGACTTCATTTTTTAAATGAGCTTCGTTACGGCTTTAAACTCACCAGGTTTAGTTACATTTAGCAGTAAACAATAAACTGCCTAAAATACCAATACTAGAGAGTGACAGATATATCCAGAAGCCCCGAAGGCTTCATCTAATAACATTGAGAATCTGTATTACATAAAGTTAACTCTATCCACCGCTAACAAACAACTCTTGAACCTTGCAGTTTATCACCAACAAATGTTCATGCGGATGAAAACAAACAAGGAGGGTGGCAGCCCAGCGCAGCTGTCACAGATTTACAAGTCTTCCTTGGACACTAAGTGTTTGCAGACCAGAATCAATGTGTTATTGCATAAGATTTTCAGCAGCACTCAAGTGCTTGCATCTGCTTGCGTTTTTTTTTTTTTTTTTTTAATACTGTACGCACTGCATACCTCTGCTGCTCCTTTCCATGAGCGCGCTGCGTCGTCCAGCTCGCCGAGAGCTCCGGGCTGACTGCGAGCACCTGAGCAGCGCTCCTGCACCTGCGCCAGCGCCTCCGCCAGGCACGACTGCGCCACCGGCTGCACTTTCTGCAGAGCCTGAGACAGGAACTGGAAATGAACTTGCATCACGGTTAGAAAACAGCGGCCCAGTACCTGAGGAGAGAAATGAGAAGAAAAGCCAAACATGATCACCAGGAGGTGAATAAGGGTTCGTTTTCACATTAGAAAAATCCCCCTCTGGAGAACGTATACATTATTGTTGCTCTCTGTACTCGGGTACACTCGCGTACTTACACTCTCGGGTACAGTGAGTGGGAGTGTGCACCTATTAGTGTGTAGGTTTGTGAGCCGACCATGAAACACATGAGAAGCCTAATAGTAATGATATCTCGGAAGAAATGTCAAGAGTGTCGCTCTCATGCGACTTCCTTTTTATATGCAACAAATTATCGATAATGATAAACCGTTATCGATTAGTTGGACTGCTCACGTTATTGAGGAGCGCGACCACAAGATGCACAAAGATACACACAGATACACAGCCGCTCGCGCAATGGAGGTTACAGAAGCGTCTGCAGGAAAAAGCGTGCGCCTATGGCGTTATATTCCTGCCACAATTCTGAGCGCGCGGTTTGACATTTTGAGAGCAGACAAAGCACTCCATGCTCAACAGATCGATTCTGCGCGTGCAATGTCTCCCCTGCTCGCGCAACATGTTCTCTGGGTGCGCTCGACTCTGCCTTCACGCGCAAGCAACATTTATTTTCTGTGCGCGCTCGACTCTACCTGTACGCTCGCTCAACTTCCAATCCAGTGTTACAAAACTGCCACAAACCCAGCCAATCACAGACATCCACACACAACTTCTGATTGGCTGTTCCTTGTCTATCAGCTGGCAATATCTGCAATTATTGTTAAAAAAAAAAAAATAAAATAAAAAATCTGTATTTGGCATACTCAAATGCTGTTAATTTATTTATTTATTTTTAGTGAGTTCATTCAAAAAATAAATCCTCCATGCACTCCTCAACAAGCAGCCACTATAACAGATGCCATCCAATATAATAAGTGTACATCAATTGTTTTGCTTTTTTATTTACAGTATTTATTTATATTTTGGATATTTGGAGGAGTTATACTGTTCAAAAACAAACTTTGTATTTAATTAAAGTCAAAATTAAAGATCATTAAACTCTATATGTGGCTTTTGCATTTTTTAAAGTTTACTCTTATACATAACTAATACCCTGATTTATGGTTTTATATAGTTATAAGCAAAACATCAAATAAAAGAAGCATTTATTTTTTATCTGATTATTCGAAAAAAAAAAAAATTATAAAATAAAAATCGCCCAACTAATCGATTATCAAAATAATCGTTAGTTGCAGCCCTAATATCACAAAAAAATTACACTTACAATATGAAAAGTATAAATGTACAATATTTAGGTGTAAACAATTATCTACAGTTTAATAAAAGTTATACAATTTAAGCAAACTTAACAAAACAAAAAAATAAAAATTTTTTCTCATAGATTTAAAGAGTTCAAAGTGTTTTGAATACCACAGAGGATATAGGGTGAGATTAGGAGATGATTAAGAAAATTTACATTTATGAATGTAGAACTATAGCACTAAAATATCGAAGTGGACAATGTACTGAAATAATTTGTTATTCTGATGGAAAAAGATAATTATCTCCTTTAATGTAAAATTGTAAGATTCATGAATAAAATAAAATAATATTTTCCAAAATGCCACCAAAACGCTTGGTCCACTCCACAAGTTGAATAAATACAAATAAAAATAAAAAAAAGATGAGGAATACATTGTTTGTTGCAGAATATACACAGGTCAAAACTGTCCACATATTTTGCACTTATGGAATTAAAAGGATAAATTCAATGTAATATTTTAAATTGAACAACTTTAACCTCGTTAGGAACATGATATGTGTATGAAAATGAGCCATGATCTATTTGTTTTTCCCAATTTATGTTATCAATTATTGAAGCCCAATAAAATTAACTTTTTGGAACGTTCTTGTTTAAATCATGAATGGTTTGTTGTTACATGTTTATCGTTACATCAGTTATGAGAACACCTGGTTGGTTCGTCGTACGTAGTTACTATTTCACACAAACTAAGATGAGATTTACCAAAGCTGTAATAAGCCACTGATTTATATTCTCTGAATGGAATAGGAAATTTCAATCTTGTGTGACTTCCTACTTCATCAACGACACTGATGATGTCGCGTTTAAACAGCGGCCTATTTCCGCTCTCAGGTACGATCAGCTTATGTATTACTGTATCATTCCAGAAACCATCTTTTGTAACGATTGCATTCCCACTGATCAAAATGAACCAGACTTTGGAATAAACTGATCTCGGAAACGGTCCTGGGGCCATAATGTGAAAACCCCCATAGCCCCAGTGTTTAAGGTCAGAGGTAAAATACTGATTCATCTTATGTCTATTTATGGATCAGATTCTTGAACAGAATAAAAACACCATCCAAAACAATCCATATTTCAAGCATTGAGTGCTTGAAATAAATCAGTGTCTAGCATCTAATGACCTGATAAAGTATAAACATAACAGTGTAGGTGTATATTTAATCATTCTGCAAGAGCCCCGCTTTCTCACATTACAACAATTTCTGTTCCCAACCACACCATGGCTATTAATCAAGTGTGGAGAACACTTATTACCCGCTCCAAGTGCATTTATAAGGCAAAAAAAAGTGGAAAGTTGGGAGCACTTGAGAGAGCATTGATCATATAGAAATCCGTCAGATTATATAAAGTGTAATGGACAGAACTTGAATCAGTCAAAAAAAGTTAACCACTAATACGTGTAACGCGAGATATTATGATTTGCGATTTTACAGCTAATCTGGCACTCGTGTTACAATTCCTTTGTTCTCCGTTACAATTTATAAACACAAAACACACACCTGAACTTGCACCGCATTACTTTCAATATTAAATCAGTCTAGCTGACGTGACACTCGCGTTCTTTCATCTCAGATCTTTAATTCAACATGTCATAATTTTGACTTTATAGTCATCCGATAGCTCTAGTGGTGAAAATCAGACAAACAACCACAAGACAAAAAAAAAGGACTTCAAATAAAATCTGTTCAGGAATCTGTTGTTTATCCTCGTATCATGTGATGCAGGATTTTTTTTTTTTTTAATTCAGGCTGAGTTGAGGGATGAATACCTGCTTATTATACTTGTTGACACCTTTCTGAGCAGACACACCAGCATACATAAACACCCAGATAAATGTAATTATTTAGTCACTTCAGAGTAATAATGGATTCAACATCTACTCTGATCATGTTGCGTTATAAATCGAACAGCGTTTTCAAATATTAAATCTCTCAGATGTATGGTCTAAAGGTATTGTGCTCTAACAGTATTAATGTAAACAGAACCTATTTTATTTCACTTACGCATTTGGTGTGACCTTTTAACAAAAATTACATTAGGTTTAATATTTCACTATTTCCCTTCCTTTTAGGGTCTTAAAGCTGTCTGTGTTGTAATACTTGGATTGTGCATTTCATACCACAAACTCCCTTTTTCTGAAATTTCCCATTTCCAAAAACTCTTGTTTCAGCGTCTGTTTATGCAAATGAGCATTCTACTCTTAAGCCACGCCCCTCCAAAACACAGCAGAGCAACAAGCCAGGGGAGGGGCTGTTCTTATATGAGGTCACATTATGGTGGAATTGTAACTGCCCTTTTTTTAAGCCCCAGCCAATCCAAAAAAAAAGACAAAAGCAGAAAATGTTTGTTCTTCCTGAACACATGAACGGATGTGGTATTTGTAAAATTTAAACAGATACTTGAAATGATTATGTTTGCGTGTATTCAAGTGTCTCTGTAACACACTGTGTGGTGCTTGAGATTAAGTTCACATTCAATAGAGCTTTAGACATGGAGATATAGAGTTAGCAATAGAGATTATTGTGACCAAAAAAAAACAAACAAACAAACAAAAAAACACCACTTTTCCACTAGAGTATATTTAGTGTCATCAGGAGTGGACAAATCCTACATTTACACACACATGTTTACTCACTGGACAAGCTGATGTTTCCGTTTGAAGCCCAGTCCCTTGTTCTGGCTTCAATAGAAGACAATAGCTAAATGTAGTGAAATAATAAATGTTGAGCTAGCTAAAAAGCGATGTAATCTTTTACAGGAAAAATTGGTCACTTCCATCCTTCATGGGGTAATAATACAGCATGCATTTCTTTGCATTCAAAGGAAGGACAAAAGACGAAATTTCAGATCTTAAGTGCTTAAAAGTTTTTTTTTAAATAGCATTCAAAATGATTGATATTATAGCATAATACTGACCAGCCCGAGTAGAGACTAGAGATTATGGCGAGATTAATTCTTTTTGTGGCGATTAATATATCGCGCCATTGACTTCAAAAGAAAAAAAAAATGGTCGGTTGATCAGCCTCGAATATAAAAACAGAAACTAATTTTTATTACACTACATTATCAAAAATCATGCACGATAAAAGCCTCTGATCTGCATTTTCCGCGAATTAGTCTCAACCTGACTCATTACACACACACTCAAACAGTACAATACTGTGCACTAATTAGTCGGAAATCACGTGCGCGCGGGGCTTCTTAGCGCTCGTGTTTAGAAGCCGCACGCAACCGTCGAGTTGTGTTATGAGACTTTGGAAGCATTTAAGGAGGTAAAACATCTCGTTTTTTATATAATCCTACAGGTGGCGCACTCTGTACTATTTACGCATTTTCATCCCACACAGTAGGAGTGAATTATTGTTTAGAAATAATAATTATGGCGGATGACATAACAGAGATACGCGCTGATCAGTAAAAAATGTTGCAATAATTTAATGTGAAGTTAAATATTAAACTCTTGTATCTGAAGTTATTTTGTATTGTTTAAATGTTGCGCTTTGTTTTTAAGAAAACTAAATGCTATCTTAAGGCACGGACTACATTTAATTACACTTTAAACTTTTTTAAAGGTTTAAAATTGTAACAGAATTAGTGGAAAATGTGATATTAAATCTGGATATTTATAAATCATGATACTTATAGAATCGGCGCAGAGGCATCGTGATATCGTATTGGGGGGTAACTGGTGATTCCCATTAATAATAGACAACTTGTAATACACACTTTTCATTCAATTAATAAGAAAGCAAAAGCTAGACTAGGACTTGGGTCTCCCTTCATTTCCTTATAAATGGTGGAAGAGCTTGAGAAGGACACCGGCACTACATCTGCATTTTAGACATCCTTAATAGGGAATCTCTCGCTCTCTTTCCCTTCCATTCATCCTGACGTGACGCCCGAGGCCAGAGGAGAAAAACACTACGCCTGAGCCACACAGTAAATGAGATAAGCCTCGATTTGGCCGACAGTTCCACGTGTTGCACTTACTTCCAAACATCTCAGATTTCTTCTATAATTGACTCTCGTGCTCCACTACAAGCAACATGTGTAGAGATCGATGCTGGCGGACTCGCAGAGACACAAAACCACACTGACATTTTACTTTTTTTTTTTTTTTCATGCAGCATGCAAGAGAAGAGGAAAGACGAGATGACGCCACATCCCTTCTTCAGCAGTGAGGCCGGGGTGCTTTTTCCACAGGTGCATGCTGAAAATACCTGCAGGCTGAGTTGTAAAAAGCAGAAATATGTGCACCCTCCCCCCCACTTGTAGCAGCAGCAGACAGGAAAAACAAGGCTGCGCTAGTTTCAGTCGCGCACACAGAGCACAAGGCAACCCTGACCCCAAGAACGGACTCGAATAATGAAACCGGACTGGCTCGGCTTAGTGTAGGTCAGAGCCCCGGAAAAAAAAATTCAAGAGACATTCAGAGGAAAGTTCAGTCATGAAGTGTTAGAGAATGCACGGTGACAATGACAAGAACAAACTAGTTTGAACTAGAAGAAGGAAGTTCCACTGGATGAGGAAAGTTTAACGGATGTGTGCTAACAGTTTGGGAACATTTGACCTAAAGTTTAATGTTGCCATCTTGTCAACTAAAAAAGCAAGCAGGGGTCACACCCCCCCCCCGCACAGAAACTGCCAGGCATAAGCCACACACCCCCCCCCTGCACAGAAACTGCCAGGCATAAGCCACAGGCATAAGCCACACACCCCCCCTGCACAGAAACTGCCAGGCATAAGCCACCCCCTGCACAGAAACTGCCAGGCATAAGCCACACCCCCCCTGCACAGAAAGAAGGCATAAGCCACAAAACTGCCAGGCATGCCTGCACAGAAACTGCCAGGCCCCACCCCTGCACAGAAACTGCCAGGCATAAGCCACACCCCCCTGCACAGAAACTGCCAGGCATAAGCCACACCCCCCTGCACAGAAACTGCCAGGCATAAGCCACACCCCCTGCACAGAAAATGACAGACAGAAGCCCGCCCCACGGGACTTTAAACTGACGGCAGAAGCCACACCCCTGCACTGAAACTGATAGGCAGAAGCCACATCCCCAGCATTTAAACTCTCAGCCAGAAGATATACACTCCTGTTGGTGAAAGCCTAAATGCAGAGGCCACGCCCCTCCACGGAAACCATAAACACAGTGGCCACACCTCTTTTACTAAACAGATTAAATAGCTTGCAGATCCACTTTGACTGCAAAAAAAAAAAATCAGTGAAAAAGGCCAGACCTGAGATATTTTACACAACACTCCAACATGCTGGTGGTGTTTTTTTAAGTAAGGAAAACCCCAGACAGAAGACGACACCATTTACCCAGGCACACTGGGTGTTTAAACACTTCCTATTTGTTCTTCCCTGTAGATAATAGCAGTGTTTAATTTAGACAAAAGCAGTATCAGGTATCGCAGTGGAGCAGGGAAAAACCCGGCATCGGACCAGGCCAAGAGCTTCAGTGCAACTCGACACTGCAATCCCCACAGAGCTCAGGCTTCCCTCGAACAAAAAAACACAGAAAACAAGATCCTCAGAAACACCACACCGTGAACACTCCATATCCACCGTCTCTGAGTGTGTGCGAATGTGTGTGTTTTGATTTTGCCTGTCTGGAATTCTGTATCCTGTGCCTAGCTACTGAGCTCAGCAGACAGCGGGCTAATAAACCGTGACATTTTCATGCATATTTGGCAGCTGAGTCGCACAAACCAGACAGCGAGCATTACTCCAAAGAACAAAAAAAAAAACAATAATTTGCTTTTTGTGCATCCTGGACTTCCCAAGAAAAACGGAAAAATGTTGTACTTTTCAGTTGCATTCCAGCTTTGTCCAAATACAAAATCCCGGATTAACTTTAAAATCATCAGAGAAACTATTTTAATGGAGAAAACGTCAGTCGTCAGTTTACTTATAAGAGGTTTCTAGGACATCAGGCATCTCCAACCCGAATATGCAGGACAAGTTTGCTTCAGTAAAGGTTCTTTTAAGTAACAAAACATTCCTGAAGGATTGGAAGTGCTTTAAGACTCAGTGTTCTGAACGGCTCGGTAGGAAGAGCGCATGTAAATAGCTCTAAAATCTGCTTTGAATGTTGCGTGGTGAGTCACAGTGCGATGCTGTATGAAAACATCTAACAGGGATGACAGTTAAATTACGGTAACCAGACAACTCAATGACGATGATGCAGAGTTTAGTGGCAGGATCTGCATCAACTTTATCTGAAATCATGTTAGAGTTTATCACATACACCTATCAGACGGCCAAGTTAATCATTTCCCCCAGACCACCACGTGTTTTATTCCTCTTATTAAACAGCGATGTGCCAGTACTAACATCAATTAATTAGAAAATAAATACTGTTTCAAGCAACAATGAGCAGGCCCAAGCACTCTGCGTCATCGCCACACAGGCACACCAGAAAAACAATGGTCACAATGGGCCCATGCATTTAAAGGGGACATACCAATACAATTAATGACAATTTTAGGAAAAAAGTGGGTCATCTTATGTCTAGACCTCCAAAAAGCCAAATGTATAATGTCAAACAGAAAGCTATTAACTACTTTTCGCCGTAAATTTAAGGCATCGTCATGGCTGAGCCGTTTGAGAGATCATAAATCCCTCCGCAATTTTGCATCCTCAATGTCTTAAGATCACGTAGGCCCGGTTTGTTGCCGATAGTATAAATCCACTAAGAGGATTACATCAAAATCTATTGGTTGTGTTTTGCAAATGACCCAAAATAACTGACTTCCTGTTGAATAGAGCCCATGATATACAGTGTGTATATGTAAATGTGTACCTCATACATGCAAGCATGTACAGTACAGACCAAAAATTTGGACACACCTTCTCATTCAAAGAGTTTTCTTTATTGTGTTCTTTCTTGTGTTCTTTAGCCCAAACGCGTCTCTTCTGCTTGTTGCCTGTCCTTAGCAGTGGTTTCCTAGCAGATATTCTAGCATGAAGGCCTGATTCACACAGTCTCCTCTTAACAGTTGTTCTAGAGACGTGACTGCTGCTAGAACTCTGTGTGCCATTGACCTGCTCTCTGATCTGAGCTGCTGTTAACCTGCGATTTCTGAGGCTGGTGACTTGGATGAACTTCTTCTCCGCAGCAGAGGTGACTCTTGGTCTTCCTTTCCTGGGGCGGTCCGCATGTGAGACAGTTTCTTTGTAGCGCTTGATGGTTTTTGTGACTGCACTTGGAGACACTTTCAAAGTTTTCCCAATTTTTCGGACTGACTGACCTTCATTTTTAAAGTAATGATGGCCACTCGTTTTTTTCCTTCACTTAGCTGCTTTTTTCTTGCCATATTACAAATTCAACCTCTTTGAATGAGAAGGCGTGTCCAAACTTTTGGTATGTACTGTATGAGCTTTGCTGCAAAATCCAACCTGTGTGCTGATTTCCATGAATTTTTGAGCATGTTAAGACCCTAAGAAAGCCCTGAAAATATTATTCTTAGAAGAATAAGAGGGCTCTCACACACTATGATGACCCAGGGCTGATGTCATAGAGCTTGGGCCCTATAAATATCCTACCTTTGACTATAGATACTATTTTTAGTTTAATTGTTCTCTACAGTGCAATTTATTTCAACATAGTAAAATCATTCTTTTTAAGTCACGGACAGTCAGTCATACAAGCCTGTATTTTACTTCATATCATACTGTGTATATGGTTGTGAATGCGACAAAATTTGAATTGAGTGATGAAGAGAAATTCATCACAATTCTATGATTAATGACATACGGTGCCAGTTAAAAGTTTGGACACGACCTTCAAAATCAATGGTTTTTGTTTTGTGATTCATTTCTTACATTCTATTCTAGAACCAATACTGCAGATTTCAAAACAAGAACAATTAAATAACAGCAGTACCATCAAGTGAATTTGCAAAACTCATCAAACACCATGATGAAACTGGCTCTTAAGAAGACCATCCGAGGACTCGCAGGAATGCAAGACCTAACCTACACCTGCTGCAGAGGAAAAGAGTTACCAGCCTCGGAAATCACCTCAGATTAAAAGTGTCATGAAGGCTTTACAGAGCGCAAGTAGCAAACATGTCTCAATATCAACTGTTCAAATGAGATTACTGCACATCATAAATGGGACTGTTATAATTGGCAGTGTAGAAATCACTAGTACACATTTAGACTGAGTTTCGAATGCTGAGTGAATGAAAGGCAAGATCGTGACAGCATCAAAAGAAAAGTGAACGATGCAAGACGAGCTCACTCTGACCTTACACATGTTAGAAGATGTCAAAATTGAAATAAAATAACAAAAGCCTATTTTATTCTAATCATTCCAAAACAACATTGCCATATTTCTCTCTTGTTTCTGGTGAGAACCCTAGATTTAAACTTCAGCGGGAAGATGAAAGCTAGCGCAGGCCCGACTGAGGTCTCGCTGGCTCGAAAACTCCTCTCGCTTCTCACCACAAGACGACCTGCTTTAGGGATTGTGGTGTGCGGCCTTCCGGCTCTGGGCACGACCACATCCACATCCACCAGCGCCGCGGTGCTCCTTTGCTCATAAAAGAGCGTTTTCAGCTCGTTCGAGGCGACGAGCTAAATTTCGCTCTATCCGAAAACTCTGGGAAAAACACGGACACAAATAACCTCAGGAACAACCGTCAAGATGGAGAGAGAGAGAGAGAGAGAGAGAGAGAGAGAGAGTAAACAACCAGCACTGCTGAAATACTTTGGTCAAGCAAGAGGAAGAAATAATTTATAAAAAAAGGTCTCTTTAGGAAACAATGTTCAGAGCTGAAATTAACTTTATTTCCAAAAACATCAGAGCTCGTGTTTATTTTAGTGGCGACAGCACAAAACTGTGCACGCTACTTACTGGTACACTCGATTCCTGCCAAGTCGCAGTTCGGTTCAGAGTCGTTTGTGGATTTTTCCTTAGAACCTAACTAATAATTGTTAGTGGAAACCGCAGTGTTTTTTTTTTGTTTTTTAAATGGCAATATATATTTTTTTCATGCGGTTTAATGCTAAAAACAATATAATTCACTAATGTTGTAACAAATATTAACATAAATTCAGCTAAATTTTCATATAATATATAATACTGTATAAAATTTTTTTGGACTGTGCAGAGGACACAAAGTGACGTTAGAGGAAAAGACGACTTGTGATGGTGAATTATTACCATATTTACACTACCAAAGAAAATGACAGCGCATACAAAAAAAAAAAAAAAACTGGTATGAATCACAGTACATATGGGGGTAACAGGGGTATTTTATATTCTAGCACAGCAGTACAGAACTGTATAGTATACGGGTTTACCTTTACAATCTTTTAATTTTTTAAAGGGTAACGTATTAACCTAAGAGTTTGAAATGAAATTCAAGTGTTTTGAGAGCATATTTACGGTACGCCGAAATCTACCTCTCCACTAATTGGACGTTGATTAAAAGTTTCTAAAGTCGTAATTCTTAAAATCCCCCCCTCATCCCCCCACAATGCTCTGCAAATCACACCAACACTTGTTTTAGAAGCTGAAACTGATTTAAATCTTACAAAACCAGGGGTTATATTTGTGCATCCTCAAGCATCATACAAAAGGTTCTGTAAGAGAGTGATGCTTGAAAAAAAAAAGAAACAGCAGCAAACATCCACAGCTACACGCTCTTTCGGTGGTTGCAGAAGATTTGCACTTCAAATTTGACTTTCAACACTAATCTCTTCAAAGCGTGATCACGATGACATCATGTCATATGCGGTATAACAGAGGCCAGCAGAGCTTTTTTTTTTTTTTTTCCAGAAATAGAACTTATAATAAAATATAAATTGAGATTTGCAAATGTTTAGAATGAAGGTGTGCACACGTCAGGAGAAAGTAAATCGTTCACTTCTCTGAATACGGCTTGTCTTGTCGTTGCTCTGTAACTCAGCTGTCAACTCAGGATAGTCATTCACCGATGAACGGACTTCTTTAAAACGTTTACACCATTTGATTCATGTCTTACAGCACTGCACTGTGCTTGAAGTCTTCTGTAAATGTCAATCGATTTTACGCCTTCATTAACCAAAAAGTCCCGGTTTGACCTGAACGCCTGCCGTATGTCATTAATAACTTTATGATAATTTTTTCTTGAGTATCATTAAATAAAAGTGCTACAGTACAAGGCAGCACAAATAGTCCTGGGAGGAATAAAAAAAAAAAAAAGGGAACTTCTCAAGGAACATGCAGGAAATAACTCGACGTAATAAGCAGAAGTTATGTCCTTGTTCTCTCTCATCAGAGATTTGACTCAGCAAATAATAAAAATAGGCGATACTTTCGATAAGTGGCCGAGGCAACAGGTCAAAAGATGATTAATTACCTCGACCGGCAGGCCATCCTGAAACTTAAACTGGATTTAAGTGAATTGTTTCGGTCAAACTTCATTATGTGAGCGATCTGAAGTGAATTGTGACTTTTAGAGTGACGTGTGAATACAGATCTTGGAAGGACGAGTGTCTTTGAGCGCGCTCCCAGCATCTTACCTCCATGTCCTGAAGGCTGAAGTCGTTCTGGTCTTTGAAGTTGGCAGCCCCGGCGCTGAGCTCCATGAGCATCTTGGCGATCTCGGGCTTTATGGCGGCCGTGAGGCGGCCGGCCGCCTCCATCACGTGCTCCTGCACGTCCTTGAGCTGCGTGGCGGCTTTGGAGTAGCGCGAGTTGCGAAACACGCTGCCGAAGAGATCCGTCAAGAAGGCGCTGGCGCGGCAGAAGACGTTCAGAGCGTCCAAGTACTTCGAGATCCCTTGCTGGATGTCGGCGACTGCTGTTGTGGCGTTGCCCGTGCCTGAAACATCGGGGCAGGCGGAAAGGACGGGGCCTACGGGTGCCAGCGAGGTCGGGGTGGAGCAGGAGGTCCCGAGTGGGGCACTAAGGGCTCGGCTCAGCTCGGGGAGCGAGTATTGCTGGTGCTGCTGCTGCTGCGCTTTCTGCTTGGACCCGCCAAGCAAGAAGCGTCGCTTATAGTCCATTTTACTTTCTTGCGCGCTGCAACAATACATAAGTAGTGGACGTGGCCAGGAAGTGCCCTTTCCCACCACGTGCTTGGCAAAAAGACTCTCTTCTGTTTGTCTTTATTCAGATTCGGAAATCGATAACGATTCCTGCCCGGATGTTCAGCCACAGAAACCCTTTTTCTTTCCTCCTCAAGTAAACTGATAGCTTAAATGCTCCATGAGCCAGAGAGTCATGTCAGTATTCCTTATCGTGGCAGAAAAGAAGATGAGAGCAAAAGAGAGAGAGAGACAAAGACACGAGTTTGACGTTTGATCGCGATGTGCAGCACTGCTGTAGCTCACAATGTGGCTGAAAAAAAAAGAGAAGAAAAATACAACATACAAGGTTGACGCTTTGCTCTTATATTATTTCTTATAAAGATAAAAGCTCTATCTCCAAACCACAAGAAACCATAAATCCTGGAACGAAAACAAAATAAAAATACCCAAAGTGCATAATATTATATCCTTCAAAAAAGGAAGTGGGGGGGGGGGGAATAAAGCCTTATAGCTTTCTAGAGTATATTAATTCCGTTTTTATGTGAGTATATATAGATCTCTATTAAAAAATAGAAAACTAAAAAAAAAAAAAAAGTGTCTGAAAGAAAACAAAAGAAAATCCCACAGTATGATGATAATGAGTCTAGTGACGGTCCACTGGTCAACAGTAAGGAAAAAAAGTGAAGTAAACGTCCGTCCAGCTACAGAGTGGACGATGGAGCCTTGGCACAGACTGAACGCTAGCAGGATGACAGATCCGGTCTGTCAAAGATAACGCATCCAAAAACACATCCAGATCCCGTCCAGAGTTCCTCCCTGATGCCCCGGAGGTAGTTAATCTTCAAAAGGAAGCGTGCGTGCGTTAGCAGATTTCAGATCCTCCGTGAAAGGCGACACAAAGCGCAGCGTGTCTCTGTAAGGCCTCACTCTCACGGTCACTTCCTGTAAGAGAGACAGAGAGAGACAAACATGAGTGAATTCATTTATATATAGAAAAGGATTTGCAATAGTGTATACACAATATCATACACTGTGTAGCTAAAAGCCAGTGCGTAGCACCAACCAACAGGGTCAAAGGTTATCTAAAATCTCACAATAGCTTCTGCTGAAATAATGGGGTTTAAGAGTGAGTAACCATAGAAACGTGGTGTCATATACGCGGCGCTGGCTGTGCTAGATGCACAGGCCAGCGCTTTCGGGAAAACCCACATACGACACACGACATGTTGGGACACGGAGCCAGGAGGAGACCGAGCCAAAGTGTCCCATTGTTCAGAGACACTGGAGATCTGTACGCGTAGAATCAATACCGCCATTCAGCCCGTTTCTACCACCGGCGCACTCGCCCTCTCACGCGCACGCACGCACGCACGCACGAAGCAGCGACACACGCCATCGGTCACTTTGCATACATGGAAATTGAAAAGACTATGTTCACGTTTATTCATGTGGCAGACACTTTTACCCAAAACGGAGATGGGAAATGATTGAAGCATGCGCAGCTGCGCTCATGAACTGTATCTCCAGGAAAGGTTTGTGTAGAATATCTCAAAAAGCACAAATGATCAGGTTTATGGGTCACTCAAACACACACACACACAGACACACACAGTAGGCACATCAAGTTTTTTTAATTTATTTATTATATTTATTTATTTACATCTACTGTCTCTAATTTTAGGCATTCTTATGCGTGCGATATCATGCTACAACCACAATTACATCACAAAACTCATTCCTACACACACTTCCTGTCCAAAAAAATCTTTGAGTGCAGCCTACTGATATTCTAAGGAGCGTGCTTGGTTGACATGTACATGTATGAAGAATCTGGGCGTTGCCTGATATCCTGATAATCACGCTTAATCACCATCTTCCTTTCCAAAGAACTCGAGTACGGCCTAATAATATTCTAATGAGCACGTCTGAGTGTCAGCGTCCTGTCTAAACATTTTGGGGTGTGGCTTTACAATCCGATGAGCAGACTTCCTGTAGAAAGTGTTTGGGGTGTGGCCCAATCTTGTGAGTGGCCAAAATGATAAACTATATAAATAATAATACTGTAAAGTAGGCGTGTCTATAGCCTGTAGATATTTGTGAAAAATTATTTGGGGTGATGTAATAGAACACATCAAGGTGGATTTTGGGATTTTTGTCTGTGTGTCTGTCTGCGCATGCATCACGTAAGAACCACATCATCGAACAGAAGGAATTTTCAATGGGGTTTCCACAGGTCTATTTGGCCAAGCTTGAGGTAACAGACAAAGTATTAGGGGCGTGGCCTAATATTCTGATTAGCGTGCTTAACTGCAATCCACCAATGTAACGTATTTGGGGCGTGGCGTACCAATCAGATTGGCATCCTTAACTGTAATCCTCCTATTAAAAAAGTATCTGGGGCGTGGCCTAACATTCTGATTAGCATGCTTAACTGCAATCCTCCTATATAATCAGAATGTTAGGCCACGCCCCAAAATACTTTACATAGGTGGATTGCAGTTAAGCATGCTAAAGTATTTTGGGGCGTGGCCTAACATTCTAATTAGCATGCTTAACCGCAATACCCCTATATAAAGTATTATGGGGCGTGGCCCAACATTCAGACTAGCATGCTTAATTGGCAAGTTTCTGTCTAAAGTACTTGGGCGTGGCCCTATAATAATAACAAGCCTGTTGTACCCAAACATTTAATAGCAACGTATGTAAAACAACTAGGTGCGTACTGCCACCTGCTGTATAGGAGAAAGTAAATATGCAAACACACCCAAGTACGGAGAATAATAATAACAATGTGAACTTGGAGGAGGAGGGATCGATCCTGGGCAAGGAACAAATAAACGTATGTTTTGAGGAAAGTCAAACGAGCACTACAAGACAGAACAGCTGATTATGTGGTTAAGGTTCAAGCAAAAACCCTGGTAACTCCACCTCCGAAAAAAAAAAAAGTCCCCAGATGTTAACACCTCCTAGTGCTCACAGTTCCCACAGGACGGACGGTGGAAAATCAATCGTTTTGTTTGTCAATGCGTTTCCCACCCCCCCACCATCTACTGCCACATCTATGGAAAAACAGACACCGCACGCCTGGTCGGAAAGAAACCTCGATGTGTTATGATGTGTTGCACATGGCCCTGTGTGTGTATCGCGCTCCTGCTCAGAGATAACGCTTTAGAGAGAGAAACAGAGTTAAGGGGAAAAAAAAAAGATAAAAAATAGACTCTTTTCCTGAGGATGCGCCTGGTCGACTTCGCCCCTCGGCTTCTCCCGTCATTGCAGTTACACCAACATTCCTGTACGACACGTAGTTTGTTCCACTGATTTCTAAACCTGACAAAGTGTGTGTGTGTGTGACGGAGAAAGTGCACCAAATAAAGAGACACACACAATGTGGTACTAAATAAACACTGAAAAAGTTTTTCAGTGCGCTGGAACTCCCATGGCTTTCCACAGCTTGTCTGTGTGTGTGTGTGTGTGTGTGTGTGTGTGTGTGTGTGTGTGTGTGTGTGTGTGTGTGTGTGTGTGTGTTTAGGGTGGAGGTGACGACAACGAACAATCCTGCTTCCAACAGCAGCGCAAACAGATTCGTTTGTTTATTCAGGCTGGTCATTATGTCACCTCAGTTATAGAGCATGTCGAGAGGATCTTCGGTGCAATCCTGTGCCGCCTCAAAAGCAAACTGCTCCACCACCTCACGTCTTTTTTACGTCTCATTTCAAGTGGCAGGCTTTAAACAAAGTTCCTGGTCGTGAATCGGGAAAAAGAGCTCTGAAGTGACACACGGGCACAGCTCGAGTTCTTCTTACGAAAAACTTCTGACTGAGAAAGAGAGGAGCACGAGGAGGAGATAAGAAAGTCCCGTGACGATCGCTGATGTGTGCCGAAGTTTTTGTAAAAAAAAACAAAAAAACAAAAAACAAAGAGGATGCAAACCAGTTACACAACCGGGGGCAGCAGGGTGCATCGCCAAGCAGCTTTAACAGGACCGTTTCCTGTGTGTGCGCGAACCCGGTCACCTGAGTAGGTGTGGATACGTGAGCTGAAGAGTTTAAAGGACTGTAATGGAATCGATATTGATGCGACTGCCTGCACTTTCATTGTCCTGGTGCAGAGAGAATCAGTGCTAACAAACAAACAAACCTCTCAGAGAGAGAGAGAGAGAGAGAGAGAGAGAGAGAGAGAGAGAGAGAGAGATTAAAACGATGATGTGAGGGATGAAGTCATAAGAGAAAAAAGCAAAGACAGAGGGGGGGGAGAGAAAGGCGAGGTGATTAGGGAATGGAGAGCAGGAGAGACTGGGAGAGAGAAAAAAGAGAAGAAGAGAGACATAATGGGAGGTTGAGAAGAGAAGAACAAGAATAGGAGAGAGAGAGAGAGAGAGAGAGAGAGAGAGAGAGAGAGAGAGGGAGAGTGGAAGAGTGAGTGAATGAAAGAATGAGAGAAAGAGAGGGAGGAGATGAAAGAGGAGAAGAGAATAGGAGTGGGAGAGAATGTTTGAGAGAGAATGAGAATGTCAGAGAGGGGGACAGAAAGAGTTAGACAATGAGACAGAATGAGAGAGGAAGATCAGGAGAGAAAAAGAGAGGGGGAATGGAAAGATGTAGAGGATGAGGGAGGAAGAAAGTATGAGGGAAAATGAATGAGAGAATATGAGAGAGACAGAGAGAGAGAGAGAGAGAGAGAGAGGAAGAGAATGAGAGAATCTACGATAAAACAAAACAGACAGGGAACAAAAGAGATAGAGAATAAGGGGACGAGTAGTACGAAAGTTTCATTGTAAAGAGTCAGCAGTTTCTTTTTTTATGACTCTGACAATAAAGAAAGAAAATAATATGAAAAATAAATAAAATAATACAATGACAAAGGTGACGTAACCTGTCGTTTGCAAAACCTGTTAGAGGACGATCACGCCATCACAGCTAACATGAGAAATCATATGACCTGGATGGAGCGAACAGCAGGATAACCTGTGGTGCCTACCACACACACACACACACACAAAACTGAACCGCCGCCACAATAAACTAACAAACAAACAAAAAAAACGAATACATTTAGAAATGTAACAAAGTAAAAAAAATGTAAACAGATAACTGAATGATTCCCTTCATGTCCTTCTGAGGATCCGTGTCTTTACTCAGTCAGAGAGAAGCAAAGCTTTTGTTTTCTCATACACACCCTGAGCGACACATCAGGCATTAAGACTGATCTTAAGACAGATACACACACACACACACACATACACACACACACACACACACACATACATACACACACACATACACACACACACATACACACACACACATACACACACACACATACACACACACACATACACACACATACATACACACACATACATACACACACATACATACACACACATACATACACACACATACATACACACACATACATACACACACATACATACACACACATACATACACACACATACATACACACACACACACAGAGAGAGAGAGAGAGAGAGAGAGAGAGAGAGAGAGAGAGAGAGAGAGAGAGAAAACTTGGCCTTGATCCAGTTCAGCTTAGCGATGTCTCTTACTAACGCTCTGGACATGAGACTGGCTCCGGTTTCTCCCGGCGTTCTCACTGCACTGTCGTCAAAAGACAGTCTCCGATCTGCTGCGCTCAGCTCATCTCATCTCATCATTACGAGCAAATTCGGACCCACTGCTTTTTAAATAAAGCAGGTGTAAAAGTACGAGGGTGATCAGCGATTTCAATTTAAGATTACGGTGAAGCGTTTGAATATGTACAAACAACAGAGAATCAAGAAACAAAAAAATCCAAACAAAAAAAAACAAAACAAACAAGAGAATCATTACTGATGACGAGACACGGATTCATCACTACGAGCCTGAGAGTAAACGGAGGGAAGTATAGAACAGAAACTAATCTCCGACCGAGACGAAGTTCAAAAGTCAACCATCAGCTGGAAGATTCATCAATCTTTACAGTTTGTTTACAGGCCCGTACTGGAACATTACCCGAAAAAAAGTTCAACAATCAACAGCGCTCGTTACAGTAAGACGCTTATTGAAACGCTGAAGCCTAAAATTCGGATTAAAGGGCATCGAGATCTTCGCAGGACAACGCAGGTCTGCACAAAAAAATAAATTCCCACAAAGCGTGGTCCCTGTAGTCCTGATCTCACGCCAGCAGATTCACTTCTGATGAAGGAGTGAAGACAGCGGTGTACTCGTGCGGCTCTCAGCTCAGCCTAAAAATTTAGTTTTTTTTTTAATGAGGGAATACGAAAGCTTGTTAACAGATGGACAATGAGTCTAAATAAATGTATTTATTTATTTGTCGTTATACAAATTTTACGGCCAGAGTGCGGATCATTTTTGACTCACCCTCATACTCGCAGTTTGGCAAGACCTTGAGAGTGAACCTGACCGCCTGCTGCTTGTTGCTAGCAAAGCTACACAAGCCCAAATTAATTCCTGCTGCTAACAAATGAGAACACGATCACTTCAGAAGTGTTTCCAACTACTCGTTCACTTTTAATTGCTGTTTTAGTGTTTACTATCCTTCTTAAGAGGTGTAGTGCCGAGAGAGAGAGAGAGAGAGAGAGAGAGAGAGAGAGAGAGAGAGAGAGAGAGAGAGCGAGAGAGAGAGAGAGAGCGAGTTGCTTTGGCTCTCACAGTCGTCCTGGACATCTGGTGCCAATGAAGCGGAGGAATGTTTTAGCTCACAGCCCGTCTGGGAGTCGTCCGCGCTCGCAGCGCTACAGCCTGATAAAGCTAACAGTCGCACTTCTCATACACCATGTTAAAGACTCCACGTTACAAACGATTTGCACAACTAACTCCAAGTGCATTTTAACGAGGTCCTACTTAAACAAGGTTTATACACAAGTTCCCTCCCCCGTGCATGGTTTCACACTGACGTCAGATGGCTGTCGATGATCTTTCTTGGACGAAGTTAAAGAGAAAGTTCAGGTCTTAAAATCAACATTGAGGTACATATGAAGACATCTTGGATGTTATGAACACAGAAATTCTCTCAAACTTCAGCGAGAGAACGCTTTTTTTTTTCTTTTTTTTACGAGAAACTGAAAAATGATGCACCAACATGTCCACTAGGGGCATGGCTCCAAAAAACGAGTCAAACCTCACAAAGCGACATGTCGAACAATAAAAATAAACGTCACTTCAGCTTGATACAAGCTTCGGTCTCTGTAGGAAGATTCCCCGTTCGAGGAATTTTATTTATTTATTTATTTTTATCTAACTCAAGTCCTAATTAAATATTAATCGCTTAATTAGAGACGTATCTGATTTGAGTGACCGCTGCACTGCAGGTGTCAAACCGCAAGTCGTCTGCTACACATCACTTAAGCAAACCAGTGAACTGGAATCATTGGAGCTGAACTTAAAACCAAAAAATATTTAGGCGTTGACCTGGGACGATGTGTTGCGCACAGGGATGACTTAGTTCAATGAATGCAAAGTTAACATTAGCATATAAATTGACTTTAGCCACTATATCATTTTAGCTAAGTTAAAGCTAAGCTCAGTAGGTTGTGAGTGGTAACCGAGTTAGGTAGGCAGGCTCCACCCATATGCCCATATATGGATAAACTGGGGATTTAAGCAGAATTGATTCTTGTCAAGATGGCGACAATAAGAGATCTGACGGCTTCAGAAAACCTACGAGTGATATTACAGAGGGTTTGTCCTGTCTACGGCGGAGACTCGTATGAAGCATCTGCAGTCCCAATGAGCTCAATCAAGCAGCTTAAGGTGTACCTTTTTTTTTTCTTCCAACAGCACCTAATGTTTTATGAACCTCAATATTGATTTAAAGACAATGTTTAAAAAAAAAAAAAAAAACACAGACTATTCCTTTAAGACTGCAGCCGCTAAGAATGGATTCTTTCCAACACACTTAACTTTAAAGTATTAGTCATAATCCCAGACTTTCCTAAATGTGCCAGTTCCACCAGACAAGTCCAAGAAAAACTACCCGTGTCTGAGAGCAAATTGTTACGTTAGATCCCACCGAGTAGTGTGTTGACTTATGCACATTTCCCTTTGTTTTTTTTTAAACATCATACGACTCAAAAAAAACTTTAATCTGACAGAAATAACATTGCAACTGTACTCGAGGTGTTTCCTGATTGGCCAAGACACAAAAAGAAGAAGAAGAAAAAGAAAAATCCTCATAAAAACATCAGGGTTCCAGTAAGAGGTGCTTGGAGAAACACGAGACACGACCCGCAAAATATATTAAACTAGTCACTTAGGTAATTAATTATATAGTGATGTACTGAGAGTCGCCTCCGTGTTCTGTGTGACTTTTTGACTTTTTCTGCACACACACGCACACTTGGTGAAGGTCTGATTAACAATTTTCTTTACTGTCGTCAAGAATGTCTTCACTCAACTTGAAAAAAAAATATATATATATATAATAATGTAAAAAAATATATATATTATTGCTTTCTGGTTCACAAAACAACCCTAAAACAACCAAACATATTAAACTTAGTCTGGTTTCATCTGGTCCAATCGAGGTGAAAAAGGGTTCTCTGGTTGTTTGATCTCCAAAACTGTCTGAATGCTCAATCAGCTCGTCTGCTGATTTTGTCCGAACCTACTGAAAAATCCGTCAATATCATCGGAGGAATTATATAAATGTGTACAAACTGCAGCATCTCCACACACTCCCGCAATTGGAACGCTGATCCGATCTAACGCACAATACATGTTCGGCCAAATTCCAGGCATGTTTTGCAATCTGACCTGCAACAACAAAGGGAGCAGACAGGGACAAACCCCAAACTGCCTGGTTTTTACAAACAGAGTAAAATCAGTCAACATGGCGTTTATGAAGCTACGTAAAAAAATAAAATAAAAAAAAGACACTTCTAGGCAAAGCTTTACCTAGAAAGAAACTGAAAACTAAACACCAGATTTGTTGGACAACGTGTGTGTGTGTGTGTGTGTGTGTGTGTGTGTGTGTGTGTGTGTGTGTGTGTGAGAGAGAGAGCAGTTGTTCAGCTCTGTGTGAGTATTTATGGACATTCCCAGCATGAGGAGGGCAGAGGTCACGCTCAGCAGTCGCACAAGTGGCAGTAAGCAACTGTGTCGTCTACTGATGTACACACACACACACACATACACAAACGCACCCTTTATTAAGTGGCAGCTGAACAAAACACAAATCGCACCTTGTGCAGTTCAGTTCAGAAATAAACGTTCAGTCAGGAAAGACAACATGACAACGTTTCCACTTCTCAGTAGGTAAAAGTTCACACCAAAAATTCCAACCAACAAATCCTGAGCTCACGTTAAGCCTGTTGTACCAAACCACAGACACAATGCGACCCCCTGACTCCAGCACGTACCACGCTCCGTCTCAGCAGAGGCCACGAAAGGTCACTTCACTCGCTCACGTTTCAAGCTCCAGGTCCGAGAGGGAACGGACGCTGCTCTGGTTTCTGCAGTCAAACACCTCGAGTGGTGTTTAACAGAAGACGGGAGACAATAATATATCCCGTTACACACACGGTCACACAGACTTTAGTAAGAGAACAGCGCTCGAATCATAATATGCACATGGAATTCATTTGGAGTCACGCGCTGAAGCCACAACGCTGCACTTTGCACTAGTTTTTTTGTATTTAAAAAAAAGGAAAGAAACTATAATCCTTTAAAAATAATCCGGAAAAAAATATAAAGTAAACAAGGCTGGGTGAGGTCATCCTGAGATATTACGGCATGATACGCTTTTATGGAGAGATGACAAGTAGTGCTCGTCAATATATTGAGTTTTTATGGTTTATAAAGAGATAATAGGACGAGACAACAGAGTTTAATAGAGAGTTTACAGTCTGACCATATCGTGGCGATTTGTCTATCGATTTTTTAGAATTAATCTTTTTAGAATATGTTTTATACACTTAAGCTGGTAAAAAGGTACTGTAACCCTAAAATCCTACAGGGGGCGTGCTCTAACAGTCAAACACTGGCAGGCATCGCAGCATTCTGTGTGGTAGGGGCGAATTACTTCCAAAGTTTGTTTAGAATTGTAAAAAAATCTGAAAAGAAAAAAAAAAAAAACATTCATATCAAATTGGGATATTTATAAAATCGTGATGTTTACAGAATCGCAATTCAAATCGAATTGGCACCGGGATATTTTTCTAATACCGTATCCGTTAACATATACCAGTTTGCCGCTAGCTAACTTGTGTGTCAAAGGTTTTGGTCTGTGATGTAATAGGTCAAGGAGGAAAACCGAAAGGGTCATATCGGCACCTACTGTAGCGGAGTCTGACATACTTTGGTCAAAACACTGATTCCTTGTATAACGGGACATGACTGGAGTATGGTGATGGTTGAGCTATAACTGTCATTCCACTTATTACTGTGCATGTAAAAGTACATGTATGTTTACATCTCTTCTCTCAAACACTACTCCCTCAGCGTAGCCGACATCGCTCCGCCCTACTCTCCCTCTCTGTAGCACCGCC
Source organism: Clarias magur (assembly GCA_013621035.1). Lineage (NCBI taxonomy): Eukaryota > Metazoa > Chordata > Actinopteri > Siluriformes > Clariidae > Clarias > Clarias magur. The sequence continues at coordinate 356,250 of QNUK01000348.1, read as the reverse complement.
CCCACTTTGCCTCTGTGTAGTCCCGCCCTCATTCTCCCTCTGCGTGGCACTGTATCTCCGCCCCCCACGCTCCCTCTTATAGCATCACATTTAAAAGTCAGAACGTCGTGATGGAAATTCATTGTGTAAAATATTCTTCAGCACATTACCAGCGTCATAAACTACAGTACAAAGAGTGTGTTGTACTTCGTGCCACAAGACCTTCATGGCCCATAAAGTCTTGAAAGCTGTTCGACAGGCCCTCAATACAAATTTATTTCTCTCTCTGACGACTCCAACAACTCTGGGGTCTAACTCGGTAGAAAACTTCAACAGAGCGAGAAGACCTGCTGTTACATTTGTTCTGTTTACATTTTATATGGTGTTTAACTTTATTTGAATCAATCTGTTATTGCCATTAAGATTAACTGAATGAGATTCTCAGACAACCGGCTTTTATTTAATAGAGGTTGTTTATTATTAGACTTTTTTTTTTCTTTTCAGCACATTTCAGAAACTGAAAGCCTGTTTTTGCATTTTATTTTGATCACGGTCTGCTTTAATATAAGTGCTTATGAAAACTCACATGTGGCTTTGACTTACAACAGAACACTACGGTGATTCGCTCCCCCCCTCATCCCAAGTATCCTGGGGGAAAAAATGCATTTGGAATCAAAAGCTGTTGATTTTTGTGCTTTTATTCTTTTTACATTTATCAGTATAAATAATTCTCTCTTTTTCAGTTTATCACACATACATTGACGCTCATCATTACTTTTTAAAATATCGTTACAAATTATTATATTACATCATAATTTTACATTAATGATTGTTTTTATAGAAATTATCATCTTTCCGACAGTTTGTTACTAATCCTAGATATTTACACACACACATCTATAATGCTGTGCCAAACCTAATTTCTTCATATTATGTAACATGAAATATAGATTAAAGTAAATAAATGGGATAAAATGGTTTTCTGTAACAGGATGATACAATTTGAAAAACTGACCTCAGCATCAACCTCACTTCCCCTCTCGTCTGTTCAGCATTCAGCATCACCAGTGTATTAATCACCGGCTTGATCGTCAGTAACCGTTTCTCACTGGTTCATGCATCAAGTTATAGGGTTGTGGTTGTTGTTTTCCTGCTTCAATGAATCATAGGTCACTATGTGGCTTAACAAAAAAAAAAAATTCCTCTGAAACTGTTCTTGATGGAAAATGAGAGCTGAAAAAGTCTTTTAGGAAGCCTGGAGAACTATTCCATTAGATTACATTAAAAATACAAGAATGTCTGACACTTTGAACGCAAAATATGAAGAAATGAGTGAGGGAGGGGGAGTCATGACTTTTCAAAGTACTCTATAGTGGAATACAATTTTTTTTTGTAATTTAAAAAGTAGGACTTTAATATATCCAAGATTATTCACATCTAAAGTCAAACATTTAAAGCCTTTTTTTTGTACGCATTTTGATTGTTAATAATCTTTTAAAAGTTTAGTCTAACGCTCCCTACTATCATTATTATTATAATTTATATGTTCGGATAAGGGGACAAGACTTTTGGCCAAAAAATCTGTAATGAATCATTCATCATTTTAGACAAAATCATCATACTGTCAAAATTTTAAATGGTAAATTGCAGTATAATTTACAAAACACAATAAATGTAATTTGCTTAAATTGTTCTTCTGACAGCAACGCAACACAATGTTAAAATATTAGAATATTTCATTTTTGAGTCTGAGTAAATTAATATTCATACGGTATTAATCCAGTGTATCGCTCAGTCCTGTTCGGTCCATGCGTGGTGAAGGCTGTTGACATCCCCATGTCCATTTAAGGTTTGATAAACTGGTCATATTAGCTCACCCCTAATTCCCTTTCCAAATTGCACACGCTGGTGCTTTTTATTTTTGGAATTTCGCAATCAGGAGGAAAAAGTCAGAATTTACTGCACTATGCACATGACAGTTCATTTCATTTCCTCAAAAGAGTAATCTTTCACAGTCAGTGTGCTAGCTCTCTTATCTGACTCTCTCTTTAAAACAACGACAACAACGTGAGAAAATACTGACAGTATAATAGATTGTATGAAGAAACTTCTAAGAAAAGAACAACAATGAGGGCATCAAATCTGATGACAAAAATTAGAACATTCGAGTTACGAATTACCGCAGATATGAACGGGCCGTGGTTCCTTTAAACATTCATAGATGCGAATAAATCACGGAAGTAACTCATGTACATTGTACAAAAATAGACATTGCACTGCATCAGATACCAATATTTACAATCCTAAAAATATCTTCAGTGTGTAAGTGAATGTATAAGATGTCTAATCTGTGTGTGGGAGAAATGAGTCGGCTTCACCGGTTTCAATGAATCAGTCCGGGAGCACGATGATAGAAAATGTCTGTCCTGTAAAGCTGTCCTGACGGTGAGTAACCCTAATTTAGGAAAATCCTCAACAAAACAGAGTTCACAGTCCAATACAGTGAAAAACAGCTCCGAGACAAAATGGTGTCCGGGATTCCCTTCCTGATTTAGAGGTGCAGAGACGAGACTTGTGAGATTAAGTACTCCTTAGGCGCATTTACAGCTGGGGAAAGGGGACAGATTTAGTCAAGTAGATTGATATGCTTTACATAGTATATTTGTGTTAAAGGCGTACAAGACTCACTCTGTCGGACTTAAGAACAAATCCAACTTACGAACGAGTTCCGTTCCTGGAGCACATTCGTAAGTCAGGGACTACCTGTATTATTATTATTATTATTATTATTATTATTATTATTATGACAAATAACAAAATACTTTCTTTAACAAATAATCTTTATTTAAACTTAGGTTGTGATCATTTTAGAAAAAATCCTTGTAATGTCGAAATTTCAAAAGGTAAAGTGCAGTAGAATATCCAACACACAATAAATATGCTTTGTTTGAATAGTTCTTCAGACGCATCGCCGCATCTATAAACCGGCCGCCATCCTTCATGTGGCTTATTCCATTGACCTTCCTGATGATAAACACACAGTCGGGCTAGTTAGCAAAACTATACACTTCCAAACAAGCAAGCAAGCAAGCAAGACACCACCATGAAGCGCATCTTGATCCTTATGTGTTAAACTACACCGGCAACTCATTTAACCGCCAAATAAACACACACACACACTTCAGAGCCACAAGTCGACAGCAAGAGCCAAGTGTTAAAACACAACCGGGGCACAAGTTTTTAACATTTTGTCAAATTTTCCACAAGTCGGGAACACAACAACTATTTGAGCTTCTCTAGGGAAATCTCCTATGCAAACAGAGCAGGGAGCGGACAGGCGGAGGACGCGTTACCACGGAAACCGAACAGGAAAAAGCTGCCATCTCTACTCTAAACACACACACACAGCAGTCTAGCCACGGGGTCCCGCAATCTCGCTATGACTGGAGTTAAAAGAAGCATTCAGTCTAAAACAACAGCTGAAAAATGAATGAACGAATAAATTAAATAAATAAATAATTTTTTGGCTCCTGCCAATTTCAGAACGCCGCCTGTTTCATGTCGGGAAAAACCATTCCCATTCCATGACTCGGAAAAGGAAAAAAAAAAGTGAGTAACAAAACACGTTATAAACTCTCCATGAACTTGGTGATTAGCGAAATGACTTTCTAACAGAACAGGATGAACCTCTGTGGGAGTTTAATTATAAATGGACCGTACCGTGACGTTTTACAGACAAATTGCAAGTTTTAGTGACAACCTAAAAAACACACAACTCCAACTTGCAATTCTGTTAGCATTAGCAATGTTCATATTAAGAATTAATAATTATTTATCGGCGTCCAGAATTTAACTGATTAAAATGCATTAATGATGATAATGTTTAGCAAATTATTTCTCCATAGTCCATGTATTTATTAACTTAATTCAGGCAGCAAATAGAAATATTTTTATCCTGTTTAACCATTTGGATTCGTTACTTTTTCGCACACAACTCATTTATTACTTAGGATGGTTTGCTACAACTGTTTAAATTACACTTTTAGGTGTGTTTTGTTATCCTTAACTATTAATGACAGATTGTTAACAAGTTCAACTATTGCATAAGAAAAATGTGCAAAATTTACAACCCTAGTTAACACTCACACACATTTTAAAATATATAACAACAAGTTTTATAGACAATTTATTTTTAAGATTGAAATTTTCCCCCTTAATCGTATAAATGTTAACATCTCAAACGTCTCATTTTAAAACTGTAGGTCATGACAAAAAAAAAGTATATTTATAGTTATTTATTTATTTATTTAACAGAAGGACACTACGGTGTCGGCATTTAGAAATTACTTCCTATTTTTTTCTTTTACTGGAATAACCTTAAAAAAAAAAAAAAAAACATCCAACTAGTGAGCGAATATTTATAGCTATATTTAAAGGAACATGCAAACTGAGGCAAAAATAAGCAAGGTAAGACGGTAAGTAATTTCGTTATTCCAATGAGGAGAGCTTAAAAGGTTTTAAACATGACCGCCTCAGTAAAGTTAAGGAAACGAACACTTCCCGAACAGGATCTAAGTCAGGAAAATCAGAGGCCAGGCTGACGAGGCTGTTCTGATGTCCGGTGAGCTGCAGGAGTGAACTGGTGGGGTTTAGTTTTCCATCAGTCAGACCAGCAGTCACATGAGCAGGAAACCTACCGGACATTCAGCAACGTCCTCATGGAAATCAGTGACAAGTGTGTGTGTGTGTGTGTGTGTGTGTGTGTGTGTGTGTGTGTGTGTGTGGTCCTGTAAACATGGCCTGAAGGTGAAAATCTCTTTATTCGGTTTTCAAATGTACTTCCGTTTGACACAGGATCCATCTGATTTAGTTTTTTTCCCTATTTAATATCCGACGTATTATTATTATGATTATATTAATGTTATACTGACATGTTCATTTATTTTAACTTTACATCTAATTTATTGGGTGTTCTTTATTGTTCAGGATCTAGGTCACTTTGTGTGTGTGTATGGCTGAAATGGATCCGAGAGTGACCTGAGGCCTTAGTGTCGGGGCCTTTTACGTAACAGTCATGTGCACATCACATAACACACTGACATGAGATACACAGAGACATAGAGAGAGAGAGAGAGAGAGAGAGAGAGAGAGAGAGAGAGAGAAAACATGAGAAAAAAGAGGCAGAGAGAGAAAAAGAAGGCACTTCGATGACAACACCGAGACGACTCCCTCAAACCCTGCCGTTTTGTAACTCGTGATGTAGCCAAAAGGTCAATGCTGCGCCGCCTCAGTGTGTACCTTCAAGTGTCGCTCGACTCTCTGCTATCAGAGTAGGTGTAACGTTTACCGCAACAGTGTTGTCTTCTAGTGTGACGTATAAATACACGCAAACCGTTGCCTTCAAAACCACATGGGTGAGTGAACCGAGTTCTCAAGTTCTTCTGCTAGTACTTGGATATTTAGATTCAGTTATGAATTACATTTCTTTTGTGTGCTGACTCATGTATTACCACACTGAATCCAAAATAAATTTTTAAACGATTTATTACATTTATAACATTACTCATCCCGAGTGCACGAGCATCCGAACGGTGCAACAGGAACTCATTTTAAATGTGTTACATTCATTACACACTCATTAACATCTGTCTCAAAACACAGTGAGCGCTAATTAGTCTCGAAAAGCTCCGCAACCACCCACATGCTAAAAAATGTGCTCAAAACACTGTCACCGTTTCTTTATAATCCTACAGGTGGTACACTCTAAACTACTCACACACCGACATCCCATGTGGTAGGAGGGAATCTTTGCTAAGTTTGTTCAAAAACAATCATTCTGGCAGACGACAACAGAGGTATGTCCTGTTCATTAAAAACAAATTAAACATTTAATTTAAGACAAACCGAGACAGAGAAAGACAAACCCCGACAAAAAGAGACAGAGAGAAAGACAAAGAGAGAGACACAGTGAGACACAGGGAAAGAGAGAGAAAAAGACTAAGAGAAACAAAAAAGAAAAACACAGACAGATACAGAGACAAAGAGAGAAAGACAGAGGGACAGAGAGACAGAAAAAGACAGAGAGAGAGAGAGAGAGAGAGAGAGAGAAGAAAGACACAGAGGTAAATTAATTTATTAATTCAGACAGTTGTAATCATTTATGAATTGATTATCAGTAGGCACTTTCTCCTGGTCAGAGTCAGGACGGATCAGGCGTCCCAGCCAGGACATGAGGCATGAATATCCCCTGTATTGGAACTGTTTTTGTCAATAACAAATCAACATTACAAATGAGAACTTTGCATGGAATAAGTCTGAGTGGTTTTGTTAAACGTCAAACGTCGAAGGTGAAAACATCACTGAGACACAACGGCTACATTCCTCTCACACCGCAACCAGTTTACTAATTACCATAAACGGGACACAAAAAAAAAATCACTAAGAAGTCATTAAAATATCTTTAACCTTTTTAAGAGTTTGTGTGTGTGTGTGTGTGTGTGTGTGTGTGTGTGTGTGTGTGTGTGTGTGTGTGTGTGTGTGTCGCGTGATGATGTAACCCACAGGCATACCTACCTAGCCTGATATACCTATACACCTGTAAAAAAAATAATAATAATAGTAATAATAATAATTATAAAACAACTAGAGAGCACCTGAGAGTGAAATGCCTCAACTTTCCGGTGTACGACTAACGACTTAATTAACGACTTAATTAACGACGGAATTAACTGAGAATAAAACGAAGAACGCTGGACTGACCCGAAGCAACCACAACAACAACGACACGCTAACGCATATAAAAAAAACTAAGAGTTGTAACAGTGTTTGTAACCACGATAGAGATTGCTCTTTTTTCTATGATGCTACTTTTAATCAAAGCTGTGCTGATATTCAGTGTAGCTGGGGGGTGGGGGTGAAGTTTTACCTGGTGACCAGATCGAAGACTGAAACCTCCCAGTGCAGTTAAGGGAAATATAGGCACTCTTGGTATACTGCTCGACCAATCAGATTAGAGCACTTGAAGTAACTGAGATTTAGACAGCTGAATTCTTAATTCTGATTGGTCAAAAGATTTTGTATCTATAAACTACATCAATTCTAGCTCTACTTACTGGTTCCAAGTTTATTAATTCGCAATTGCAGATCCGAATGCAGATCCTGATGGCCGTATGTTATCATTACCTTCTCACGCTGCTACAATATTGTTACCTCACAATATGATGTAAAAGATGATCATGATGAAATCTACGTTTACATTCGATGACAAGCCCACTATTACACGGTGAGGGAAATTGCCCTGCGGCAGGACAAATACAGGTTTTTTTTTGTTTGTTTGTTTTTATATAGCTAGCTAGATCTGTCAATTCATTTAATTAATAATTCTGAGGTGATAGTAATGGAATGTTTTCCCATATTTGACATAATTTGATATTTGCTAGATAAATAAGTGAATTTATATATTTATATGTATTTTACATATTGCAGTTTAAATCACAATTGCAGAATGTGTCAAAATAACTGTAATGTTATTTTTATGAAACCGTGCTGATCAAAATAGAGATATATAGAGTGCTCCAAAAATGTATATGCACTTCCGGAAAAATAAAAACGTATATAAACATTTTAATACTAAACCTATTGAGACAACTTGCCTTTGGTCAGTTACAAGAGGTGCTCAAAGTGTTGGGCATTAGCTTCCAGACATTTCCAGGCACACTTTGCCTGAAGTGTGTGTATACATTTTTTTTTTTTGGTTGGCGAACTCTGTATGTCTATGTATACTTTGTATAGTTGCATTTGTTTATTAAATTTTTTGTATAACGGAATACAAAAAGCACAATGGAGCACTTTACCAGTTAAACACAAGAGACCGAAACCAACATGGCCGTCAACGGGCTCTTGAGTTACAGAGATGAGCAGTGGGGACTGAACGGACTTTCCAGTTTAGCAGCCCTGTCGGAGATAACATCAGGAGTTTCTTAGAACGGCAGCCCTTAGGGTCAGAGTGTCATAGCGGATGTGAAACGCCTATGAATGGCACAAGTGCTTGGGGCACTGAACTGAAAAGTGGTCCATTGTTCAGATTGCTCAAACCAGGAAGTGGAACGAAACATCTCAGAACGCGCTGTTATGGGAAAACTATCAACTCTCGGTACAAAGAGGGGCCTTTCAAAGATCACAGGACCGCTTGGAGAACTGTCCCGAACTGAGATTCATGAAAGTTCCTGAAGACTCAACCTGATGTCACACGCTCTAAATCACATTCGAACTGACTACACATTAGCTACGAATTGTCAAGACTCAATTTACCTACTAACTGTTACACAGTACCTACTAAACCTCATGATTCGCTAAGATCTCTCAAATTTTAACAATAACCTAAATACTAATTTTTTTTGGATCCTGGAGTAAAGGCGAACAAAAAATATCCGGTGAATGGTTAGATGTTTCTTGCGTGCAGCGGAAACCTCCTTGTGCGCACCGGACAACTCGTACATTATTTTTATTCGTAAACACGATTCTTATTTGCATCACGATTCTTTTGTGTGGCAATTCATGTAGCGAAAATCTAAGTATTGCAGTTCTTCTATGATCCTACAGGTGGTGCACTCTAACATTCAACTGGCAGGAGAAAATTATACACCAAGTTTGTTTGGATTTGGATTTAGCCTTTTTAATAGATTTGCGCCACACTATACGAGAGTGCACTCAAGTAGTGACAGCTCAAAGCTCTCTTCATCAACACTAAACAAGGAATTCAGCATACACACCGACTCAACAATCCATTACGAAGAGGCAGAAAGCACCTTGAAACCACTTCGATCCACCTTTCGAATAAGAAATACTACAATTAAAAACTTCCAGCATGGACAAAACGTTTCTGCCTGGCTGGGATTTCTCCTGAACCGCTCCACACCATACTGATCTCTCATGTACTCGCACTTAAATCTCAGATCTCAAGCTAGCACCAATACAGAATGAAAATTTTGGAAAGTAGGAAAGGACTCCTGCCACGCATCACGGCATTCCGTATTTTCCCACACCAGCATGTCTGGAATTGTTTTATTTCTTTAACGAACTGTCTAACCGGAATCCCCCGATTATGAAACAGAATGTTTATCCGGCATACTTAAATCCACCACTTTCATATTTCCTTATTTCCCACCAATTTTTATGATTGCATCCTCTTTCGCAAAGCATGTAATTTACTCCTGAACATCAGAACGTATAAAAATCATCTAAATAAAAATCAAGTAATTCTGCTTGGTCCAAATCACTCCAAAGTGCACATACACAAACAGAGAGAGAGAGAGAGAGAGAGAGAGAGAATATTACATGACATATCTGAAGCAAGCCCTTGGATCGCTTTTCAAGCGCGGCATCGACTCAGCAGCAAGGCATGCTTTTTTTTTTTCCTGCCCCCCCCCCCTTTTCTTTCTTTCATTCCTAAACTGAAGGGACCCAAACAGGAAATACATTCCACATGACCTCAGTGAGACCGGAGCGCTGCCAAACAGGCCCGCTTGACAGCCTCGCCGAGAGCCTCTGTCTGCTCTCAGCTGAAAGAGGAAAAAAAAAAAAACACTCCCGAGAGTTTAAAGCTGCGGTCAGCGGATCGCTCAACTACATCAGGGATTCAGTATTTACATTTACACAGATTTTTAAGTCTTTTCTGAAGTTGACCCAGTGTGGAGATGATGTGGGTTTTATTCCTCTCACGCCACAGTTACAAGACAATAACAACATTCTGCTTATCAATACATTTCAAGACATTATATCAAAGGAGATTTATCTACCCATCAGGCAATCTACTGTATCTATCCAGTATGTACAGAAAACAGAAATTTAGTTTGGCCTGGTGTTTTTGGGTGGCCAATGACCTGTTTGACGTCATCTGATTCACAACAGCTGTCATAAAACGGTCCAAATCTTTGCTAGGAGGGTATATGCTGAACAAAACTTGTGCTAAAAGTCAAAGTAAGAGCGATACATGCAACCCCAGACAACTGTACACATGTACAAATGTCTCAATGCATTTTTAGGAAATGTTTTGTGTCACATATTTTTACCAATCAATTCCATCCTACCACGACTGTTTTTAGCCGGGGACATGACGCCGCCGCCGAACCAATGTTTGCTGGGATGGATCACCAGTGTAGGTGTTAGAGCTGGGGGAGGGGAAAAGTAGATTTGGTGATTATTTTCGGCAGCAATTCATCCATCACCACGCTGACCCCCAAAATTTTATAATTTTTTTATTTACACCTGTGCATTTGAAAAAGCTGCAGTTCCTCTATAATCCTACAGGTGATGCAGGAAAAACTATTCACACATTGACAAGCAGCAACACGGCAGAATGCTGTGTGGTATGGAAAAATGTGTGCATCCCTGCATTTTGTCCTTTGTTCTCATGTTTGTATTGGCCAGAGAGATTAAACCAGCCAACTAGATTTTCATTAAAATGAATAAAGCAAAATCTGAATCTACTATGTACTGAGGAGTTCGTTTAAAGCAGACAGTCTTCGGTTTACTGTTTAAGATTATTTATTTATGGTTGCATATTTTACCGAGATAGCAGAAAGTCAAATAAACTTAAATTTCTACCTTTCTTTCTGCTTTTCCCCCCTCTTTGTTTATTCATTTGATGGAGTTTTGTGGGCGTTGCTGTATGTCTGGTGCATGCACTATACAAGTGAGGATTAGATTTTTAATCCTATGAGAAGTTCAGAGCTTAAAGTCCTTCTTTTATGCGTCAGTGTTTATTCTGACGTAATTCAATCATTCTGAGATTTTTGTTTTAATGTCTCACAAGAGGGCGTTGGCTTTTTTTTTCTTTGCTCCCTTTAATTTTACATTAATTCCAATAAATAAAAATCGACTGGTTTTCAAGTAGCGTTCTCGATGGTGCCCGATTTGAGGATGCATTTTGATCGAGGCTCGAATTCTTTTGTTATTCGCTCAGGATAATAGAATCGGCTAAACATTGAAATCTTTTATGTGCCAATTCATGTATCGAGTCACATATGAATTCAAAAATAGATTTTTTCCTTACCAAATTAAATCATTTGTTACTAGAGGTTTACCCGCGGCTCCGTTTTTGTTTCATTTGTTTATTATATGCACCATTTCAGGGTTTCAGTAGCTGTGAGCCTGGCGTACACATTTTCGCCCCTTTCTTCAGTCCGCTGATGTTTCGGTAGCTCACAATACGAAATAAAAGTTGATGACTCTACCTACTGTTATATTTAGAGAGGAACGCCTGTGACATGCTTTTTGTAAAATATGAAAAAGCAATTGTAGGCAGCTTGGATACATCAAAAGTCCAACAACAACATATAGATAAATAAATTTTATCGATTTTATATATGTTTTCATTTGAGGCGGAAAACTGCTGAAATAAACTATTCACACGTAGAACTGTAACTAAACAATTTTAAATGTCATATCAAAATAGGATAGAATTTAGAAACTTGAGACACAAAATTGCTATACGAGTTCAATCAACACTCAGGTATTGTGATAAAGTAAAAGTAACCCAGTGTAAGGATATATTCAATGAAAAGCACCTTCATTGCTCTTTTGTAAGTCTCTCTGGATAAGAGTGATGTACAAGATATCGTATCGGGAGATCCCTGGTGATTTCCATCCCTAATGTTCAGTGATCCATTTTTTTCGTTGTGAGTATTTCGCTACGATCGGATCACATAGCTGGAAATGTTTCATGCTCAAAATGACCTCAAACAAGAGCACTCCGATCGATTAACCTGGCGATCGAAATCTGCTGATCTTGATTTTTACAGATCGGCTGTCTCTCGACTGGCCGATCACGTAAATCGATATTGTTGTGATGATGCAAAATACATGATACAAAATACAGCTGCATCGACATTCCCTCGCCGGTCTGAGAATATTACAAAGTCTCTTTTAAAAAGAAAACATATTTGCAACATGCAAAGTTTTTTTAAAGCAAAACCATGTGGGGGAACGTCGAAAAGCCAAAAGCAGGAAAAAGTTTGAGCCATACTCTAAAACTATTATCACAAGAATAATAACAAAGAGAAATAAAGGTTTACTTTACGCCTGCGTGCTGATGGTGAGCGACTATTCACTATACACGGCTGCACACATTCCGGATGATAAGAGGAACAGACTGTCTCTTAAAAATGTAGACGTTCTAAAATTCATAAAGAAATGCCTGCCCTCTCTGAATGCTAACGAGTAGCCATGATCGTCTCGCCAAATACATGTCAGTCACTTTGTGTGTGTGTTTACTTAAAAACATCCGGTGCGGTGTTTCGATTTGTTATTTATTGACACAGCTTTGTTCCATGTGCTGCACGTTATAACGAGTGAGTATAGCAGGACCATCGCATTGTAGAGAAGCATCCCGATGTGTGTGTGGTTGAAAGAGTCGCTTGATGGTATTTAAGGGATGGAAAATTTTCGCTTTAGTCAAGCACAGGCTAATCTATTAGTTTCAGTTTCTTTATAATCTACATGAAATAATAAGATAATGGAATATGCTGTACATGTTGGATTGCAAAATATTAAAAGCTTTAAATCTATAATTAAGATAAAAGATTCAGTTATTTCTCACATGTAACTTACAGGACTCATCAGTCGAAGCTGGGCTCGAAAATTCTGATGAATAAGCCAGAGCCTTAACCGTTTGAGCTTTGGGATACTTTCTCAGATATTAAGCATATATTTAGCACCGCTACAAATATCTACACACTAAAAAATGCTGGGTTGTTTTTACTACCCAAACGATGGGTTGCCTCTGTTGGGTAATTTTTCTGGGTTATTTACAGGGAATTGGGTACTTTTTGTTTAACCAAGCTTGCTGGGTTGGAGTTGGGTTAGCTAGTGATAGCTAACATCACAGACAAGACCGCCCCTCCCCCGAAGTTCACCGGTGTATTCAGTGGCTGTGTCAGCTTTGTGTCTTCTTTTTTTTTTTTCCCCACGCATTTAAGAATAAATGTAAACATTAAATATAAGGTCTGTATACACACTTTCACTCACCTATGACTGAATTTGTTCACTGTATGTAACATTTATTACTGTTACTGTGTTAACATTACACTCAAACTTTCAGCCTGAATAGCATGCTAGTTTATCTGACAATGGCTGCTAGCTAACCAAACCAAAGAACCCCATCTGTGTATGAAAGAAACTGCAAAAATGTCTGAGCTTTTTATCTTTCTTTGTAGAATGCTTGCAGGGTGTATGAAGATGGTGAAGTGATGAATGAAAGCTAAACTGTTAACTGTAGTGCCACCATGATGCTAGCATTTAGCTAGGATGCTAGTGTTAACAACCACATATAAAAAGCTGAGGTGTTACAAAACACGAATCTTTATACAAATATGCGAACTAGACCTTTCGATTTTTCCATAAAATTTTACTTTCTTTAATTTCTTTCTTTCTAAGGTTGGAACGAACACCGTGGAATATCTCCAGCGGGCCGTCCCACTACATCCGGGAGATAATGACCAGCACTGCTCTCAGGCATTAGTGCTTCTCAGTAATAGTATCATAATGATGTCGCTATTTAACTTATTTTGTATTATCTGAGCTTGTGCTTTTGAAAAATATAAATATTTTTCCTATGATTTGTACCATTAATTGAGTGTTGTTTATTGCATATATGTATGGTTTGCAAAACGTATAGGTTTTTTTTTTTGGTAATAGACCAGTATATCAAAGTAATTTAACTGTTTAAACTGTTTTACCCATAGACATGTAAAACATATAAATAATAATAACCTATTTGTGAGGTAGAATTAAAACAGCATTATAGTTAAATAGACCTAGCATTTGGATCGAATATTTTACCCATCTTGCTGGGTTAAATAAATAACCCATTTTGCTGGGTTAAATTAACCCAGCATGTAGTTGGTCCAATATTTATCCAGCAGCTTGGTTAAAAACAACCCTGGGTTGTTTTTAACCAAGCATTTTTAAGGGTGTATCTATATCTATATATAATCAATCTATATTTATATGCCAGAAAAAATTCTGCTTGATCAGACTGCAACATGTCTACGTAACATGAAATAAGGACTGCCTAAACACTGCAGCATCTTGAAGAGTGGCAGAAGGTTGACCACATACTCCTTTGGTACGTCAGGCCAAGCTCATAGCTACTGAAACCCCGGATTAAAACGCAGATTAAGAGGCAGGAAAGATGAAGGGGAATGAAACCTACAGTTGGAGGTAATATAACCAACCTACTGGATTCCAATCGCAGTTAAACAACAAAGATGAACATCAGACTGCAGAGCGTCTATAGTGGCTGAGAGAAACATTGGAGCAGCTAGTTGACTGCACACTCCATTCGCAGGTAACAGTAGCCTTCGAGCAGTCTCCAGTCAGCAGTCTGTCTAACTACATAAAGCAGAAATCCTGTTTGTGTGCAGGTAGTTCCATCACAGGCATGTCACAATCGTTCCTCATTGAATATCCCAGCAAGCAGCTTCATCATCAACTTGTACGTCATACTGAGAGCGTGTCACAGATAGCTGCAACAGCATCATCATATTTCATAGGTAAACCATTAGTAATAAAACAATAGTAAACAATAAATAGAACACACACCTGTTATCCAAAAATCGGTGATCTATATTGGTCAGCTCTGTTCTATTCATTCTGTTTTCTGTCATCGGCCCCAAAAAAACATGACCAGATCACCTTTAACCGTAAACAGCTTTAGATATCGAGCAACCCAGAGAGATTTCTACATATTACAGATGAAATAATCCAATTCGATTTTCAATCATAAAATATTTTTAACAACGGTCGTTGTTGTAAAGCTACTTTACAGAATCAGAAAAGTGTAAGGAAACACAAGGATCAGATTGTCCCTGATGACGACAGCAAGGAAAAACTCCATAAGATAGCAATAGGAAGAAACCTTAAGATTCGACAGGGAAAGCATTCCCATTTAGTGGAATACACTCCGGTAGGTCATGTGACGTTCCTGGATTTGTGAAACTGTTGGTTTATGAGATCATACCTGCAGAATCACTGTTTCTTCACAAAGCGGAAAAAGGGGGCCAGTGTGGCAGTGGCGTGTGTGATCTTCCATGTGCAGGTGAAGCAATAGAACAATCCCCCCCCACACACAAACATACACAGTGAGACGGTCGGCTGATCTGCATGAAGTGCACTAGGGCTCAGTCTGTCAGGTTTCACCGAAACTCCTGAGCACTCAGAGCTTTACGGCTTTAGCAAGCTATTAATACAGCCTTTAAAAACAGACCCTGCAGTGTGAGTGCAAGTGTGTGTGTGTGTGTGTGTGTGTGTGTGTGTGTGTGTGTGTGTGTGTGTGTGTGGAGCAAGCCAGCATTTCTGTCTACAGACAATTTAGAAATCAGACACATCTTTTAATCCTGAATCTACACATCATGTCAGTGGGTTAGTTACTCTAGGGCACCTACAGAGGGAGCACTCAGATTTGGGTTCCAGCCCTAGACGAATAGATGAGATGGGTAAAAAAAAAAAAAAAGTTAGCACTTAACCTAAACTAAGTTAGAGAAGATAATTGAACCTACCTAATGGTTAGTGTTAAAGAGCCCTCCAGGCGTGCTGCTCGCGCATCGCTCCCCAAGCTAACCCGATTAAATCGGCTTCTCCTAGCTGTCTTAGCAACGACACCAGCACCGAGAGACTCGCCACCACTCCAGCCGTACCAATAACCCCCTCGGGGTGACACAAGGCAGCACCGTGACGAGTTTCCGCTTCACGTCTCCCGAAAACACACGGGATGAAACGAGGTCGCGCAGCTAGCCACACAAGCTAACCAGATAATATGAACTAATGTTACCTCCTCTCATAGGCGTTCTTCTTCCTCACCCGTATTCCAAACGCAAAATCCCGCCTCCTTTGCACCGATTGGCTGCTGCCCTTTCCTGAACTGTGCTCTGATTGGACAGTTCCGATAAATAAGACCCGTTTAGCCAATAGTAGAGTAGTAACACGGAATAAGGGTGGGGTGGAGGAGGAGGCTCTGGCTAAAGAGAGAGTGAGGGGGGAAAAAATAAAGCTGTGTCTATCGATAGCACAGCGCGAGCGGCGGCGGATTCTCTCGCCAGCTAGCGTGTTAGCAGCGACACGAGTCTGGAGAACTTACGAATAATAAAATAATCCGAAGGAGCGTTTAATGTCGCAGCAGCAGTGTCAGGGCTGCTGTGTGTGTCGGTGTCGCGGTTACTCGGCTAAAAGTGTCCGTTACTGTGGCTCTGATGAGCGCATCACTTACCGATCCATGCTCCCGCCCTCCTGACACGCGCGCGCGCGAATACAGAGACAACCAGCGACACCAAGAGAGAAAGAGCTCGCGCGCACATATAGACACACGCGCCACCGGAAGTGCTCGGCTTACAATAAAAGACCCGCGAGGCATTATTATTATTATTATTATTATCCGTCCTCAAAGTTTTATTATATTTATTTAATATTTTATTTATATTTATTAAAATTTTATTTAGTGTGGTTCTTTTCTAGTAAACATGATTTATTCTTCTATTTACTCTTACAAGTTTTATCCTATGTTTGTATTTTGTTTTATTTAGTTAGATTTTTAGATCTGACTCCCAGAATCTACAACTATTATTATTATTACTGTTATTGTAGTAGTACTTATCTAAGTAAACATTAGATTTTTACATAAAAGCCAAAACTGCAACCTCAGATCTGACCTCCAACTACATTATTACATCCTCATCCTCATAGTACATTAAAATTATATTTATAAATTTGGTTGCCTTCTTTTTATTCTTATTTACATTATTATCAATAAAAAAAAATTATTTGTAACATATATGACTCTACACAGTAAGATATCCAACAGTTCATGACCTAAAAAATAAAGGTAGGGTAGAGTGCAAAGACATTTTTAAAATGTGAAAATATTTACAATTTACAAATCTGCAATAGAAAAAAAATATATCAATTAAACAGTGTGTACAAGTGCTAGTAAGATATGGCATTTAGGATTTATTATTATTATTATTATCTATGTAAAAAAATTATTTTTACTCTTTCAAGTTTTATATTATGTTTATATTTTTGTTTTGTTAGTTAGATTTTGAGACAAAAACCAAATCTCAGCCGACCTCGAGCTACATTATTATTATTTATTATTGTTGTTGTTCGTCCTCATAGTGTTATTCCATTTAATTTATATTTATAATTTTGGTAAGCTAATTATTATTAATAGTGCATACTAGTAGTAGCACTAGAGAAGATGTATTACCATAACTTACATTTTAAGATGTTAAGTTGATCTGCCCCGCCCTCTAGCGATGAGAACTTAAATCACATCTTTGCAGCACATCAAATGCGCCTTATTTACTGCAGGTGGCGCTAGATAAGCATTTTTCCGGAATGGATATGGGTGTGTTGTATTTAAAAAGACAAGCATGTTTCAGCATTACATCTGTATAAACTCTACATACTGTCTCTAAACCAATACAGTAAGGTTATTAAAATGATACAGTCTCTTTTTAAAACATAAAATACAGACCACGCCCTCATCCGGGGCGGGAGGGGGGGTACAAAATGAAAAAATATATTGGAATTGATTTACACCCAGTAACAGATATTTTAAAACTGAAACAAAAAAGTTAATAAAATAACTATTATATTATAAGGGTTTGAATTTCTAGTTGCAAAAACTTTTTCTTCAAATGTCTTACATGTCTTTAAAGTGCTATAAGTACCTCTATCTATCTATCTATCTGAAAAATATAAAGTTCTGATTAAATAAAATAGCTTTTATAACTTTCAAATTTGCTTTTTGACCTTTAATGACATCACAAGACCCCTCCAACACCACACCCCCTTCCCCCATCCCCCCTCCCCATGCTGTCCTTGTGGGGGGCACTTCGGTGCCAGTGTGTCACTCTCGGGCAGGCAAGCACACAGCCGCTCACAGCGCTCAGCATGGGACTCAGCAGCGACCCAAACTTCCAGAAACTCCAGCAATGGTACACAGCCAACTCTCAGAGCCTCAGCATGAGGCAGATGTTCGAGGCTGACAAGCAGCGGTTCAGCAAGTTCAGGTAAATTAATCTGCACATGTTCTCCAGCTCTTCAAGGCAAAATAATAAAGGCGCACACAATGATGACACTGTGCAGAGGGAAGAGCTAGAGAACCGGCATCTGTCATGGGTCAAAAATATGAATGCTGTTTATTCTACAGTAAAATGATCTATTCTGAAATGTTTTAATGAAATAAATTATAACGTAAAAAAATATGTGTAGTCGCTAGCACTGTCTGTCACCTTGCACCTCCAGGGTCGAGGGTTCAATTTTGTGTTCATAGAGTTTGCATGTTCTCCCCGTGCTTAATGTCCAACATGTAGATTAGCAGACTGGCAGTCCCAATTTCCCAGTACTATGTGTGTGGTTGTGTGTGTTTGCCTTGCGATGGATTGGCACCTCATCCAGTCTCCTGGGATAATCTCTATCCTGGGATAAACCCCCCGTGACTCTGAACAGGATAAGTAATATAGAGGATGGATAGATGGAACATAATTTGGGTTGTTTTTATAATTTGGGTTGTAAAAATTTATTTGTACTTAATTTTATTACATTTATGAACGGAAATTTCTTCCTGTGCCGTGTTGGCGATGTAGTGTCTCTTCAAAGACAAGCAGATTAGGTCCAGGTTCGATTCCTGCCTCGGGGTCTGTGTGCATGAGATGTGCATGTTCTCCCTGTGCTTAGTGGCTTTCCTCCAGATACTCTGAGTTCCTGTCAAATCCAAAATGCCAGCAAATTTCAAAACCTTTTTAAAATTATTTTTGATCATTTTGTTGTTTTTTCTCTTCTCAATCAATCAGCCTAACACTGAAAACGGATGACGGGGACATCCTGCTGGACTACTCCAAGAACCTCGTCAATGAGGATGTGATGAAGATGCTGATTGAGCTGGTAATGACTTGAGCCGTAATAAATCATTATTTCACCTATATGCATGATACAGAGTTGTGCAAGTAAAAACGCAACTTACATGGTATAATTAAATAATAACTTTCCATGACTGGCCGACGTTTTTTACTTAGGTGTTTTTATTTGGCTGTTTTCAGGCAAAGTCCAGGGGAGTGGAGGCCGCACGTGATAGGATGTTCTCCGGCGAGAAGATCAACTTCACCGAGGTTTAAATCATGGCTTATGTACCCTATTTCTAATGAGAAATGGTTTTTATGCCTTTCAACTTCTGTTCAACTTTTTTCCCCCTGAACATAAGAAGACAGGATGCAATCAGACATCAATAGAAACTAATATGTATTACATAGAGAAAAAAAATATGGTTCTGATCTGTGTGTGCGTTCAGGATCGTGCTGTGCTCCATGTTGCGCTGAGGAACCGCTCGAACGCTCCCATCCAAGTGGACGGGAAAGACGTCATGCCCGAGGTCAACCAGGTCCTTGAGAAGATGAAGGGGTTTTGCCATGTGAGTTTCATACACTAATCATCACTAATGTTGAGTCACATGTCCAGAACCATGTATAACGTTTCGCAATCCAGTCCAGCAGTGCTTGTGTAGCTCTAAAATGTATAGTTACTGCTAATAAGAACGTCTGAGCTACACTCACTGTCCATTTTAATAGGAACACATGTACACCTGCTCATTCAATCGGCATGTTTCAGCAACAGAATGCATAAAATCATGCATCTACTGGAAGAGAGTTTCAGTTACTTATCAGAATGGGAAAAAGCATGATGTCTGTGCCTTACACATCATTATTGGTAGTGAAAATCTCAGGAGATCATCAGTTTCTGAAAAATCTATCACTTCAAACCCTGCCTCAACGAAATGCACAATGCACTGACATCATGCTTTCTCTTCATTGTATCTTCATTTGATGATTGGTCTGATTAAATAACTGCATGAACGAGGAGGTGAACAGGTGTTCCTATTAAAGTGTAGAGTGAGTATAATGTCTGTAAACCACTTTTGCCCAGATGTCTGTGTTTACATTGTGTCATTGCAGAAAGTACGTGGTGGAGAGTGGAAAGGCTACACTGGGAAATCCATCACTGATGTCGTGAACATCGGCATCGGAGGTTCTGATCTGGTAAGTGCAATATGTCCGCTTTATCATCCAGATACTTTTTTTTTTTTCCGTTTTGTCTTTTTCCATGTTGTCTTTTTGTGGTACTTTAGCAAAAATGTACCACCTGATGTGTCCATGCATTATGCAGTCCTTGGGTTAAACCAATAGTACCTGATGACTTAATAGTGTCCTTTCAACTTGGAACTCGTAAACTCAGGAAGGTTTCTTCAGTACAGTGAAACCTTGGATTGCGAGTAACTTAGTCTGTGAGTGTCTTGCAAGATGAGCAAAATTTAAAAATTAATTTTAACTCGATAAACGAGCGAGGTCTTGAAATACGAGTAGTACGCATGCGCTTTGTCTGCCGAGTGTCACATCATCACACCTGAGCCGATGGTTCTACTTTCTCTCTCTCTCTCTCTCTCTCTCTCACGTGCTGTGGAGTTATGGGTAATCATCTTCCTTGCTTGGTCTCAATGCGTGTACGTCACTCTTATAGTCAATATCCGTGCGTGCGTATACTGTTTACAGTAACACTGTGACCACATGTGTGCGCGTAAAGTATTTTTTTATTTTGTGTCCAAGTGTAGTGACTGTTCTTTAGTAACAATGTCCAAAAATTAACAAAAATTTGTGAAGAAAGAAAGGTTAGAAAGGCTGTAGCAGTGCAGGAGATGAATCTGTTTAACAACAATGCAATGTCACATTTCCGTGAAATTCTTAAAAGGAGGCAGAAACAAAAGAGTCATTAGAGAGGTATACAGTAGCCTCACTCCTCTTCCTCTCCTCTTTCATCAAACACCAGCCCCGATTCTTTTCAAAGCTAAAGTACAGGTTAATTTGTTTTGTTTTTACTTTATATAGAATCATCGGAGTTTCCATTATTTTTAAGGGGAAATTCTCTTTTATATATACGAGTGTTTTGGCCTGCAAGCACGCTTCCAGAATGAATTATGCTGGCAATCCAAGGTTTAACTGTATTCTTTCTTGTTTAAATAATTTCTCACATTATGTACACCCTCATTCTTAGCACCTGCACTCCTTAGGGTCCCTTGATGGTGACTGAGGCACTGAAGCCGTACTCCAAAAGTGGACCACGTGTCTGGTTTGTGTCGAACATTGACGGCACACACATCGCTAAGACGCTGGCAGAGCTCAACGCCGAGACCACGCTCTTCATCATCGCCTCAAAGGTAACTTTTCACTATGATAAAACCGCTCTAATAAAACAGGGGTTAATAAATGATAATAATTAAAGAAAACATTTGTAAGGTTGGGTTTGTTGCTCACATGGTGGTTTCAAATCACTGGTTCACATCACATATTTTTTATGATTATTTTAGAGATTCTTTATGTTGTAGTTTTATTGTAGTTGCAGTGCTCCCTCTAGATTATTGCGAATAAAATTATGTTACGATAGATAGGGCTGGTGTTGCACATAATCTAGCACTTCTGATAACTTACTCACTCATCGTCTATATCGCTTTATTCTGTATCACAGAAGACTTAGGGCACGTGGCGGGGTACACCCTGGATGGGGTGCTAATCCATGTATACACACATATACACACACTCACATGCTCATTTACACACTATGGGCCATTTGAGCTACTACGCCAATTAGGCTAATCTGTACAGTATGTCTTTGAAATGTGAAAGAAAACCAGAGTACCTCGAGGAAACCCACCAAGCACGGGGAGAACATGCAAACTCCATGGACACAGACCCAAAGTGGGAACTGAACCCAGACCATGGAGGTGCGAGGTGACAATGCTAACCATTAAGCTTCCCTTCCGCCTACTGAAAAAAAAAAATAATAAATAAATAAATAAGTAAATATATTTAGAAATTATTTATGTAGATGCTTATACATGTATAACAGTCAGTGGGTTTATTACATAAGAAAAGTCTTGGTTTCTTAATAACATTACAGGCTACCTTCATAACTGTTAGATGTGTAAGTGCTACAAAAATCTAACTTGTTTCGTTAGACCTTGCCCAACATTTCATGATCCATTAATGAGTTAGAACGCTAGTACTGTAGTACTGGAAAGAGCGGAGAGCAGCTGCCTGCCAAAACCCAAACACGATGAAAACTCCTCAGATAACGTTATCTTACCTACACAACACTTTGTCTTCTTATAAGCCGTCCTAAATTGATTCTGAACCATCTGTGT
The DNA here is from genome assembly GCA_013621035.1 of Clarias magur. Classification (NCBI taxonomy): domain Eukaryota; kingdom Metazoa; phylum Chordata; class Actinopteri; order Siluriformes; family Clariidae; genus Clarias; species Clarias magur. The sequence continues at coordinate 334,025 of QNUK01000348.1, read as the reverse complement.
TGTGTTTCAATCTTTGATTATTGCTAATTAACGTTAGCACAAGCTTCCACCAACAGACTGACAGGTCCATGATTATCATCGCCTTATTTACGCCTAACGCAAGTTACAAAGCTAACTCATGTTTAATACTAGACCGAATCCCCAAATCCCTCTCTAACCACCAAGGGCACTATTTAGGGTGTAAAACAAGCGATTCTGACTTGCACCCTTCATGTCGCACTAGCTTTCAATTTAACGCTATTTAGGGTTTAACCCCGGAACAGTTAGTTAGCTTATATCCTAAAGTGGAATAAGAGGAGACATGACGAGAAACTAATGAGATTTACAGGACTCTCCACCACCTCCATGGTTCATTGATGGAAAATAGTGTGTTAATAAATGAAACATAATTTTTGGCAATTTGCTTTCGTATAAAAGGAATTTAAAAAACTTCAGGATGTGCTGTGTGATAATCATTTCCTTATAATAATAATAATAATAATAATACACACAAAGTGTTTTATTTCAGCGAAGCGTCAACTGTTATCGCAATCATCCTGAATATATTGTGAGTCTACTGTACCTCAGGCCTGTTCTGTACATTTCAGACCTTCACCACTCAAGAGACCATCACCAACGCCGAGTCGGCCAAGGAGTGGTTCCTGCAGGCTGCCAAAGATGTGAGTCTTGACTCATGGGGAATCTTGCTATGAATTTTAATCCTCCTTACTTCTGCCCTCTGAATGCACTTTGTAGACATGAGTCTGGGAACTGAAAAATTTATAGTCAAAACTATGTAGATACCAGAATAAGTCGTATCCTAATTTAAAATACTATATATATTTTTATATTTTTCCCTCTCTCTCTCTCTCTCTCTCTCTCTCTTTCAGAAATCTGCTGTTGCTAAGCACTTCGTGGCCTTGTCTACCAATGGGGTACACTGACTCACATGCAGTACTCAAGTTTTAAATGCATTCTTGTCCCTGTGTCTTCATTGTAACATCTGCTGTTTTGTTTTCCAGCCCAAAGTCAAGGACTTCGGCATCGACACCGAGAATATGTTCGGTTTCTGGGATGTGAGTGTGTCTGCATGTGTGAGAGATGATGCCCTATCTGTATGCTGAGTGTTTGAGGCTGCCTTACTCAATAAGGCTCATGCAATGGCTATTATTAGCGTGATCGTTTGACCTGTGAAGTAGGCGTCTAGATCCACACACACTGGCAGCTGCACAGTAATCAGAATCTCTCCTCACGGCTCTGGCTGATGTTATAAATACAGCACGACCTTATCTTACGCAGGAGAGGGCACTGACGGCTGGGTCGCACCAAAGGTCGGCATGCTGGTTTTAGTCACGTTAATAAAGTGCAAGGTCTCAGCTGTGTGGATGTGTCCCGTCTGAATGCTTCGATCATATAGTACAAGCAAGCAGGCAAAAATGAGCAAGTTAAATTTAGCCATTGTTTAGTTCTTACAGTTCCTGGTAAGCATTTGAAGCAAGCTTGATGAGTAAGCCGTTCTTAGTTGTTAGAGACGTCAGCCTCGTACCTTCATCCCTAACACACCACTGATAATCAAGTTTTTCAAAAAATGCAAAAAAGTCAATGTCTATGTCAACTTAAAACAAATCGAAGTTTTGAGAAAGTTTAGTTTATGCAATAAGCAAATGTTTATTTATGTAGGCTCAGTACAAAAGAACAGTATATAGTGTAGGTGGAAGCTAGAGCAAGTGAGACCTCTGATACAGTATATAGAACAGTGGAGTTTTATTTTTAATGAGGTCATCTGCTTTCCAGTGGGTTGGAGGACGTTACTCCTTATGGTCTGCAATCGGACTTTCCATCGCTTTGCACATTGGTAAGTCACAACAGTTACAACAGTTAAAAATATCACCTTTTTTTTTTTATTATTATTAAACTCAAACTTTCTTTCCATCTTTTTTTTCTTAGGCTATGAGAACTTTGAAAAGCTCCTAGCTGGAGCTCACTGGATGGTAGGTGCTTATGGATACTGTAGAATGCTGTATAGAACGTATAGAACACTGCTTTGGAAACCTATGAATGTTAACACAGTGTATTACTCACGCTCTGTATAGGACACTCATTTCCGAACAGCTCCCCTGGATCAGAATGCACCGGTTCTCCTGGCCATGCTGGGTATCTGGTACATCAACTTCTTCCAGGCGGAGACTCACTGTCTGCTGCCGTACGACCAGTACATGCACCGCTTTGCTGCATACTTTCAGCAGGTGGATGCCTCCAGCTTCTTGATTGTTGGATGGATGGATGGATGGATGGATGGATGGATCAATACATAATAGAGATAGATTCTAGGGATAAATTGATAGATGGATGTTAGGGTTTGCTGAATAGATGGAGGTTAGAGATGGTAGAGGTGGTTGATGGCATACACTGATGGTGGTTAGAATTGAAGGATGGTTAAATTTGAAGGATGCTACGGATAAGTGAACTGGGTGGTTAGATGGATGGGTGATAAGCATCAAATAATATAGGGATAGAACATAGGTTTGGACTGATGGTTGACGGTGTAAAAACTGATGATAAATGACACATGGTAGAGCTCAATGGATAGTATACATGAATGCATGGATGGACATTGAAGATGGATGTGAGGGATCTAATGATACATAGAAGAGATGGATGGATATACAGTAGACATGAATGCTGAGATTAATTGTAGGTACAGTAAAGATGGATGATATTGATTAATTGTAGGGATAAATGTTTAGGTTTGGATGCATGGCAGGGATTTGTGGTAGGAAATCAATCGTGGATAGCAGAGACTGATGAATGGATTGATGGATGGATGGATGGATGGTGTTTGCTGGATGGTAGAAATAATGGAATGAATGATGTAGATAGATGGATGTTAAAAGTGAGTGAATGGTAGAGATGGTGAATGGGACAGGCATTGTCAGGGTGAATGGTAGATACAGTATGGAGAGCGAGAGAGGGATGGCAGGGATGGATGGTAGACATAGACAAATGGACTAATAGATGGTAGAGGTTTGAGGATAGCGATAGGTAGATGTATGAATGGATGGTAGAGATGGATGGATAGCAGGAATAGATGGTAGTGATAGGCAGATTTGATGAATGAATAGAAGAGATGAATGGGATTGACAGAGTGGTATATAATGTAGTGCATGTGATATTTACTTCTCTTGTCTCATCCAGGGTGACATGGAGTCAAATGGGAAGTACATAACCAACCATGGCACACGTGTGAACTACCACACAGGACCCATCGTATGGGGGGAGCCTGGCACGAACGGGCAACACGCCTTCTACCAGCTTATTCACCAAGGTGACGTCTGATTCCCTGAGCGAGAACATGGGCATGGTGCTATTTTTCTCTGTACTCATACATAAAAGAGACTTAATTCAGGCACTGAATCTAGAATAACTTCTCCTGCTAAGCCCTGAGGCAACAAGAGATAAAAGAGAGAAGTTTCTCCTAAACAAATCTCAGCATTACCACTCACTTGGATTTCATATACATATTTATAGCAGCAGGAGATTCACATTTTGTCCTTTGAGCTCTCACAAAATTAGGGGGAAAAAAGCTGCCTAAATAAAACAGACTTCAAGTTTAGTATATTTAAGGCTTCAAAAAATCCTCAGACACAATATAGCTGTTGGAGCTTTTACGACAGTTGCAATCACAATCAGAATAAAGGTGATACTGACCCTGAGCAAGCTTTACACAGCGCAGAATGATGTGGTATTATAATCAAATGCAGAATCAAAATGAATGTTTTAACTGATTCTGATTCGAAACTAGCCTTAGATCATTTGGAATGAAGCCATCAGTTTCTCTCCCAGTGAGAGTGACTTTCTTCTCAACGTAATAATTTGAATGAAACTTGAAACACTGTGGAGTCAGCACTATGTTATGGATGTTCATAGACGCTCACTTCTGGGCAGTACCCTTCATCTGTCTTTCATACCGTTTATAATATGTAGGGTCACAAGAGTTTGGAGCTTATGCCAGGGAGCTAAGAGCACAAGGCAGGTTACACCTTAGATGATGATGATGTATAGTGTGGACGTCCCTAAACATCCATTAAATGGTGTTGGGTCCATGATATTAGTCTGGAGCCTATACCAGGATACAAGTCCAAAAGACAAAGGACACCCTTGATGGGGTGCCTTACCATTGCCAGGCGTCAGCATACACCTCATATCTTTGGATCGTGAGCGGAAGTCAGAGTACTCAGAGGAAAAACACATCAAGAACATGCAAACGCCACACATACAGACCGGAGGCGGGATTCAAACCCCTAACCTTGCTCATGCTATGTGTTTGACATGTTTCCTGGTAAAGTCCATCATCAGGCGTGAGAATGATTTCAAGACTGTCTTCTTCTCTCTTTTAAGACTTTTTAAAGGCTATATCTGAAATATATAAAAACTCCGCTATAAGTGGAGACATTTGGGACCCATGATGCGTGTAAAACTGTTTTCACTTTCTGTCTCCTCTATAGGAACTCGCATGGTCCCTGCTGACTTCCTTATCCCGGCTCAGACTCAGCATCCAGTCAGAAACAACCTGCACCATAAGGCATGACTAAAGAACAAATATAACTGTTACACAGATGCGGTATCGGAGTTCACTTCTGATTGTGGGTGTGTGTGTGTGTGTGCGTGTTGTGTGTGTAGATCCTGATTGCTAACTTCTTGGCCCAGACCGAAGCGCTAATGAAAGGAAAGACGACAGAGGAGGCGAAGAAGGAGCTGGAGGCTGGAGGACTGAGTGGAGAGAAACTGGAGAAGATCCTTCCACATAAAGTGAGTGGCTATCTGTATTAGATGGGACTATATTATCATTGCCCCCTAGTGGTGGAGCTAAAACTGCTTCCTATAAGTGAATGTCTTGAGAGAATGTTTACTGTGTGCAAACGCATTACATTTATAGACCACACTAATGATCATTTCAGTAAAAGTAAAAACTATAAAACAAAATGGTTTAAAGTTTCTGTCTGATCTTTGTTTTAATGAATGATCTCAATTTGATACTTGGAGTGCTATAAAATAAAACAGAATTACAAATAGAATTAAAAGACAACACTTTTTCGTTAATTAGTACAATACAAAACAGCTCATATACAAAACTACTTAAAAGTACAGTATGTTTATGTACTCTGTAGGGACATTATATATGATTTAATTTCTCAGCTAGAAGTCAGAACACATTTATACTACAATTATGTAGTATATTTCAGTTTTTATTTCAGTTTTTGCTGCCTCACTGGACGTCATGGGCTTTAACAAATGTCTCTCTGTTTAAAGGTATTCCAAGGAAACAAACCAACAAACTCTATTGTATTCAAAAAGCTGACACCATTCACTCTGGGAGTCCTTATTGGTAAGATGGATGGATGGATGGATGGATGGATAGAACTTTGTCATAGCATAGTACAGGTACTCGGCCATGAAATGCAGTTTAGCATCTACCAGAAGTGCAAATATAGTAGTAGTGTACATACATCAGTGCAAAGAAATAATACAGCTAATTATTCAACATTTTAAATAGTTATCTAAATAATTATTAATCTAACTCAGTGTATACCGCTTATCCTGTATACAGGATCACAGGGGGCCTGGAGCCAATCCCAGGAGACTTAGGGCATGAGGCGGGGTACACCCTGGATGGGGTGTCAATCCATCGGAGGGCACACACACATTCACATACTATGGGCAATTTGGTAACGTCAGTTAGCCTAATCTGTATGTCTTTGGACTGTGGGAGGAAACCGGAGTACCCGGAGGAAACCCACCAAGCACGGGGAGAACATGAAAACTCCATGCACACAGAGACGAAGTGGAAATCGAAGCTGGACACTACTAAGTCACACAACGGCATTAACCGTTTCTTGGAGATCCAGGCTATCATGTTAGCTCTAATCGCATGAAACAATGCTCAAACAGATTATTCATATTATTCATATGTTAGCACTAGGTGGGTTGAATTGGGGTTTGTGGTTGAGCTTTCCCCTCACAATGATGTTCATACAATAAATACTGCACCAATAAGACATTAGTTAAAAAATAATATCTTCTCACTGTTTTATTCTCTTTTTTTGCCCAAGCTAATTGACTGTTAGCTATTAAGACGTGTATTAACAGTTATTCTACGAGCTGACTAAACTAAACACAAACATACTTTTGCTGATCATAAATGTTAACCAGCACTTCATAGCTCATTGCTTGTCACTGTTACTCGCTCACTCACTCACTCATCTATACCTGGCCTGGAGCCTAGCACGAGGCAGGGCAGACCCTGGAAGGGTGCCAATCCATCTCAGGGCACACACATACACACACTCACACCCTACGCGCAATTTGGGCACGCCTATTAGCCTAATCCTGGATGACTTTGGAGTGTGGGAGAAACCCGGAGTACCCGGAAGAAACCCACCAAGCACATGCAAACTCCATGCACACAGACCCGAGGCAGGAATCGAACCTGGACCCTGGAGGTGCAAGGCGACGGTGCTAACCACTAAGCCACCGTGTCACCTTTATGAAAAACTCAATCATAACTATTACTAGATTTCATTAGACTGGATTCGACAGGATATTTCCTGAAATATCAGATGAAAGAGCATTAAACATGAGGTCCTAGCATTAGCGCTAGTTTTAGCCAGAGCATCAGCAGCGTCACCAGGATACATTACCGAGGGATTTCCGAGATTTGGAGCTGTATGACTGAATAAATAAAAAATTCTCTCACGGCATTGCTTATTTTCCAACAACATTTTTTCTGTCATTGCAGCAATGTATGAACACAAGATCTTCATCCAGGGAGTCATGTGGGAGATCAACAGCTTTGACCAGTGGGGGTGAGTATAACACATGCTGAGTTATAGCAAACACTTGTGTATTTTTTTTTTAAGCATTAGCTTATACAACAGATTGCAAACAAATGATGCTGCTTTTTCTGGGAAAGCTTTAGTAGAAGTAGAGCACACTATTATTACTGTTATTTTATTGTTATTTTATTGTTATTGTATTATTATCGTTTTTTTTTTCCATTTTAAAATAACCGCTTTTTATTTAAATTGAATCAATTAACTTAACAATTTCTCTTCACCTGATAACTATGAACTTAATCGGTGACTTCAAACTGGGAAAAAAATGTTCGGCAAAATATTTATACGGAAAAGTCCTCATATGAAAACTATATAGACGACGTGGTTGGGAGAAAATGTCATGTCCTCATAATAAAAGGACAAGTTGGGTCTCAAGAGGTTAAGAAAATACGTGGGAAAACAACATAGCTTAAAAAAAATTGATACAGAAATCACAAAAAAAATTAAATATAATAAATAAATAATAAATAAATAATGAACCATGAATAGTACAGAATAGAATTAAATAAATTCTAAGCAAAAATACTTATGTCTCCTTGCATGTAAGCATTACTAGCAAAAAAAAAACTCATTCACATGTGTTCCTGGTCTTTATGCTCTTCTCCATCTTGGTGTGTAGGGTAGAACTTGGGAAACAGCTGGCCAAGAAGATCGAGCCGGAGCTGCAGGACACGGTGGAGGTCAGCTCCCATGACTCCTCTACGAATGGCCTCATCAATTTCATCAAGAAGAACTTTGCTTGAACACACACACACACACATACATACAAAAATCCCAGACTATGCTTCACAGGCCCCTTGTCTGCCCTATAGCCGCCTGGGATTTCTCGAACCTTCCATCAGAAGCTATATAAAACCACCAAGCTTGAAAGTTTTAAATGTGGACTTATAATAAAAACTCTTCCTGTTAGAAAGATATCATCTTTTAAGTAGAAAGATTTGCCAATCAAATTTGCATTAACACTGATTATCTAAACCTGACATGTTTAAGTATATGGTTGTCTGATTTGCATCCACAAACTACTGAGATTACACCAAACACTGAGACTACACAGCAGCAAGGGCAAGGAAAATAACCACTGATCCACTAACCACTGATTCACTACAGTTATTATGTTATTAGTTCAGGAGATGATGTTTTGCAGGGAAAGATATTGAGTAGACGTTAAGTCTGAAATTACCCAGAAGTGATTCATGCTGGTGCAGCGTCCTTTTTTTAAACCAGCATATATACAGATAAGAAAAACAATATTTTGATCATACGAGATCTAATTTCCTACTATTTTATTCATGACTGTAGGGGTAAAATTGGAAACGGAAAGACGGTGGAACAGTGATTCGGGGAACACGCTCACCCACACAGACCTTCCTACATTTTCACTCAGTCAAATTTAGCTTTGATTACAACACACAATGTGAGGGCCAGTTCATGTGTGGATATGATTCCTCATGCTCCCAGAACCATTGTGACACAATTAAGTCCCTGGAATATGCCTGTTCCATCAGGAAAGAAGAACTCCATAGATGTGATAACCTGGTCAGTCAGTACGTCGTATCAGGTCATCAGCTGACTTAAGTTTGTTGGCAAGTAACGTTCTGAGCCTGAACAACTGAAGCAACAACCTCAGATCATAACACTGCCTCCAGAGGCTTGCCCAGTAGGTACTATACATGATGGGTGCATCAAAGCCTTTTTTCTTATTATCATCGCAAACTGTTTACAGGTCATATTGATTTTCTAATATGCAAAAATAATTTCTTTTATAATCTTATCTAATATATTCTTTTATTACCTACTGTGTATAAGGTTATTGCTTATACATACATACATACATACATACATACATACATACATACATACATACATACATACAGATAGTTTCAAAGACCTCAGACCTAGAAGCATGCACTGTGACTGAGATCTTAAAAAATGTGGCTTATGTGTTCTTTTTCTGTTTACATATTCTGCTTGGGAGACAAACAAAAAACTTATTCAGTTTATATGAACGTTTTATTATAAAGAAAATGTATTGAGATTAGCCACATCATGCCACACATGCACTGTGTGTTCTGACGCCTTTCTATCAGAACCAGCATTAACCGTTTCCTCACTTTAAGCTACAGAAGTTCTTCTATTGGATTGGACTACACAGGCCAGCCTTCACTCCCCATGTGCACCAGTCACCCTTGACCACCCATGACCCTTTTTGCAGGTCCACTAGTTTTCCTTCCTTGGATTGCTTTTGGTATGTTCCTGCAGCCTGGGAACAGAGAGCTTTAGAGCTGCAGTTTTGGAGTTACTCTGACCTAGTCGTCTATGTATCAAATCTTGGCCCTCTTGTGAGATGTTCCCAGTCTGCAGTGGTCAGGACATACCAAAAGTGATGCAAGGAAAGAAAACTCTGTGAAATGGGGAGAGGGTCATGGGTGGCCAAGGCTCACTGATGCATGTGGGGAGTGAGGTCTGACCCGTGTAGCTCGATTTAATAGAAGAGCTACTGTATCGCAAATTGCTGTGAAGGTTAATGCTGGTCCCAATAGAACACAGCATGTTTTGGTAACAAAAGGGGGAATCTACTCAAAATTGGTTGATTGGTGTATACCATGCTTGAAAGGTTGAATCAGACATCTCTATCCAGCACTGTGTTGCAGTAACTACCGTAGAACATTTCCTAAAATTTAGCCTACTGACTTTAGTCATGTTTTAGATTGAATAAATGAATTTTCTCCTAAGCAGGAGTTTTCGATCTTATCTACAAAGTGCCACTGTGGCTGCCGGCTTTCATTCCCACCAAAAAAAAGGTGGAGATGATTGACGACCAACCTGTACTTATTAAACAAATGGGATCATTTTTAGACATGTTTGGTTAGAATGAAAGCTTGCAGTTACTGTATGCCAGCCCTATTTGGAGAAGAATAAAGTACCCTTTGCTCTTACAGGTTTTCTTGCAGTACAGTTATGGGTGTAGAACTTCCAATTTTGACCACCAGGTGTCACCATGTTGGAAAGCTGCTGGTTTGCTTGCAGATTTCCCAGCACTTCCACTGTAGAACATAGGGTCGAAGGTCACCTCTTTTATGTTTTTCTCAAATCCCAAGCTATTCTGTGTGACAGGGCTTCCTCAGAGAAAGGGAAATCAATACCAAGCACATCTGCAAAACATCACGTTCCTGGCTGAATTCCTCTCACTAAGTCAAAATAGGAACGGGGCGGATACTGTACGGCTCGATACAAATTAACTGCTGTTATAACAGAGTCTACCAAGTGTCATGAATGTAGACGGATAGATAAAGCTATAAAGTGAGACTAATAGCAGCTATTATACATTTTTTTTTATCCTGAAGGAGACAGAGATTGAGAGATCGGTTTAGGGAGCCTGTTGCCAGGCAACAAGTCTTTTTTACTCTGAGCCTAACTGTGCTGTAGGTTTTTTTTTTTTCATGCTCAGTTCAAGAGCATATTAATTTGATTTTTTGTTCTGAAGAGTATTTGATAGAACTACAGAAAAGAAGAATTGGGACACGTTTATAAACTTTAATTTCTGGTTCAAGCATCCTCCAAATGCCATCCTCCAAATGCCATCCTCTTACCCCATAACTCGTGCAAATAATTCTGTGCAGGTTAGACGTACAGGTATATGAAAATAATTGGTGAGAAAATAATAATTCAGTGGTTACTTTTTCTATCGGTAAACCCACTGCTAATGTCGTAAAAATCTGTCAATCATACACTGTAGTATCGTTTCCTTTCAGCTCTTCCTCAGGCTGCATTTCTCTAATACTTTTAATGAGTCATGGATCTATTCTTTTTAAGAGAATCCCAATTGCCTTCTCATGGACAGCTCTGCTAGATCATTAGAGCAGATTTTAAGATTCTAGATATTGAATAAACCTGACTAGACTTTAAAAGTTGAACTTACCCACAAGGCACTGCAAGGTGATGCAATGAGCCCTTTGCACACATCTGAGAGATTTTTTTTCTTCCTGCTGGAATTAACATTCTCACTTGCACTACAATAAGCACAAAAACAACTGAATTGAACTCTTAAGAGCTTTTGCAGTATCCCTTTGTGATACAGGTCTAAATAAAAAAAGACTTACCTCAGCTTTCATAGCTTTGCATGAAGGAAAATAGTTGATGAAACAATATGGTAGCGCAATCGCCAGGGAAATTTCAAATTCGAAAGTATCTTTGTGTATAATTAACATTTCGACCTCAAACATAGACTACATATAAAATATAGTCACACAAATTAAGACTTCATTCAATCACCTTTAGCTTTGATTAAAGCACGCAGTGTGGTGGCAAGTTCATGTTCGTAAATGAATCTCATGCTCCCAGCTCTTGCATTCACTCTTTTACAATTTGTGTCCTGGAATATGCCCTGTGACATAAGGGAAGAAAAACTCCATAGACCTGATACCCTGACATTTTATTGCCACATAACGTTGCTGAGCCAAGACCTGACCAACTGAAGCAACCCCAGATCATAACACTGCCTCCAGAGAGACTTGTACAGTGGCCACTATACTGTATATAATGGGTGGATCGCTCCATGTTCTTCCCTTCTTACCCTGACACGCCCATCGCTCTGGAATATGAACTGAAATGAACTGAACAAATCGTACAACCGTTTTCCATTGCTCCAAAGTCCAATCTTTATGCTCTGTAGCAAACCAAAACTTTTTTCTTCTTCTGATGACTCTCGCTAACAAGTGGTTTTCTTATGGACACACAGCTGTTTAGTCCCAATCCTGTGAGTTCTCATCACATGGTGTACTGTACGTATAGCTCTGGTTCTTACTGTAGATTTTTTTTTTTTTACCATGCAACTTCACCAAGTGTTTAAATGATCTCCAAATTTCTTCCACGATGTTGACAGTTCAGAACTTTTCTATAAGGGGGGGGGGGGGCAAATATAGCCATTTATCAGGTGATTAAGCATCACTACTACTAGCGTAAAATAAAGTACTACTCACATGACTCACTTCAGCAGCTCCACTTGCCATAAAAAGTGCTGGAAAAGACTCGTTGAAAATGGTCCAATCACATGAGCCCAAATATTTAAAAACAACATTGATTCGCTAAGAACAAAAGTGGGAGGGTTCAGGGCGCACAGAGCTGCGCCCGAAGGATGATTTGACAAAATCCAATCAGAGCTCAGCCTCAGGTCACATGCTTTTCAAAAACGTACGTGCCTACATAGACACTCGTTTGTCCGGCGCCCCGCGTACACGAACACAAATGAACGTAATACAGTTTTTATTTTTATTTTTATTATTGCAAATAAATTATATTAAGAAATACAGCAGAATATTGTGACTAAATTACTTTATTTCATTATTAAAATAAATAATTTTATGTTAAATAATTACATGTTAATGGAGCATTCATCACTGACTAATTTTAAGGCGGGCGGCGGCCCGTATTGACCGGCCGCCACTGCTGGGTCCATTCATTTCAAATCTCCTGAGTTGTTTTCTTGGCTTGATGAAGCTCAATAATTTGACACTTGTGAAATTACAAGTGTCAAATATATATATATATATATATATATATATATATATTTTTTTTTTTTTTTGTCCACATAGGTGATGGCTGGTGTTCTTTTCAGGCAGTTGTAGTGGAATATTTAAAACAAAACAGCTTGAAGACTATGGGGCAAATAAACTGCAGCTACAGTGAGTAGAAAGCTAATCTGACAGACTCCCAAGCCATCCAGTGGACTTCAACCTTATGATCATGCAGCTCTTTGTTCCACTTTTTAGTCTACTAACACTGACTGTATTTATCACTAAGCTAACAAAACCCCCTTTAATTCTATGCCTGTTTACTCTCACAGGTACTTTGTGTTAGCAAAATGATGCTAACTGTGTAAAAATTCATTCACCTGTCAACATTTTTTTTAATTGAAAAGAGTAATTACAGAATAAAGCACACTTAATGTCAATTAGCATCCTATCTACGATAGCTAGTTACTTATCTTCGATGTTCATTAACATCAGTTAATGTTAACTTACCCTGCTAGCTGTAAATACATTTATTCACACTATTTATTCAGCACGGAATCCTACATTGCTGAGTCATCATCAACAGTTTAGTCTTGACAGTACTCACAAAGATCCTGTGAAAAAATCTTTCCATTGAATAGAAATAAAAGTGATACAATGGCTGTGTTATTGATGCAAATAATTAGCTATAAGGCTTACCAGAAATCATTTTACCCTGCTTCTAAAGTATAAAGAGAAAGTAATTTCTTCATATTTAAATAATAAATAAATTTGAGACATCTATTTTAATACTAATTAATACCCGAGTGCCTTTAGCTGCTTTATTTTTGCTAGTTAGCAGTCCAGCTCGTTAGCATGCTGACACGTCTCCCCACACACTGCAAAAGGAAAAGGAATTAGCCTGTACAAAAATATCTTTCTGTTGCTTTTTGTTCTTTCTGCCAAGGTCGAGTGAGTTCTTCTTAAAATCACATCCCACTACGACCACTCAGGGACAAAAGGGTTACACCCTTCCAGACCGTGAAGGGAAATTGAAGGAGGTCATTAAAAAAATGCACAGCTTATGTCTTGTAATAGCTTGTTGCTGGTCACCATGGCAACTTAAACTCGTGCAATATCCGCTCAATTTAACCTCTTTGGATAAAATCGGTAACTTAAAGATGAAAAATGAAAAAAAAAAAATACAGCAACTGAACTGAATCTAATGTGTTATAGCAACAAGTTTTTACAGATAAGTACACATGCGCTTGACAATCGGTCTGAGTGGGGGGAAAAATCTGACGTCTTTATTATAAAAAAAGAAGAATAGTACATAATGTACCTTCAGGAGTATCCTTAAGAACCTGAATGTGGGAGTTGTCACTGAACGTGTCTGTCAATTCTTTTGTTAAAGAAAGTAATGAAAGGAATCATGGACGTCTTGTTCAGTTCTGCAAAATTGGATCACTTTGCTGACTCACATGCTTAGACCAAAAATAGCTTAAAAGATTAAAAGAAAAGTTTGCTTTTTAAACCCTAATGTTTCAGCCAAGGAGTGCTTCGTGATTTTGTTTGCTTGTTTTGGATTTGTATATGAGCTACTTGGTTAACAGTCATATGTAATGGTTATCTATAAATACAACTCGCTGACATGACGGCTATCTTGAGGCCAATAGGTCTTCTCAGGTAGGAGGCGAATAATTGAATATTTAATGATAATGCAGTAAGTCGCCTACATACAAACATTCGAGTTATGATCTTTTGGAGATTCAGTTGCAGATTGAAGTTAGACCACATGTCTGGCGAACGTTGTCCTGTTCATGCAGTGTGCATTCCAGGATGTCCGGGAGAAAACAGCAGCGATGAAGCAGGAACTGCTAAGTAGCGCCAAGTAATAATGACGGAGGCAAAAGTGAAAACAATTGAGAGAATGGAGCGAGGTGATAAGATGGCGGAAATTGCTCATTCTTTTAACATGAATCGTTCAACCAATGGTACGATTATAAAGAAAAAGGACAGGGAACATGTTAGTTGTGTATAGCCAATTGTGTTAATGTCTTAGTACCTAGACATTGCTTGTTGGACTTACGAACAAATTGGCCTTACAAACAAGCTCTCTGAACGGAACTCGTTCAACTTTGGAAATGGAAAATATACCATCCACACCTCATGTTTTAGAAGAATCTGGTTGGAAATCCACAAAGCACGAGGAGAACATGCAAACTCCTCACACACAGACTGGAGGGAATTTCAAACAAGATTTGGTGCTCACCTCTAAGCTGCCTCGAAATTAATTTGTATATAGAGTTGTTTTTAAATATACACAAACTCTGTGATTTAATCTGCTGAAAAATCCAGCATGTTCTAACCAGCTCCAAGCAGAAACTGGCCTAACTGGTAGACCATCTTTGTTCACTGCTAACTTTCTTGGAAGAGCTGCTACTAAAGCCACATCGTAATAAGACACTATCAAGCATATAAGCAGTTCGAAAACTACATACAATTATTCATCAGCTTGTACAAGTAATAACAAATCTGTAATAAATAATCTACCAGTTGGCAAAGATGGTGTACCAGTTTGGCCAGCTGAGTGTTTTGGCAGACCAAGCTGGATTTTTCAGCAGAATTATGAAACAGTTTATGTAGAAACTGCGTTGCTAAGAAGAAAAAAAAATCTGTGTTTAAATAGGCTTGCAGTTGCATGATGGGAAACTGTTAGTAATAATGTCTTTTTTCTTTTCTTTTTTTTGCCTGCTAACAACACTGAAACGTCCAGACGAACCTTGACCTGGACCTTGAACTTCAACTATAGTTAGGATAAAATGGTAAATAACAAGAGATACAATTAAGTGCAATTTTTCTCATTACATTCTGTGCAATCATTCAACATTCATCACAGCCTGACACAAAAACACTTTTTATAATAATGCAATTAATCCAAACGACTTTCACCCCACAAATCACTTCTCATAAACTGCCTGATGTCTGGTGTATAGACTCACCACTATATTGCAGAACACTACACTGCCCAGTTCTGGCACTGAGATCTATCCTGGAATCATTACATTGAGTAGAGTTCTGCTTCCAGTTCCCACGGCCTACACGGTTACGCAAGTTATGTCAAGGTCAGCGTCACTACATGGCTAATATCGCCCAGTCTTGTGCTTAGTCCAGCTGGGTGGTTTTTGGCAGAAAAAAAATGTCCTGCTGAGAAGGCAACTCCATTTCTGTGTTGAATACAGAAGAGCTGGCTTTGAAGGTAAGTCCAAGACTTCTGAAGCCCTTCCAAGCCACCAGTGGCGTCCAAGGAAATTATCCTAGACTGAGCGCTAAGACACCTATTACATGGAAATAACAGGATATCCAGACAGACTTCAGTTTAATTCAAGGAAAAATCCTGTTTTCAATGTATAATAAGTTGGTAAGTGAAGCTTTTCTGAGACCCTCCCTTGTGGTACTGGATGCATCTTTTACATTATTTTTCTTGCTATAAAACCTTAGTCTCACTCTTGCCTCTTTGTTTCCTTAATTGCATGAAGTCCTAATCTTCTGCTTTGTTTAGAATCCTATCCATAGTCACAGCGGTCGAGTCGTTTCCATGATAGGACCTCGACTTTTATTTCTACGGTCCACTTGTCCTCTTTCATTTCTCGTCCATCTGCTAGACCTTGGATGTTGACGGCCTAAAAATGGAGTCCAGTTTTAATTCCAATCTATCCTCTGCAACCACAGGGTTCGAGTTGAGGCCATTCCAGCGGGTCATTTTGGTGTAGCTAAATCCATAGGGACGGTGTTTATCTGGCGTCAGGGCAGGGTTAGCAGTTATCTCTGCCTCCCTTTGGGACAGTGCTGGGGAAAGGGGTTTGTTTGCGTGCATGGCCGTGATTAGAGCCAGTAATAGCACATACTGCGATATGGAGCAATAACACCACTAAGTAAACATTCTGATCTCAATGATGGCACTGGGCTTTTAGGGACTTCTCATAGAAAAAGGATATTCATAACTCAAAACCTTGCAAAGAAAGCGCAAGAATGATTACACTTGGAACAGTTAAATATTCTCATACTGTCTAGACAGGTGTGCTATAATAACCTAAATCATGTCCTTCATGTGCATCAAGCTCTATAACGTTGAGATCTAATGATGCTCAGTTTTAGAACAGGGGTATTTTCACTTACATTACCAGACAGCACATGACGGTGCAAGGCGACAGGGCTAATCACTACACCAGCGTGCCGCCTGACACTGAAGACTCCTTTCAAAAAATGAAGAATAAAAGTCTCCTTATAGAAAATATCCTGTTAACTAAAGACAATTTTCAAATGTTTATGATCAGAATTCAGATCCTTGTGAATGCTGTTATTATAGTCAGATAATATAAGCTGCATTTTTTTTCTATAGGTGAAAAAACATTAGGAATTGAGACCATGTGATTTTAGCACATCCAGGCCTCTAGAGGGGGCTAATGCATGGTAGTATGTGTGGTAGCATTATTGGGCTCTTTTTAGAAACACCTGAGTTTCACTGGTGGGCTGATCCTCCTAGCCAGGCTGATCTCCAGGAGTTAGTGGATCGGTCAGGATTTAGACAGAAAGGGTTGGCGTTCAGTTTTAAGAGGGTGTGATTGAGATTAGGATGAAGACACTGTAAAAGACCACAACACAACACACTACCATGCCAATGCCATTGCTGGTGGAGTGACGCTGACAAACCGTAAATGTAGACGTACAAACACAGCAGGATTGCGATGCAATTACTCAAAAGACACAAGCGTTAAGTTAACTACAAAACCACTTTATTGAAAAAGCAGATTATCTCATCTACAGTTAAATGATATGTCCAAACTTCTTATAACATTAAATAACTTTAAACCTTTTTTTGTTTTGTGTTTAGATAAATAAATCTACTTTCCTTTTTTTATTTATGAAATATCTAAGGGAATCAAAACATCAAATGATACAAAAAAAAAAAAAAAAGCAGAAGGTCAGAGACGCGTTCTGAGAACTACACTCAAACAACAAAGCTACGGCTCACCGCCGTCTCGGACAGAAGCAGAGGATAAACGCTAGCGGTGTTTATTTACAGGGACTCTATCTGTGCTCTATCAAATAGTAGTACATTTTTATTTTTTATTAAATGTATTAAGACATCATGGAGAGGAAATTATAATAATACGGTTGTGTAAAGGTGAAACGACCTTTCTGGGAATGCTCTGAGAACAAAGTATCAGCGTTGTGTGGAATTCTGCAGGTGATTGATCTTCTTTGTAATAATAATAATAATAATAATAATAATTTCTGTGCATTTTGAAGTAGAATAGTGAAAGTATATGTTAGAAATGTCACGTCGGAGACAGGATTGGTTTCAGCCTGCCTGTGTCCACACAGTAGTGTTACAGCAGGGCTTCTGTAGGTCACAAACACACATGCGCACACACACACACACACACACACACACACACACACAAAACCACAACTGAGGCAAGAAGAGTTTGCTGGTTTGTCATCAGGCTGCCATCAGCGCTTGACATTTAACACACATACAAACACAGACACTCAAGGTCGAACAAACAGACACATACAGAGTGGCCCTGCCACTGATGCATGTTGGGAATGTTCAGATACACACACATCCGTCCTGTGGAGCTCGGATGAAACCAGCACCTCGAGAATCAGCAGAACGTCAGATCCATTCACGAGCGAACGAAATGGCCATCCTCTCTTCCGTCACCGCGGCTGCATCGTGTCTCCAGCGTGACTCCTCCCAGACAAACCAGTGCCGGGAAGGTGTACGCTGCGTCGGAGTCTAGTACCAGCTCAGAAAGCGATCGAGACTCAAACCGGAAAAAGTCTACATTCGTGTAAAGAAAATGTCTCTGAATATCAGTAGAGTTAAATATGATATGTTAAGGCGGTGTATGTGTGTGTATGTGTGTCAGTTTGTGTTGTGAGCGTCTGTGTGTATGTTTCGCGTGAGTACATTGTAAGGATTTATATTCCTCATCAGCATCACATCACACATACCGTATGTAGAAATACAAAACATCGTACGGATAAGAACAGTGTAATGTAAAAAAAAAAGGCAGTGAGTAAAAAAAAAAAAAATTAAGTGCGAGATTTTCAGTGAAAGGCCACTTGTAAGGCTTTTCCTTTCTCGGAATGTAGCTGTATATGCTGGTTGTGTCCTGTAAGTGAGACCAGGGGGTCAAAGTTCGAGTCTGTGACATCATTCCAGGGTGCAGCTGCAGAGAGACAGAAAGAGATTGTGTTTCCTGTGTGTGTGTGTGTCTTATCATTGAAGGTGTGGAGGGTTGGAGCAGCAACGTGTGGACATCACACACACATTTCTCTTCATGGCACGACCTGGTCCGTGTGTGTGTGTAGTTGTGTGTGTGTGTTCACAGCTCAGTGACATGAAGTGGATAGCCGGTCGGTGGCTGGGCGGGGCCGGAGGTTTTTAACCGGTGCAGGTGGCAGGCGTGGCACAGCAGGTGACCCTCCAGCGGGTAACAGCGATGGCCTTCTTCATCAGTCAGCTGAAGGCCACAGTCCTGAAATCAAACACAAACACACACACACACACACACACACACACATGCTGAAATGAGTTCATGCTGAAATGAGTTGTTGTCATAGCAATGATTGAAGTCTTTCGGGTTTCTAATCTAAAAATATTGGAAATGTATTTGATGTAAAAGATATGAATGAAAAGGAATAAATATGGAATAAAAAGAACAGGAATTTGCGGTTATAGGACAACAATCAATGATGAGGTGGTGATGTGAGGCAGAGGTTGTATTTCTCTATTTATATTATGTTATGTTATGTTATGTTACGTTATGTTATGTTATATTATGTTATATTATATTATATTATATTATATTATATTATATTATTACCTATATTGGCACTTTTTTTCCAACAAAGACAAAAGACTTGTCAACAGCTCATCACATCTAACCTCCCTCAGCTGTTAAAGACACCTTTCAAAAATGCTAATTAATCACTCACTCAGTCACTTACTCACCATCTATACCGCTTTATCCTGTATACAGGATGCCTGGGAGACTTAGGGCATGAGGCGGCATAAACCCTGGTCAGGGTGTCAATCCATCACAGGGCACACACACACACACAGAAAACATACACTCATTCACAGACTACGAGCAATTTGCCTCATCTGTACGTCTTTGGACTGTGGGAGGAAGCCAACATGTGGCAGGAATCAAACCCTAGAGGTACCAGGCAACAGTTCTAACCACTAAGCCACCCTGCTAAATAATCGTCCGATTAAATAAACCAATAATATGCAACATATTATTACATTATATACATAGGCCTTGTGCAAGCTGAGATTGAATGTCTTAGATCGAGTTCAGATTAACACTTATCTTACCACACACCTGCGATCTGATTCCCCCCGCTGACTGTCAGAGCTTCCACCCAGGGAATAGCTTCTGACCAATCAGATCGGAGAATTCAACAGCAATTCAACTGTGATGTAACCGAAAATAAATTCTACCACCCACTGCCAAGGTTAATGAGGGCAAAACCATTTTTGAACCGTCTTAAATCTTTCATTTTTATTACATTTTGGTAATTTACAGTGACTGACGGTGTTTATGAGCAAAGGGAAGTGGATCACTCCGAGGTTTAACAATAAAGAAGCAGAGTTTAATTTCATGCGAGGAGATGTCGCGACTTGTCACGACAAGCAGAAATCAAACTCGAGCTAAACCTAAAGCTACACCCTGAGCACCACGGAGAGACATGCAGCTACGGGAGGGTTTTATCTTTTTTTACTTGTAATATCAGATTACTTTTTTTTTTTTTTTAAGAGAGAGAGAGCGAGCTAGAACGTGAAGCTACATTTATATAGAAGCAGTGAGGTTTCATACATAAGGCATAAAAAAGAGCTCTCACAGGGTTCAATTCCACCCAACTTAAAGTTTAACAAACAGTGGAATCTGGTGAATGATTTACACACACACACACACACACACACACACACACACACTGTGTACTCAAACATTACATTTTCACCTTATTTTTTATTTTGGAAAAAGCACAATACTGACGTCAAACCAGATCCATTTAGGAAACTCGTAACTCTTATCTAAAATATCCGGAGCGCTGCAGCGTTTAATAAAACATCACTCAGGTGCAAAAGCACACACACACACGTCCAGTTCTTCTTACCTCACAGTGATAACACTCTACATGGTAGTCTTTATCCATGGACACGACCCGTATGGTTTCCTCTGATCCCTGTGGCGGGGAAAAATGCACACACCCTCAATGAGTAAATGATGACTGATGTGGAACTGAGCATGAAGTTGGAGTGTGTGAGGAGAGCCCTTACCTCAGCGGGGAGAATGGGTTGACCACACGATGCACATTTTGGAGCGAAGACTCTGCAAAAACCCAAAAGACACTGAAGTGAATATAAACAGGTCAAATAGCACATGCTTTACAAATACTTTTCTAGAGCTGGTTGTACCACAGCACTTTGAATTCTACAATCTGATTGGTCAAGAATTGGTCTACAATCTCATTGGTTAATTTTCTATCAACCAGCTACAAATCACAGGTCCATATTAATGTACTAATCTAACAGATAGAGGCATTGCAAGACAGGAAACAGACAACTGAGTGAATGGATATATAGATAGACAGATAAACAAGACAGACAGATGTTAAATAGATCAACAGAGACAGACAGACAGACAAATAGATATATGAACAAAGATAGATTGATAGAACAATTAATAGATAGAAGTTGATAGACAGACAGAACAAGAGAGATAGATTAACAGATAGATAGAAAGAATGTTAGATAAATAGATAGATTGATAGATTAATAGACAGACAGTTAGAGAGAGAGAGATAGACATCTCTGAGGAAAATTCACCAATCCATCATCATTTCTATAGAAACAAATTTAATAAAAACAAGTATTATTCTTATCCGAACCACGCGACGCCAGTTGATTACATCTCTTTTGACAGCGCTATCTGCCCCTTCCGCTGGCGTGAGCTCACGGACATCCATGATTGGAGGTAGAGCCGTAATTGTTGTGAAAGCACTAAGTGCCCCACATCCCTCCCCTCTGAGACAGCTCGGCCAATCATCTCTCTCTACGAGAGGCTACACCATCACCCGGGAATCGAACCAGCGATCTCCGGATTATAGAGCTAGTACTTTTCAGGAAGATGTTAATTTAGAAGGAGAAGGAGTCTCTAGTCTTTGGTTGAATTGCTTTCTAACAGTTAGCGGGACAGCTGTTTGTAAGAAAACGGGTCGTAATGGCTCCAGAAATCACGTACGAGTGCTGTGGTACAAGCGGAATAAAAACTTCAGGATGTGCTCTTTTTGAAACTCTTTTTGAAATTTGTGTCAGGCCACACCCTGTTGTTGATCATTATCCTAGAAGAGCATGCACCCGGGGGATTCATTCCTCACACGCACAAGGCGAAGAAATTTAAAGAATGCAAAAATCACACAGGCTGTGCAAGGACAACATGAACCTAATTAGAAGGCAGTCTTGGCTGTATTTCCTGGTGAATATTCCTTCTGATCCATTTGAATTCCAGCAGGAGTCTTTAACAGAACAGACTCACTCACACCAGCGTAATTTAAAGTGAGCTCTAATCCAAACCTACTGCGAAACACTGCATCATTACAGCCTTTCTGCTTATTAAAAGTTAACTGATGTGTATTGCACTAGCGGTGTAAAGATTTGCAATATTTATGGACGGATCCGAACTGAACAGATCCGAGTATCCGATATCTGAGTCTGATCCGGCGTGCGATGTTTGCCGATGAAGCACTTACGTGTGATAGTCTTTAACACAGTAGATGTTGTTCTCAACGTCAACGGTGAAAGGAACCCCGTCTAGTCCCTCCTTACACACCACACAGCGGAAACAACCCGGGTGGTAGGATTTCCCCAGAGCCTGGAGGATCTACACACACACACACACACACACACACACAAATATATATACATCACTGAAAGGCATTTAAACATACAAACTGTAAGGTTTCATGGAAAGAAGATTTCCTATTGGTTAAAAACCTTGAATTTAATGCCCGGCTTTCGTTCTCTGAAACACTCAACCATCCTTATAAGAAAACATTGACTTTGTGTCATAGTGTGTGTGCGGATCTGTTAATTACATTGCTGACTGAAACACCCTATCTGAATACTGACCATTAAAACAGAAGAAGAAAAAAAAAATTGTACCATTTCCATGATGAGGTGTCCACACACGAAGCATTTCTCTGCCGTCTGCTGAAAGCCAGAATACTGACACACACGAAAACAAACACAAACACATTCAAACCTTAATTAATAACACAGATTGCACACACACACACATTATATGCTTAGGGGTAGTCATGATTCATTTATCCTAAAGAACCCGTTTTTTTTTTTTTTACTGAATTGCAGAAACCCTATGGCTCATCATGCATTTTAATTTCGACTAATAAAAGACATGGCCTTTTAATCAAATCTATAATCACGCTTAAATAGAAAGCGCCTCTTCAGTTTGCAGTTTGGGATGAAACTCGTGAATTGGCTTAGACTTCAGCATTGCAGCTGCTTTCGAAGTCTGATTAGAAATGAAATGAAAACTCCAAATTTATTAGGAACAAGTAAAAAACAACCTGGCAAACTTGTGGGAATTTGCATGTACAGTATGTCCTCCAAAAAAAAAAAAAAATACATGCAATGAGAGACACACGTCGCTGTTTGCCATCATTAACTCTGGCTTGTGTTTTAGAGATCCAGATTTAAAACTACAGGATTGTAAATGAGGTGTAAATTCAGTGCGTTAGTGCAAGACGCTAGCTTAAGTTATTGAAACAGATTCACACTAAAATGAACTGTCCATTAACACCTCTGTTTCATTCTGATAAACAATCAGTTTATTCATTTTGACTGAAGGGAACTCAAGACGTGGGTAATAACTGTACTGTAACCTTTACTGACGTATATGGAAGATTACGATTGGAAATCCAAGCCCTTCTAGAGAGCCACAGCGTGTGTTAAACAGAATCTAGAACTGGTCCACATGTCTGTTCTGCTAGTACCTATTCTGTTTCAGGCTACAGGGGGTGCTGCTGAGTACTGCACTAATGAAAATGAGTAAATAGTGTGGGGACAGGGAATATTGATTTACAGTCTTGAGGCACCCCAGATTATTAAGGAGGCAGACTTTCTTGTATTTTTATGCCGTCTTAAGGAATAGTTCTCCAGGCTTCCTAAAGGACTTTTTGCCTTTGTTGGCATTTTCAGTCCAGTCCCTGTACCCGAGCAGTTTCAGAGGAATGTTTTTTGTTTATTAAGCCACATAGCGACCTATGAATCATTCAAGCATTAAAAAAAACATCTAACTTAAGTCCTGAACAGGTGCATATGATGAGAGAAGAACGGGCGGTGATTAGTGTGCTGCTGATGCTGAATGCTGAGACGTTGGAACAGACGAGCGGGGAACGAGGACGCTGCTGAGGTTGTTACATAAACAACCAATTTTTAAATGGGATCTTTAGGCATTTTGCAGCCTGTCACAGTAAAACATGTGTTCCCATTTCTTTCATTTAACTCGCATGATTGAATTTCATTTAATATAAAGAACTCAGGACTCAGGACTTTTGACCAGTACTCGAAAGCCATCCTGGAAGTTACGTGGCTACATCTCTAGTTTATCAACTTAGACAGATGAATTCAGCTAATATTGGTAAACATGCAAATCTAACTGTATCCATATATAATAATATAATACCATATAATCCATATAAACAACTAATGAGTGCAG
Organism: Clarias magur; assembly: GCA_013621035.1. Classification (NCBI taxonomy): domain Eukaryota; kingdom Metazoa; phylum Chordata; class Actinopteri; order Siluriformes; family Clariidae; genus Clarias; species Clarias magur. The sequence continues at coordinate 309,842 of QNUK01000348.1, read as the reverse complement.
GAAGACAGAAACATTCATCATCTAATCATTAAACCATTACATAATTACGTGATTTGTTTTGTTCTGTGGAAAACTTTCTCCAGTGAAGCATTATAAAATTTCTTTATTAAATAAATAAACAAACAAACAAACTGATTGATTAATTAATAAAATAATAATAAAAATACCCTGAAGTCACCGGACTACAGACATTTTTACACACTGATCGGCTCTGATATGGTGCTGTCTGAGTGCTTTGTGTTTGTTGACCTAGGGGTTAAGGTGCAGTGTAGTTTGGAACTCATTATTATAAGTTTTAAAAACAAACTGTGCTTATTTTTTTTATAGTAAATCAGTAGCACATTTAAAAGCAGACACGAGTCAATGTTTAATTTGGGGTACATTCCATGGCTGTTGATGAAAATAGATATATTCTAAATATTTTCTTCTTAAATATCATATTCTACCTATTTTAAGGGAAAGCATGATAGAATATCACACAAACATTATGCGCACTCTGTGCTTCACCTAGCGTGACAAATGTCATAATGCAGCCAAATGTACCATTTTTTTGCCATGTCTGCTTTTACAAGTTGAGGATTTCAAACTAATGTCTAAAAACCATAACAACAACTGTTTTTATCATTTATTTAGAAAGTCTAAATGTAAAAAAAATAACATTTTACCATTGGTTTCCTCATTTAAAATGGAATTATGCTACTAACAGAACTCCATCCTGTAACTCAGAAAAGACTTGCCACTGTGGTACGCACTGTTGTAAGTGCTCCCCCCCCATTTTTAAACATATTTTATCCATAATAGGTCAATGTCTTCGAGTATATTAATCTTAATCTCTATTACTTTAATAAAATCATTTGTTAAAATATGATGTGAAATTATCCAGGAAAATGAGGAGTGGTCAGCCAGACGAGTCCAACCACTGACTTTTACACGGTAGAGTACATGATTAGTGAGAAAAACTATTAATGTTTGAGCTTTACAACTAGCAGATATTACAGGGAAGGACTATACCAACTCGAAAACTATTATTTGCTTTATAGAGAAAAACACTGTTTTTGTACTTTTTGACTTTCAGTATATGTAAGTATCTGAAATTATAGAATGTCTCAAATCCACCAGAAATTGGCTGCGATGGATAAAAGACATTGAAAACCTTAAGCAGTCTGTATTTTGTGTATTGGATGCATTCTGGGTCAAATTGGTGCAATACTGCATCAATACAGTTTTCTTAGATATCATGTGTCCATCATAATTAAAACATAAAAAATTTGATGTAAGATAAACGTGTTAAATGTTAATAAAATTATGATTATAATTTTTTTGATAGTGTATAATAGAAATTCCTAAAGTAGCATGATATGACATTTTTGTCGTGTGGACTAAAACACTGCTCTACCAACAAAAGTGCACAGATGCTCCATATTCCTTTGTTGTTTGGATCCACGTTTTCACCCAACAGGTTGCAAGCATCTTAAGGAAGGAAATGACCCTAAGGGTGACCATCTGCCTGCCCTCAGTCCATCAGGGGAGAATTAGCAATAGGGTGGAATCAGGAACTAGACTGCCATTTGTCAAAACAGCATATTCCATTGTTAAACGTTTTGATTTCTTTTATTCGAATGCATCCCATAATTGCCATAAAGTTTAATAGGTCTTGATAATCATTACATTCCGGCCCAGATTCTATTGGATTAGGTTAGATTTAAGGGTGCATACAATGGTAGCAGGTGGGCTTTATAACAAGCCAGTCAATACCAGGAATCCGCCTCCACCACCTTGTAGACTTTGAATGGACCATCTGTCAGATCCTCAGTGTCAGGAACAATTATCTTAGTAATCAATTTAAAGAGCAGAAGGAAGCAGACACACGCGTACCATATGACCAAGACTTCTAAAGACTACAGAAAGGGGTTAAAAGACTTAAACCCGAAAGATTCCTGAATGCAGAGATCAATTTTATTGTTGCCGCAAGGATCCTGACCACCCTGAGCTTGGGTTACTGTTGGGGTGGGGTTCTACATGTTCTCCCTATGTGCACCCTGATTTCCACCAACAGCCCAAAAACCAAAAAACAACCAGTATGTGGACTGGCAATGATGAAGTGAAGATAATTCACTTACTAAGGATGAGCGAAAATTCTAATTTTAAAGTTCTAAATGTCCAGTCTTTTCCAACAATGATATAACTTTGATCGTTTAAAGAATGTATCATTGTGCGAATAGCACCAACCCCCAAACATGCAAAATGAACAATTCGTAGATCGGAAAAAGTTTCTCAGCTACCTGCACATTCGATATCTTTACATCAGATCTCCTTGATCATTCAGAACCTATCGCTCCTACAGCCGGCATTTTATGTAGTAAATAACTACAAAACAAATGTATAAATTACTGGCAAAATCTAAATATGCTACTTAATAGGGATGGGAAACACCAGACAGCATCCGATACGATACTATCATGGTACTTTCCGTGCAGGTTTGAATTGTACCGTTTTATAAATATCCTGATGTGATAATATTTTTCGTTTAGGTTTCTTTACTATTCTAACTGAATTAAGCAAAAACAAATGCTCCTAGTTTGGAACTCACCAACTACAGGATTATTAAGGAACCTCAAATGGAAATAATAATAAAAAATAAAAAAAATCTCTTTTGGACTCATGGTGGTGATACATGAATTGCCCAACAAAACAATACAGAACAGAATCAATTCTACTAGTAATTAAGGCACCTTAAATCCACCTTAAATCCAAATAAGAATCGAAATTAATGCTTTATTTTGAAAACTCAGTTTTAATGTCAGCTGTAGAGCAAATTTAAAATGTGTGAGGAATATTTATAACGTTCAAAATGTTAGAGTTAATCCTTACTTTTCCTGTTTTCAGGGTATTAAAAATAGATGATTAACCCAAAAGGTCACCAAAAAATAACCTTTGTTCATAAATTCCAAACTCACATATAGTAACCAGAGATCACGATGATGTTTTTATGTTGCTGATGGTACAAGACCATTCTGAACCCAAAATTACAACCCTACCGTCTGTAGCAGTCAATATTTACATTGTTGTACTGTGTAATTGCAAGATTGAATTCATTTTTTAAAAATATAATAACAGATTATGTTTTGGAGAAAAAGAAAAGCAATTTGCAGGAAGAATGTGCAGCTGTGTTAATATTTTATGGCTTGTGCAGAAGTCCAAAGCAGTAGCTCATATCTTTGTTTGCCACTGTGATTATGGTTTAGAGATTTCGACCTCATAACACCCCCCTTCCCTCTCTGTCAGAGTAATAATCTCAGAACTAGGAGAATGTGCTCAGGGCTCCTATTATTGCCTTCAGGAAAAAAAAAAACACTACTGACAATTTTCTCATGCAATGCCTAGAATTTGTCTACTAAGAATTGTTCTTTGCTCTCATCCCTCCATCTCTTTCAGTAATTGTCTGTGTCTTGGGGGAGGGTAATTAGTCCCTACTGGGAAATGGGGGGAAATGGGACTAAATTGGGCAGGGGAGGGCTTCTATTCTGGCCAGTCACAACATCTGTTCTCCCGTGAGGGTTAAAGAATGTGCAAAATGCACTTTATCTGCTTATCCATCCATCCTTCAGTCCTCGTTATCTGTGCCTCTATCTGTCCAACCCTGAATCCATCCCTCCACCCCATCTCTCTCTCTCCCTCTCTCTGAGGAAATTTGTACACTAGTCACACTTCCCGTTATATATTTATCTTATATCTGTCCATTGACTACCTCATCTGTTTGTCCATCCCTATAGGTAGTATTTACTTTAATTACACATAATTAGATTTGTATAGTTACACTAGATGATATCACGAAGCAGTTTTACAGAAATCCATACAGAGGTTTAGGTACCTAATGAGCAAACAAGAGGCAATATGTGGAGGAAACTTCGAGGTGTAGAAGGGTAAAGGCTAGCAGTACAGCACACGCTTTATAATGACTGCAGTAGTTCTGAGATTCGAATCTACAGTAACCAGCTTAGATTATCGACTGGAGCAAGTATGAGACTTGGACATACGCTGTTTGTTTTTTAAAGTGAGAACCTTTGGGGTACCCATGTGAGAAGCGAGAGGCAGCAGAAGAGAATTCATTAGTCAATGGCTTTGCTATTATGCAGTCTCAGTGCTTACAAGACAACTGCACTGATTAAGTGTGTGTCACCTAGCGGAATAGATTTGTCCATCTCTGTATAAGTACAATTTGTTGCCACATGCAGCTCTGTTTACTGCTAGCATACATTTACAGACATTATCATTCTATTTAAATGCATTTGAATTTGTTTGTCTCCTAATCTCATGTTCCTCTGAAACCATCAGTGAACGATGTGCAGTTGACCTACAGATAAAGTACACTCTGTACTTGTCAATCCTGGTAAAAGAGGTGTGGCCTATGCGGCTGTTGGTCACATCAGAGGAGGTGTGGTTTATGTGCCCATAATCCTGTAAAGGAAGTGTGGCCTATGTGTCTGTTAATCACATAAGGTAGGTGTGGCCCATGTACCTGTTAATCCCATAAAGGCGGTGCTGCACATTTGCCTGTTAATCACATAAAGGAGGAGTGGCCTATGTGATATTAATCACATAAAGGAGGTGTGGTCCATTTTTCCTGTTAATCCCATAAAGGAGGCGTGGCCTATGTGATTTTAATCCCATAAAGTAGGTGTGGCCCATGTGTATGTTAATCCCATAAAGGACGTGTGACCCATGTGTCTGTTAATCCCATAAAGGAGATGTGGCCCATTTGCCTGTTAATCACATAAAGGAGGTGTGGTCCATGTGCCTATTAATCCCATAAGGAGGTGTGGCACATGCACCTGTTAATCACATAAAGGAGGTGTGGCCCATGTGTTGTTCATCCCATAAGGGAGGTGTGGCCCATTTGCCTGTTAATCCCATAAGGAGGTGTGGACCATGTGTCTGTCAATCCCATAAAGGAGGTGTGGCCCATGTGTCTGTTGATCCCATAAAAGAGGTGTGGCACGTGCACCTGTTAATCACATAAAGGAGGAGTGGCCTATGTTATGTTAATCCCATAAAGGAGTTGTGGTCCATGTGTCTGTTAATCTCATAAGGAGGTGTGGCCCATGTGCCTGTCAATCCCATAAAGGAGGTGTGGCCCATGTGTCTGTTAATCCCATAAAGGAGGTGTGGCCCATGTGTCTGTTGATCCCATAAAGGAGGTGTGGCACGTGCACCTGTTAATCACATAAAGGAGGAGTGGCCTATGTGTCTGTTAATCCCATAAAGGAGGTGTGGCCCATGTGCCTGTTAATCCCATAAAGGAGGTGTGGCCCATGTGTCTGTTAATCCCATAAAGGAGGTGTGGCCCATGTGCCTGTTAATCCCATAAAGGATTAATCAATCAAAGAAAGACAACCAGGTAAAGGAGGTGTAACCCATTCAACCAGGTATCCTAGTTAAGAAGGGGCGCCAAACCAGGGAAAGGAGGTGTGGCCTTTGTGCCTGTCAGCCCCAGTTACGAAGGTGTGGTCAATGTGTCTATCAATCCCAATAAGGGAGGTGTGACCAATGTATCATTGTTCAGGTAATGATTTTTCATATTTAAATCAAACTGCACAGGACTCAATCAATCAAAACTAATCAAGATATAATTTCAAGCAGAAGTATGCATGCTATAACTGACAATCAATTTGCTAAATCTTAAGATATTATGCAGACAAGCATTGTTTTTCCAAACTTACCAGGAAGTCCTCCTCACAGTAGACCTTTCCGTTCACATTGTAGAATGCTTTTCCTCTCAGTCTCCTCCCTAAAAAAACAAAACACAGCATAAGATTAGCTCCTTAGCGTCTTAAACGTCTTAGCTCCTATAAGACATTTCACTTCTTCTGCTACAGTATATTCAGAATAAAAGAAAACATAGAATAAGCAACATGCATATTCAGGCTATCAGCTTTACATTCACAGTTTCACAACAGTCAAGGAAGTTCAGTAGAACGGTTAATATAATGGTCATAATGCATACTTTGGGGTTAAATTACCCAAGCTGACACACTCTTTATCTTAGTAATTGGACCTTTAGGCAGGAGGAACATGGGCCTGGATAGCACACTTGAGGTTTCACTTGTCTGTTGGCTAATGAATTTATAATCTGTCCACCCGTGTATGCTTGTACTCACATGATTCCTAAATGCCTTGAAGATTTCCTTTGCTATTTCATTACATAATCACGCACTTGTGTCATTTCGACTGACGCATAGTCACAAGACTGTATAGTACGCTATAGGATACCTAGTGATACTCCTGACATTCTGCACACCACTAAGAAACAACATCTAGTACGCAGTATATGAGTATGCCACCTCAAACAAAACTCAAGATCCACTTTCAAAATTTCTTGGCATGCATACACCTGATTCAGCTCGTGAGGGGCTTGGTAATTATCTGGCAAGTTCAATCAGGTGTGTTAAGGCAAGAAAAAAAAAAAAAAGCAAAGCTCTACTGGAGTGTGTTTCTGCCTCTAGGTCTTGAACACGGTTCAACGGTGACGCGAGTGCCAGAAATTTTGTTTCCATGCCAATAACACGTGCCGGTGCTATTTTAACTCTGTAGAGTGAAACTTTGCAATCATCCACGAAGACAGAGTGAATGCGGTCTGAAAGCATCTAATCTCTACATTATGAGGGGAAACAGTTTGTTCCGATTCTGTCAGCCGTGCAATTAAAAGCATTACATTTACAGTGTTATGTTGAGGGATTTCAGACAATTAACTCATCGTGCATGACTCAGACAATTAATTCAGTGTATGAGTCAGACAAATTAAAGCACAGTGGCACTAATGCATGAATCAGCTGAGTGTTTAAATGTGGAAGAGCGACGAGAAAACACCCCAATACACAGAAAGCAAAACTACCACCAGTATCACCGGAAGCCATGATGATCACTATCTAATCCAAATCATGCTATGGCACAGATACCAGTAGTTAGTTATCAATAGAGATTGGGGGGAAATTGATGCATCTTTTTTGCCACACTGACTCTAAAATGTTTTTTATTTATGTATGTTTGTGTTCGACGTAGTAAAATATTGCCATCCCTGTATAATCCTACAGGTGGGTAGCAACTCTTAACTATTTACACATTGGTAGGCAGCACAGCATCCTGTGTTGGAGGAGGCAATTATTTGTGAAGTTTGTTTAGAATTTTAACAACAACATTTAAAATATATATATATATATCCCGATTTTATAATATAATAAACAGAATCACAATACAAATTGAATCAGCACCTAGACACTGAGATAACATCAGGTGATCCCTGATGATCCCCATCCATATTTATCAACGTATTTCTCATTCTATTGAGAACTTCAAACTGATGCTATTCCCCCAAAAAGCAGCAATTCAGTAGGTATATTGACGAACGATTCTTCTTCGATCCAAGTGAAATCATTCAGATTAGAGATTCCATCTTAACTGTTTCCACGGACTCTGATCTGATAAGATGTGCAATTACAAGCACAAAGCATTTAATCAGAATATAACTTTTTTTCTGATATGCACATAGTTGCTCTGCTCTCTGTGGAGAGAGTTTAACCTACTGGAAATGAAACAAGAAGAAACTAGAAATATTTTTCTCCAATTCTGAGGTTAAGTCAGGATTCTCATCTTTTCTGACAAATTCTGCCTACGATCGAATACAAGAAGAGGTTCGTATTTCTCACTGATCAGCAATGGAGACAAAGTTTCCCTCCTGGAAACTCAAATTTGACCCCCACGTTGGGCAAACATGAGCAGAAACAGTCTATTTATTTTATTCCAACAAGAGAGAAATGATCGGTTCAACTCTTTACAAGGCTGATATTTGCTGTGTTTGGGAGCTACAATGCACTTCGTATTAATATTTTCGAACAGTGCAGTAATGCTACAACACTTTGCAATACACTTTTGTGCATGAATCTGCTGTGTTCGCCCTGTTCTCCAGCCAGGATTTATGAATTCTTTTAGAAACTTCTAAAAGTTGAACGTGATTAGGGATGTAACCTGGTGCAAACAGACATTACGTGGCATTTATGCTATAAATAAATGTTGATATTATGTTGTTTTGAGGTTGTATTTGCATCATTCTTTTGGTCATCCTTCCAACGCATACTCAATGTCACTTGCCCAAGATCATTCTTTAAAAACCTTTAAAAACAATGTCTTTTGGGTGCAGGGGCGGATCTAGAAAATTTTTCATGGGGTGGCAAGGGGGTGGCGTTAAAATTATGAGGGGTGGCAACACTGAAGCAAGCATAATTGCATGGTTTTTGTGGATTCAAGGCACGCTATTATTATTTGGTGTATACACTAGGGTGCACATTTTTACATTGTCCTAAAAAAATGAAATAAAGGCTGATGTGTTATTAACTTGAACCTGATATCTGGATTGGAACGTCAGATAAATAAAAAACAATCTTTATTTTTAGAACACTAGGACACTAGTGCTGGGGTGGCAAATGGGGTGGCAAGGCTTTTTCTTAGGGTGGCAATTGCCACCCCGTGCCACCCCGGTAGATCCGCCCCTGTTTGGGTGGATAACCATATGCAACAACATTCAATGTTCAGGTTCCAGCGGGGAAGACTGGAGGACAGAGTTACGATTTTACATGCTGACACACACAGCCTATAAAGTATGACATTTTATGGACTATAATATTTGTTTCTCCTGCAGCAGTGTAACTGTTACCAGTTACAACATGACACAGGCTGTGTATTGTGTATATAGTAAAACTTTGGCATTGACTTTACTCGCATGTGTATTAGCTGTGTTCCTTCAGGAATTCTGAAAATGTTACATATAGGTACATTACATTACCTGAACACTGAAATTCCCACTTATATATGCTAATGGAAAGTATAATTTCAGCAGCAGTGATTAAGCACACAAACAGTAGCTATGAGGTCAAACTGGGACTTGGGTGCAGAATAACAGAACACAGTTATGAAAAGTAAAACCTGCCTTTATTTCTCTATATAATCCCCTGCTACACTAATGCACTTTCACTTGTGCTTGTATACAATGCCCTGTATTTAATATCTGAAACACTGGCCCCCCAGGCACTCCTTTAATGGCCCAAACATGTGGAAATGGCTTGGTGTGAGGTCAGGACTGTACGGAGGATGTGGAGATAACTCCCAGTCCAGTCCCTGTAATGTGCAAGTGGTGTTGGTGAATGATTGGGTATAAGGTTCACACCCAATCTTCCATATGCTGGCTACAAGTTATCCGTCGGTTTTCGAGGATCAGACGTTCCTTTAGCTGAATGTTCACCAGAATGATTGCAGTTGGCCACCACAGCCACAATTGTCATTCACAGATTTTAAAGTACGGCCTTCTTTAAAACTGCACCGTTCATATGTTTTACTGAAGCTTCTGTAAGTATCTCATAGCCGCGCTGTGCTTTAAGTGTTCTGTAAGTGTTACTTGGCTTTACACCTTCATTCTCGAGAGATTTTATCTCAAGTCCCGGTTTGACACGAACACACCTCGTATCTCCAGTATAGTGCAAATCGCATACTTTATTACAGCACTAGTCTGCAGGTAAACATCATCAGAGTCTGCAAAGAAATAGAAGCTTACTTGATATCTAGTAAAACAGATGGTAATGCTAGTGACATTAATAAATTAGGTCTTATACAAAAGAAGGGATGAGAATGTGGCTAGTATTCTTATGAGTCCACACGTACACCCGAACATCTACAAAAAAAACGCACACACAGAAACAGAGTCTGTAAATCAGTCTGACTATTCTGCATTGAACTGTTCCCGCCAAGCCGGTCTTTTAGTTCCTGGGGTTGAAGGGAGAGACCGGTCACTTTTCTTTTAAACCCCAAAATTTATGCCCTTGCCTCTTTCAAGCAGAACCCCAACCCACAAGCACACACACACACACACACACACACACACACACACACACACACCAGCCAGACACCAGCTCTGAGTTTACTAACAGAGGCTGTGATTAATTCCCATAAATGAGGGCTCTAATGGGTGCAGGCATACAGAGCGGGTGTTGTTTGAAAGCCTCTGTTTGCTGCCAGCTGCCGAGAATCCGGATCAGGGCTTTGGACACAACAAAAACACGGCTCACACATACAGACATACGCACATGCAGACCCTTGCAGCGGAGACAGGGTCCGATAGATAGCGTGCGAAAAAATGCTCTACATGTGCTAAACAATAGAAGGTGTTGAAAGATAGGAAGGTGAAACATACGGACGCACGAAATACGTGACAGAGTGCAGGACGTCGAGCTTTGAGCCAGTGTAACGTGCTGAAAGGTGGGGCTAAAGTGAAGCGGAAAAAGGCTGAGACACAGATGGAGCAAAAATAGAGAAAGATGCAAAGTGAGTGAGTGAGCGAGGTTAGTGAGTAAATGGGGACATTCTTTCGGTCTGAGGTCACCGGCTGGTCCCATTCACCTCCTTCTCTCCTCCACCCCACAGAGAGACAGCGAGGGAGGGGGATGGTGAAGCCTGTTTCTTCTACAACTCCCTGCAGTCTTTGTTAAAATCCTATGTGCCCTCAACTCGTCTTTCCTACTTTTCCTCCATAAACTTTCTAAGATGCTACTGATACATGGTTATAAAAAAAATCTTAATCTTAGACATCAGAGTAGATATGCGACATATCGCATAATTCGACACGCAGCATTGCTGTAATGACGGTCACTTCAAATCATCACCGCCACTGTGGTACATTTTGGTGAAGGCTTCCTTAGTAGATAACAATCTTCAGTAAGGGACTTATCCTGGGCTGTTGAAGCCAATCCCAGGAAGACTCAGCGAACACGACCTGGATGGGACTCTCATCCATCTTAAGGCATCATTTGCACATATATTCACACCTCGGGGCAGTTCAATTAAGCCATTCCACCTTAGGTTGGGTGAAACTGGAGCACACACTCAGACTTGAGGAGAGAATGTGAAACACAGACGGGAACCCACGCTCAGGATCGAAGATCTGTCTCTGGACCTGTGAGGTAGCAATACTTTTGCTCCTGATATACAGATTTTATTGTCTTTCAATACTAAGGGCAATGCTTCAATGCTGGATTTTTTCTTCACTTTGGCTTAAATTATTATTTAATAAGTGAACATACCTTAAACACAGTTACATTTATCTACATTTTCTTAAAATACAATTACATCAAACCAGTTATCAGATTATTAAACTGATTTCTAATTACATTTTACAAAAAAAATGAAGCGAGAAAATTCTTGTTCTATTGGCAGATAATTTTGCTAGGATATTTTAGGAAATTATTTCTGAACAGACGCAAAATTCTCTGTCAACAGAACGAGAAGTTTTCTCTTACAATTTTAGTAACATTTGACTAGAAATCTGCGTAATCCTATTAATATTTGGTATGTTGCAAACTTTTTTTTTTTAAAGGAATTATAGACAGGTTTGGCCAAATTCTAGAATTTTTCACTTGCTAAGATGGTAAGATTCTTTTGCTGTGCACTTTCAGCATATCATTATCTAATGTTGAAATTTTAACAAACTGCTATAAAACATATCCAGAGAAAAAAAACCCTATATAGCCTTGAAGGTAAACATTTATGATGTCAATGTAAATTATTTGTCGTAATTTCACGAGGTTTAATTCAAGGCTGTACAAAAATATAAATAAAAATACAGTCAGTAACCCTGTCTCTAGACTTAAATGTAAATCTTTCATACAAGTACGGTCGTAAAAGCTGCATGTTCTACCAGGTCTAACACACTCTTTACATAATTGAATATATTAACGCCATATATACTTTAACTACATTTTATAGTAGCCTAGAGCAAGGTTTCTCACAGCTTGCTGTTAATACTTCCACTGAACCCTAAGTACAGATTTAAAAATATTTTGAGTATAGAATTTTGGTCATAATGCGTTTTATATGTGAACTTTTGCTAAAAATATGTGTATATACATACAGTGTAGACATTTACACACACTGCTCACAGCTGCAGGACAATCTTACACACAGTATGCACAAGATTTGTCTTCTCAAGACATAATACCTTCCTGTACCAAATAGTATATTTGTGTACTTGATTTATTTTATTCAAACTTTCATTCGGTCACTTTGGAATCAAGCTGCATCCATTTTACTCAAAGGGTGAAGAAGCAGCTTTGCTTTGCTTTCCAACAGGTATTTTTGGTGGCAGGTGGCAGGTTTATGGTGGAGGTAATATGGATGTAGATTTTGTGTGTGTTTGCATGTGTTTACTGGAGGTGTAACAATAAATGGATGTGTATTATTAGGTAAAGTATGTCAGGTTCTGTGTTTTGAGTGAATACAGTCTAGCTTCAAATAGTGATTTTCTTGACTAATTCAGTTAATCTAGGTTAATGGAAGTGGCAGCACGTTGCTGAGGACTTGTCATAGATATGGAATTTGAACAAGTTGATTGAACATGTTTATTTAAAATATAATGCAGCATCACATCCTAAGTGACAATTCAACAGTTGGAATTATGTTATTTCCAACTTTGGGCGTTTCAACAGATATGGGACACTGGACATCCCCATGTTAGGTTTTGTTAGTAACATGCTAGATTGCTAACTTAGGTGTGTGATGCATTTTTTCTTTCTCAAACAGCATCAGTGTTTTAGATTTAACAAATGAATACGTCTGAATGTTAATTAATCTAAAGCTGACACTTGAATATGCACTAAACTCATTTAAAAGTAGAAGTTTAACTTTGTTTTCCCAAGCTGTTATCAGACATGTGACATCACTCAGCAAACTGGGAAAACCTCAGGTTTGGAAGGGGGAGCTGGGGGGGGGGGGGTGGTGGTGTTGGAGCGAGCGGTATTTTATACTGTAAAAGTCTCATTCTTCTTTTACTCTGTAGAAAAAGAAACGTTCAGTGAGTTGTGCAAAAATTTTAACCGTGTCATCACCAGGAGCAAACAGTACAAATGATGTTTAAATGGTATTTTAAACAGCTTTTATTAGGGTACTTGACTACTTTATCAGCTCCATGTTCGGGTATGAATGCTTACTTATCTGAATTGATCCGTACCTAAGTAGACCGTACTGGGATTTACACCAACTTTTCAAGCAGACTAGGGCTCGGTTCACGAGCATGGAACGTTTGTGCTCTCACTGATCAAAAATGAACCAGACTTTGGGGTCAAGTGTTCTCTTAAACGATCCAAGGGCCCTAATGTGAAAATACCCTTATCCAACTTTTAAAAAATTATAGCTAGTTTGCAATAATAAACGAAAATAAATTTCATGGGTTTTTCTTCCTCAATTCAGTGCACCAAAAACTTAAAAATCGAGTTACATACCAAACCTTAACTTCATCATCATTAAACGCTACACGTCATATACTTCAGACCTCAAACCCTGTACAGCTGTCACAGACACACCAGTCGTCTGGTCCTACTTTCACAGAAGGTTATTGTGTGTGTGTGTGTGTGTGTGTGTGTGTGTGTGTGTGTGTGTGTGTGTGTGGGGGGACTGCCAAAGCACATGTTAGTTTACTGAGCCGAGAGACTGGAGTTAATCCATGGATGGCTGTAGCACTCTTGTGGAGTTTTATCTATTGATTCTCGGGTCTGAGGGGGGCAACAGAGCCACAGCGTGAACACGATAGAACACAAATCTCCCTACAAAGTCACTTCTGTCTGCTCTGGAACTGTAACGCTTCAAGCGGAATTTATACTCCGGCTCATGCTTAGACATCGGAGAGTCGAAGTTTTCTCTTTCCCCTCACTTGATTCCTCCTTTTCTGCACTGCATCAAAAGTCAGAAACACACCAAGCCGAGCACCAGGCATTCATGGGAAGAATTCTTTAGGGTGATTTTTGAAGTTATTTTGAAGACAACATAAGAACCTTCACATGGACAGAGACAGAAACATGTCAATCATATATTCTGAAGCTGGCAGAACAAGAAAGAAACCCCAAGGTAAGGTCTGTAACCCATAAAACCTACTTCTCTACTTATATTCATCACATTACATCTGACTGGAGAGGATTTTAAATAATTTAATTCAGATTTCTCCTCAGAAATAATGCCAAGGGCAACTTGCACCAACAATATTATTTAATTTAGTAGCAAATATACCTTGAGTATAAAAAACCTTAGTACTGAAGGTATATTTGCTACTAAATTAAATAATATTGATGGTGCAAGTTGCTCTTGGCTACATGCTAGTTGAAAAAAACATTTTTGTACACTACCAAACAAATGCTTTTAGCATACAAGATGATGAAAACATTTTAACATTGTACTTTAAGAAAACACTTTTAGCATGGTAACTGAAGGAAAACACTTTAGGTATACACATTGATGAAAATATTTTAGCATACTAATTCCAGAAAACATTCTTACCATGATAAAATGTTTTAGCATGGTAGCAGGTTTTTTTATGTGCTAGCTGAAGAAAACTTTTTATTATATTAGCCAAATAAATATATTTTTAGCATAAAGCAGAGGAAACATTTTTATCATTTTACTTACATGCAAAATATATTTAGCATGGTAGCTGAAGTAAACATCTTAGTATCATAGAAGATGAAAGCTTTTAGCATTGTAGATGAAGAAAAAAAATTAACACTAGGTAAAGTAAAAAGATTTTACCCTAGAATGCTAAGAAATCCTTTTAGCATGCTATCTGAATAAAACGTTATGACTCAAATTGTTAGATGTAGAAAACATTTAATACAAAAGATAATTTAGCTTACAAGCTGTTGAAAACTTTTAGTATACTAATTTAAGTAAAATATTTTAACATGGTAACTTAAAAAAATGTAGAATGGTAGCTGAAGAAAATAATTTAATATAGTAGAAACCATTTATAAGTATAGACGGTTCAAGAAACCAACGTAGCACACTAACCAAAACCCTTTTCACATGCTAGCTGGAGAAAAAAAAAGAAATTATTTTAGTATGCTAGCTGATTAATCATTTTCACATACAAGATAAGGAACAAAAAAATCATGCTAGTTAATGGAAACATCTTTAGCATGGTAACTGAAGAAAATATTTGTTTTAATAATAGACTTTTAGCATAGAAGCTAATGAAAAGTTGTTTTTTTTTAATCATAGAAAAAAACATGGTATAGTAGTTGAAAGAAAACATTTCAGCATGCAAGCTTCAGACAACATTTTAACTACAGAAGGTGAAGAAATTATTTTAGGATGCTAGCAAACTTTTTTTAATGGAAAATGTTTTTAGTAAACAAACTTTATAATATACAAATTTATGAAAGTATTTTTAGAATTATAACTAAAAAAACATTTTAGACTACTAGTCAAAGAAAACATTTTTAGAAGTTTATAAAAATGACTTTATGACTGAATGTTTTCTTTGAAAGTTTAATTTTAAAAAATGTTTAGCATAGAAACTAAACAAAATATTTTACCATGTTAGTTTCAGACAATATTAGTCTGAAACTTTTAGTATAAAGGGTGAGGAAAATATTTTAGCATGCTAGCCGAAGACGTTTTTCAAATATTAGATGAATACTTCTTTTGCTAGCTAGTTTAAGAAAGTATTTCACCATACTAGCGAAAGAAATCAGATTAAGAATGATAGCTGAAGGAAAAACACCCAGAGGTAAAGAAATAAAATAAAAGCTTACATATACAAAGTCACAAAAAGCATTACACCTTCTCGTAGAGAATTTCTTTAAGACTAAATTAAACAAAGTTTTTCATCTTAAATTATCAAATTTAAGGCCTTTACCTATTCTTTATCATTAGTCTTGTTTTGTCTTGTGTTAACTGTATTCGCTGTATTATAAGACATTTATAATGCAGATAGTGTGTTGATACACTGCACATACAGATCACATACAGAAGAGAGCTCATCATCAAAAAAGTGAGTTTTCACAGACTTTCATATTCCCTCTCCAGTCTGATTAGTGAACTAAGACATGACTTGTTAAATATAGATGCCAGCAAAAAAACAGAATAGAATATGTTAAGACCACTGGACATAGAAGTACTTATATATTCTCTGCTTCAAGTTCAACACCATCATTTGGGGTTTGTCCCGCTAGTCAAAAGCAGTAACAAAGCAAAACATAGCCACTTTATTAGTGGATAGGCGATGTTTACACAGCCGATTTCTTCAATCAGATCTGAGCTTCCTGCTGAACTGTTTACTTGTGCATTGATCTGATAAGGAGGGTGTATCCATGCTGAACACATTTCATCAGAATATAACTTTTTTAGATATGCGCAAAGTGGTGCTGCTCTCTGTGAAGAGCTTAATCTGCTGAAAATATTCAATATATACAATTCTTACGTTTTCAATCATCTTTTCTGATAAATCCCGCCTCCTGTGTTATGATTGGTTACAAGAATTTAGTCTCATCTATAACTGGTTAGATGCTTTACAACATGTGAGATGTGAGCCAATCAGAGCTCCTCCTTCAGCTGCAGCCCCAGTGGATGAAAGTTTGAAGTAAAGACTAGTGGGAATGAGAGTTGTTTGTTCTGACACAGTTTAATAATCAGAGATGGAAGCAAAATTTCCTTCTGGAAACTCACCACCTCATGCAATGTTACGGTCTTGTGGGGCAACCGTGCAGAAAGAATATATTTATTCCAATAAGCAAAAAAGATCAGATTTACAAACTATTTACTTGTCTAATGTTTCCCTAATAAATAAAGTAAGTTAAAAAATAAGTTAAGTAAATATTTACACACTACTCCTCTTTTAATTTCCATTGATGCATTTTTATTGCCACTGGGCTATTATTTCCATTATTAGTGCACTACTCAGTTCCATGCTTTACTTCCCATGCAGACCTCATGCCTGTGTTTCCTTCTGGCTCTCCTTTGTATTTTATTTATGCTATCATAGTTAGTCTCTGCATGCACGCTGCACAAAACAATACACTCACGTTATACATTATGTGACTGTGACCATATCTAACTGTAATCTCTCTTTCTCTATTCTTTCTCTCTCTCTCTCTGTCCCTGTTTCTCTCTGTCGTGCTACACTTGGTGCTCCTGAGCTGCCAGTGATTGAGACCCACTCTGCCCTCCGGACCTGTCTGACTCATCCTGGTGCCCTGATTCTGGCTGAAGATCTCGTCACAGTGAGGCCCCGTGTGGTCTGCTTGGGATGCGTGACGATTCCACTTGACCATGAAGACGGTCGTGGACTCGGCTGATGCAGACAGCTGTTCTCTGATGGCTTGAGTCACTCAGGAGAACTATTGAATTACTCAATAGTTCAAGACTGAAATTCCCACAGTTTTGTACCTGAGCCTCCAATAATGAAAGTGGACTCCATGTTAACTTGAGCACCTTTCCTGTTATACTGAACTTCCACTCTCCTAACACACAGTATAACTGCAGATCAATCCCAGGTATCTGATACTGTATCATGCTAATGAGAATGGGTTCCCTGTTGAGTTTGGTTCCTTTTAAGGTTTCTACCTACTGTCATCTCACTGAGTTTTTCCTCGCCTCCGTCGCCCTCAGCTTGTCCATCAGGGACGATCTGATCATTTTGATGTATACATATTTCCTCACACATTTTAAACCCATTTTATTCATTTATTTTTTATTCTGCAAAGCCGCTTTTTGTGACTGTCAAACTGTCAAAATTATAAATAAAACCTAACTCCGCTGAATTGAATATTAGCTTCTTATCCAGATATTTGCATGTAAGCAACTGAACGAGCAACTTAGTGCATAATGTTAGCACTACGCTTATAGTTCGGTCTATTTTAGTCTGGCGATGCAGTACACAGTCCAGGATTTGAGGGAAAATTCCTGTGTTTCAGGATTTGCTATTGTATTCGAACAATAAGCAATGTTTTTTTTTTTCTGGAAGTCCAGCTGAGTTTCTTAGTTGAAGCTTCTCTTTTTCTGCTTAACGCTTCACCTAGTTACTTCCTTTGCCTGTTTAGCATCCTCTGTGCTTGACCTTTGCCTGTTTGGGATTGGCGGTAATGGAATTTCCTTTGATTAGCATGCCTGCCTGTGTTTTGACCCCATGCATGGAAAAGCTTGGAGAAAAAGAGAGATATGTTTGCAGTCCTGAAGCCTACACATCCTCCACCTCGACTAAATCGTTCCCTCCCTTTCCCCTTAACGTCTCGTTATCTCCAGCTCATTTATTTCTACATCAACATCAAACTGGTGTGATTAGAAAAGAATCTTGAGGCACGTGAGCAGTTGCATAAGCTCACCTGGATCAGCGCCGTCTCTGCGTAACGCAGCTCTTATCTGCTTTTAAATAAAAACACGCTTTCTGCTTCTGCTTATTCAGAAAAAAAAAACAACTACAGTGCTGCCTCTTATTTTTTTCCCCAATGCTATAAAAGAAAACATGCTCGCTGTAATTCTGTCCTTCCTGTGTGCACCCCCATTCTCCTCACACACACACACACACACACACACACACACACACACACACACACACACACAGAGAGTTGAGAGAACAAGCGGGTCCTTATTACCTGCAGATGGGCACAGTGCATGATGGGATGCGGAGGTGATGACTCACTGGCTGTGTTTTATTCTTGAGGGGGAATTCTAGCCTTTGGTTGTGAGCATGTGTAGGCCTGCTAGTCCACACACTCACCCAGCCTCTCTCTCTCTCTCTCTCTCTCTCTCTCTCTCACACACACACACACATACGTTTCAGGTCAACATGCTACCAAACACAAGCAGGCGGATGTACGTGAAACGCCAAGTTCATTTAACCTCCTGGCACCCACAGGAAGCTCTAATCTGAACACGCTGTCAGCTCCGGTGGAGTAATATGCTCAATAACAACTAGAGAGGAGAGGGGAACAAAATGAGAGAGTGAGGTGAGGAAGCATGAGAAGAGAAGAGAATGTGCAGAAGAGACAAATGAAGTATAGGTGAGACAAAAAGAAAACAGGAGGCGAAAGAAATTCATGGAATGAAAGTGAAGAGAGAGAGCACGAGAACGGAACAGAAGAGAACAAAAGTGAAGAGAAAAATTAACAAAGAAGAATCGGACAGAGAAAAGTGAAAAAGAGGCAAAGAAAGGAACAAGTTGAAAATTTTACAGCAAGAGAAGAGAAGAGAGCGAAACAGGAAAGCTGTAGAGAAAAAGAAGCAAAAGAAAAGAAGAGAAAAGGATGAAAAGAAAAGAGAAGGAGGAAGAAAATAGGAAAACATACAATATAAAAAAAGATTAGATGAAAGACACAATAAGAGAAGTATGTGTGCGTGTGTGTGTGTGTGTGTGTGTGTGTGTGTGTGTGTGTGTGTGTGTGTGTGTGTGTGTGTGTGTGTGTGTGTGTGTGCAGTGTAGAAGTGCATTTTATTTGTGCCTGGCTCTTGGTGTGCATGTGGTAATATGTAAATGTGTACATGCCAGACGTGTGTGCGTGTGTGTATGTGTGCGTGCGTGCATGTGCGTGTGTGTGGGTTTGTGTTTGTGTGTGTGTGTGTGTGTGTGTGTTAGGCTAGTTCCGGAGGGTGGGAGGGAATTCCTGGCTGTTTGAAGAGAAAAGGTTGCAGCTGTGGGACAGAGCCAAGAGCACAGAGCAATTACACAGAGCCGAGCTCCTGTACAAAATGACCGAGAGGGCGCTCACACTCTCTCTCTCTCTCTCACTCACTTTCCCAATTACACAACCACAAGTCACCCTCTGTAACAAAGAGGTTATACACATAAGCATAATTTCACAAACACACACACACAGATGATTTCCGCTGTACCTTTAAAAAAGGAATAACAAGCAAAACAAGAACTAAGAGAACTTAAGGGAATGGATTTCACCGACTCAAGAATAGGATCAAGTCCCAAAATGATCAACAAAGTAAAATCTACTCAATCCCATGTAGACTTATTTGTAGTGTTTCAAGCACTCTTGAGGATTTAACACAACAGGATTTAGAGATGGAATTAGAGATGCTTCAGTGACCATCGATTTGAGTCCAGAGGTTGCCAGCATCGCTAATAAGAAAACCAGAACATCGTCGCTATACGGCCCGTAGCACATGTCAGTTATTGCACAACAGATGTGCGTCCTTAACATGAAGAAAGTATTGTACGCTGTGACTTAAAGGGTGTTTTGTCAAAACATGCTACCAATAATTTTTTCGAACTTGGGAACAGTTTCATTCATTTTGTCGATTATGTACTGGAAGCATTATTTGATGGGTGATTATCTGACGGTGGTGCTCGAACCTGGATCCTCAGATACTCAGATCAACTACGCGTTTTCGATAGAGTACAGTAGAGTGAATCGATTCATGCAATGGTAGCATTTTTTGATGGTCAAAGCAAAATTCACTTTTTGATAATTCTTTGACATTCACATTAGTCTCCAGAGTGGGTGTACACAGACGAAAAATTATGAAAATAATCAACCTTTATTCTTTGTCCATAAATTTAAGCACGACCCTTAAATTTCTCATCATTCTAGGAAAAAGAAAAAAAAGAATAAAATGGAACAATTTTCATAGCCCGTCTTCTGGAAATCCTTTTTTCCTGTGTTCTGACTGGATAGAAAAAAGCACTTCCACAAAGGGGTGATGTGAGGAAATAAGCAGTAGTGTATCCGCATTTTAAAGCTGCAGACACTAAAGCAGTATATAGGAAATTTCAGGGATGCCGGGACATTGATGGGATGACGAGGCAAAATCTGTGTAGTATCTCAGCTGGAACATTAACAGGCATGTTATGAAGGTCTCGAAGACTTACAGCACTGTGCAAAGTCTTGCCCCATTTATATTTAATTAAATTAAATGATGTAGATTACATTAAAGAAACGAGAACCTCGTTTCAACTCTCATCTGTTCCAACCACTCGGCATTCAGCATCAGCAGTGCACTAATCACCGGCCTGATCATCTGTCATCATCTGCACCTGTTTCTCACTGGTTCAGGCCTGAAGTTAGTTTTTTTTTTTTTTCAAGCTTAAATGAGTTATAAGTCACTGTGTGGCTTAACAATCAAAAACATTTCTCTGAAACTGCTCAGGTACAGGGACTGGACTGAAAATGAGAAACAAAAAAAGCCCTGAACTTTTCCTCCTAAGACTACATAAAAATATAAGAACGTCTGAATCTTTGGAAGCAAAAAATGTAGACTTTCACACAGCGCTACATGTTAACATTTAAAAATGCAATAATATGGCAATTTAATAAGAATCAGCTCCTTTTCTTTTTTTTAAACAGACCATCATGCTTTCTGCTGGCTCGAAAGACACAGAGAGACAGACAGAGAGTCTTGTGAATTCACAGGTCAAAAAGGATCTAGAGAAAGGCAGCATGGAGTAAAAGTAATTGCTACCAGAAGCAAATGCATCTATTGCTTCTCGCACTCTTTCCCCTTAAGTGAACTTTTCTGGCCAGGCGAATTTTGAAACGTCAAAAATCAATGTTAAGTCAATGCTAAACTCGATCTCCTCTGAAATTCACTATAGTATGTAAAAAATCATTTAAAACCTACGAACAATCATTCACACACCTTATTCATGGCGACTCACGGAAACATCTAACCAATGAATAAGTAACTTAAAACAAAAAATTACTCGGATTAA
This sequence comes from Clarias magur, assembly GCA_013621035.1. Taxonomy (NCBI): domain Eukaryota; kingdom Metazoa; phylum Chordata; class Actinopteri; order Siluriformes; family Clariidae; genus Clarias; species Clarias magur. Next base: position 288,322 of record QNUK01000348.1, on the reverse strand, counting down.
ACATTCAACACTCTTTCTTTACGCAGTATAAAGCTTTATGTTATGTTTAAAGCTTTATACAGTTTAACCAATGACAAAAATGAACTTCAAGTCACGCCCGTGCAGCGGATTAGTGCTGCTGTAATCCTAAAGAATGTCCTGTGCTCATCCCAGAATCCCAATCTGCTCATAATGAACATGCTTTCCACACACTCTGTACTGTTCTACTTTATAATAATACAGTACAGGGTTGTATGGATCTAAAACTACATCTGGATTCCTGTTTCATTGTGTATCTTATGTTCTAAAATAAACTACTAGCTCATGTTATGATCTAAACTGCACCATAAAGGGCGTCCTCAGTCCCCCTGTCTCTGCAGCTGGAGGTGTAGTCGCTGATGATGCGCATTCCTGCTCAGAACAATGCATCCGGACAAACGCGAACGTGATCTGCTCCGCCATAATCCTGGAGAAAGTGTGTCTCTGTTCAGGAGAAATGGCGGGGAAGAGCGTTCCACTGTTCCGTGTAAAACGGGAAACCATGTCAGACTCAGGTGACACAGAATCACTGGGGCGGGTGTGTGTTTTGTAACTCATACAGACATTCAGGAATATGTGTCATAAATAAATAAATAATGAGAGATGAGGAAAGCAAGGTGTGAAAGGGTGGACAGGTGTGTGAACAAGTGCGTGCGTGCATGTGTGTGTGTGTGTGTGTGTGTGTGTGTGTGTGTATACTCACCACATGAACAGCAGGTGAAACAGTTAGTATGGTAGAGTTTCCCCATCGCCTGGCAGGCCTGACTCGCTCCGTACACGCCTTTCCCGCATTTTATACAAATACCTGAAACAACACATACGATGCATGTCAGAATTCACCGTTCAATCCACAGACTGTGTACGTGGTGTGTGTTACTCTTAAAAACATGCAGCTGACACAGTATGAACGAAACCAAACTGAGCTGCTTGGGTTTCTATATTAAATAGGACGAGGGGGAAAAAATCTGTCAGCATGCATGGCATGTATTAAAAAAAAAATATGCCAGTGAACTGGACCAGAAAATATGTCAAACTTCATCCAGCGCAAAGATTCAGATATGAAGGCACTGAAACTTTTCAGCCAAAAAAGGGCAGAAATTTCAACACAAGTAAATTGAATTTCAGTTTCAGGCAGTAATCTCCGTTTTGGTGCCTCGCTAGTTTCAGAGAAGCGCTTGTAGTAAAGTCGTCAAATCTGGCCAGTTCTATTTCCAGTCATCTAATGAACGAGTAGAAACCTTTAAAGAAATGGTGTATATCATTTGTGGAGTTTGATTCTAATAACACACACATGATCGATCCTGTAACTGCAACAGTAAACTACTTGATGACAATTAAGGCTAACGATACTTGTCGACTTCATGTGTCTATCTGCTCCGTGTTTTACCTCACTCCTATGCACGAAAGATGGCTTCATAATGTGCCTCAATAGAAATCACTCCGAATATTGTCAGTAGCTAATGTCTAATCACATGTACTTTACTATACATCTGATACACATGCAACATTTTTACCCTATTGTAGTGGACTGTATAGCCAATAGAAAGCAATTTTCAGATTGGTAGCTACAGTAGGTGTAGTAAACTGTACTTAATCAGGCTTTCAAGGTTTACTTACATTAAAAGGCAGACCTCACCTTAAACAACCCAGAATACGCTGTATATTATTACTCCGTTTATATAACTCTGTAAATAAAGACAAAATGCAGACCATTGTTTCTTTAAGAAATGAAGGTCAGTCAATCCGAAACATCTCAAGAACTTTAAAAGTATCCCCAATTGCAGTTGCCAAACCCATCAACTACTATAAGGAAACTGGCTCGTCCCAGGAAAGGAAGACCAAGATCTACCTCTGCTGCAGAGGATACGTTTATTAGAAAGACCAGCATCAGAAACCGCCAGTTTACAGCATCTCATATTCGGTCAAACTTTCTCATATTAGGTCAAACCTTCTGGTAAAGGAAAACATCAGCATACACCTTTACTGTAAACTGCAATGTGGTGTATATAGGAGGTGTGAATTCTACGAACATGAACACTGAGGTTTGATTTTTGAAAAATTAAAAAAAAAAAAAATTTTAAGGATGTTGTTACATTCATATAGCTAAACTACACTAAATCCTCTGTGTAAATGTTACCTTTCTGGGTTTTTTTTTTTTTTTTTTTTACAACATTTGGCTGGGATTTGTTGTGAGAATACTAATGCATAATGTGATATGAGACACAGCTTCACGCACTGTCATATTCAAATTTTAAGGTGGCTTGTCTCTACTTGTATCCTGTCTATGTGTCATGCTGATATCAGTGCATCCTACCTGTCTGGCATTTTCCAAAATAATATGAATCACTGGTGCTTCGGTATTTCAGCTCAGGCTGCTGAATGACACTGAGTCATTTATTCATCTCAAGCTGGTCAACGATTATGAACTGACTGTTTCCTCGAGCGTTCGAATCAAAAATCAAAAAACAAACTTCTGGGTTCATATTGATAGGATTCACACCACCTATATAGACCACCTTACAGTTTGCAGGTGTACAGGAGTGCGTGAACTTTCCCCATCCCCACTGCGGCAGAAAGTTTCACCACACAGATTCAAACTTCCCCTCGGGCTCCCTCCGTTATTCTTTTTCTTTCTGCGCCAGGTCAGAAAATTTTCTAGTTTTCACACAATATACAATAAATTAGTAACGAACACCAGAGCAACCCTGGCAAGGATAAAACTTTTGCTTTGAATTAATAAACTAACAAATTAATAAATGTAGTAAATAAGTGACATAGTGTCACATAAACACCATTCTGTGCCCAATAGGCTCCGTGGTCCTAGTGCACTTCACAGGCTACTCATTGCTACAGGATAATATTTTCTTGGAGTTTCAATTCGCACTAAGAAAACTCACACACATCTAAACCACAGTGTGTTATCTCCCCTATATTTTCATGGATTTCTTTAATCTTCTATGTTGTAAATGTACCTACATATATAAAACAATAATCTAGAGACAAGCTCTGATTGTGCAAGCTGGAAAGGGATTATTCATACTCATTACAGCAAAATAGGAAAGCATTGTCCCATATCACATTTTGGCTCAACTACAACTTATCATAATCCCCATCAACATCTCTGCACATACAAGCGTTAAGGTCTTGATCACAAATAAGCGCACCGTTGCTCTATGCCCAACAGCGAGCTGGCGCGATCTAGAACGTTCATCTTGTGAAAGAGCTCAAAACTGTGTGATTTTGCACAAATGCACTGTGTATGTTACTGGTGAGGTACTGTAGTAATACTCTGAGTGCTACTCCACATGCTAATCGGTAGAGCGTGAAGGAGCAGCGGTCGTCGTACACTTTTAGTTAAAGAGCAATAGCTTGGCATTATGGGAGAATGAATCAGCACAAGGCGCTCAGATGACTGCAGAGCTCTCACGCACGGCATGGCCAGTCTCCGCTGGGGGGTCGCATTCCACAGCGAGGGCAGGGTCAAAGCCTGGGGTCGCCATGAGGTCAGCACGCCTCCGAGACACAGCGCTGCACTCGGGGGGGTTGAATCGCACGCCACACACATACACACAGAAACTCCCCCACATGCAACATGGGTGAATGAACAAATAAACAGGAGGCCTGTGAGTCATATGATATGATTCTTTAGAGCGTCAGTATTCCAGCTCGAGCTGGTAAATGACTCCAGGCTGAATTGATTCATTCCTCACGTGTCTGGAGCTCCATAATCCAAACCGCTGGGATGATACATTCACACAGTTCGTTAGAGATGCGTTTCCTGTTGCTGCTCCTTAAACAAGAACAGCAGCAGCTCAACAAGTCTACAGTGACTTTTTCAACATTTCACCTCACTCCTACAGCATGCACGAATGATGGCTTTATAACGTGCCTCAATAGAAATCACTCCAAATATTGTCAGTTGCTCTAATCACATATACCTAACAAAATTTTACCTTCATGCGCACCATTACATCATTTAATGTTCACGTTATGAACATCTCGTATCATATGACTGTCTGTGTCTTTTTGTATAAGACGATGGAGCAGGGTCATGTTGCGCTAATAAATGTCAAAGTAGAAGCAAGTGCTAGGAGAAAGGTACAAAGCACTCTCTACTCTCCATCTACTCTACTAACTGCATTATAATCTAAATATATGTGACACCTGACCAAACCAACAATCTACAGTACATCCCTGCAACATTCCTGATGCAGCTTTCGGTCATTTTCGTACTCAATGTGTTTTTTTTTCAGACTTAGTGAGATGGAAATGCTGTTTTCACACGCAGGGGCAATCTGTAGATGTCATTCCTGGTCCTGTAAAAAAAATGATAATCTGGGTTTCACGTCCACCAAACCCAGATGTGATCCCCACCCTGTGTGGACGAAACCTACGTTGTTCAATTTCTCACAGTATTTCCTGTTCGTACTTCCATAAGACTGGACATTGCAACATAAGCACAATATTGCTGGGTAAGAAAGCATGCCTTTTCTCAGCCTGCATGTATAAAAGTCTTCGTATACAAGAACATCTGCATGCTTGAAGCCATTCCTAAAGAGGGAAAAAAAAAACTGATGAACTCTGCACCTAATACTTTGCAATTCCGCCTTAATGAAAGTGATGCATGGAGCTGATCAATAGATGTTTAGCTTGGGTACAATTCTTGAATGTGAACAAATCATGTGATTATGAGCCTCTACACCAAAACAAGCCCTGGGCCTGGACTCAAGCGCTCATACCAAGTGTAATAAAGCTCCACTAGAAACCCAGTATGCTGAGTGGAATAGGTGGGATAACAGATGCCATTTGTTCGTTTATTTGTTTTCTTCCTGTTTGAGGGGTAAAGAGATAGGGTAGATATTGTTTTCTTAGCTTCAGGTTAGTTATTAAGCCAATGGCTTGATTGCTTTTGTTTTGTTATTTTGCCACATGCTGGTCACTGAAGCGAACCTCCAGCACAAACTAAAGTGAGAATACAATTACATCCATTAAAACTTCAAAAACGTATTAAAAAACCGTTCAGTGTCTTGGGCTTTGGGCGAGTCCCCTCTCTCTCGTTCTCATAGCCCCTCTTACTCTCCTTCCCGCAAACCCTGAAACAGTCCATTAATCTATTTTTAACCCACTTAATATGAAACCACATACAAATGGTACTCGGATATTGGGAAGGTAATGCATTCTTTGTCATTTTGACTGCTTAAATGACTTATGCAAGGAAAAAAATTAATTTAAGCCATATTTAAATTATCATTTAGGCTATATATATGTGTGTGTGTGTGTGTGTGTGTCTGTGTGTACAAGACGGCAGTCTAAGTGTGAGTCAGAATGAAAGATTGAGTTTCTGACTCACCTCACACTGTCCTAAATCATGCAGCATAAAGAAATTCACCTTAATGATGTTTTTTTTTAGCAAGACACAAATTTAAACAGGTAAACAGAAACAGAATTTCATAACTGTATGTTAATTTTCCTTGCAAACAGACCCAAGATAGTTCCTGCCATCCCATCATAACCCAGTGGTGGTCATTTCAAGTGACTGACCATACACTTCAAAAATTTTAAGCAGGGCAACAGTATGTCTGGAAATCTGCCAGCATGAAATTCCTTTCAATTTCAATAACAGTCACGAGGTCCAGAACATCCCGCTCCAGCAGTAAGCCGACCCAGGCCTGTCTGCGTGGCTAGACAACTTCCCGCCGCAAATCAACTCCTTCCAGGTTTGTGTTGCTTTTTTTTTTTTTTCCCTGATCAGCGCAGCCTCACCTGGTACACACTGGTACGCATTTCCTCTTTAAGACTTTTGGGTTTTCTGATGAGGAACAGCTGGAGAACTGCTACGGTTTGCATTGTTCTCCGCATGAGCAAAACCTGTGCCGCTTCCTGCTGCACCGCTGTTCGTTCCAGTGACTTACTGAGAAACAGGATCCTGCTGTGCTCAGAATATATTAGCCTGGGGGAGCGGGTTATCGTAAATGAAACGTAAAGACAATTCAGATGATTAGAGCTACGAAAGTGAGTCAAAAATTTTCCGCACTCTGGTTATATTAAGAGTCTGAGAGCAAACGGCAGAGTTTGGAACGGGAACATCCTCAATCGCCTCAATCAATGGAAAAAGTTCAATCAATGGAAAGAAAATGATGCTTATAGTTTTCAGGAAAAAGGTTCAATCAACAGTGCTCAGTACAGTGAGACGCTTATCGAAAAGCTGAAGTCTAAACTTGGGATGAAACTCCGAAGACTGCTATCCAAGGGCATCATGATCTTGCATGACAGCGCACGTCCGCATACTTTTGCCCACAAAACTTTTTTTTAAGTGTTAAAGCATTCTCCCAATAGTCCTGATCTTGCTGCGTCAGACTTTCACCTCTTTGGTTTGAAAGAAGCCCTACAAGGACAAGGGTTCATTTATGATGAAGGAGTAAAGGCAGCGGTGCATTCATGGCTCGCAGCTCAGCCTAAAACATTTGGCCTAAACAGATGGACAAAATTTATTGAAAAGCAAGGAGGTTATGCCGAAAAATAATGTGTTTATCCTTTTCTAAAAGTGAAATAAAATATATTCTACAGCCAGAGTGTAGATAGTTTTTGACTCAAATGTTCTGAATTAGGGCTGGATGATATGTCACATCACATACTTTTCTGTGATACACATTATGTATACCAAATAAGCAGTAACATTGCACTACCTTAAAGCATGCTTTTATTCAATTGAGACCCCTGTGTACAGTTTTGAATTAACTTTTTTTGTTTTCAAGAGTTCTCCTGGATACAAAAGGAGAAAGCATGCGGCTTATACATCCTTTGTCTTTTAAATTCTCTTGTCCTTCAGGGATTTTTTTGCGCATTTAGTCTGACAACTACTTTAGCTGAAAACGCAGAAAATCATAGTGTTTCCCAGTATCACCATCGCTGGGGCTTTTGCAAGTCACTCTGAATAAAAACAACTGCTGATGATGTATTGATGCCAGTGATGTATTTTTTATGGTATTTTTATAACCAAAAAAATACATCACTGAACTGGCCTGCACAATGCATCTAGCATTTCTGGCAGAAAAAAAAAATCCCTGCCAAATGTCCCACAATGCATTGTAGGAGCTGGAAAACTATGCCCTCGTCCCAAATTCCCAATCCCAACGTTAAGATGAAGCCTTCTGGATCGTGCGTATATCTGTACTGAAATGGAGTGGTGTATTTATACAGAGCCCACATGAAGAAACATCAAGGAGGATGACTGTAGTTCCCATGGCGATAAAAGCGCAAGCATGCACATCCTGCAACTGTCTTTTCAAACAAGCTTGAAAACAAATAAGCAAGCTGTTTGTTACTCTATCCTTCAGGCACGAAAGTACCACCTGGCTTTATTTACCCACAAGAGAGTGCCTGGGGCTACGTGTGGGTGTAGCGGTGCTGACACTGGCCGACGCAATGCTCCTGTGTCTGTGTGTGTGTGTGTGTGTTTGCTTGTGTGTGCATGCGTGAGTGTGTTCATTATCATTCTGAGCAGACAATCAGACTTTACCCCCACCGGTTGCGTCTGGAGCCCGAGCTGGTGTCACGTGCCAAGAGTCTGGCGTCTCCCTCTGACCAGGTAGTGAAAGAGAACATGTGGGAAAAGTATAGAATATAAAGTGTTAGAAACTGAGAGAGGGGGAAAAAAAGACAGACAGGTATAACGAGGGATTGAGAAAGTACTGTTGGGAGAATATGAGATAAGTAAAAGAAAGAAAAGGGAATGAGATAGTAAGAGACTGAAAAGTGAGAAGACAGAAAAGGGAGAGATTAGAAAGCATCAGAAAGAGAAAGACAGATAGAAATATTCACAAAGTGAGAGAGAGAGAGAGAGAGAGAGAGAGAGAGAGAGAGATATGGGATGTAGACATGTAGGGGGGGGGGATTATGCTACCATGAGCCACGGAGCCAAACACCCTGCATGACTATCAATTTTTCGGGACAAGGTTGTCACGGTAACCCAGAAGTTTCCTTTTAACAAAAGGAAGAGAATTTGTGTCCATGGTCACTTACTTAACTCACGAATATAGTACCAAAGAACGCACACACACAGACACACATACAGACACACATACAGACGCACCTCTCCTCTCCTCAATTCACTGAGGTAAAGAAAGAGAAGCTTTCAATAAAACCAATGTTTCATAACAAAACTGAGTAAAATCTCAAAAAGGGGTTAAAGAAAATCGATGAGCAAATGCAAAAGACAGAAAAAAAAAATCAAGAATAAAAGAACGACTCTGCTGTTTTTCCTCCTCCACTGTGTTTGTAATGTGTGAAATAACCACAGGCAAAAAGTGCAGGGAACTTATCTATTCAAAACTCACTCATAATGGAAATCTAAAGGCAGCTGTTTGGAGGGCATTTGCACTCTAAATCCCATTTCCCACTTTTCACAACTTTTACTTCGCATCACTACAAACTCACAAACTGTAATGAGCCATGAGGTGACCCTTAGTGATTTACAGCTCACCGGTATGAGCTGTGGCTGAGCTGCGACTCGCAGGTCTGCCTTTGGTCGACATTATGTTTCATCACGGCCTATTTGTTGTCAGTCTCGGTTGTTCGTGGCCTTGCTACAGAATCCTACGACAGACCTACTGTACGTGTAATTACAGTAGCCTGCTATGACATTCAGATATGACGAGCTGCGGCAACGGCTATACGATCCTGTCTCTGTTAGGTTTCCATGTGGACAGGTAAAATATATTCTGGGACACGGACATACATCTGTCTCAATTTGGGGTGTTAAACACATAAACAACGTCTGTCTTTTGTTTTAAAACATTTCAGCCATCGGTGTGATTTCTGCATTGTCTCAAATCAAAAACATCCTTTAGAATTATATGCTAATTTAGCCTAGCATGTAAGTCTGGCTTTTTTCAATAAGACTGAGAGCTTTATGACTTCTGTTATAGATGCCATAGTATTATATAAATACGTTTTTTTTATTTTTTTTTATTCAAGGGTATACACTCCCTCCCTTGTCAAAAAAAATCTGTAATTTCCTTTAATATCAATAACCTATCTATCTACCTATTCATCTATCATTTCTTGTCAATCACAGTAACACTAGTCGTATTTATTTGTGAGCTCATGGATGTGGAAGAGGGCAGACAGTGATATCTTCGGAGTGTGCTATGCTGTCACGTGACACAGCTCCAGCAGAACTTTAAAAAGTTTAAATCCTCAGCTTTAAGGAAACCTTCACCCTTCCTGGCTGGTAGAGGAATAATGGGCGAGACCTGGCTGGTAGGTAGAATCTGGCTAAACCCAAACTGGGGACAAAATATCAATGGTGTTTAGAGGGTTGGTGGAACTATTAAATAAGCTTTCTAAGAGGACAATGCCGCCAATCTGTCTGCAGATTTATTCAATACAGCACACATATTCTGTATGGTATCAAGAACTCGACTTAAAGTTTCAAGCTTGAAGGAAGAAGAAACAAGACTTGTTTTATTCAGTATGGGGAAAAGTACAGACGTTCCCTCGGTAATGAAGAGGCCGGAAAATGCAGGAGCATCCCTTTAAGAGAACAAAGCGAGTGTATGAAGGGTTTAGTCGTATATAATGCACTGATAAAGAAGAGCTCTTACATAACCTCTCTGTATGAACTCATGAGCTGCAGCATTGCTAGATCAGCCAGGAACAGCAAGCCTTTATTTAGCCTTTTACTGCAGCAAGGATTTGTGTGCGTGTGTGTAAGTAAGAACATAATTGCGTGACTGACAGAGAAAACGTGTGTGTGTGTCAGAACGAATTATGATTTCCTTGAAGAAAATTCCCATTAGTGTGGTTCCAGTAAGAGATAAGATTTTTTTTTTTTTTTGAGAACACACACATACTCAGCTGATGCAGGGACGCAGAGTTAAACTGTATATACAAAACACAGCACACATTCACCCAAGATAGCATGACTGTTAGATTGTCCTGAAACCTTCTCAGCAGGACACAGCGCTACAGGTTCAGAAACACAGAGTAAGAGCCCGTCTCTCTCTTCGCGATTGGTCAGCGGCTGTGACCTGCCTGGGGCGAGCGTAACTGATCAGCATTCAGCTGGACATACGTGCAAAAGAGCCAGAATGGTTCATGAATGCTTCAGTTTGTCACTGCTAGTGGTCATGAATACATACACACACATACACCTCGGGAAAAAAATGCACGCTGGAGATAAGATACAGAGCCAATGCATCCTGTTACCGGGCAAACAGTGATGCAAGGAGCAAACCACACACACACACAGACACACACACACACACACACACACACACACAAACCAACACACAATTAGAACACACAGAAAGGCTCCAATTTACAGGATGCTAAAAGCTATAACAGAATAAAAGCACTCTTGTGGGTCACCATTTAACATTGTGTTCTTATGATCACAAAGTTGATTCAAAAACTGATTTTTAATAAAAAGTGAAACTCGGCACAAAACCCTCACCTTGAGCTTTCTGTCTGCAAGTCTCACGTTTGGTGTTTAAAACGTACCTTGCTTTGGTAGCAGTGATGATGCTAATAAAACAAACTGGTAGCTCATGTTGAGCACACTGGATGCTGATATAATCACACCAAATGTTATCGAGTTATTCTTGCGCATGTGGTTTCTGACAGCGTGTAACTACATTGTGTATTTCTATACACGTCAAACAACCAGCGACGTTTTAATCGGCTCGGCCGATCCTAAAGCTTGTGTTGTCCGATCTTCCCTCGCGACTTTAGTTCTTACTTGTTACCATTTAAAGTTTGATGGCCAAGAATCGGAGAGAAGCTTATAATCATGCTTTCTTCAACAGAGTTCATCTGGGATATTTTTTTTGTGTACTCAAATAGTACAGCCAATCAGGGAAGCACCAGGGCTCACCCGATACGATACTATCATACGATACCTCGTTACTTATTTGATTTGTATTGCGATTCTCCAAGTATCACGATTTTATAAAATGTCCTGATCCTATACAATTTTTTTATTTTTATTTTGTTACAATTCTAAACAAACTTAGCAAATAATTCGCTCCTACCACACGGAATTCTGTGCTGCCTGCCAGTGTGTAAACAGTTTAGAGCACATCACCTGTATGATTATAGAGAAACAGCAATGTTTCACACCTCAGATACAAACCTATATACATTTTAAATATTTTTTTTTATTGATTTTCAAGTCATGTTTGTGATGATACATGAATTGCCACACATAATATTCACAATACATCACTGAATCGATTTTTCTGCCACCTGTAACAGCTAATATGAAAAGGACGCTAGTGCAAAGCCAAGCCCTCACTCTTTGTTACTTACTTTGTGTTTACTAACTACTATACTATAAGTATAATATACTATGCCTTATATGAATCTTACCAGAATTAAAAGAAACCCACAATAAACAAATTCTAAATGACATGACTAACTTGTTAGCATGAACCCAGGCTAACTGTTATCTAAAAGTAAAATATGTAGCTCAACAGAAGCTAAAAGCATTTTGAAGGAGATTCAGGTTTTTGGTGTTAATCTAAAAGAAACATCAGATTCAAATGAAGTCCAAAATGTATAGAGAACATAAATACAGGCTTTTGTGACAATGAGCCTAGCATCTTTTGAGGTGAGTGTGTGACTATTTAGATATGCTATACTTGGAGCTAAAAGCTACAAAGACAGGGAACTAGAAAATGCTAGAAGGCAGAGACAAGAAAGGTGAATTTTACCAAAGAAAATATAAATAGATAAATACAACCCTAGTCAATTTTCATGGACGAGAAAAATATGCACCACACAATAGTATCAAAAGAGTGATGCAGTAGTCTAGTATAATGGTACTTAATAATAAATGTTTGTAATAAATACTTAATAGAGCATTCGTAATAACCATGTCTTATTTCTATTTTACCTTACTTAAGATATCATGGCTTACGAACATGTCCTAACTGCCACATAACACTAAAGCACATGAAGTCATACAATAAAGTTCAGTCGAAATGATGGAAAAGTTACCAGGTGAAAACGTGCGCTTTTTACATCCTTCATCCTTTCCCCCTCAGTGAATTAGCTTTCTGTTGAGGGGAATTTTATTCACATTTTTATCTGAGGTCTGCTGCTTCAATCAAGAAAACAAAAAAGTCTAGGTTTCAAGTGGTTCCCATGCCAATGAAGTGACAGGTAAAAAAAAAAATCAAAAAGTGTAAAAGTACATGAGGTGTGTAAACATCTTAAACATGTTCATGTCTTAATTTGAGGTAAGTAGTGAAAAATTAACATTTCTTTTTTTTTTAAGTATCATTAACGTTCTTCAAATTCCACCCTGTCTCACGAACAACAAAACAACAAAACAATGACTTGCACACAGCATCAGCAATGAGTAAAGTAAGTGGTGGACTGATGTCTGGAGAAATTCCCATGATTCACACAACAGCCCAGACGCTCCTGTTCGCCGGTGGAACGTTAAAATAATAGACGTTACCTGTGCACCGTGTCGGCTTGGTTTCCCAGGCTGAGATTAATCCCAGCCTTTTACAATGCGGAGTCACCGCACACAATGCACCTCAGTCACAAACCCTGGACTGCATGTGGGAAACGACCCCACCTGCTCTTAAGCCACTTCTACACACCACACATGACTCACACACACCCTTTAAGATGCACAACACAGGCCTTTGTTTCAGCACTTAGACTATCAACAGTAGTGCTGTTGCTGAAATACAAGACACAAACCTAATAATCAAGACAAATCCACCAAAATAACTCAGCCTGTATACCGTACACAACCAATCTCTTCCAGACCTCACACTCCATGTAGGTCTTGATGTGAATCTGATTACAACTAAAATAATCATTACACACTTTACACACAAAAGGTTACCAAAACTCTAACATTTCTTATTGGGGTGGTACTATAGTATTATACGTACAGTATAATGTGTATCTTTTACCTGGGAAGTTGCACATAGTGTACCATAAAACTTAAACTATGCTGCATCAGAAATTCAAGATGGAAGGAATCATTAAAAAAAAAAAAAGGTACGGAACAGTACAGTACCCGTTTTAGCTGAGAATGTGGACGGAAGTATTTGGCCAAACCTGTTATTTATTGCGTCCAGTGTTTCAATCAGGCACCTTATCTCCAGTGCAGGGAAATCTTAATGCTTCAGCATACCAAGACATTTTGGACAATGCTATACTTCCAACTTTGTGGCAACAGTTTGGGGAAGGTCCTTTTCAATTACAATATGACTGTGCCCCAGTACGCAAAGCAAGATCTATAAAAGAATATAAACTCATGGTTTGATGAGTTCGGTGTGGAAGAACTTGACTGGCCCGCACAGAGCCTTGACCTCTACCCCATCAAGCACCTTTAGGATAAACTGTAACGGAGCCCTTCTCGTCCAGCATCAGTGCCTGACCTCATACTGTAAATGCTCTATAGAATGAATGGGTATAAATTCCCACAGAAACACTTTAAAAGTTTGTGGACAGCCTTCCAAGAAGAGTGGAAGCTGTTACAGCTGCAAAAGGGGGACCAACTTCATATTGAAGTGTATGTATTTGGATACAATGTCATTTTGTCCATATAGTGTAGTTTATTCAATATACCAATCCAGTGAACAAGCATTTTCTAGATGAAAAATGCAACTGAAATAGGAATATCTGACTTTACAAGACGCTGTTACCTTATCAAGAAGTTATGGTGACACCTTGTTGTGCATGAGTTAGTTTTGACTGCAGTGCATTATTTAAAAATGTTGCATTTTAGTTATGTTGATACAAGTATGCTCTGTACGTTACCGAAGTATTCCTTCTTCATGTGCATTTCCAGCTCCCTCTCCAGCTCGAGCGTGAGGGCCTCGAGCCGCCTCTCAGCCTGGCTCGCGCCGCTGTCTCTCGCAGGGGTCACCTGGTAGGGCAGTTTGAGTCTCGGCCCCTGGGCGCGGGCTCTGGTGGAGGCACCGTGGTGTATCTCTTCCTGCACAGTGAACGGATGAAGGTGCGCGCGGTGGAGCATGCTGCCGTCACCGGTGTCCTGTAGCAGCGCGTCTTCCAGCAGGGACGCGCGGGGCGACGAGGCAACTAGTAGCTCCGGGCACGCACCCATGGAGCCTCGCGAGCTCCGCGAGCTCCTAGAGCTGTGGCTGGAAATGCTGGACCTGGGGCTGAGGGTGAGACCGGCGCTGCTCGGACCGCAGATGCTGGACCGAGGGCTGGCGTGCCGCTGGTCGTAGCCCATGCTGACGCCGCTCGTGCGGTTGCTGCTCGGGCGGCTCGCGCACTCGTAGACGTAGCCGGGGCTCGAAGGCTTGCTGGCGTCGCTGGATGTGCTCGCGTAGCTTGAGCGCGGGCTGAGAGCGCCGCTGCCGCCGTCGCAGTGCGCGAGACTCGACCGCGGGCTCCCGCACTTCTCCTGCTGCCCGGGCGCCGCGAGGCTCGACCGCGGACTCGCGTGAACAACACACGATCTCCGGTGCCGGTCGCCGCCGCTTCCGCCGTAGCACGGCAGCGCGACTTCGGATCGCGCGCTACAGTACGCGTCGTCCACGTAGAACGCGTCTCTGTGCGCGCGCTTGCTCTTGTGCTGCTCAGGTAGCCCGAAATCCAGGTCGGGCTCGAGCCCCCGGTAAGGCTCGCACAGCGACAGGTTCTCCATCAGCTCGCTCGCTCGGCGTGCAGGATCCTCCTCGTAATAGCGATCCATCGGTGTTCTCGGTGCGCATGCAGGGAGAAGAACGAGAAAAAAGCTCGTGCATTTCACTCTGTTTCTGTCGTGAATTCCTCGACATGCATAATTCCCCGAAATCACCAAGCAGCAACAAGGTTTAGGGGGGGGAAACAACAACAACAAACTGTCTTTAAAACAAAGTTTTCTGCACGAGGTGCTTGCTGAAGTTGAAGGGTCCTTTTGCAGTCAATGGCGGAGGAATTTCCCCCCCTCTCTCTCTCTCTCTCACTCTCTCTCCTTCCCAAAACAAAACGTCGCCTTCTCGGAACAAATCCGTTTAATTTCTCGCGCGAAAAGTTTGCCAGTGTTTCGAGCAAATAGCAAAAGAAGAAGAAAAGAAAGAAAAACTCGGCATGACAGAAAATGGGGATTTTGAAAAAGAAAGTAGAATAAGGGAATGAAGAAAGAAAGTGGAGTAAGGGAAATAAGAGAAAAGGAACAGAGGAGCAGCGCGCGGGACTCGTTTGTGTATGTGTGTGTGTGTGTGTGTGAGGGGCAGGAATGCGGGGAGGGAGGGAGAGAGGCGCGCGAGGCCGGGCAGGGGTGCGCTCCGCCGCTCTGGAATGCGCGTTAATGCGCGCGCGGAACAATGACGGCGAGCGAGCTCAGCAAAGGGCGCGCGGGGAGGGGGAGGGAGGGAAAATAGAGAGGAGGGGGGGGGGTATGGATGGTTAACGGGGGCGGGGGATCCTGTCCTGCCAAAGATTAAAGCAGCGGTTCATTGGAGG
This sequence comes from Clarias magur, assembly GCA_013621035.1. Classification (NCBI taxonomy): domain Eukaryota; kingdom Metazoa; phylum Chordata; class Actinopteri; order Siluriformes; family Clariidae; genus Clarias; species Clarias magur. The sequence goes on along the minus strand of QNUK01000348.1, from coordinate 272,860 downwards.
GTTGTTTGGGAAAGTCCAACTCATGCATCGATCCCAAAAGTTTTTGTTGTGCTTAAGGCTAACTGAGCTCAAAGAATAATAACTATAATAATAATAATAATAATAATAATAATAATAATTTCAGGGTGATAATTTGCATCATGCAAAATCCACCCCTTAATCACATGAGAAATTTTCAGACTGTTCTTTCTACTGTGCAACTCCTTATCCTGCAGAACTCTCTGACCCATCTTTTTCTGAACTTTTACCCCAACTTCAACTCAGGACATCCCATTAAAGCGTCAATAAGGCTTTCGGACCTCTTAGTGTTGCAGATACCAGAACGAAAGTCTAATCTATGAAAAAAGAAACAAATAATTTGTGTTTGTTTTCATATTATAGTCGATCACCGGCGGCATGATGGCTTAGTGCTTTACACTATCACCTTGCACTTTCAGGGTCTGGGTTCGATTCCCGCCTCTGCTCTATGGCATGGGGTTTGCGTGTTCTCCTTGTGCTTGGTGGGTTTCCTTCACGTACTCCGATTTCCTCCCACAGTCCAGTGACATGCAGATTAGACAAACTGGCGTTCGCAATTTGCCAGGAGGAGTCAGGCAGGGGTTTGCGCCAGGAACGGCCTCAGGTGTAAAAACCTGTGCCAAGTTGTTGTGCAGATCGGATGGTCCGCAATGGCGACCCCTCGACAGGAGTAGCTGAGAGACTAACATTAGCAGCAAACATGGACAAGTTTACTGTCTTGTTCCTAGCTACCTGGACACTATTCCAACCTTTTCCAACTAGCCCTCACTTGAGAAAACTGGTCTGTTTTGTCTTCTGACATCGTTGAAGCTTTTTCTATCAGTAAGAATACTTAATGCCTCCCCGTGATGTACCTGACTAACTGTTCACTAAACAAACAAGAGAAGATTCTGGCAACCAATTTGCATCATGCAAAATGCACTTCAGAATAATTGCATGTTTATGTGAACTTTTCAAACTGCTCTCTCGGTCTCTCTCACATGGTGCCAGAATATACAAGGTATTTAAAAATACAGGACATTTGGAAAGCAACAAAACATGTCTGATTTAGAGGCCGAGGTAGGACGCATAGCACATGGTCTGAGGCACAGGTTCCTCCTGTGTGGTGAAACATATCACATTCAAATCTTTTCCTATTTCACATCTTCGCATTGCAACTACACCCAGTATCAGTTTCATGTGCTGCCCCTGCAGGAATACATGCTTTGTGGGTCGGTGTGAGGAACCGAAGAAGTCAAAACACTTGTTTTAAAAGCAAAGGTCCTACTCCTGAATTAGTAGAGATGAGGACAAAAACAGATTCAGTGATGTATCCCAATTCTTTGTGTGTGCTTTCTGAATTAACGCATTTCCACACTCACCCCAAAATCGTTTTTAAAAAGTAATGTTTTTTATTGATACACAATATAATGTTTGCATTTGAAGTGGTAATATGTTGTAGTTCCTCTATAATCCTACACATGGTGCACTCTAAACTATTCGTTCTGCATGGTAGGAACAACAAAAAAAAGTTTGTTCAGAATTGTAACAAAATCTAAAAAAAAAAAAAACATGATAATATAAAATTGGGATATTTATAGAATCGTGGTACCTACCCAGGACACAATACAAATTGGATTGACACCTTGGTATCGCAATATCATATCAGGTGATCCCTGGTGATTTGCCAGTTCAGAGCAGTTACAGTAGGATATCTGAATGCAGTGAGCATGTTGGTTTATTGGCTGCTCCCATCGAGGGGTCGTCACAGCCAGTACAGACTATCACAAATTGGCACTGGCTTTTATGCCAGATGCCGTTCCTGACATCCTGACACAAACCATTCATTTTCTCTGGGCTTGGGACCGGCACTGCATCCAGTAGCTGGGGTTAAATAAAAGTTGTGTGTAAATTAAAGCATAAGCTGAATCAGACTGAGATCTTCTGCCATATTTGTATATAACTACGGCCTAATTTACTATGGTAAATAGTTTATGGCTTATGGCTTACAGATCTTTGGACACAAAACGGGTCAAACCTTAAAGTTCTTGTGTAAAAGCTTGTATAAATTTTTTTTTTTTCTGTAAACCCATACTCAGTACAATCTGGTCTGTTGTGGTCCTAGTAGGAAAACCATGTTAATCCCACGAATCACTTGAAACTTCTGCTTGAATGCATACATAGCTTTTGAAATCAGTGCAACCACAAAACAAAGCATGGACTGAGGCAGAATTCTGGAAGAAAATGTACAAGAAATTTCTTTTTCTGTAAATCTGTAAAATAAACACACCTGTTACTGAACACCCCCACACACCTACATGGCATATCAGCCACCTGTTGCACAAACGCCACAAAAACGATTTATCTTTCAGAATAGAGCTGCTCGATTGTGTATTATAATAGTATTGTTATTAATATTCGCTATAATATATCTAGCAAATTTGCAATAAAACCGTTTCATTGCACAAATCTGAAGTCACACTTTCACTAAATCAAAAAAAGTACTTTTTTCAAATTGTACTGCTTGCGCTTAATGTGTGAACATAAACAAGGGTGAATAAAGAAATAATATTAATTCTAGCTTTATTTTAATTAACATTTAGGAAAAACCTAAGTACAAAATTTTTCTATATAATCTCCTTGCTTTTCAATACATTTTGTCCATCTGTCAACAAACATTCATATTCCCACATTAAAAAATGTTTTAGGCTGAGCTGCATGCCATGAATGCACTTCATAAGTCTTCACTTATTCATCAAGAGCTTCCAGGACATCAAACAGCGGATCATTTCTGACTCACCCTATATTAATTATTGCAAAAAAACAACTCACATTTATTATTACTGAGGCAATCCAACCCGTCTAACATCAGGACAAATAGGTCACTTTAATTCTGGTAAACAAATATCACATTATGAGGTTAATTAATGATAAAGTTCAAAATTGTTAATACAGTTAGAACACAATGATAGAGTTAATAACAAAAAACAGCTGCAATACTGAACGGTCGAATGTGGATATTTTAATGATTACAAAAAAAAAAATTGTAACCCTTAATACTGTAGATTTGTTACAGTGATTGGTCAAGTTCTCGTCATGTGACTTGTTTCATAAGGATGTTCGGTTCTTCAGTTCTTATGAAAATATAAGGTGGCATATATGACACAGTGCTGTGTATTCAGTCATGAGATGAGATGGGCGCTAAAGAAAATATTAACCATACTGAGTTATGATTGGTCAACAGAAATGAATAAGCATACGTCATTTAACATTGATTGGTTCCTGAAACGTTGAACCAATGCGTGTTTTTGGTGTTCCTGAAACATTCCTGAGAACTATTTTAAGCTCATGTTTAGTTTTCCAAGAAACTGTTTTTTTTCACAGACTATAATGTTTATGCAGATTTTTTTTGAAGATCTAAACTCTCGAAAAATTTAACTGGACATACTGGGAGCTGTGCTTTGGATCTTTATTGACCCACGACTGGCAGGAAAGACAGAACCAATGCCACAATGATAAGAAACAACACCGCATCCAGGATGAGTTGTTTAATGGGTGAAGTGATTTGCTTTTTCCCATGCCCTCTGCTCCTGAACCACTCCACCACTTCTCCCAGGTCGTACTCCTTGGGGTTGTAACCGAGTTCAGCCCTGGCTTTCTCCATGCTGAAATAGTGTGTGACTCCGGTTTTGTAAACTTCAGCACGCGTCAGGAGAGGTTGGAAGTTGTAGACACGACCGATGACACTGTGAAGCATCTCTGTGAGAAATGCAAAGAAGTAAACGAGAGAAACCGGAAGCCGAAGCTTGGGGAAAGTGTAACCCAGACCTTCAACTAATGGCCTAAAGAACTCAAAGTTGTTGATGGGCCGGCCGTCTGAGATGAAGTAAGCCTGTCCGGCTGCACGGTGCTGATGTTTATCCGTCAGAGCATCTGCAGCCAGTTCGTGTGCACTGACTAGGTTATCAACATGGACAAACTCCACTAGACTCTCAGGTTCTCCATACACAACCCTAAAGAAGCCACGCTTGATGTATCCTACAATCCTTGGAAGATGTCTCTCCTCTCCCGGGCCATAGATCCCAGCTGGACGAAGTGCACAAGTGTGCAAGACCCCACCTCCACCCGCTAGAGGCGATCCGTTAGCTTTTAGCACCCGTATTTCGGCCACCGACTTGGTCCTGGAGTAGTGGTCCGGATGGAGGTGTAATGGCAGATAAGGAAGTGTCTCGTCGCCGTTCTTTATGACCTGGCCACCAAAGACTACGTTGAAGGTGCTCGTGTATACCAGTCGAGGAACCTGGAGATCCACACACGCCTGGATAACGTTTTCCGTTCCCTGAACGTTCACTTCTTCGATCAGCTTCCTGTTGAGTTGCTCTCTCCCGGACATCCCGTATGACGCGATGTGGAAAACACAGTCTGCGGCACGCAACGCGTTTACCACCTGTGTGAATTCCCGGACATCACCCTGGATGAACTCCACGCCCTTGGGTAATGCTTCACCGGGTGGCTTCACATCAAACAGGACCACTCTGAAAGACTTCTTGCTGAGAGAGTGAGCAAGACTGCGTAGAAAATTAAGAACATTTATTATTATTTAATAAGCCTGTTTTTTTTTCTCTTAAATTAATGACTAATCAGGTTTATTTTGATGGGGGAAAAATCACAGGGATAAAAATTTTATTTCTCTCAATTACTTTCACCTTAAATTTTACATTAAAATGTATAATGAACAGATTTTTGAAAATATTAAAGTGGTCATTTTTAATAAAAGGTTCAGGTATACCTTTCTTAGTTTAAACCTCATACTGGCAGGCTGGACTATTTTCACGTTAGTTAACGTTACCCACAATGCTTTTCGACTGCCTGGACCGATGCAATGGTGCTTAAGTTAGAAGTTCTCATCTTTACACACAAACAGATCAACTTTAAAAGCTTCAATGCCTTTTCACTACTCATCCCCATGATTTAAAGGAGTCAGCGATTCTAATCAAAGACACTTTATAAAATCTAATTTAGTGGCTCTCAGCTACGTAACTGTCTGCTCCGTGTGTGGACTTTAAAAATAATTAATTGCTCAATCTCTAAATAGGAAAAAAAGAAAATGGCCCATACCACAGCACATAATACTACTGCAAATAATCCATATCAGTGGCATGATTGTGTTAGGAAACATTTGTTTTACTAAAATTGAAATTAGAAATGTAATCCACAAATAACAGCCCAAAAAGCCATTGTCCCAGAACAAGTGTATTACCACCAAGAGACTCAGGGACAGACAGCATTTCCTTGTTAAACAAAAGTGTTTCAGCAGACAAAAGCTAGCCATATGTATCTTTGTCTGAACGCGGACTATAGGAAGTGTTAACATATGAGGAATCAGTAAACACAATAAGGGGCTTGTTTTATGGGCATAGAGGCATGGGAAATTTTGCATAATATTATAAAGCCTTGCAAATACACCCCTCCCTTCAGCGCACCTTTAGAACCCCCTCCCACCCAAAAGTTCACAAAAAAGGGTCTAAAGCTGAATAAAAAAAAGCTAAAAGGGTCACATACTGTGGCACCAATGTAGCGTCACTAACTAACCGGTATTAATATTAAATGTGGTCAAGCAACCCAACTTGCTGCTGATTGGCTTGATTAGTGTTGTGTGGTGCGGTCTGTGCCACTTTGTTTTCATTTCTCTTTTATAGAGACGGAACACCTTTGCCTTGCACCTTAGCACCTCCAGGGTCCGGGTTCGATTACCACCTCGGATCGGTGTGCATGGCGTTTGCATGTTTTCTCCGTGCTTGGTGGGTTTCCTCCGGGTACTCTGGTTTCCTCCCACAGTCCAAAGACATGCAAATTTTGTTAATTGACATTTCCAAATTGCCTGTAGTGTGTGAATGAGTGTGTTTGTGTGCCGTGCGATAGTTTGCCACCCTGTCCAGAGGATGTACCCCGCCTCATCAGGGCTCCCCATGACCCTGGAAAGATCTAGCCCAACTTTGAGGGGATATTATCTGAATTTGATTTTAGGAAAACAATCTTAGATTAGAATCGCTGATTCTTCCTTTAAATCATCAAGAGGATACGTGGCATGTTTATAGAGGTGTGCCTCAGGGATGTCAACTGGACGACTGTAGGTTCTGGAGGTCTGGCTTTGTGTACACGTATGGAAATATGGAAATGATGTCGAGTTCAATGAGGAAAAGTATCTTATTCACTTCCACACACTCAGAACTAGGTTAGTTTCCCTCCTATGGTGCCTAATGCGCCATTAAACCACACCTGTAATGGTTCGATGTCTCCCTCTAGTGGTGAACACGGGTCCTGCATGAATTTATCAAATATGATGCAACATTCTACGTCTTTCTTCAAAAATGAAAACATTTCTTAATGATGTATTTATTAATTATTACATACCGGAAGCCAAAATATCCTCCTCCTCCAGTAATAACGTATTTCTCGACATGCATCTTAGGCACACAGTGATGAGAGCTAAAGGGAAAAGAAAGAGAGAAAAAGTATTGTGATTGTGCACTATTGTTGCATTAACAAGGATTTAAAGCTAACAATAGAAGGCAAACTAAGATAATAAGCACAAAAAGCAGTAATTAACATATACATATATTTGCACATAAATACCTGTTCGCGTGGTATACCGGCCTGCACACGAAAGTAGGAAGCGAGTGCTTAATTCTGATTGGTCAGAGGCTTGTCACGTGACTTGATTCATAAACGCTGATTCATTAAAGACACAGTACCTGCATAATTTCAAAATGGCGACGTGAAGCAAACGATTATTGAGTTCTGGAACGTTCTGAAAACAGTTTCTGTTCAGTTCTCGTTTTGAAATAATGATAATTAAAAAAATAATAATGGTTTAGAGAATGTTCCAGTGTCATTTTCTAACATTCACCTCTTGGGAACCTCTGCAGAATCTCCGGGTGGTTTGGAGTAAATTTCCATAAAGTTCCCATAACTTTCAATATTAACTAACCTCTTGAGGTGTTTGGAGAACATTACAGTAATGATTTCATAACTTTGAAAAACTGTTAAACTCTTGAACTCCCAGCAGTGATACAGGGTGTTTTAGAGAATGTTCCTGTAACACTCAACATTAACCTGAGGATAATTTGTAGAACATTCCCATAACATTCCTATAACATTTCTTAAAAATATGAATCTCTTTGGAATTTCTGCAGTATTGAACAGTTTGGAGAATGTTCCTGTAACAACGTTGCTGTAACAAACGCTCACCTCTTAGAAACCTCTATAGAACCGGGGATCGTTTGGAGAACATTCCCATAACATTCTAATAACTTTAAATATTAATTAAACTCTTCAGAACCTGTTCAGAACCTCCAGGTGGTTTTAAGATCATTGCCATAATTTTCAAAACATTTTTTTTTAATTACTTCTTGTGAACCTTTGCAAAACCTTGGGATGGCTTATTGGTTAGCACTGTCACCTTGCACCTCCAAGGTCGGGGTTCAATTCCTGCCTTAGGTTTCCTCCAGGTTCTCTGGTTTCCTTCCATATTCCAAAGACATGCAGGTTAGGCTGATTGGCGTTTCCAAATTTCCTGTAGAGTCTGTGTGTGATTGACATTCGGGTGTTGAAATGGCAATCCTACCCCTTAAATTAACCAACATAGTTTGAATAATGTAATATTTTACAAGCACATTATTTATATAAATATATAATAAGACAAAAAGTCTCATTAGGATCATGTTTATAACAATAACAAAACACATTCAATGAAACATAAAAAATAACAAATCATAGTAAAAATTAAAGTAGAAAGAAATGTTATTAAAATGCAAAAAGTAATAAATGTGAGCAGATTTACAGGAGTTTTTTTTTTTTTTTTTTTTACACAAGATGAACGAGCTTTATATCTACATAAAAAAAATTATGGAAACAAAAGGCATATTCAGATACTGTTCTGGGTCACTCAAAGCTTAAACATCAAGTGGACAGTTTTTCTGCTTAACAGAAACCTGGGTCATTAATCAGTTCTGTAAAACAGTTTGTTCAACATTTGTTCTGAGACGATAATCATGAGTCTGGGTTTCATGACACACAAAATGTAAACACTGAGGAAATCCAAAATATAAATAGATTAAACAATAATAACACTAGTATAAGTTAGTGAAAACAAAATTAATACACTGCATTGACATCTGTCTTGCTGCTTAGAAACAAATAGGTCTTACAACACAAATTTATATTATTATTATTATTATTAATGCTCTACTGATATCGCTTAACCCTAAGCTGGATTGATGTTTTTTGTCAATGTGAAACATAATATACTGCTGACAGTAGAATGGCATTCAAATAAAACCGATTACAGATAAAACATAATTGAAAACTGATGGCCAAATATGAAATTTAACTGAGACTAAGGATCAGCTATAGGGAGAAATAACCTCACAGATCATTGCAATAGCACAAAGTATGCCATTAAGGGTTATATTAATAATTAATCATAAAGTTGTATAATAATCAGATAAAAAATATTCCTATTTATTATTTGACTCAAACTGATTAAAATGTCACTTATGTTTAAAATAAGTTTAATATTAGTCACTGTGTTATATATTAGCCAGTTAAAAGGTTTAAGCATCTGGTGCTTCTTTGTAACCATAAACCAAAGAGAATAATCACAATACAGAACTACATCTTTAGTGACGTGCTGTATTGAAGTGAACTTAAACCCCTGAATAAAGCTAACTGTGAAACATAAACCTAGAACTAAAATAATTACCTCAAAAAGTCCAAATGTTGTGGTACAAATTTGTCCTCGTCTATCAGATAAAAACTTTTCTGCAATTATCCACACCCACAGAATGAGCTCCAGAATGCTGCCTTTTAAAAACATCCAACAAACTGGTTAATTTATTTTAGCCTAATTTAAGAAAAATTTGCTTCAAGTAAGGTATTAAATATACAATCAGGGTAAAATATGTCTGAGCATGGGTGAGTTTTACATTTAAAATGATTTTGTAGTGTTCTCTCTTTCTATTTACCTCTTAAAGCTTTGGAAATCATTCTAGATAAACTGGTAGAACTCATGGTGTTGCCAAAAACAGAATATAAACTAGCACAGGGTGACATCCTCAAATTGCTCAGGGCAATTTGCCGATAATGATTTAAAAAAATATTTATTAACGAAAAATATGTTAATTGTTCCGTTTCATCTTGTGAAATGTCCACGAAACATGCCAGTCATGTAAGGTATCATTTATGTTATAGCAGCTATAAACAGTCACTCCCATGCCAAACTCTTTTTTTCCCCCTTACAGTTAAAGAGACAAAGTTACAGCTTTACCTCTGACTGTTCTGAAACTTTGACACTAGAGACTCCTTCCATTAAATGTTAAATAAAGTCTCCTTACTGAAGAAAATTAAGTATTGACAATTACACATTTATTATAGAAATAATAACGTATTGGAATAAGCACACTAGAACTATAAACCTGCACATGTGATTTTGCAACCGTCAGAGTTGCTGTTAGAGAAAACTAATCAACACCTTCTGACCAACCAGATTCCAGAATTCAACAGCAACCGTGCTGTAATAAATACAAAAAGCAAACTTCCTTCAATGCAGCATGAATCTTGTGCTTGATAAATATTTTTTAGACCTGGACCCCGATGAGATTCCTATAGACATCGATGCTTTGTTAATGCTGTAATAAATTCCAATCCACTTTCCTCATCCATGACTGCCTTCTCAGAGAGGATAGCTTCATCCTGGTTCTAGAGATAAACACAGCGTCTGCTTGTCCATACAGCAAATGAGGCAGCCTGATTGTTCGAGACACTCTTACGAATGCTTGCTCATATGTGAAGGCAGTCACTTTATTAGGAACAGTATTAGCATTATTAAGCTGAGGCTGAGCTGATGTGAAAAACTTATATGTAAAAAAAAAATGGAGTTGACGGAAATTTTAGCATGTGAAGTGTGTACAGTGAGAGTGTAGAAACCTGTAAAGGAATTTTGAAATACTGTGCAAGATTCACAGTTACTGGAGTCGCTCAGTCTCTCATTTTGCTGCATAGTTAATCAATAGCTGTAAAGGAATTGGACATTAAATATTATACACACTATAAAACTCTGCACGAAGCTGTCCGATTCTTCAGTTGAGTTAACGATGAAGCACCATATGATGAGTGTATTTGGCACGGTATAATCATTGTCCTCTTACACGTATAAATAAATCGTTAAAAAATAAACAGATGCTCTTTTTCTGTATATCCAGATCAGTCGAGTGATGTACAGAATGCATTCCAGACTCTGGATTGTTTCTTAAGAGCATCACATTTTTTTTTGCTGTCCTCCTGCATCCACAGCAAGTAAAGCAGAGTGTCTTGCAGTAAGCAGTGTCTGCTTATTGCGCCTGTCAGGGAAGGGCGTGGTGTGGTTGATGAAACCATCGGACCTGTTCTATCTGTAGCCTCTGTGTGGTGAATGTCTCTGCGACACACGTGTACACGAGGCACAGCATGCCTTCTTATAGTAATCGTACACACACAGGCGGGCCTGGACCACCACGTTGCAGTTGAAATATTTGTCTTTACACTTTTCATCTGGGGAAATAATGAGGACATTTGTGTGGAATAAATATCTGGTGCCATTACTTATTCATTCATTTATCATTTTAAATGTATATATCACAATAATAAATCTATATGGCAATGGAAAATATTGTAATATTTATCTAGAAAATTTTATATATAACTGATTTGTCATTTTTGTCACATATAAATGATCAAGATCATCAAAAAATTAATTTTAATATTACACACAGATAACCTGAGTAAATACAAAAAGCAGTTTTAAAATGACGATTTCATTTATTATGAGGTGTTCGTATGTGAAAAAGTAATTGCCCACCTCCCCTTACTTTGCTAAATCTGTAATGAACCGTGATTTTTGGAAAGCTAAGGTAAACTTCACGTGCCACATCCAGGCCTGATTACTGCCAGACCCGTTGAATCAAGAAATAAATGATCTGTGCATCTACAGTATATACAGTATATATAGCACTTTTAAGTATATAGCACTTTATGCTCATTCTGTTGTAGCATGGCTATAAGTATATTTTTATATAGTTGAGAATATAGCTTTGAGTATAATTTTGTATAGATGTATATATATTGTATTTGTATAGTATTTGTACAATACAAGCAGTATTTTGCATAGTGTATCAGCTCACCGATCTGTGGAACACATGGATCGGGGTTGCACTCCTCTTTGTCTGCTGGTTTCACCTGTTCTTCGCATCCCTCGCTTGGCATCATATCATCAGAGAGACAGCGCACTTCTCGTACACGGAATCCTCCCTCACATGTCTTTGAGCACTACACACACAAAAACACTCACACTTGGAATGGCTATATTTCCACATAAACAGAACTTATCATTATTAAACCAAACAATTGCCTTTTTTGTGTGTGTGTGTGTGTGTGTGTGTGTATGTGCGTGTGTGTGTAAGAGCATGTTACTCACTGCACTCCAGTCAGTGTAGTACCACTTGGCTCCACAGGCCTTGGCAGAGCAGCTCTGTTGGCTGAGTGGTTTGTCGAGAGATGAGCATTCGTATGGTGGCATCACCGCATAGCTCTCCTCAGACTTCATCATACACACCACTGTCCTCTGCTGGCTGCCTGTTCCACACTCCGCTGAGCACTGAGAGCCCAAACACACAATCCGTTAACAGAGTAGGATCAGCTACTTCCTCAAATTGGTTCCTTCTAACCCTGACGCACCCATCACTCTGGAATAGGTTCAATCTGGACTTATTAGACCACTTATGCGTATTAGACCACATATTAGACCATCATGTTGCGTATGTTTCTCAAAGTTGACGGTTCAGCAGTATCCTTCAAGCCTTTGTAATCTGTTGATGGATTCCTAACCAAGTTCCACTAATTTCAAATCTACTTATTAGTTATTTTTTTCCTTGATTGATGCAGTCCAATAATTTGGTCCTTCTAAAATGGCGACTTTTTATTGGCAAGGTGGCGTATATTAGTATAACAGAAGGCATTTATTAACAACAAGACAATGTAGACATCATAAACTGGACTTTATTTTTATGTTTTTGAAAAGGAACACTGCTGGGCCATTTAGCTGCATCTCATTATATTATATATAGAGCAAATTGTTATCTACATTATGTGCAAAATGTTAAAACGTGGTAAAGATGGTGGTGGTGTGTGTGCTTTGTGAGTGTCTATACTCACCTGACCCCAGGGCCCGGTGAACCACTCAGTCCGGCTTTCACATGGCCCGTTGTTACACGGCTGAGCCTGAGGGGGGCGCTCTGCACCACAGCCTTCCAGGGGCACACTGCTCACCAGGTTAGAGAGACAGACAACACTGCGGCTTCGCACGCCAAAGCCACACTCTGCAGAGCACTGATGGGCGCACAAACCCAAACACACATACACGGGTATCTTACGACGCTTTTAATGACCTTCCACTGACAAAATGATTCATGCAGATTGTTAATGTTATGCTACACCTTCATCTCCCACAAACCTTCACCTCAGCAACCAAAGCAAAATCTTTAAGCTGTCAAGTTTTAAGATCAAAACGTTGTGTCATTGTGAGAACATTTGGTTCTCAACATCATTCCCAAAACACGCATATATTGGAATATTACTGCAACATCATTATTATCATGTGTGTGATGTGGTATTGTCTTTACCTGCTCACCCCAGTCTGTGTAGAACCAGCTCCGAGCACACGGCCCCGTGTCACAGTTCTCAATGTCACGGGGGCGAAGATTCATGTTGCATTCTTCATCCTCTACGATATCACCCACGTTACTGACGCAGTGCACCTCACGTGTTCTCTGACCTACACCGCAGGGCATGGAACACTGACACCACACACACACACAAGAATAAATGGATGAACATATGATCATTATCTTTTACAAGCACAGACCCTAATGTGGTCCACACTGTATTTATGAACACAACAAAGTGTCAGCAAGTTGCTGGGTAAGATTTCAAAAATATTCATGAGGTTTTGAGTTCTGTTCCTACTCTGAAGTGTAAATGTGTTATGATCTGAAGGCAGTGTTATGATCTGGGGTTGCTCAGTTGCTCAGGTCTAGGCTCAGCAATGTTATGTGGCAATAACCAAATTGTCAATAATCAAAGCTAAAGGCGGTCAATGAAATCTAGGACTATGCAACTTTTATTTTGAAAAGTTGCATACTATGCAACTTTTATATGGCCAGTATATATATAGTTTCTACAATATACTAGATGTACAAATACCATAAAGCTAATTTAACACAATAATAATAATAATAATAATAATAATAATAATAATAATAGAGCATAAAAAGGAATATTTAGTCGGAGTGATGTGAGTTGCTTTTTTACACTCACAGTGCTCCACTCTGAGCGAATCTGCCACTCGCTGCAGATCTTCAGCTGACAGGTGCTGCTGCTCTCGGGCCGCTCCAGGTGTTCGCAGCGTTTGGCGGGCACGGTGAGGGTGCGATTGGCATAAAACTGTCGGCAGAGAATCTGTCGGTGCTGCATGCCGAGGCCGCATGTCTTGCTGCACTCGGACCACTCGCCAATATCCCAACTGCTCGGAAAAAGCAAACATTCAGCAGAGTCAAGTTATTCATCACAGCTTATTTCTGGAAGGAATGAAACTTTTTTTGTGTGCTTTTATATAAAAAAAAAAATTTAAAAAAATCAATGACAGGTTGTTTGATGCAGTCCCAAGAAAAATGGAGGCATCAGTACCACGCTATCGCTGAATATGTTCCATTAATATCACAGTGTTTTATGCCTTTGATACCAAAGCAATTTGTCAATAATTACAGCTTTTTAAAATTATTATTATTAAAGGACCACACTTTTATAAAACACTGATACTTGAGACAGTGTTTTAAAACAGTGATGTGTTATTTAAAAAAAAGTCCTGGTTTTGGTCACCACTGTGAAATTCAGTCAGAGATGCTTTATTGGAATGACCTGTACTGTAAATCAGTGTGTGTGTGTGTGTGTGTGCTCACAATGCGGGACATGGCTGGACGTTGCAGGGCTCCTCCTGTGGGCTTGGTTTGGTAGCGCCGTCACACTGACTGTCAGACACACGCTCATGAGTCACTCGATGCACACAGCTGAACAAAGTGTGTTTGATTCCTACACACACACACACACACACACACACACACACACACACACACACACACACACACACACACACACACACAGCTATTAATTACTACCATCTGTATATACCTAATAAATTGCCCGCTCAATATACAGTAGATATGTTGAACAGGTCATTTGTTAATCTAGTCGAGCAGCTAATAAACTAAAAACCAATGCTGTCTTCTCATTTCTTCTCACTTGCCTAAAAAATTTATAACCATGTTTATAAAACCTACTTTTTGATGCGAAATCCTTCACACTAATCAGTATTGCTCAGTCAATCAATCAATTGATCAATCGATCTGTCAAGGTCGTTTGGAAGTTAAATTTATGACTATCATCATCTATAATGATACTGTATAACTAGGCCTATGTCTGTCTATAACAGAAATCTAGAATTATCCACCATTAATGATATTAAAAAACAAACAAACTATGCATTAAAATACATAAAAAATGACAAAAGAAAGTAAATAGGGAAAAAAAGCAAATAATTTTTTGGGGGGTGGGGGAGGGTGGGGGATTCTATTTTCACTTAATCAGGATCAAGATTTTGCACATGTTCCTTTTGACCAAAAAACATTCGCAAGAATGAACATTTTAGATATCAGCTCCAAGCCCATTAAACTTTATATGAAATCAAAATCTGGAAATCAATGCCAGTGTAAATGTAAAAGTGTTTTTCTTCAGACCTCTGCCACAGGAGACGCTGCAGTCAGTCGTTCCAGTGAGTTTCCAGTTGTGCTCTCTGTACTTGCGAGGAGGGACCTGGTTTTCAGGCGCGTGTGGTGGGTTGCTGTGCCCATCTATGTGTTCATGTCCTTCCTGAGACGGCCTTCTACCGTACTGATCGTATCCCGCCTCACCGTTCACTGTGTTACCTACAGAAAACAGGGTCCTGATGTCCAAATGACCTACAGGTTTTTAACAAACAACCTACCGAAAGGTTCCATGGTACATTCAGGGTAAGTGTTAGATTCAGGCTTACTTGGGTTTCGGGTTATGTTTTAGTATGGGATTGGGAAATTCTAAAATGTCAGCTGATCACTGTTGGTGTAATGTTTATGAAGTTTATAAAGTATTTGGGATAAAATCTAATTCATGCAAAGTGTCATTCAAAGTGTATAACTTTCATTATATTTACCTACTTGTACATAAAGTATTGTTAAAATATATTTGAAGTACATGTAAATTCAATGTCACAGCAACCTACATTACCAGTCAAAAGTCTGGACACACCATCTAATTTCATGGCTCTTCCTGATTTTTCTTTATAAAGCAATGCTGAAGGCGCCCAAAATCTAAAAATTATCTCTTTTAAACGTTTCATGTTGAGATGTGTCTGCTACTTCTGCTCTGTAAACCGTACCACCTCCAGTGAAAAACCTATACTTAACTATATTTAAACTATATATTAAAACTATATTTACTGCATGGCCATTCACTGAACCATTGAACCATAAAGTACTAGCACACCAACTACAGAGTTTTATAATATGTATAAAGATAGTTATTGTTCGTTGTTGTAAATAGAATAACAATAACGATCAGCTCACCCTCTTCTGAATCTGTGGTCGTGCTGATGGAGTTCTCAGAAGGCAGGATGTACTCATAGTGCACTCTGGGATTGGGCTGCTGGTAGATCATCTGAGCGATGAGAAAGAAACTCTGAATGAGCGCTTCTGAGCCAAGCAGTGTAGAAGGCACGGCTTGAACGTCAAACATTTTTTAGTCCAATTTGCTACACTTTGATATTAGTACATGTCTAAAATAGTCAGATCAGAATTCATGCGATTGGTTCATTGTGATTCATGTTTTCTTCAAGCACTTTTGACAATTAGCATCTACAATCGACATACACACACACACACAAAAAAAAAAAACACCACCACATCGAAGCACCTCCTCTGTTCCATACTACTGCCTCACTACAGGAAAAAAACCACATACAGTACATGACTCGAGCAGTGCCGTATTCAAGGAAGTCAAGAAATTGATGTCAAAAGGTGGTCAACATTTACTTAGAGAACGTTACTTGCATTTAAAATCAAAAATCTTTTAGACATCCCAGAGTTCAAAGTGTTAAAATGACGTGCCTTGAAGGTTGGCAGATCTTTCTTTAGTTGTGAGTAAACCATTGCATTTTACCACAAGCAGTTTCTCAGTACTTTGTCTTCTTCTTCTTTGATCCCTAGCTAATGGCTAGCAGAGAGGGAAGGCCGCGTAGCCAGTAAACTGCTGTGGGTGCCGCTGGGTTCTGGACGTTATGCAGGGCATGCTTCCATTTCTGGCAGTCGGTGCATAGGATTCTGGCATCGTTTGTGTTGAGACGGCAGTGGTTCACATCTTCCTCAATGTTCTTGAGCAAGGTTTTCTTTGGGAGTGCTCACTTGATCTTCCACTGAACTGGGTTGGTCGTTGTCACCAGAGGAGCTGGTGTGGTAGTCGAGCATGTTCATTCGGCATACATCACTGAACCACTGACGTCGCCATTTTCGAACATGCTCTTTGATGGTTATCTGGTAGTTACACCTCTCACGGATGTCTTTGTTTCGAACACGGTCACAGATGAAAATACCCAGTATCTGAACAGGCATCGCATTTGGAAAACCCCGAGCTGGTTAAGATCCCCCCACCCATGCCTCAGATCCTGGAAAGAGTACTGTAAGAATAAGTGTCGAAAAGAGGCGGATTATGGTGCAAGATGTTCTGCTTTTTCCTTGAGCACCACTTGAGCGAGGCGAACGCCGTTGCTGCCTGTCCAGTTCTGCTGTGGATGTCTGCCGAGGATGTCACTCACATTGTTCTCTTGAACCAGCGATCCAAGGTACTTGAACTCTGACACCTAGTCAGAGTCTGGACTCTGTAGCTGCGGCCCGTCGGTTGCCACTGCTTTCGTTTTCTCTGTGTTCATTTTCAGTGGAAATTGTTAGTATTCCTCTAAGTGCTGTGTTACAGTTTAGAAGAGCAAATGTTCAGTTTGTCTCTATTGGGCCATTGAGTAAGGCTCTTTAATATGGTGCACCATATTATGTCTTCCTTAGCTCCTTAAGAAGAGAAGTATATTATAATGTGCCAAATTATGGCTTCTTCTTTACTTATCGGAAAACAAAAATATCCAGCAACTCACAAAGCACAGGGAGAATATGGAAACTCCAGAGGTTAGTTTTGGGGCCTGGAGGTGCGAGGTAACTGTAGATCACTAAGCCAGCAAAAATTTTAAAAAGATTAATATGCTAAGATATGGATGAGAACATGGCCAATATTGAAATACACATCCAACATCGAAGTCTATGGCTGCATGAATTGAACCACATACAATGATCCCACTGTGCGGTAGTCAAATTGAATTTAACACCCTAATTGTTCATGATTCCTGATTCAGGACATCCTATTATACAGCATTTAATCATGATATTAAGCTTAAGGTTATTAAGTTGCATGCATCAATCGCCTAAAAATACATCCCATAAATAACCTGCCTGTGAACATCACTCACATAGACGTCCAGGATCTCTTTGGTTGGTCCTTCAGCTAAAAAGGACTCTCCAGCAGTGCTGCTGATCTCATTGGGCCGTCTGTAAGTGAACATCGTCCCTCCTCCTTCATACTTTCCAGGTCGGTCGATGGCCCAGTTTCCATTAATGATGGAACGTCCAGAGCGACTCCGCAAAGCTGTGGGGGGGAAAAAGGGACACGCTGAGACTGGAAGCTGTCAGAATGGGTGTATAAACATCTAGTTTATTTCCTCCCAGGTAATCATGGTGATTTATTGGAAATTTACCTTCAGTGCATCATCTAGTGGTCTATGTATTCTCTGTGACACGGAAATTGAATGATATTATAGAGTGCTATAAAACACGAATCATCATATTTTACGTTTTAGGAGTTACCAGGGTCTGCTCTTTGGATCCAACTCCAAAGTGATGCAATGGCATATCAGCTATCTTTTCAGTATTTTTTGTTCTGACACACAGGGGGTATTTCTGTTTCCAGTTATCTAGTATTGACCATATAACTTTACGATGTAACAAACTCGCCAGAGACATAATTTATAAATGAATTCAGTCAGCAGAAGGCCTGCAGGGCAATGCAGCTTTCCAGAGGAAAGTCTTCACAATTTTTTCCAACCTCTGTTAGACATCACCTTTCAGCAAAGCCGTAGATCCTGCGGAGTTTTGTGTCTTTCACAATAATTTGATCTGAGCTTCTGAAACGGGCCTCTATTGTCTGTTCCGAGTCAGACTGAGACTCCGCAGCAGCAGCGTCTGTTCAGTTGACCGTTTTGACACTGTCGCGTTAACAGTGGCCGAGTTTCCTGGAAAATTCTTCCGTGTAATTAAAGTGGCTGCTGAACTCGTTGGGGAGGAGAGTTAAGGGGACACTAATGAAAGCTTGTTTATGTCCATGACCCCTAAGGCAGGACAGGAAGGAGTGTGAACACAGGGTCCTGTCTGCCACGAGCCAGACACACTGCTGGGGCTCGACGTGGCTCTCATTAAAGCAATGTCTCCAACAATAAAGCACTGACATTCCTCCAGTCACTCCTCATATAGCAAGAGACTCTCACTCTCTCTCTCTCTCTCTCTCTCAACACACAGATTCTGTGACTATAATCTCAGAAACAGATTTTTCTGTGAGTTAAAGGAGCTGACTTTTAGTGGGAAGTAAAGTTCTTTATGATTTTGTAGAAACAATCCCAGATCGTTTTATGAGCTCATAATTTTATTTTAATTGAACAATTTTTCCACATACTTAGTATTTGTAGTAATTGTCATACATTTAACGATAACAGGCTTCTAATCTTTCGGCAGTGAGTTTCCGAAATAATGAAAAGTTGTACTTCAATAAGAATTTAGTGTATTATTATATTATATCATTATATATTTATATGCTATTATATCAAACATGTTGTTTCTGAATGACCAAACATGTTATTAAGCCTTTTATACCTGAAATTAGAAAACCAGATTCTTAAGTATAAAACTGGGGTTATATTCTGTATGTGTATATGTGTGTATAACCTTCCACTCACCGAGGTAGTTTTGGCTCTTGACCATCTCAGTGATGTTGATTTTGGTGGCTCCCTCTGGGATCTCTACAATCTTGTGGTAGCCCACTTTGGACAGGCTGTGCTGGAACAGGCCAGAAACCAGCCGGCATGCCGTGTTGTCCCCGCCGCAAACACCACATTTATCCAGCACCTTCCCTGAACCCAACAGCTCATCACATCCTGGACTCTGTTACGCACAGGCAAGAAAAAAGACATAAAGAGTGTTTCATGTGACGCATCTGCCACTGATTTTCTCACCACATGACGAGAATCCTTTTGCCATGCTGTATATGGGGAAAAGATGTTTAAAAATTTTAAGAGCTTTAAGGAATCACAGTTACGCATATGAAAAATGTCATCTATATGCCTATGACAGAAGTATAGATGACAGCACTGGCTCTTTTCTGATACTTTCAAGACCCCTTATATGTAAACATTTTCAGTTTTCCATTTGGTTGCCCACAAAAACCAAAAAGTAGATGCAACCCTGTTTAAAATAAAGTATAAATAGTCAAAGAACGAAAAACAAACGGAGCTACAGACAGACAGTGGCCCTCAGCTGAGCACTGCTGTGTTGGAGTTTAGCCTGGAGAGCAAGATGATCGCCTCCATGCATCTGCAAGTTGCTCGGAGGAATGTGTTCTCTTGTGCCAAAAAGGAGTTTGGAGTGTCCTGTCCTGGAAAGGACACTACTTGGGGAATCCATTGTCCTGTTGGGGGACGCCAGTGCTCATGTGGGCAATAATGAAGAAACCATTGGATGGTGGTTATTGGAAGGAATAATCTGCCTGATCTGAATATGAGTAGTGTCTTGTTATCAGACTTCTGTGCTAGTCAGGGATTGGCATTAATGAACATCCCATTTAAACAAAGGATGATCCATAAGTGTACATGGTGCCTGGACAATGTAGACCTAAGATCGACTATGCGGTTGTCTTTGACACATGGGTGAAAAGAGGAGTAGGGATGTCAACTGATCACCACCTGGTGGTGGGTTAGATTAGATAGCGATGGAGATAAAACCCAAACCCAAAATGAATGAGAATGAGAATGAGCTTAAAGGTCTTTGACTCCCACCTCCAGAAGAACTTCATGGAATTTAAGTGGGCCACGGTCAACCCCTTCATTGTGGAGGTGACTACTCAGGGCTGTGGCAGAAGGTCATCAGTACGTGTTGTGGCAGCAACCTGAGAACCCACTGGTAGACACCACTGGTAAATTCAGGGTAAAGAATGAGGCTTTGATGGATGATGGTTGATCGAGAGGAATTCTGCAGTGAATGATTACTAGCAGGGCACAAGGGCTGCAGCCAGGGTGGTCATGGATACAGAAACCTAGGTGTAAGAGAAGGTCAAAAAGGCTGTGAAATGTTCTGGCAAACTATCAGACAAGGGAAAAGAGTTTGGTCCAGGAACTATTTAGTAGGGGAGGAGATTTGTGGCATCAGGTGGAACTCCTGACCCAAACTAACATGTCCTCTGAGGAGAAGCTACAGTCTGAACACTCACAGGGAGCCTAGCTTATGCCTTCGTCTGGGGTCTCTGATGTTTGGACTGGGTCCCTCTGGGGGTTTGTCGGGGGTTAATATGGGGGTATGGGGTGTCGGGTCAGTTGAGAGCCATCATGATATTGGAGACTCCTTCCATAAATGCTAAATAAAATGGGAAGTTTCTTTATTGTCATTGATTTTAACACAACATTTCATTGTGTTACAACAATTACATGTTTAAGTCTTTATAAAGTTTATGTGCTGTGTCTTCTGTATAATCCTTAAAAATGAAGATTCTTTCTGCTTCTCTATTAAATCCATCAGAATTGAGACATCTTATAGTAAAAACAACCCTCAGTGGCACAAACCCTGAATGAGAAGCTAAAAGGTTCTCCTTTTGCCTGGCCTCCCTGGACCCGAAGTGCTCGTGTTTGACCTCATTTTTGTCCCTGCGATTTGCTCTCAGTGGGTGGTAGTACACCATCAGACTCCAGAAGAACTACCCACAACTGAAGTAATGAGTTAAACCTTCCCTGAGATCCACTTTCAGCTGGAGACGGTTAGACGGCTTGCTGGTCGTGGGCAGCCTGACTCCCCTCGTGAATTCCTCACCATTACTGCTGGAATAAGCAGCGGTGGTGTCAGTGTGTCCACTGTAAAGTCAGACACAACTCAGGTGGTGGATGGGAAATGGTAAAGAAAAAAGACTTTTGTTTATTTTGATGCCAATGTGGGTTATTGATGAATATTCATGCAACATTTATTAAAATAGGCTATGGAGAGCTATGAAGAAAAAATCAGTGTGGGATCAGAGGAACCAGTAAAATCAGATCACTAATGTTTGGCTTCTCCGTAGAAGGATTTATAAATCAGCACCTTTGACTTGTGAGTGAAAATGTTATTAAATGTACTGCATATAGCACTGTTTTAATTTAATTCATTGCATCTCAGCAGCACGAGACGACCTTTACAGAAAAGCCATGCGCAGAACCTTTCCGCATCACCCACACTGGCAGATTAAAACGAGAGTGTCAGATGTGGTACACTTTGCAACACGTGTAGCAAAAGAGAAAGCTTGTGGAAATTTATATCAGACTGGCACAGCTCCACTGTTTCACTGGAATATGAGCTCTTTACTGTGTCTGGGTGGCTGAGTTCATGGTTACGATGTGTGAACAAGAAAAGGTCAATGATCGGAGACATGTCGTGATTAGAATTACAGAAACTGTCTGATTTCCGCAGGCAGCCACGGTGGCTAAGTCTCATATGAAGACAGCCAAACCGCCAAACATCTAATGTAGCTTTTTGTGTAATATCTGAACCGGCTGGTCAGATTGTCTGGGGAAAAACAAAAGGTTCATTTTAACAAGTGAATGCATCAGGCATCTTATTTCTCGCCTTTAAAGGGAAAAATCTTGACGGAAGTAAACATCAGCAGCAAGTTCACAACAATTTGCGTTAGCTACAAGTAGGTACAGGCTCTTTGGCTCTATCACTGATATTGGATCGGATGCAAAAATGTAAAATCCCTATGGTTTCCAGGTGAAAAGAAAAAAGATGATACAGTGAATACTGTTTGGCATATGAATATTACAAAACATGATCAAGATCAGGGGTCTACAAAGATTCCCTGCATGCCTTCTAATGTTTAATGATTTCTTTATAGCCATAAATAAGATCATTTGATCCAGAAGCTCTGTGTCATAATCCTGGTTCACGTCACCACTTTTCACTAGATCCATGAACTCTTAACATATGAGACACATCTGTTTTCACTCTGACACAGAAATATACATATTTTTACTATTACATGAACATTCTTTCAGAACTAACATAAGTAGATGCATAACTGTAGCTGGCCTTTGGTCTGATGATCTGCATGTAGGTGCTGGGACCATATAGACTGATAAATAGACATGTACAGTTCGCGTATATGGGGTGGAAGTAGGTTATTGCCGGAGTTATGGCTCCAAATACAGACAGCAAAGCCAAAGCCAGAGGCCAACTGAGGCCTCCAGAACAGCTTAAGTTAGAGGCAAACAAGATGGCCTCTGCAGCACAGCCCATACCAGAGGCAGAGGGGGCAGGCTCACTAGCAACATCCAAGCCAGAAAATCAAGAGGAATGAAGAGGGTTGAGGGTTCAAAGCTTACCTCCAATCTGAGTTTATATGTTCTCCCTATGCTTTATGGGTTTCCCCCAGGTACCAGGTAGGCTTATAGGGGTTTCATAGTGTTTCATTGCTCATAGTGTGTAATTGTGTGTGTGTGTGTGTGTGTGTGTGTGTGTGTGTGTGTGTGGTGTGTGTGAGTGTGATGTGTGTGTGAGTGTGTGTGTGCATGTGACTGCGAGTAATTGGCACCCTCCAGGAAAGATAAGCAATATGGAAAATGAAAACACCATCTGCAT
This sequence comes from Clarias magur, assembly GCA_013621035.1. Lineage (NCBI taxonomy): Eukaryota > Metazoa > Chordata > Actinopteri > Siluriformes > Clariidae > Clarias > Clarias magur. The sequence goes on along the minus strand of QNUK01000348.1, from coordinate 249,719 downwards.
TTAATATAGATAATAAATAAAACCTATAGTTTTTTTTAATTGTATTTGACTTAGACAGCATGCATTTGTTGGCATACAGTAAGTACATCTGAGATAAAACAGGATCGTTCATGGGCACCTTAAAATCCATGTCCAGTGAAAATGTAAATTTGTTCTTGTTTATGAATCTTGAAGACTGGCACAAACCTTTCATTCTAGTGTCTCCTAATGGCAATAATTAAACTAATTAATTAACTGATCAACTATCTAAGTAGCAGTAGAAGTAGCCTAATAGGGGGGAAAAAAACACTGTGGCACTTCCAGTGCAGGAAGTCGTTAGTAAACATTTCATAAGGTTTAATGGATCTAGAACAGGATCAGCTCATCTGGAAATTCAATATCTCCATTACCTGAACTTCCAGCCAAGCATTTATTACCAAGCTGAACTTACACCAAGACAGCTTGATATAAGATGGAAATGAAATATATTCTGTGATATTCTCCCAACTGGAGACGGAATAAAAGAGAAAAGAGAGTGCAACCCCATATTTGTTTCATTACAAGCATTTAAGCATCAAAGAACTGCTGACTTTGCAGTTTCCTTCCATCTGCAAGAAGCTATGCATGGAGAGAGGCTGCACTTGCAGATGGCCAAATGTGACCATCCATATAGCACGGAAAAAGGAGACCTTAGCTAAGGTCCTTCTACTGTACTACAACACAATAACACACTTTACACAATAAGATAACATTACACTATATATTCACTCGTAAAGAGTTAAGTATAAAGAGATCTAAGATAAATATTGCTATCTCATAATCACTGCTGTTAATAATGGACTAACAGAATGAGCAAAGGGTCAAGACTTGAGTAGTACTTACATTTTTCTTACCTCGTTACCTTTCCTATGATCTTTAACAACTTCCTTTCTAATATTCGCTAGTATGGAGGACCTCAACATAGCCACCAATTCTCTCAACCAGGACTCGTAACCCAATTATGTAATTTAAAATAAAAACAGGCAAAAATAATTATTACTTACGAAAAGATTTGAAAATGACGTCTGGTAAAGAAACCTGTTCAGCCTAAACACATTACAGCGCAAAACATGGTAGTGGTACTGTAGGTGTGCACAAATGATAAACACACTGGTGAGCCGCAAGGCAAGTAAAAGTCATGTGTTTTGTGTTTTAGGGGACTAACTAGCTAACTGGCGTTGTAGCCTGCAAGGTACCATTTCTCAGGAATCATGTTTGATATTGCTCTATGATGTGATGCACTGACACCCCATCCACAGATAGAAAATGGTCTTTCAGTATATTTGCTCCACATGGGGGAAACACTAGGTGACTATACGTGGTGTTTTTTGGAAGGAAATGTTTCTAACCCTAAATTTATCAAACACCTGTCTTTATTCAGTCTTTACTTTACAGACCTTCCTCCACTGGGTCTCTGGCTTAGGAAGGAGCGCAGACTGGCTTACAATTCCGACGTAGTAAATGATCTAACCAATCAAAGATGAAACTGTGTTCTTGTAACCAATTGTAATGCTGAAGGTGGGATTTGTCAGAAGTATCAAAAGAAAGCTGGTGAAAGAAATGATCAAGGTGGAAGAAAAGGTTCTTCTTCGGTTATATGACTTTGTACATGTCAAAAAAAGTTACAATCTGATTAAATGCTTTGACAATGTGTAAATTCCTGGTAAACAGTGAAGTTGGAATCTCTAATCGGACGGAATGATTTCAATCCGACTGAAGAAATATTGCCCATGTAGAGATAGCTAATGAGACAATCTTTTTTTTTACAATGTACTGTGCTTTCAAATTTTCCAGTCTCTAAGACACAAGAAATCATCAAACGTAGTGAGTTGATCCAGGTGGGTTCGAATTTGGAAACACAAGCATATGCAGTATTATTCTGTAGAAAAAACTCAAACAGGATTCAGGATAATCACTTTCTGCAAAAACATTTTCTGCAAGCCAAATGCTGCACTGTAACTGTGAAATTTGAAATGGCACACACTACAAGAAACCAAAAAAACCTCTTACAGATATTCCTTGTTAGTCTACAACCCTTGCAGCTGAGACTCATACAGTAGAATCACCCGTTACCGCTCCAGCGTGATCGAGAAACCCGGTGAAGTCTGTGCGGTTTGGCTAAGATTGGAGCCCTAAACCTCAGCTATCCCATCCCAACCCATATGATCTCCTGCCAGTGCTGCAGATTTCATCCTTGCAGAGCAGAATAAGGTGAACAGGAGCCACTGCAACACTAGGAGGCCGATGTTCGAGAAACGTGAGAAGGACGGCATTTGAAAAATGAGAAAAGGAAAACATGCCGCGTTCATTGTGAAGCATATTCAGGAGAATCATAAAATGCAGCATTAACTGAAAATGTCAGACGTCTGTTCATCCAAACAGGCTATCGGTTTTCAGAGTCACAAAAGGTTAAACATACCAGCTTTGTTCGAATGATAATAAAAATGACACATGCACTACTGCATTCTTTGCACTTCCTCCTGTCCCACTCCACTTAAAAGAGTCCGGTCATGACGCGACAGCTGAAACTGAATATAACAACAAAACCAGAGTGTGTGTCTGTGTGTGTGTGTGTGTGTGTGTGTGTGTATGGGTGTTTGTACAGCATGTGGTCTCCACATGAGGAGGTAAAAATAATCTATAGTACTTTTAATGAAAAAAAAAAAAAGACAGCACCTGTTTTGGATACAGTTTGCTAACATCTGTTGCTAGCATCGTTGTTCAGCTTCTAGGCATTTCTTATTTAAAGTGATTCAAACATATTTTATGGACAAATGGACTAGGTTATTCAGGTTTCATTTTATTGCAGTATTACTTTAAACTGAGAAGAAACTCTTATGTTAGAGTACAATACTTATAAAATTTTACATATAAATGTCAGCTGAGTGTCAAAATACCTTTCTTCTGAAGGAGAGGCATCTGAGACACAGCTACTGTACTGTACGTTACACGCTATGTTCCAGCTAAAGGTCTCACCTTGTTCTCCTGGGGTTCTCAATGTTTGTTGCATTCAGGTAAGGCTTTAACTGTAATGTATATTCCACAATCGTTCTCAGTAAACATTATTTTAGAAGTTATTTAGATATATTAGACTCAAGGCGGCACTGTGGCCTCTCACCTCCAGGGTCGAGAGTTCGATTTCCACCATGGGTCTGTGTGTGTGTGTGTGTGTGTGTGTGTGTGTGTGTGTGTGTGTGTGTGGAGTTTGCATATTCTCTCTGTTCTTGTTGGGTTTTCTCTGGATACTCCGGTTTTCTCCCACAATCCAAAGACATGCAGATTAAGCTAAAGGGTGTTCCCAAATTTCCTGTAGTGTGTGAATGTGTGTCCATGTGTGCTCTTTGATGAAATGGTACCCTATTCATGTTGAACCATGCCTAGTGCCGAAAGGCTCCAGACCTCCCGTGACTCTGTACAGGATAAGCCCTATAGAAAATGAATGAATGAATAAAACAGTTGTGTAAAACAGAATTGTTTTCAGTGCCATAGGTTGGGGGGGTATGTTTGGGTTAAAGTCATCTAATCCAAGTGAGCAGTAAAAGATACGAAGCTGGGAAAAAAAGGTGTTGCTTATTTACATGCAAGTCATTCATTCATTATTAGTATCTTTTATATCTATAAGTTTAGAAAAAATAACCAACCAGCTAAAAGCAAAACCTCACTATACAAAACTACAGAAATAGTCCTCTACACATCTGTAGTTAAGACTGCAATTAGGGGCTGCACGGTTGCTTAGTGGTTAGGGCTGTCGCCTCGCACCTCTATGGTCCGGGTTCAATTCCCAGTCAGTGTGCATGTTCGCATGTTCTCTCCATGCGTGGAGGGTTTCCCACATCGCGTTCCCAATTGCCCATAGTGTGTGAGTGAGTGTGTGTGGCATCCTGTCCAGGGTGAACGCCGCATCCTGGGATAGGCTCCAGGCCCCAGGGGATTCTGTATACAAGATGAAGTAGGTATAGCTGATGAGTGAGTGAGAGTGGTTGAGAAATTCTCAGAGCGAGTATTCACATATAACACTGACATTTCTACCACTGAATATTTTCCCCCAGCATCATCTAGCATTTTGGAGTAATTGTGGTGTAAAGTGAACCGGGGAACCCTGGCTTTGCTGTACAGCTCCTGTGCTACTTTGAATATCCTTATACAATACACACAGAGAGCTTTACAGGCTACTCACAGTAACCCTGTTCACACCAGCTAAAAATCTTCTCTTACATTAATCTGTGTAACTAAAGACACAGAACACCATGGGGTTATAACCAAAACGGTAGTCAGAGCATGGCGCTGCCAAAAGAAAAACAAGGCACCACTGGAAAGCAGTAAATCGGCCTTCGTGTGAAATCAGGACATTTTACACAAAGTCGATTCAAACATCCTGTATCGATGATTAACTAGGATTGTGAGGATGAATGTGCGTGCACAGGAAGCCTCCGGTGGAAGAGGACTACATGTTAGCGTGATAATCACAGATACATACAGCATACGCACATGCACAAATAGGCTTATGGGCAACCTGAGAACTTTAACAATCCCTCGTAAGCACGTTCTGAGGCATGAGGCCAAGGTTAGCATCACAACATAAACACACAGCGCTAATAAAATGAGCTAAAATAGCCAGAACAGTGTTGATTCAACTGGTGTTATGGGCGTCGGGTTTCCCAAACGTTCGTTCACAAATCACACAGCGTATGGGCGTAAGCTCAAAGGTCATCTCTATGTATCACGTTTCTAAGAGTATGTGCGCTATTCTGTAACGGTTAGCTTTCCTATGCTAATGATTAATGTACTATATGAGACAGAAATATCAGAATAAACAGAAAGAGCACAGAGCATGATATGTATTTATGAGGTTAAAAAAAGAAAGAAAGAGAATCGTGAGATGGCATTCTGGTGGCCCCCTCCGCTTGGTATAGATCAGTCAGTGTGTGGGATGTAGTGACAGCTTAACAGCATGGAGGGTCAAACCATTTCTGGAAGCCGAATAACAGGAAACTACATGCTCCCTAACAATAAAAACCTAAAAAATATGAAAAAAAAAAAAAGAGACAGAGCAAGGTCAGGAGAAGGATGCAGCTGACAGAGCATTGTGGTTTGTGGTTTAGCAAAAGTTTAAAGTGGATCAAAACAATCCACCCCATAACTGAATATGGGTGAAAGTGATGATGAATAGACTTAATAGAGATGTTAAGTTTCAGAAGTGAAAAAGGAAAGGATGAATGATCTCCTTGGTGAATTTGATCATTATGGAAACTTTCTTTTTCATTGCCATGACCACGAGCTACATTAAACAATGCTATATTCATATGTAAAATCATACTGTAAGTCAATCTGAATTTTAAAATAAAATAAAAAAATTCCTCATGAGGTTCTACATCGCTTGTTATCAGTAACGTATATCTACATTAGCATGGAGACACAGGAGGCCTTACTTAACATCTTCCTGTGTAACAAAGGTTCAATTCTACTCAATTATAGAAATACTGTATAGATGTCGATCCCCAATGAACAAGCCGGGACAACCTCCTGCTGAAAGTCAACATCAAGAAGGGGGATTGGCAGAAATTAGACAATGTCGGATTCAGCACATAATATCATATCAGTAAATTAATACCACTTGTATACTTACAAAAGCAATTATAGTTGAATTTATAAATGACCCTAAAAATAAATTTTATTGGTAATGTTAATACATTCTGATTGATAAATAATAAATTTTATTGGTAATGTTAATACATTCTGATTGATAAATAATAGCATACATCATTATCACTCATCACCTCTGGCTAGATTTTTGGAGCTTGGGCATACAGGAAACAAACAACAAACTTGCTCTCCCAAACTTCCACTTTACAAAGTAATTCCAAGCTCAGAATTTCCTGTTACAGGATCTGTAAAATGCAGACATTGATTGACTGTGACACTGCTTAAAGCATGGCTATACTTATAGATAGCTAGGTGGCACAGTGACTGAGTGGTTAGCACTGTTGCTGTGCACTTTCAGGGTCCGGGTTCAATTCCCACCTCGAGTCTGTGTGCGTGGAGTTTGCATGTTCTCCCAGTGCTTGCTGAGTTTCTTCTGTTCCCAAATTGCCCATAGTGTGTGAAAGTTGACCGGAGATCCAATTGTGGTTATGAAGTCACCATTGGGACTACATGGATGGATGGATGGTAGAATGTGTACATGTGCATGTGTGCAATTGGAAAACACCAATCAATCATGACAGCATGTCTTTGAAATGTGGGAGAAAACCGGACTACCTGGAGGAAACCCACCATGGAGATCAGCAGTTAGAGAACTACTCAAAACCAGCCAGTCTACCATCAACAATCATGCCATGATCAAAATAACTCAGATGACATTTTCTCCGCATTCTGATGGTAGATGTGAACATTACCTGAAGCTGCTCACCTGTATACAGCACTGCTGCCACATGATTGGCTGATTAGTTAATTGCATAAATATAAAGGTGTACAGGCATTCCAAGTGCTTGGAGAGTATATACATGTACAAATGATGACGAGAAACCTCCAATACAACACTTTGAGAGACCTACTAAGTGAATGTCTGCTTCTTGTTGCTATACCAGTGATAACAACAATAATAACCACATTATTGTGGAAGCATTACACAACATTGCATCTTACTATAACTGAATAACATGTCCAGTTACACTTTATATATAAAAAAAATAATATTGGTGAATATACAGTATGTTTCATAAGATGATTAGATTTTCCGCTTAAATAAAACCACACCATTCCTTTGCTGATTATTTTGCTATAACAGCACTCCTCCGAGTTTAATCCCCATATATTTAATCTTATGTACATTACATAGCCCAAGGATGATGAGAGGCCCAGATGTGATGCGAATGAAGGAAAGTAGTTGCACTGTATAACATTTTGGACCGTACTTATCCCATATTAAACCATATTAAACCGTGGAAAAAGAAAGCCATGCCTTGTCATTATGGTGATAATATAAACCATGAAATGAAGAAAATTGTATAGAAATGATTATAGAAATATATGATTAATAGAGATGCCGGAATAGACGCAGTTATGTAGAGCAATTATTTTGTGTAGCAATACATGTATCACCAGAGTGACTATAAAATAGATTTTTTAAAAATAAAACTTAAATGCATATGTTTGCATTTGCGGTGTTACTGTTCCTTTATAATCGTACAGGTGGTGTGTTCTAAACTATTTACACATCAGCACGCATTACAGCATCTCGCGTGGTAGAAATGAATTATATGCTGTTTGTTTCAAATTGTAACAAAATCTGGAAAAAAAAAAAAAGATTCAATACTTACATAAAAATTTATACTTACATAATCGCAATACAAATTGAATCGACACCTACAGTAGGTATCATGATAATATTGTATCGTCGTGCCTTCCGAGCACAAAAACTAAACATGATTGCTTAATATTTAGGATTTCATTCCCACATATGGATAAGATGAATCAAATGTCCGGAAATTTACACTCAGTTCCAGATAGAAGGTAGTCATTAAAAAAAAAAAAAAAAAAAAAACATCTGCATCTTGTGCATCTGTGATAAGCACTGGTAGGAAACTTACCTGAGTCGGCCAGGGCAGCACATGTGCATGAAGGCAGAGCAGCAGCAGGAGGGCTAAAGCCGAGAGCATAGTGGCTCTTTCAGCACAACAGCTATCCACAGAAATATGCAACGTTCCTGCTGCGTCCTCATCCACTGCACTTTCTCAGAGTGTCGATCATCATCGCGCGCTCCTGCACTGACACACAAGATCCTACACCTTCTGTGAGAAGCAAAAATGCTGCAGCATGTCAAAAAGAGTCCAGCACCGTGCAAGGAAAAATATGAGCTGCTAAAAATGAGAGAGGAGGTCCTGCTGGAGGAACGGGGGTGTGGTGGTTGGTGGGGAGGGTTGTGGGTGAGAGACGAGGGATAGTGTATGAAATCAAGCGGAGGTGAGAGAGAAGGTAAAGAAAAAAAGGAGAGAAAGAGGATGGAATGAAATTAAAAGATACACAGGAAATCAGTTAGGATGTGTGCACGCTGTGTGTCCTTCAGAAGAAAAAAAAAAGAGGGATGGAGGGACTGAGCAACAGGAGAGAGCTGGTTGTAAAAGAGGAGGAAGGTGGAGAAATGGTGCTCCGAATGCACCACTCGAGAATCATTTAACAGAGAGGACTCAGAGCGTGCTCAGCACGTAATAAATTAAGACAATTACTGTTCAATGTGTTAAGCACAAAAAAAAAAAGCTTTAAAAGGCTGAGGTGGTCAGTGATGAAGGGGAATAAAAGACTAAAAAGATTTTCAAACAGCATGTGGCCTCTCAAACTGTCAACTGCAATTAGTGTTAATCTCATCCTGATGAATATTTCTCATAAATGAAGTGTGATTTTTTTCCAGAAGAAAAAAACGGCTGCTCTGTAAGAAAACGAAACTGCTTTACGAGGACAGTATTAAAATCTCCAGCTGATTCAAATAAAACATTCACAGAAACGGTACCGCTTTAAAATTACATTTGTAAAAATGAAGGAAATTTTAATAATGATGTGGTCGGATTTCTTTTCCAGCTCCAAAAGTATTTGGACAATTCAATTTGAAATGAAGATACGAATACAGCCTTGCACCTCTAATTAAAATGTTCAAATCCAACAGCAATTTTGTATTTACCTTTTAGAATTTACAAACTTTCTTTTCAATTAAAAAGTCCCTTCATTTCCACAGGCTCAAAAATAATCAGTTAGCAGTTTGATAGCCAGTTGTGGGTTTTCTTAGGTATGGCAAATGATGACATGACAGTTAAAGGAGATTAAAGGTCTGGGGTTGATGGCTACTATTGAAGTTGCATTTGGAGGCTGGTCATGGGAACTCGGAATATGTGAAGATGTGTTGAAACAAATGAAATAGGCCATCAGAACAAAAGCATATCTATCATATAGAGAAGCAGAAACTTTAGTAGTGGCCAAATCAACAGAAAGGCAGAGGTGGAGAAATCAGCAACACTTAAAGACCTAGAAGGCCACAGAAGACCACTAATGTGGATGATTGCAAAAACCTCTACACAAGCCAAGTGAAGGACACTCTAAAGCAGGTAGGCATATCACTGTCAAAGTCGACAATTAAGAGAAACCTTCATGAATCTAAGTAAAGATACATCTCAAGAAACAAACCAATAGTAATACCCAAGAACAAAAAGGCCAGACTAGGTGTGGTTAATAAATAATATGGAGAAGGAAAGGAAGGGCTCATGCTCCAAAGCATACTACATCATCTGTGAAACATGATGGATGCTGGATTACGGCATGGGAATGTATATCTGCTTGTGAAAGGGGATCACTGGTGTTTACTGTTGATATGGCTGCTGACAGAAATACCAGGATAAATTCTGAAATGCTCTACTTTCTACTCAGAATCAGTCTTATTGCTGCAAATGTGGTACCACAGTGTTTCATAGTAGACATACATAATGAAATAATGATTCAAAATGTACAATGAAAGACAAAGAAATGAAATACTATTGGTCACTTCACCTCCCCGATTTACAAACAATTTCTGTTCTGTGAGCATGTTCGTAAGTCCGACTTGTTCTAAAATCCAACCAAGTGAGTCTTATACCTTAAAAGTGACCTAAGAGACATGAATTTATCAATCCAGACTAAATCTGTCCCCTCTCTCCACACTGCCATAATTTGGCCAAAAAACTAAAAATTGCGCCTAAGGAAATAATGTCAAATTCATGTCAAATTCTCATGTCCAGTGTAACAGTGTTGTGTCTACGCCTTTAAATCACGAGGGGAATCCCGGATGCCATTTTGTCTCAGAGCTGTTTTCCATTGTATTGGACTGTGAACAGACATTTTCTATCATCGTGCTTCCGGACTGATTCATGATGAGGCCGACTCATTTCTCCCGCACCCCCATACGCACACACGTACAATATACTGGACTTTAGACATTTTATACATTCACTCACACACTGAAAATATTGTATATACTTATAAATATTGGTATCTGGTGCCCTGCAGGGTTTATTTTCTGTACAATGTAAGCTACTTCCATGATTAAATGGGAAGTAGAACTGCAGTCTATTCATATCTGCGGAACTTGAATGTTTGTACTGTAAGTTGGGGACTACCTGTATAAGTAAAATTCATATTGTGTATGTATGTTTTTGTGTGTAGGTGGGGCCAACCTCATAGTGATAGATTCGCTGTGACCCAGACCAGGATAAATAAAGTAATTAATAAGTAGCTTTATGGCTCGTTATACCATATGCGCAGATATTGTTCAGTTACTCCGATAGTTATACTGTAATAAGTTTATTGCTTTTTCACATTATTCTATTCTGAAAGCATAATCAGTGATGTGTGCTGACCAATCACAGGTCACTCATTTTACAGTACAATTTACAGAATCTTATAAATGTTATAATTGAAATGACACATTGTTCAGTTGTAGTTTCAGAAATGTGCAAATATTCTTTGAAAGTTATACCTTTGTTGTTGCTCCTCTTTCAACTGCTTCCAATAGGGCAATCAGAAACCAGGTCCGCATTTTTGAATTGGCACAGGTTTTTTTTTTTTTTTTTTTTTTTACAACAGATGCCCTTTTATGATGTGATTTATCTGGACTTGGGCCAACCACTGAGAGTACACTCCTGTAAACCCCATGTTGGAAAGATTCCATGACCAAGACATGGAACCACAACCACAGTGGCAAAAGCTCCCTATTCTAGCCACTAGTTCACCAGGGAACAAAATATCCTTGTATGTGTCATCAAAACAAAATGCTACTTTAAATGTAACTACAGTAGACCGAAATAGATTTTAAGGACTATCTACTTTTTTAACGGAAAGATTAAAACTTTAAATTGTTTACATCAAAAGGAATGAAATGTAGTCGAGAGTTATGATAGAAAATATAAAGGTAGATAGATAAATAGATAGCAGAGGTGGAAAAAGTAATAAAATTTTGTACTCAAGTAAAAGTACTGAAATTTTACTGAAGTACAAGTAAAGTTACCATTATAAAAATCTACTCAAGTAAAAGTAAAAAGTAGCTAAAAAAAAAATTTACTCGGAGTAAAAGTTACCGAATTACTTTTTTTTTTTTTTTTTTTAACAGCGGCGGTGGGACCTACTGTAGTTCAAAAAAGACAGATATAAATTTCAAACTAGTGGTTTTTAATTGGAGGAACACCTTTGCATAATAAAGCTGTTGCCTTTCTTGTGCTTGAAATCAAATTGGTTGCTTAAATATGGCGTTACTTCCCAGTCTAGGGTTGGGCCGTACAGCAAAAGAATGGTTCAGGGTTCTATTTTATACTGTATGGAAACGGTGGTACAGTACATGGCAGAAAGGTGAGGTTTGTATTGATTTACAAAAATACACACACGGATCAGCTTCAGGGTGGGCCCAGGCCAAAATAATAAACAGAAGGGTATCTGTATATTAGTAGCTAGATTACCTGCAAAAGAAAAAGGCAGCCACGCCCCTACTACTGGTGAGTGCATAAACATACAGCTAAATTATATACAAATATATACAAAGTGCCAAGCAACCAAACCAAAGGGGCAAAGCAACGATCAAAGTCAATGGGAGGCAAAAAGTCAAAACCAGAATACACAACCAAATATCAAAACGCCAAAAACACAATCCAGAAATAATCTCTCTCCAACACAACCAACACCTCGCCGACACGCCTCCTCATCCCGCGTCTCTCTCCGGTTTATATATGGTGGCGCTGGTTGATGATGTCACTCATAGGGCGGAAGCGACCGTGTGGAAGGTCAGGGAGATGCCAATGTGGGGACAGTCAGAAAACCTGGAGTGGAGTCTGGAGCAGCGCGCGACTAGGACACGATACACATATACCCCCCCTTGTGCCCAAAGTCTCCAGGCCATCTATGACCCTGTACACAGGATAAGTGGTATAGGAGATGAATGAATGAAATATCTTACTGTCACTACGGAACCTACAGAAGTCTGGTGTTAAAAAATGTTGGACTGCTGAAAGGTTGTGAGTTCAAATCCCAGGACTGCCAAAGAGCCACTTGTTGGACCCTTGAGTGAAACCTTGAACTCAGATTGATGTCTGGATTAAATTTCTACTTCCCCATAAGTCACTTTGAATGAAAGCATCTGGTGAACGAATCAACGTAAATATAAACCCCACTGCATCTGACGGAGAGTCCGCGAGGGAGCAGGAGTAGCCTGTATGAGTGTCATCCACTCACCGATGCGTTTGAGCATGAATGGATCTAGGGATCATTTCCACGTTAAAGATGAACACGTACACTATATTCATCTGTGTGGCAGTTTATCAGACAATAAAGTATATAGCCATGTTAAAGTCATCAAGGTGTTAAAGCAAAGTCTCTGAAGGAAACCTGGGAGTGAACTGAAGAGTTTTTTTATTGAACACAACAGAAATAAACACACACACATGGATAGTCAAAACATGGTAAAAAATTCTATTAATCTATATACATATAATAAAATCGTAAAGTCTACGTGTGTAAATTGAAGATATTTGTGAAAAAAATTATTTGTGGGGATGTACTGTAAGATGAAAAATAGGACACATCAAGATGGTTACTTGGATTTTTGTCTGTCTGTTTGTTAGTGCACACATCACATAAAAACTACTGCACAAATTTTTATGCGGTTTTCACAGGTGTATTTGGTCAAGCTTGAGGTAACATATAGGCTTCATTTCATTGCAATTGGCCCACAGGAAGAGAAGATATGCTAATCTGAATTTTAAATGGAAAACGCCCTTATTAAAAACCTCGACCTTGAAAAATACAATTAGGTCATCTCAAAATTCAACAGATGGCGCTATACATTTTTTAATACGTGCTTATGAGTGTTCAATTAAATTCCACATAAATGAAGTCGTGGGCACATCTAGTTATAAATAACTTGTTACTATTATGAAACCATTATTTTTGAGCCATATATCACAGGGTTTTCATTATAGGCATGGCACTGCTATTAATGTCATGTGTTGCTCCCTTTTCGTCAAATCTGTAATTGTGTCATGTTTCTTTCAAATAGCAAGGACAATAATAAAAAAAAAAAATCAAGGAGCATTCAGTAAATTGTAGATTTCTGCCATTTTTCCCTCCTGTCATTTTTGACTTCAAATATCTCCTCCACAGTAAATTTTAAAAGTGAATTGCTCAGAACGTAATCCACCCAGTCTTTCACATCAGTGTCAGTGTAAATGGGATTAAAACTATTATACCAGCCTCTATGAATGTAGTCCTGTCACCTGATAAGACTTGTCACAACTATTTCCACAAGTTTGAGCCATTAAAGGAGTTCCTGGGAGGCCGGCGTTTCAGAGGTCAATCAGGCTCCTGATCATGGCTCTGGCATACTGAGAAAACTTTGTACCTTGTTGGTATCCAAGCATTAATGAAACACTGGGATAAGTGCATTAGTGCAATAAGGGATTATACAGAGATTATTAAAATAAAAAATAATAATATCTGTATGATTACATTTTTTTTAAAGTTTATTATTAGGCCTTGATTTGCTCACCGTTCATCCATATTTTGAATGTGCAATGTTAGAAACTGCATTTTTGTTACAGTCAGACCTACTAGCTAATATAATATTATATATACGATACTACTTAGTACATTTATAGCTTCTGAACATCCTGGATTGTGGGTTCAGTCACAGTGTGATTTAATAGCAAACAAGTGGATGAATTAAAAAGTCAAAATTTATTTTTATTAGCCCAGGATTTTTACCTGCAAGCTCTCTGTTGCACACTTCTATGGGGAAAATGGTGCCTCAGCTAGCTCGTTGTGTGTGTGTGTGTGTGTGTGTGTGTCTATGTGTGTTATTCTCCGTAGGAGGCAGTAACCGGCATGCCCTCTCACCCTGAGGCAACAGGTGTCTCATCACCATCAAAAACACAGACTCCTGTTTAACAGCCATTCTGTGCTCATAACACACACTCACATCGATCCATTACTGAGGCGGTGACAGCTTTCCATCCCCGCTATGATGCACACAAACACAACAGCATACAAAGCCCAGGAGCAATAGATCATACTATACCAGAAAATCTCTCTCTCTCTCTCTCTCTCTTTCCACTGTTTTTTTTTCATCAGTACATTCATCTCCATAAAGTGAAAGACATTTATTAAACTCGTTGTCCTTCATCATGAAGGATTCCCACTGAGCTTTCCTGCCTAATGAGGAACTAGCAGGCAGAATGCTTTCACATGGTATTTAAAAGTACTGTAGCATGATAAGCTAATTTCTTGAGGTCTTTTTAATGACAGCATGAATATATATATACGTATATATATAAAAATTCTCTGACTTTGGTGAAACGCCGTGTAATCCGTCACTTTTATTCATGTGTGGTAATGAAATATGTGGCAATCAGCAGTTTGAAGAGCCAGATGAAAAAGGGGGAAAAGAAAACATCAGTCAAGCTCGATTTCTGTCATCATCTGAGCAGTAACTTGGTGCGTAGGCGTGTTCAGCGTTGCTTTTAGCCAAAACAGAAATCCTCAGCCTGCGTTATGTTTGAGACACCTTTCAGGGTGATCACTTACTGTATGGTATGTAAAAAATAACCGGACTACTGTTTGAGCTATAACACAGAGCTGGCGTAAGAATGAAAGCTGGATACATAAACTATGCCGTTGTGTTTTGACATTTGACACTGAAGTGTGACATTTACTGTACAGTAAATCATGCTCCGTGTTTCTGACTATAAATGTTCAACATGTATTTAAGGAGCAAGAACTACATTCAAATTTATACATACAAGGTCATTCCACCAGTTGAGCAAAAATGTGATCCATGATTTTTGAGATGTCTGTAAAAGTCTTGACCCAGCAGGAATTTTTGGTTTTGTTAAAACGTTGTGGTGACATTAAAAGGCGACGTTGTTATTAAACTGTTTTTGAAAGTTAGAATTATTTTAATAGATTTTATTAATTATTTTTATTATTAACAGAATTATTAGAATTATTATAGGATAGGGTCCGTCTGAGTGCTATATCCGTAGTTTCTGTGGCAGTTACTTACAGGTTCGGGTTGCCAGCTCGATGCCCGATTGTCAATCTGCGCATTCGGAGATGAAGGACCTCGCCCATGGGTCCAACAGTGGCAGCACAGCGGCATCAGGGCTCAAACCAGGGACCTCCTGATCAGCAGTCCAACACCTTAACCTCTGAGCTACCCTTGCCTCGTTGACTAAGTGATGATGTGATAATGAACGCCCCTCACAATGTTACCAAAATAATCTTAAAACAATATTTATACCAAAATGAGCGTGTTTTTTTTAACTCCAGTCATTGTGGTGAGATCACTGTGGTCTTACCACTGGTCCACAAGGGACCATGCTATTGATGCTAGTACATTTATAATAACAAACACAGGGTCACAAGCATCATATTATAGTACAGAAACTCGGAAGCTAAGATGCACCAGTAATATTTCAGAAAGAAAATTAAACAGAGACGTAACGGCATCAAGAGATACAGGACATGAGATACACATGCTGTTTGTTGTAATCTGTTATATCCGTCGCAATCTCCGATCGTAATTCTAAACCCTGTTAAAAACTGAAGGCACCATGGATGTTTTCTGGGATGAAGTGTGAACGGATGTTAATTGGCATAAATGATCCAGACAAGGGATGCATGCACTACTTCCAAAAATAAGGCACATAACCAGAGCATTACTTCACAGGATCCCCCAAAAAATGGGTTTGTGCGTCCATATGATCGTTTCGGAAAACGCTGTCATACAAGCACATATGCTAAGAGTTTGGCAGTGGAGTCTCAGAGTAGGAGGAAGAAAAACACTCGCATTGCAGCTGGGAGATGTATTAGAGTCCAGCAAGGCCAAACAAGCAGCTCTTCACAACGAGGATTCCAGACTGCACAGGAAGTGCAGAGAGTTTCTCTACATTTTCATTTTTAGATAACTTAATCAGCATATCAAACAGGGCCGGGAAGCAGTGCCAGTGTCCAAAAAATACACGCACATATTTGAATTCAATTTCATACAGGGTTCATCCATTTTTGGGTTCCTCCATAGATAAAGAGACAAAAAATACTGCTATACTGTAACAGATAAAGATCAGGAGGTAGATTTCATAAGAGTACTGTGGATGACATAACTTTGGTCTACGCAGTTTCCCATAAATCAGAAATAATCTTTTTTTTCTCTCTCTTACAGACCATGATGTAACTGCACAAGGTAGACTGAATCCAAAAATGGTACTCGTAGAAATGAATGATTTGAGGAAAATGATGGACATGTTCTCTAAATAAAGTCTATTATGTTTTTATAACATAATGATCAGCATAATGATATGTTTTTTTTCTTTTTCTTTCAGTAATTGGCAGCTCGACACCCGATATGTATCTGAGCATTCGGGGGTAAACACCATTAAATTACAGTATCCTTATTTAAGCTCTCATTACACTACCAGTCATAACTCAGGTTTAAATCAGCCTTAACCTGGCCTATCAAATCAAGTTTAAATCAAGTACAAGGTTTCTACAGTAGATTTACTGCCTCCTACTGATCAGCGTTCAGGCATCTACACGTGTCAGAGCAGATTAAACACGATTGATTTCTTTTTACTTGATTTAATATCCAATGAAAACTCGGAGCAGGAAAAGCAGGAAGTAAATTTAACATTCGCAGCTGCTCTGGATATTCTCCACCAAGGACTTGAAGTAATTGAACTGTAAAATCCTGATGCTTTACTCCTGCCTGGAGCATTACGCCGTGCATGGTCCCACATGGATAAAAGATTTACACTCTACAAAAACAGTTCGAGCCCAAGTCTCACCAACGCTTTTTTGATTTAAAAAAAAAAAAAAGAAAAGAAAAGACAATGCTCATGGGTTGTGCTCATTCCAGGATTGCGTCTTGTGTACTTCACAACCTTTTCATACTCAACTTCCCTTAAACACACCACCGAACATGTACAGTATGGACACCTTGGTGTTACCAAGAAGATAATGCGTTAGATATTCAGCGGGTCATCTCAGGGCATCACCGTCACACCGTCTTGGAATCTATTTCTATAGCCGGATTTCAGTAAAGATGTTATTTGAGAAATTGTCCAGTGTTATAAATATACTATATATCTGAATGAACCTGGTCACAAGATTTCAGTGCGTCCGAGAAGAAAAGAAATAACTAAGCATCGATCTGATCCTTTGATTTATTTCAGATTTGTTAAAAGACTTCATTTTCTTTACTGACTCCATATGGCTACAACCCCATTTTGTTTTTCCCATCATCACTCTTTTTCTTGCTTATAAGCCCAGGCCAGGTTCAGAGTCAAAGCTCAGAGACTAAACCTGAGCAGACAGCCTGATCGCCCACAGAGACCGTTCAGGAATACTGGAGGTGATTTCAACACACTGTTCATATTTTCATATTTTATCATGATGAAGATTTTAATGAAGATTTAAAATCTTGCAAAAAAAAAAACTCATCTCCTTCTCTCGTGTGCTGTCCGGTTTTGTTTCCAGAGGTGTGAAATTATTTTTGGCACATTGTAAAGCGACCACCTGGTCTGGGAGCGGGTGAAATATGAACTGCTTTCTCCACAACAGCCAAAAGAACATTTCGGAAAGACATCCACTAAAACCTGAGTAGAATTTACAGCTTGGTGAAAAAGACCTGGGTGTCTTAGGCTTTGCAACTGAGATTTTTTGCAAGTGAAAAACTGACAAATAGCAGGACATAGTCATTACAATGTGCAGAAATATGGATGTATATTAAGATATCCATCCATCCATCCATCCATCTGGGAACCTCCGTAGTCCAACCAGGAATCTTGGAGGCCAATGGTGACTATTTTATTTATTCTCATTTTCACATCTGTGGTAGGACCACCGGTCAACATTCAGACACTCAGGGCAATTTGGGAACACCAGTTAGTCTAATCTGCATATCTTTGGACTGTGGAAGGAAACAGGTTCACCTGGAGGAAACCCACCAAGCACGGGGAGAACATGCAAACTCCATGCACACAGACCTCGAGGCGAGAGTCGAACCCAAACCCTGGAGGTGCAAGATATTCAGAGGCAACAATGAGGATGCCCTGAAATTATATATATACGTAAGAAACAAACCAGACTCCAAAGAGCAGCCCAAGAGTCCTGACATGACCACAAGACAAATCTTTATGAGAACAGCAGCATTTTTAAGTACAAATCTACAATATCCACATGAGATCATCCACTCAAAAAAAAAAGAAAAAAAAATGTATAGTGTTATAATAATCTAGGGAGATCGGTAGGGTGAGAGGAGACCTAGTAGAAGTAGTAGAAGAAGTAGACGTGCATCAGCCCAAGAGAAACCATAGCAGCAGACGTATTTTAGTGCTGAGATTATTTATGATGCCCGTGAGCGTCTCTCTCCATCACAGAAGACCTACACTCCCTCCATCCCTTCCCAGTTCAGAACTCAGAGGAGCAGCATGGATGCCGGTGTACTCTTGTGTGAGATAGAGAGATGAGAGATAGTAGGTTCAGATGTGATAGCTCTATAGTGGCTGGATTTCAGGTCCCGTGTCTCTCTGTTTAATAAGAGCAACACAGACACCCGGGACGCAATGTATAAACCAGATGGACATATGGGAAATGAGAGAGAGAGAGAGAGAGAGAGAGAGAGAGAGAGAGAGAGAGCTAGGGACAACTCAAGAACCACATGTTATCTGTTTTTTTTTCTTCCCAAAACTGAACCAAACTGGATTTCTCATACACCATCACACCCACATGCGTCCTTCTCAACCGCACATCCAAACATTCTTCATTCACAAATGGACATTTTTGAGCTCCTGCATATGAAATGTCTGGAGGCTGTTTTCCCCCTCTCCGAGGGAGCCTGGAACACAGGATCGATTCAGGTAGCAGCAGGAAGTTTCTGTGTGGTTATGGGGCAGTCGGCGGGGATTTAAAGTCACTTTGCAAGTCTCCAGGCGTCTTTCAAACGTTACTCTCAATTTACATCACTTGCATTTATCGTTATTGAACTGACCGAGATTTTGTGCAGAGCTGTCAATCAAAACTGAGCTATAACAACATACTGCTTTTTTATTTCTGTATAATTTTAATATATCTCTTTATCTCTATCAGCTTTTTTTTTTTTTTTTCCACAAAGGAGCTGCCTGGGAATGGAGTACAGTAACTCCCAGGCTCGTGGGAAATCTGCTGGAATGAAGCTGTAAACTAAACTCTTCACTGCCTGATAGTTAAACCTGACTAAAGGAAAAGCTCCAAAAACAACACCGTAATTCCAGCCGATGGGAAGAGCAAGTGACGGCATTGTGTTAAACACTATGTATATTCCTATATAAGTTCTTATTATTCTCCAATGTTGTTGTTATTAAACAAAGAAAGAAAAAATCTGTAATGATGCGTTTACTTAACTTTTAAGTAAGGAGTCTCCAGTTTCAGTGCTTTGAAGCACAGGAAAGTCAGGATAGAAAACTTTAGAGTTGTGTGGTTAAATCTATTATGTAATTCAACTTTTGATTTGAGTTGATAACTGTGTCGTTAAATCTATTCAGTTTTTATTCAGAATTTAATCGCACTTTTTTAAATTATCGAGGTAAATTTTGACTGGTTTAAAATGGACAAATTCCTCAACAATATCAAACATATTTTGCATCTCAGCAATTTTCTCATGCAAACACTCATGTTTGGTGAAAGTATCACTTCTTCTTCTTTTGAGAATATGAGCAGTGGGTCTAATACCGCCACCTACTGGTGTGGAGCAGAGAGCAAACCATTAACGTTTTGTATGAGATACAACGTTTAAACCAACACACGTTCAATGCTTATTAGATCATTTTAGTAGTTTGTGATACTTCTAAACAGGTAAGGAATATATTTGCTTGGGACAAATCAGACAGTAAACTTTTTAGAGCTATTGAATCATAATGCCTAAATTTTGATTAGAATTGAATCGACAGTCTTCCTCTGATTGAAGTAAGCTGGTAAAGGAATGAATGTTTATCACTGCCATAATGTACTTGTTTTTTTTTTGTTTTTTTTTAATGTTCGACAACATTAAGTGTAGCTATAAAAATGATAACCAATAAAATGTCATCTGTTATTTAACTAAAAGGTTTTCAGTGCAATAAAAGTACTATAACACTTCAGGCTGTGTTAAAAATAATCAGCTTCAGGATGGTAAAAGTGATTCTAGCTCTCTGTCATCTCAGCTTCCATAGTGAACCGTCATCTTTTACACTAAACCCAGAAATAAGTGAGGTGAGTTTAAATGAAATCTCATGAACCGCCATGACCCTGTTTGTACGCCGCGGGTGTCTCACACACACACTGAACACAGTTCCTCATAGGTAAGATTCTTTATAATCTGAAAAAACATGCACAAAGCCGTGGGATTTGTCTGACTGAATAACTCCTTGAGCCGTGTGGAATTCAGGCCATTGAGGGGAAGACCCAAAGAAGCCACAGAGAAGAAAGAAGAAAGAGACTTTGCTTCTTCAAGTATTTGCACATTTCATTAAGAGCCATATTCAGAGTCACTGAAGTTCAAAACTTACTTCAATATTTACGCAGGGAAATTTTCAGACTAGGTTTACTCAGGTGCTTAAGCTGATTTTCTGAGCAGCAGGTATACGCCTGTATATTTTCACACCACAGGAAACACTGCTAAATCGCCTATATGAAGCGGCGCTAAACATAGAAAAGGAGCTGCGCCGTGTTTTTCACTTCATCTCTATCTACCTCATCCAAAATCTAAAGACCCAAAATGTCAGATTTTTCAATCTTGCTGTTTTATTTTATTTTTATCTTGTAAAGCAAATTTAGTGTTGAAAGAAACGTGCGCAGAATGTTAATGTGAATGCAGCTTATCCCATGCTGTTTTCTTATGCAGATAAATAACTCATTCCCACAATATCATAATTTGTGCCCTTAAAATAATAATTGGATACAACAAGGTAATAACTCGCTCCCAAAGATAGCAGTTATTTTGTACACACAAGATAATAAGTAGTTTCCACATGACAATAATTGGTGTTATCCTATGTGCTCTATAAAATAGGAAAAGTAGGAATTTGTTTGTTTTTCTTGTAAGGATAAAACAGTTGCTCAAAACTCGCTAGAACATAGAAATTCTAAAAGTTATTGAATTGAGTTAGAAAAGGCTGTTTGTAGAAAAAGCAATGCTTTCAGAGGGGAAAATCTGTAGTTATGCATTTTTTGGGGTCGTCCCGTTTAGAGAATCCTTAAAGGTTCTGAATATATAAACCCCAAACCTCAAGTGTTTCCCTAGCAGGGAAGACTTAAAAAAAACTGTTTTCTAACAGTATAGTTGTGTATAGAGCCGTGAGATTAAATCGATTATGCAATTTAATCAGTGCTTTGTTGGTCGAATCTGCAAATCAGTTTTTCGATTCAGAATCGAGCCACGCTTTTTTAATTATTTAAATAAACTTACAAATGTTAAATGGTCAAAAATGAACTAATTTTTTTTTTATTTACTTTCGCAAAAATATATTTGCATCTACCACAAAATATTCGGGCTTCTTATTCTTTTGAGTTTAAGGGTGATTAGTGCAATAGCGCCACCTACTGGACGGGAGTGTGGAGCAGACGGTTAGCAAGAAACAGATCGTCACTTACTGTAATACACATAATATTTAAACAATCAGCAATAATTTGCTGATTACATTATTTTAGTAGTTTTTAATACTTTAAAAAAGAAAGATAGAGAAATAGAGCTGCTTGAGACAATTCAGACAGTAAACCTTGCTGATTCACAGCTGGGTCTGATCCTACATACAGCAGATGCACAAATTTATTGATGCAAAAGCTCTGTTTATGTTTCCATGGTTTAAATAGTAGCCACGGAAAGCGTACACATCCATGTTAGTGCACTTAGCTTATTTCTTTAAAATGGTAGCTAGCAGATTTTAAATTAAGTGCATTTTCAGAAAAGCGCTTCCGTCCATCTTTAAGTAAAGTACGTTTCATTGTTTACCTTGCATCTGACCCTGTAGTGACTTGTAATCAAGAGGAAACACTGTAGTTACTTCTGCAGCATTTGTTGCAGAGTTTGCTGATCTGCCGATGTCTATTGCTAGCAATGACAATCCACGCAATTTCTCCATTTAAGATATTTTATCAGTTTACTCCTATTGTTTAAAGATGCTGAAGTTACTCCTCGTAATATTTTTCCCAGAGAAGACTTCGCAGGTCATCCAGGAACACACCCAGATTGTCAGATCATTACCCAGTAGCTATCATCTAGGGATGACTGGTGTTAATGCATCCCTACAAAAAGTTCTCCAAAAGCTGCCAAAACAGAATTCCAATGTTCTCTGCTAAAGCTCGTCTTTTATCTCTCCGGCCGTACTGAAGTGGGAGAAACAGGTACACATTCCCTTCTGAGTGCTAAAATTGTCATAGCGTGAAATCTTGCTTCTTTGGTGCAGGAGTGACTGCTAGTTTTAAAGCTAAAAATCACAGTGGAAAAAAAAGAAGGAGAGTGCCAAAAGGCATGTTTCGAGCGAAGCTTAGCTCAGTACGCCAGGCATCTTGGAGAGCTTTTTGCTCAGAAATGCCTTCACAGAGAACGGGTGCACAGCTAATCCGTGCTGGAAAGTCAACAAGAACAGGGTTTTGCTTTCTTCATTTTTACAGGATGTTCGAGAACTGCAGCTCGTCTGGAGCCAAGAAGAGATCCAAGAGATTCATGTTTGATCTCCAGCCCGAAGGGCATTTCCAAAATGTAGTTTTCTCTGCATTTCTAAAAGGAAGCCAGTCTTCTGGGAAAGTCAGCTGTGCCCACTCTATGATTGAACATCTCCATCCATCCGAAAATAAGCTCTACATTCGGTTTCATTATGTACATGACCACATACGACATTTGTGGTCGATTTTATTTGCAGTTTCATTGTGACACTGGTGTGATGTTGGAGACCGAGACGGAACAACAGGGCTGTAGCATAAAAACAACCACAAATGCTCTCTCTCTCTCTCTCTCCCCCATACATAATAGAAATACGTTTAAAAGGAAATGGTTTTGGTCTGTAAGGCTAACATCTTAATATAACGCAGTTTGTACATTTTGTTTCAACATTATCATGTTGAAATCAAGCATGCAGCTTTACACAGCTTTACATCCTGCAACAATGTACAATAAAGAAAACAATTCTTTATTTAAAAAAAAAAAAGCAATTTTCCAGCTAAATCATTCACAATGTACGGGGGCGTTCAAGTCTAACCGGGACTCATAAAATCGATTGCCATTTACACAAGACTTCAAGCATAGTACAGGGATGAGACTGCAGTAAAACATTTTAACAGTGCGAATAGTATAAAAAAGGATGTACTGATCCTACATACAGTAATGACGATCCTGGCCTAAGTGGTTCAGTCGTTCCCGTTAGCATTCAGAAAGGTGAACATCTGATCCTTGAAAAACCAACAGATAAGTCTCCAACTTATGAGAGTTATTGCCATAGTCTTGATCTTGCGCCAAGCCATTTACTGTACAAGGAATTCCTGAAAAAACTTTTTACTGTTATGGTATCCAAGCACTGGGATAAGTGCATTAGTGTAGCAGGGAATTATATAGAGAAATAACAGGAGAGTTTTTATTCTCATAACTGTGTTATTTTATTCTGCACAAACAAAAAAGTTTTTTATATGATTTGCCTAAAGTGAAAAAGTTATTTGGCGTCCATGTTTGTATTTGTTTAGATCATATGTGTAAATTCAGAAAATGTCATTTATATTTAATTGGATACCTCCTTACTATACAGCAATAAGGGAAAGGTTGTGCCATTTTTTCAGTCTGTGCTCTGATTGATGCTGCTTTGGGTTAGCCCAATGTCATTTTTGTAGGCTTTGTCACAGATCCACCCTGCTCTCAATGGCCATAAATAACTGATGACACCCTAGTACAGTAAACCACCACCCATGACATCATTCACTCAGCTCCACTCGGCCTATCGTCTTGACGTTGGCTGCATGCATTGGTCCGTGTGGTAGTGTAATTTATTGTGCTGACCTCTAACAATCTCCAACGCTGCACATTCCCAGGCAGCAAAGACAAATCCGAGCAGCCCATGCTCACATTCTTCCATGCAACAGCAAGATCTCAACCCATGCGTCAAGATATGAGCAAGGTATCCATGCCAACATTAAAATCTGCAGAGCCACAGATTAAACCACAGAGAGTCAGGAAGACAGTCCCCAGGGTAGCAAAAGCACTAGTCTGAAAGACATCAAGGCCTTCCAGAATCCACAGAGTCACAGCATTAACACCCACTAGAATCACACAGCGACCCAATGTCCATTAAATATGTATACAACCCAAAAGTATTAAAACTCTCTGGAGTTCACAGCCCTTAAGGCATCAAGTCTCACACTGATTGCGCGCAGAATTTCACACAGCTCCACAGGAAAAGCATCCACAGTCACACAGAGGCGGAAAGTCAACAAAACTGAGGCCCACACGTCTACTGGGCTACAGTCACTCTTATTCACACAGTTCTAGTACCTACAGGGCACATAGTGGCACCCGCAAGGGTATTTCATCATGGTATCTCACATGTAGCATCACCCTAAAGGGCACTTTATCATGTTCTCTTGCATAAAGCAGCATCCTAGATGGAACATTTTGTCATGTTCTCTCACATGTACCATCATCCTAAAAGGCATTTGCTCACTTTCCTAGAGGGCACTTCATCATGTTTTCCTGCATGTAGCATCTCTCTACAGATCACTTCATCACATTTAGTGGCTCCTATGAGGGTGTTTTATTACATGTTTACCCCCTTTGTACAGCCATTAGAGCACATTTCTCTACTATACAGTAAGCGCACACTTACTTTGACTTACTGTATTTATTTAATTCTAAATGTATGCAAACATTTGCATTTTACCATATCTTATACAATATAAGAAAACATGTTAATATTGTGTTTGTGTCAAAAGTAAAAAATTGTTAAGCCAGAAACATGAGTTTCATGAGTCCTTGTAATGGTCTAAACTTAAAAAGTGAACATTCAGGACAAAAATCTGCCAAAGTAAATGCGAAAACTGAAAGAAAAAGAAAAAAAAAATAATCTAAGCAAAGCCAAACTGGACTGGATCAAGGCCAAACCTAAGAGATGACACCTGTGTGTGGGTGAGTGGGATACTACTGTATGTCTGTGTGTATCTTGGTCCAGTAACAATTCGACCTTTCTTTGGAAAAAGTAATGCAGTTTGTGAGCTTCAGAACAGTACTTAGTTGTACTTTACTGCCTTCTACTGGCCAACTGCACTCACTACACTTACTGTACTAGATACAGTACATTTATCTATCTACAGTACCTGTATTACAGTACTCTGCTCTTACTTAAACCCATAATAAGATACACAGATCAGAGTACTCAGCCTGCTTACAGTATATTAATCATACATTCCATTTTTATCTATATAATACAGAATCTGTATATCCTTAGAGAGAGCACATACTGCAAGGCCACTTGTGACATCACACCTTGTACAAATTTCCAAGGTCAAATAAATCTTTTTTTTTTTTTTCTGTACATACTATGACGTTGAATGACCTTCATACAATATTAGGAAATATTAAAATGTTTAAAATTGGATAAAAAATCAAGTAACAGTCAAATCAAATAATAAATATCGTCTTAGAGATGAGAAGTGCTAGTTTGACATTTCTTTTTTTTTTTAGATTGACTGTAATTCTGTATGTATACTGTGCTTTGTGTTCCTAAGTCATGCTCCATGTAAGACACACACAAAGTAAAAAACATTTTAAAAAAAAAGAAAAAAGAAAAAGTGTTTTGGATCTCAAGGCCATTTCATGAGGTGTGTATACATGCATTTGCAATGCTGAGGAATTGGTAATGTGTCTTTCACAAACTGTATATATGAATAGTTTTTTTTTCACCTGCACCTAGTTTTTCTTTTCATTGCCAGGCACCATTGCGTGCAAATAACTCATTCAAGTGCTTCACATCTGAGATATAATTTTTGTGGGAAAACATGTGAGGCATGCGTTTTTGTCTTTCAGCTGCATAAATGATTTACAGTGGAACCTCAGAATGTATTGTAAATGCAGCATGTTTTAAATTTAATCTTTAATTTAACATTCTTAAAGGTGAAAATTTGTATTGGGATATTAATTTCCCCGTAGGAAATCATTTAAATGCAAATAATCCGTTCCAGCCACCCAGAAATATTACCAATATTAACAATTTCCAACACTATAATCATATTTCTGCATCAATCAAAACATTTAGAAAAGATATCTAAATGAAGTAAAATATTAAATAAATACACAAAAATACACAAAAAAAATAAATACACGGACGTACGCGCAACATAGTTTGGCTCGTTCGTTTGTTCGTTTGTACACTGAAACTGCTACAACAGTGCAAGGGTTCTTAATTAATATTAATTAAAAAAAGAATCTGATAAAAAGCTACGCAAAATAGTACAAATCACAAATATTGTGAGCCGACAGAGTCGACTCTTAGTGGTCGGCTGAGTCAAATAATACGACTTTAAGTTAGAATCCCCAGCACTGTGAGGGCTCAGGTATTACTGTACATAATCTGATGACACTGTCAGTAAACAGCTCTAAACCATAACTGATTCAGCAGTACAAAGTGACAGAGACTTGTCTCTCCTACCTGACACGTCCCAGCCACGCAGATGGCCGTCGCATTCTGTCCACACGGCGTCCCGTCAACGACACGCTCTGACTGGCGGACGTAGAAACGGTATCCGATCGCACGGCAGTTGAGCTCGCAGAGCTGAGCTCCAGGAACTGTGAAGATTTACAGAAAGGATAATCACAGGCCAAATAAAAACAAACTAAAGACTCGTAACATAATCATTATGCATTAATTAGGGAATTTTCATATTTTGTAGTTCATAATGTGTATTCCTGAATTTCCACAATTGCTTTGTGATGAACTAGTGTCTAAATCATGAACTCCTGAGAGTACAGAATACCCACAATGCACTCTGCATTTCAGTCCCAGAGAAACAAGCATAGAGGCCTTTTTCTTTACCAACTCACAGATCTGACGCTGAGCTCTTCTGTTTAAGGCCCCATATGTTACTATTCCTTTACCACAAGTCTCAGAACTCCCCCAAAGTGTGTGTTAACACTGCAGCTGAAATACCACAAAGATAATGCTTATATATATATACATATATATATATATATATATATATATATATATATATATATATATACATGGACAAAATTGTTGGTACCCTTTGGTCAATGAAAGAAAAACTCACAATGGTCACAGAAATAACTTTAATCTGACAAAGTAATAATAAATAAGAATTCTATGAATGTTAACCAATGAAAGTCAGACATTGCTTTTCAACCATGCTTCAACCTAATTATATAAAAAAAATAATAAACTCATGTAACAGGCCTGGACAAAAATGATGGTACCCCTAACTTAATAGTTTGTTGCACAACCTTTTGAGGCAATCACTGCAATCAAACGATTCCTGTAACTGTCAATGAGACTTCTGCACCTCTCTGCAGGTATTTCGGCCCACTCCTCATGAGCAAGCTGCTCCAGTTGTTTCCGGTTTGAAGGGTGCCTTTTCCAGACAGCATGTTTCAGCTCCTTCCAAAGATGCTCAATAGGATTGAGGTCAGGGCTCATAGAAGGTCACTTTAGAATAGTCCAATGTTTTCCTCTTAGCCATTCTTGGGTGTTTTTAGCTGTGTGTTTTGGGTCATTGTCCTGTTGCAAGACCCATGACCTGCGACTGAGACCCAGCTTTCTGACACTGGCCAGCACATTTCTCTCTAGAATCCCTTGATAGTCTTGAGATTTCATTGTACCCTGCAGATTCAAGACACCCTGTGCCAGATGCAGCAAAGCAGCCCCAGAACATAACAGAGCCTCCTCCATGTTTCACAGTAGGGACAGTGTTCTTTTCTTCATATGCTTCATTTTTCCGTCTGTGAACATAGAGCTGATGTCCCTTGGCAAAAAGTTTCATTTTTGTCTCATCTGTCCATAGGACATTCTCCCAGAAGCTTTGTGGCTTGTCTACATGTAGTTTGGCATATTCCAGTCTGGCTTTTTTCTGATTTGTTTTCAACAATGGTGTCCTTCTTGGTCATCTCCCATGTAGTCCAATTTGGCTCAAAGTCCACTTCTGGGCTCTTTTGTTACCATTCGTATTATCCGTCTCTTTGATTTGTCATGAATTTTCCTCCCTTGGCCACGTCCAGGGAGGTTGGCTACAGTCCCATGGATCTTAAATTTCTGAATAATATGTGCAACTGTAGTCACAGGAACATCTGGCTGCTTGGAAATGGTCTTATAGCCTTTACCTTTAACATGCTTGTCTATAATTTTCTTTCGAATCTCCTGAGATAACTCTTTCCTTCGCTTCCTCTGGTCCATGCTGAGTGTGGTACATACCATGTCACCAAACAACACAGTGATGACCTGGAGCCCTATATATAGGCCCACTGACTGATTACAAGATTGTAGACACCTGTGATGCTAATTAGTGGACACACCTTGAATTAACATGTCCCTTTGGTCACATTATTTTCAGTATTTTCTAGGGGTACCATCATTTTTGTCCAGGCCTGTTCCATGAGTTTATTATTTTAATAATTAGGTTGAAGCATGGTTGAAAAGCAATGTCTGACTTTCATTGGTTAACATTCATAGAATTTTTTTAAATTATTACTTTTGTCAGATTAAAGTTATTTCTGTGATCATTATGAGTTTTTCTTTCATTGACCGAAGGCTACCAACAATTTTGTCCACGTGTGTATATATACGTATATATATATATCACTCACTTGATTTCACTCCTCCTCCAAATGTGCCGATTCAGTGTCTATATACTATAAATGTGCTACTCCTGAGTCACACGCCCTTCAAAGAACGGCAGAGAAAAGCAACAAATCAGGAGAGGGGCTCTTCTTATGTGAGGTCACATTAGGGGGGAATCTAATTGGCTTATTTAAACACCAGCCAATACAAAAATGGAAAAGCAGGGAATATTTCCACCCCCTTCATGTTTTGCATAATAGGTGCCATTTAAGGATGTTTAATTTACTGTAACAAGTTTCAAGTTTAATTGTCATATGCACAGTAAAAAAAAAAAAAAACTTTCCTTTGCTGTCATCAATGAATGCCAGAAAAATAATGACTGTAAGTATAAATAGATGAAAAAGAAACAATTTTTAAAAGCAGAATTGAAAAAAACAACAACTATATAATACAAAACAGGCGACGTTAAAAACAATTTTACGCAGAAAATGAAAATGTATATTATAAACAAATCGACTGTAAACATGGATGCAGAATAGAGTGAATAAGCAAAAATATACAGTATGTGACTGTGCAATGATTGTGCAGTGTAGTAACATGATGCTCATTGGTGTAATTGAAGAAATTATTTAAAAAGTATATCTTAAGTTTAAAAATAGCTCTTTATGAAGTTGTATCACCATCATCCTTATATGAAACCAAGTGACCATACCAAATTCAAGAAAATTTTGTCAGAAGGCTTTCCCTTTTTGCCTTTTTTTTTAAAGAAATGATTTTTTTTTTTTTTTTTCCAGCTTTAGGGAATCATAAAATCTCTGCCAGAAAAGATCCTCACTTCTAAAATATGCGCCAACATGACAGAACATTTTAGCACCTGCAACAAACAGCAGGATTAAAAGGTAACATTACATGTAATAAACCGAATTTGCTTACATTCCACCTGCATTATTCTTTCAATCCTTTCATTCATTAACTACACAAGCTGTCATTTTGACATGTCACTTAAATGCTCTTCTTATTACTGCCCTAAGAGTCTGTGTGATCCCTGTTGCTTAGTGATACTAAGACTTAATCTGTAGAGCTGTGAAGTGAAGGTCTACAATGACACGCAGACTGCAAACGTAAAAATTACATGTTGGTTCATATATCACTAGAGACGCCAAATATCTGAAAGAAAACAAATTTAAAGAAAGAGACGTGAAAATCTCACCTTCGTTGAAAGGTTCCCATTCATAGAGCCGGCCCATGAAGGGGTGATTGTTATATGAGGAACACTGGATGTCTCTGATGTTCCTGCTGGCTGTGGGACAAGCCTGACACATACACACACAGAAGGATACAAGTGCTGATTTTGTGGATTTTTTTTTTCATTGCAGTCATTGTAATCTTTATGGAGGAACATATTATCTCTATAACTTAGAAATTCCTATACAGTATTTACACCATAACTTATCTTGAATTTCAAAAGTTTGATATAAAAATTCCAATAAATTATAATAAGTTACACTCATTAGACATTTAGCACACAGTATATTTCATATATAATCTTTGACCTACGCTCTTAAAGCTGTCAGAGAGAGAGAGAGAGAGAAAGAGAGAGAGAGGTGTGTGTCTAAACCCCTGACTCTGTAACATTCCCGCCCCCCGGATAATTCTGGATTTTATGATCGCTCTGAGGAGATGTCAACTCCCACCATGTTCACACATACGCACATACCAAAATCCTCTCTGCCTCAACAAGCACTGGAACTTCTACACACAATAGCAGAGCTTAAACATTTCAAGGACAAAATCATTAGGAAGGTATTAATGTCCTTGGATGTCCTGTACGGTATTAGACACGCCATGCCACGCTGTTCCTGGTAAATGCCCAAAGGTCATTATTATTTGATTAATAAAATGCACTCATCTGCCATCCAGCAAATTCCCAAGGCAGACGCTCGCACATTCTGTATCCTTTGCAGTAGAAGATTTTTCATATGAAACTTCAACATGCCTTAAATACTAAAGATTCTTACATTCACGTTGCAAATCTTGTACTGGCTGGCAGCTCCAGAGCAGGAGGAGGCTGGCAGCTGTGACGGGTTATGAGGTCTCCCAGGAGACGAAGCTTGGCTAAAACCTGATGTCAGTGTGCCAGAAGGGTGTGGCTTCCCCTGAGACTGGAGACTCGAGCTAGGCTGGTGGAGGGGAACCCAGGATGCCTGCTGGCTCGTACCGTGATGGGTATTTTGAGGGAGACTTTGCGCAGTATTTCTGTACTTCTGCTGCTGCCTGTAGCTGTTGTATCTGTATTCAGCGGGTGAGCGAGGCTGTCGCTGGCTGTACACGGATTGTCCGGGATCTCTCTGTGACGAGACCACATATGGCATCTTCCCGTAACCGTACATCCCTGGACTGATCCGAGTGCTGCTGCCTCGCCTGAGGAACCACATGATGCAATAAGTATGTTACATAATAGAGCAAATTCCTGGTGTATACAATTATACATATGGGCAAATTGTTCACTCTTCATTAATCAGTAGATCTAATGAATCCACTTGATCTTAAAAATTACAATCAATCTTGATTTAAATCTTAATCTCTTAAACCACAACTTCTTTAAGAAACGCTTATGAAGCTGATTACCGCCTCCCAGGCCGAGCTTCACTCTGCTGCTTTCTTGTCTCCCCGCGGCTGGTATGGTGTGACCCCCGAGCATCCGGGAGAGGCCTGTTATTACCATGATGCACAGGCACAGAGGGCTTTAGTGCTGATATGACAACATTCGAATCCTGATGTCCAGTGTGAGGACCCTGTCTGGAGGAATAAACTGTGGCTGGAGGGCTGTACGTCCGAAAGCACGGCCTGCTTTGCTCCTGTACACCAGCGCCACATGAGCGAGAGCAGTCACCCCATGGACCCCAAGAGCCCCACGATCCAGACGGGTCATTGTTCAAAATGTGTGGTTCGACTGCTGGTCTAGGAGACACCTGCAGCCAAAGACATACAGCAGGAAATACAATGAAGTTTGAGGGAATGTACTGTAAGCGTTTTTCCCCCCCATTTTTTCCCTCTTAATATTAAAACGTCTTATTCAGTAACTACAGTGAAAGTGTGGGAATGGTACATTATTATGTTTAAATGCTTAATAAGTAAGGCCTACTTATCTTGAGTTAAGATTTATTGTAATAAGGTTTCTTAAGATGTTTTTTTTTAAAGAAATGCAATTTGATTCCAGATATATAAAGACAGAAGTATGTGTGTTAAATGATGTCTTCATTTGAAATTCAAATGTGTCAAATTCAAATGTGTCTACATTAAGATAAATACTATATGAGCAGTAAATCAGTAAACAGTCATTAATAAAACAAAGTCAATCACTGGTGTGACAATGCTTATCTTAAAATCGAGTCTTAGGTACAATTTGTGCATTTTTATGTGGAAATTAGCTGAACCAGCCATAGTCCTTCTAAGGAGTTTGTTGCACTTGCTTCATGCATATAAAATCCGTATCATGCATCATGCAGCAAAACCCAGAAGCTTTCTTTTCCTTTTCTTTTTTTTTTATTTTATTTTGTCTGAAAATGTTACTTTTGTCTGGCCCACAGACAGCTTCCTGTAAGATTCCATAATAATGTTTTGAAAAACATCTGTACTGTAAAATGTGATTTTTGTTGTACTGACTCAATGATGAAGTCATAAAATACATCTGTATAATAAAGTTTGCACTAAAGACACAGGTGCATAAAACTTTTGCACAGCACTGTATGTCTGGTAGTATGTTAAAACATTTTATTCCCACTACATATGGAAAATATGTATGTTTCTGCTACAGGATATGGTCTTATTGTTTCAATTTTATATTCTGTTTGTCGCTATGTTCATTAACCCAGTGCTGTCAGTTTCCCCTTGGCCCCTCATACATTTTGCTTTCTCAAAATGAGTAAATTAATGTGATAAAGGCCTGGAGAGCAGCGCGCAGCAGTGGTCCACCAGGGAATAAAGCCTGGGCAGTAGGAATTGCTGGCACGGCATCCTTAGCTGTCTGTCAATGCCAGACGGCTATTCAGAGATCAAATGCACCAAACTCCTTCCCTTCTGTTTCTGTAACTCAAACCCTCTGTCATCTTCCAGGTCAGCGTTGGGTCAAACAGCTGATCCACACAAACTCTTACTATGAGTGGACAGTCCAGGGTTACTATAAGTGGACTCAGTGAGTGGTCAAATGGCCCATCCTTCACTAAAACATTGAGTGAAAGTTCATTTTGGTTCCTAACCGATCTGTCACGGAGGAATATTAACGGCGTAAATTTTCCCGACCTCTTATTCATCATCACCTGTTGAAAAGGCATCTGTTGGTCGCCGTGATCTCTCGCTCCTCTTATCGCTAATGACCTCTCAATGCTCCCTCTGGATTTTCAGACATCTGACCTCCTCTCCTTTCACACTGGGCGAGAAAAAGTATCCCTAAATGGCTGCTTTGAGATAAGCATTATCTCCCCTAATCCCAACCAGCCAAACTGGTCTCAGGTCAGCACACTATGAATCACACGTCTTTTTTTTTTTTTTCTGTCTTTGTACCTCCTTTTTCTATCAGGACCTCAGATTTGCACCAGGATCAGGTTTCTCAGAGGGGTTTCACACAGCCTGGTTACATATTCTCCCGTGCTCAGGACCCTGCTGTGGTTCACGGCTTTTGCGGTTTAGCAGGAACACTGATGTTAATTGCCTGTCATCTTGAAGCGACTTGAAATGTGTATAAAAATAGACTTGCCTCGTAAAAATCTCCTGGGACATACAGTACAGTTAAATGTGACAAAGAGGAATGTCTGATAGAAGACCTGCTCATGATCATCAGTGAGACATGTTGCAAACCCATTGGATGCCACTGCACTTGGCAGGCAGAAAGCACTAAACATTCACTGAACCAGCTGTAGAGCTTCTCAGGATAAAAAGTGCAACGTTTTTCGGGATAGGAGTAAAGGGTCATTAAAATTTACAAGCTTGGCAAAAGATCACCAGGAAAGACATCTAAAACACCCTGGCAATGCCTTGACAGCATGTAACAACTTAATATACAGTACAAAGAGTAAAAGAAAAAAGATCAGTACCATTGTAGCGCTAATAGGACATATCATTTAAGGATTAAAAAAAGATATAGTGTTCTTTTTATTACAGAGCAATATGTTGATGGGAACATCTCTTGCTCCTATCTTGTTTTTGGATATACTGTAGCCTTGAGAAATAGTTCTCCTGGCTTCCTGAAGGAAATTTCTGACTCTCACTCCCCGTCTAGTCCTGCACCTGAGCAGTTACAGAGGGATGTTTTTTTGTTTGTTAAGCCATACAGCGTCCTATGAATCATTTCAAGCTTTAAAAAAGTATGTAACGTAAAGCATGAACCAGTGAGAAACAGGTGCAGATGATGAGAGCTGATCACGGCCGGTGATTAGTATACTTCTGATGCTGAATGCTGAGAGGTTTGGAACAGACGAGAGGGGAAATGAGGTCGCTGCTGAGGTTGTTACATAAACAACCCATTTTTAAATGGGATCTTTAAGCACGTTTACACAGTATCGTATATGAAACCATGTGCTATAACAGTTAGAAACAGTTGTTCCCTCAAAAGCTTTTGTATCTTGCTTCAAGGAAAAGCCAAAAAAAAAACCCACACACACGTTTTTATGCTATTGACAAACTGAAAAGAACATAAAGTGACACAGTGACAGCTTCACACAGCTCTTACACTCGAGACTCCTCAAATAAATGTTAAATAAATGTCTCCTCACAGAACATGTCATCATAACTACTACAGATTTTTTTATCCATTTATGTGGAGCATACACTACACTATACAAGTCCCTGTGTAAGAGCTGTGTGATTTGCATGTCAGCCAAAACAACAGTCAAAGCTGCTGGTATAGAAAATGAATCAACAGCATTAGACCAATCAAAATCAAGATATCAGTGTTGTGCAAATTATTTATAATATATAATACAATAGAATAACATAGAAGAAAATCTAACATGATTATTGCTTCATTTAAAATCCACTTGGCTTGTCCTCCAAAGGTAATAACAAATGTCCAGTCACAGAGTACACAGAGTGTATTTTAGCGTTAGTCTGTAGTGGGCAGTTTCTCAGTTGTTCTAAATGCTTTAAATGCCTATTTTAACAGCTCCTTGAGATTAACTAGGAAATATCCTAAATCACTTTAAATGTTTTTAAGGAAAGTTCAAGCGCATCTCTGGTGCCAGTGTTACCTTCTTGTGGTCCAGTGTGAGCTGGCCGGCAGAGAGGTTCGTCCAGAGCAGAGCGATTACCATGACAACACTGTGAATAAAAAGCCTATGTCCTTCAATGAACTTTCACAGAGCACAACATTTCAGTGTACAAAATACTGTAGCAGCCACTGTCAATCCGGCATCCTGCTTCAGACCCACTTTACAATAAGAGCTATTCTTTTCATCTCACTGTATTTAAAAACCATGTCAGCTCATAAACATTAATCAGTCTCGCACGATACTATGACTTCTGTAAAGATACTGTATATGAGGGGTGTTCAAGTCAAACTGGAACTTTTGATGGTGCAGAACTGTTCAAACAGTAAAAAAGGTTTCTCTGCAGCCATATTCAGACTGCCTGCTTCATGTCTGAAACGCCGGCCTCCCAGGAACTCCTTTAAACATGTGGAAATGTTTCTGAGACAACCTGTTGAGGACTGTATGGGGAATGAGGCCATAACTCCCAGCTGAGTTCCTGTAATGTGCAAGTGATTTTTGACAATGATTGTGTGCACAGTTCCCACAGACAGATGTGTCTCTTCCGCAATGTGGAGACAAGTTATTCGTCAATTTTTAAAGATTGACTGCAGTGGGCTCCGAGCCACCTCGGCTGGAATCATCACTCGCAAACTTGATGGCCTTCTTCAAAATGTTTAATGCACCAATGCGTCACCGTACTGTGCTAAAATGTCGATCAGTTTTTACGCCTCTATTCACCGGACATTTCATCACACGTTCTAGTTTGACTTGAATGCCCCTTGAAATGTGCAAGCTAAAAAAAAAACAAGTGCAAAGAAATTGTGCATCTTTTCTGAAAATTTTAAACACTCTTGCTGATGTAACACTGTATAGATTCTTACCTTACACATGACACCGTGTTCATGCTGGACAGAAAGTGCAGAGCTCTACCTGGGAAATGCAAAACAGTGTGTCAGTTTTGGTGGTCAAGTGCAATGTCTGTTTCGGCCCTCAAGCAGGCAGCTGTGCTTTCGCTGTGTGGCACAGGACACAAATGAGCTTTGACCTCTAACAAATTCCCAGGACTCTTTCATTGAACTGGAGCACCAAATTTGGAAAGTGCACCCCATGAAGCTAATTACACCTTAGGGATAGTTTGAATGACTTTTTTCCCCGTAAAACTGACTGTATTTCATTTCAGGCTGTCAAGAAAATGTACACTGATACCATTTTCTCCCTAATTTAGTCTTGGCTGATTCCCAGCCAACAGTCAGGTCTCCCTATCATATGACAGCTACAAACTGTAGAGGGTGAAGCCTAACACGGGCTTTGTCCAAGAGACGTGAAGCCAACTAGGAAGTGCTGTCTCCCATGTTCTGCATACATGAGCCTAACAAAAAATAAAACCCACAGCTGGCTGTGATCGCTGTGACTGACAGAGACTATAGAGACTATCGAGTCTTGGACTATAACTCATGAGCTTGGCGTGACAGGTGAAACAAGTGCCTGCTACACCAGTTGTGAGGCATTTTAAGCACTGTTTGATAATTGCAGGAAGTTATAAGTCTATGGTTATTCTTTTTTTCCAAAGACAACTTGCTTCTTAAAGTCACATTATGTGAACAGTGTAACTGCACCATGGCGTAAATGTCATTTTCTTACTTTTACTCATTTTTGCTAATTATTTTCCTCAGCCACACCAGATTGTCTATATGTTTTTTAAACTTCTACATACTGTATCCTTACTGTACTTTATATCACTATAACTGGATTTGGCAGCCATGAAGTATTGTGTTTACTTTGTCACATTCTCCAGCCAGGAGTTCTATGATAGTCCTATGGGACCATGGACATAAAGTATATTTTTTTCATGGACATATAGCATATTTTTTTTTACATTTATATAGTTTACTCATGTTTAATGTTGCAGCCATGAAACAAACAGCCACTTGTTTCTCTTTCTTTATTTAAAAAACTTGTTGCTTCTTGTTTTTGTTGTGTGACTCTCTGTCCTTGAACTTTCCCTTAGTGAAACATACACTGAGTGTTACAAAGCTCTGACACTGGAGACTCCTTCCTCAAATGTTATGTAAACATTCATTATTTATGAACACAGGCCTCTCTTTAGTTAATTAACATGGTTTTTAATCTGGTAAAAAAAAAAAAAAAAGATTTAGGAGATGTGAAGCGTCCTTTGTTAAAGTCAATGTTATTGTTACTTATCGCTATGGAAAAAGATCACACTAGAACAAAAGCCTTAATGTAAACTTGTTACTAGAGAATTTGCCTCTCACCTAGATCAGACACTCACTCATCATCTATACCGCTTTATCCCCCCCTCATGAACAGGGTCGCGGGGAGACTGCAGCCTATCCCAGGAGACGTAAGGCACAAGGCAGGGTAAACTGTCGTCAAGGTGCCAATCCATCGCAGGGCACACACACACTACGGGCAATTTGGGAACACCAATTAGCCTAATCTGCATGTCTTTGGACTGTGGGAGGAAACCACAGTAACCGGAGGAATCTCACCAAGCACAGGGAAAACATGCAAACTTTGTGACAGGAATCAAACCCGGACCCTGGAGGTGTAAGGCAACAGTGCTAACCATTAAGCCACATGCTGCATTAGACATCAATTGGACATGGGTTTCTAAAAAACATTCTGGTAGGTACAGTAGCCTGTGTGTGTGTGTGTGTGTTTGATAGGCGTCCCATTCAGGGTGTATTCCCACCTCACATCTATCCCCCCCTCTATCCGCAGGATAGACTCCATAAAATAAATCAATGGATACTTATAGTTGCATGTTAGTAAAGAACACATACAAGTATTGTTCAATAGGATGTTGCTGACAATTGCACTACTGTACACTTCGTAATTATAATAATAAAACAGTATTATTGGCAAAGCAATGAACAATAATGGATTTCTTGTTTCATGTTTTAGACCGCAGACACCCCGAGTTAAGACCGTGAGGAGTGAGAAGGGTGCATGCAGCGTTACCTGTCTCTGGCTGCGATTCCAGGTGAACACCGAGCTTTCATTCAGCACCGGGAGCTCGGCGTGACGCGCGCGCGCACGGAGTCTAGTCTGGACAGAGAAGAGACACGGATCCCTCCGACCTGCTGCATGGTGACAGCATAATCTCCACCGGGGACAAGAGTTACATCCTCAACTTCTGCTTCCAGCTCAGTGAAAAGGCACAAAGAAAAAGACTGCACGCGCCAAAGTCATGTCGTTCCGCAGAACTGACGCTTTTCATTAATCCTGAGAGAGAGAGAGAGAGAGAGAGAGAGAGAGAGAGAGAGAGAGAGAGAGAGAGAGAGAGAGAGAGAGAGAGAGAGAGAGAGAGAGAGAGAGACAGAGAGAGAGAGAGAGAGACAGAGAGAGAGAGAGAGAGAGAGAGAGTCAGAGAGAGAGAGAGAGAGAGAGAGAGACAGAGAGAGAGAGAGACAGAGAGAGAGAGAGAGAGACAGAGAGAGAGAGAGAGACAGAGAGAGAGAGAGAGAGAGAGTCAGTCCTTAATGGAGAGGATCAGTCACCTGGTATTTCAGCACAGGCTCTGAATGTTTTCCCTGTTTAAGGAGGACCTGAGAGAGAGAGAGAGAGAGAGAGATTATTGCTAAAACTGACTTATTTGACACGTGATCGTATGAGTACCATATGAAATGACACCGCACGTGCGAACTTTCATCTGGAAATAAATTATCTACAGTAGTTGAAAGGGATCAAACAAAATGGGTAAATTGTGATAAAATGTGAAGGAAAACATTTCACTTGTAAAACAATTTGAAACCAGGGAAAGCATAGAAGTAAAAAAATGAATATGTATTTATATATATATATATATATATATTAATATAATATGCATATTAAAAATATATAGATAGATAGATAGATAGATAGATAGAGGGGGGGCAGCAAGAATACACACAGACACACACACACACACAAAGTTACAGAGAAAAATGAGAAAATGTGAAAATAAATGGAGCATAAATAATCTTCATACATGAGGAAAATACTACATGAATACTAAAAATATTTTACATGTTTTTTATTTAAATATTAATCATATTTAAATTCAACTTCTAATGGTATTCGTCACGTACACAACCATACAAATGTGTGATATGCGGTGAAATGCTTTAATTAATGCTGGTGATCTAAAAAGAAAAGATAAGAATAAATAAGAAGATAGAAAGATAAGAGAAGAGTACTAATTGTACTAAGAAAATAATGTAAAAATTAAAATCTACACATCTACAGATTAAAATAAAATGAAATTAAAAATAGGAATATATAGAAATGTATAAATTATACAGAATGTACAATATACAATTATATTAATCATATGTTCTTTTGGGAACGTCCATAGGAACTACATCTACATTTTAAACATTATTTGGGATTTTTTTTTTTTAACGTGAAACAAGCATATGTAAAAATAAATAAAACACATGCACTAGCATGTACATGATGAGAAATATAAAAAGATGAAAAACTTCTATAAACAAAAAAAATAATAAAAATATGTGGAACAAATGCTAAATTGAATTTCATCTTTAAAAAAATAAGGTGGTGAAAATAATCGATTTATGAAAAATCTGAAAAAAATATATATACAATGTATGGAAAATAAAACCATATTCACTGCACGTGTGGGGGAAAAGGTGTAAAACATTTGTAGAGTTTGAAATATGGCTAAATTAAATTAGGTCCGATTTCTTGTACATATATTAGGGCTGAGAAATCAGTGTTCATGCATGTAAATGGGGATTGTTCGTTTTTCCATTTTTGCTGAAGTTGTTTCCTTCAACGTCATTGTAACGTGTGGTAGTACCACTGACCGCTAGGGGCGCTCTCCTTCAGTTCATCAGCCTTTTTTCAGGTTACTGAAGTTCAGTTTGGACTTGCTTAAGTGGGTTCTTGTAGAAATAAACATTCATATGTCATAAATTACAGTTGAAGTTAAAAAGGAAAGAGCAATTAAATAAAATTATTTTTTAAAAGTACATTTAATTGAATTCTATTACATTTTGTCCACTACCTATGAGGGTACCTGTGGCTCCACATGTGTGCAGATCCTGACGCCTGCGTGATTAACTGAGAATGGATTGTGCAGTCATCTCACTGCTGCTTCTCATACCCGGCCTGACCATAGCCATATTTGCAAATTACTTACATTTTATCCCATTACACATCTGATCAGTTGAGGGTCCAGCAGTGGCAACTTGGTGGTGTTGCGGTTTGAACTGGGAACCTTCCAAACAATAGTCCAACATCTTAACTACTGAGCTACCCCTGCCCCTCTAATGTGCTCCTTACATGACCTGACTTCTTAAAATAAATTAATATGTTCACAAATTTAGTACAAAATCACCAGATGCAAAGAAGACATTTAGACCTAGGTAGGAAAATATAACATGTGATATACTGTACTGTGTTAGCATGTACTATAGTTTTCACACAAAATTGGTTCATGTGCATGCTAAATGTTTTAAAAGAATACATGGAAAATGAAAGTTTTAACAGTATAAGTATAAATCAAGTCATTAATTTTTAACAGACTTTATAACTGCCCGTCTTCTTCAGTCAGTTGTGTGCAGTCGTGTAGAAGACAAACCCCCTGCATCAGCATGTGGATTATCTAGTACAAAATGATCAAAAGTTTGCGATGTCACTATTCTGTTACTGTACAGTACGCACTGTATATGTATAACAAGTCATGCGGTAGTTGGATTGTATACTGACACCAGTTATAAAACATTATAGCGAAATATTTGTTTCCCAGTACAAAAAGCTACAC
This sequence comes from Clarias magur, assembly GCA_013621035.1. Lineage (NCBI taxonomy): Eukaryota > Metazoa > Chordata > Actinopteri > Siluriformes > Clariidae > Clarias > Clarias magur. The sequence goes on along the minus strand of QNUK01000348.1, from coordinate 208,830 downwards.
ATACAAATAGATGAATTCTATCCATGTTGTAATTATTCATGAATATTAAGCCTTCTGCAGAAGATGTGAAAATCCTATTCTTATGTGGGTTTAATAAATGTAGGAGAAACATTACTTTTTTAATAGAAATACATTCACGCTTTGTAGCAAAAAGTCTGCAAGAGTTAACAGCTTCTTCTGAGTTAAAGTATGTTTGTCAACATACAGGGAAACATATAGGGAAAACCCTAAGGGTGTAAACATCAGACTTCCCCACAATATGATACGATTTGATTTAGTACCCTCTGCCAGATATGAGACCAGCCCTGGGGAAGGATTTCATAAATGATGATGATGATGATGATGATAATGGTTAAATGCATCAGATTTCCCTGCTGTCTTATTTATACATCATTTTATTTTTTTAACACACCAGTTGTTATAATAATTCATAATCAATTAATGATTGTTGCCTTTCGATCCATATACTGTATATCATTACATTCCTAAAAATAAACTGTGTGGGACATGACATGTGCAGGACAATGGGTCCTCCAAAAAGCACGGTTGGGAGAATATATGGTGTAGGTTTAAGATACAAATAATAACACTTTAAAACATTAAAAGTGAGCTCTGCAGCTTTTTTGTTAGAACAATTGTACATATTTCAGTTGATGTGGCGCTCCTGGTTCTGTAAACTGGAGAAAAGCTTTATATGTGGATGAGCAAAGTCCGACCACCAAGACAATGAGGCGCTTCTACTGTGCTGTTGGTTTCTGCGTGGCTTTATTAGTAATAGAAACACTTAAGTGTTGAACAAAATCATGGCAGTGGTAGCTCATTAGTCATGATGTTGGACTACTGATTGAAAGCTTATGGGTTCAAACCCCAGCACTATCAAGCTGCACCTCTTGCGCCCTTAAGCAAAGCCTTTAATCATCAACTCCTCAGATGTATCCTGCCTGGCCAAAAAAAAGTTGCGCACACTAATATTTCATTCACCTTTAACTTTAATTATGGTTTTCACCAGTTCATTTGTAAAATGATTCCTCATGCTCCCAGAAACACTCTTTCACTTTGAGTTCTGAAATATTACCATGCTATCAGGGAAAAAAAACTCCATAGATGTGATATCCTGGTCATTCAGTACATTTAGGTCATCAACTGACTTTTTTTTTTTTTTCATTTTATTGCCATGTAATGTTGCTGTGCCTAGACCTGAGCAACTGAAGCAACATAATACATAACATAATAATTGCTTCCAGAGGTGTGTACAGTGCGCACTATGCATGATGGGTGCATGGCTTCATGCGCTTCCTTTCTTATCCTGACATCATCCCCTTCTTGCCCATCACTCTGGAATAGAGTCAATCTGGACTCAACAGATCACATGACCTTTTTCCATTGCTCCAAAGTCCAACCTTTATGCTCTCTAACAAACTAAAACCTTTTTTCCTGACGAGTCTCACTAACAAGTGGTTTTCTTACGGACACAAACCTGTTCGTTCCCGATCCCGTGAGTTCTAATCACATTGTGTGTTTCTTATTTTCACTATTAAACATAGCTCTGATTTCATAGCTCTCACTCAGTGACTCCCTCATTGTCTATACTGCTTTATCCTGAATACAGAGTTGCAGGGGGTCTGGAGCCTATCCCAGAAATCTTAGGACACGAGGCGGGGTACCAATCCATCGCAGGACATAATTACACACACATTCTCACAAAACGGGCAATTTGGTGAATTCCAATTAGCCTAATCTGCACGTTTTTGGACTGTGGGAGGGAACCGGAGTACCTGGGGGAAACTCACCAAGCACGGGGAGAACGTGCAAACTCCATGCACAAGGCGGGAATCGAACGCTCAACCCTCAGGTACAATACGACAGTGCTAACCCCTAAGCCACCTAGTCTAACTGATTTCCATTCATTATTATTTTCTGACCATAAGAAGTGAAAATACTATCCTTCCAGATTTTAAAAGTGTGTTGGAGGATTCTTATCCTAATTCCAGGAATTTCAAATCTGAATCTGAATTGAGAAAGTCTGACAACGATGTTTACTGGATGGGATGCTACAGTTGAATAGCTGCATCTGATTTTCTTTTGTCACATTCATTAATTTTAAAAAAAGAGACTGTGATCAACATTTTAAATATTTCTGACTGGATGGATTATAATCACTTAGCGAAAGGCATCTGCTTAGTTTCTGATGTGATAGGTTTCATCTTTGTGATGTGTTATAGATTAATAAACAGCTGGGTATAAACAAATCTTTAACCTAATACGATCCCATGTGTTCTAAATCTCACAGAGACTTTGAGATTCAATACACTCTCAAGATTCCTAACCTGACTGTAATACTTTCTTTCTTGATGAGGTGTGCTGTTATAGCAAAATGTACCTTTATCCATTTTTAATTCCAATTAAAGTTGTGAAAGGTTTGCAAAATATACAGTATGTTATGGCAGCTATAAACAGTCATTCCCTCACCATTCTCTCTCTCTTAAAGTTATTAAGACAAAAAAAAAAAATCATCTTTTTTTGTCTACATGTTGATTCCATTCAATTTAACCCTACATTTAAACATTACAACCAGAAATAAAAAGAATGAAGCCCAAGTCTTTTGAATCATTTCTGTTTGATTTCTGCTGGCTGTTGAAACTATTCCCTCCGTGCGCCACATCAGCTTTTAATCCACACAAACATACATTTGTGATGTGAGTTAGTTTGCCTTGGGGATTTTCCTACCCCGCTATAGAGGGATTAGGGCTGGATTAGGTCCATGCAGCAGTGTTTAATGTTGCGTGACATTTCTGTGGACTCTGTGGTTATTAATTAAACAGAACAAAAAAACATGACTGCAGATTTAGTGACGAGTGAAAGTTTTCAGACCCTTTAAGGTTTCCACATTTTACAGTATGTTTTTGTTATGGATTTAAAACTTTTTTGTTCCATGAATCAATCAACGCACAAAACTCCACAATAACAGGAAAAGCAGGTGTTTTGATAATTTATAAAAAATAAAGACTGAAATATCTAATTTATATAATTATTCAAACCTATCACTCCGTATTTGGTTAAAGCACCTTTGACTGCAGGCAATGACAGTATCAAGTCGACAGCTTGTGAATGATGCTACAAGATTGGCACACCTTTTTTTTGGAGTGGTTCATGCTCAACAAGGTTGGATAGACAGCTGTTTTCAGGGATCTCCAGAGATGCTCCTTTGGGTTCAGATCCAGACTCTGGCTGGGCCATTCCACAGAGTTGTTTTGAAGCAGTTGTCTTGACAGTATGCTTTGGCTGGTTGGATCTCAGATCTGAGATTCTGAGCATTCAGGACAGTTCTTTATTTTTCTATTAATTTTCCCAGACCTACCAAAAAATGTGCCAGTAGGTGGAACGGCTATTTTAAATGACCTCTTTGTGTGAATGAGTGAATGCGTATGTGTGTGTGTGTGTGTGTGAGATAGACAGAAAGAAAGGGGGGGGGGGAGATAGAGATCCTGGGTTATCACACACACCCAGTGTGAATGTCTACAATCAAGTGAGTTTTACATCATCATGCACTAAAAGGCTGCTGTCTAAGAAAGAAACCCCTCCTCCAAAACCCACACCTTCATGCTCAAATAAAGTTTGGTGCTGACCAGGCGGACAAAGTGAAAGCCTCATGGAAGTAAGTTTTGACCAGGTGAATGTTTGGAGGAGTAATTTGAGACATTTAACCCTTAGAACAGTGTAGCAGCTGTTATGCCTGGTGGTGGTAGCATCATGCTTTGCTGCTACTGGAACAGAATTCTTCAGCATAACCTCAAATCATGATGTAGACGGGGAAAACCTGGGCACGGTTGAATGTTCCATCAGGACAGGGATTTAAACATATATTAAAGCTAGGTGTGTAATGGACAAAGTAGGCTAGCTTAAAGTTTTTGGACCGTGCTTAAATATCGCGTTTCCAAAAAGCCTGTCTGATGAAGGTGAAACTTGCTAATGTACATTTAACCAAATATTAGGTGATGTATGTATAATTGTGTCCCTGTTCTGAAAAAAACCCTCAAAATAAAAGATATCTTGTACCTTCTTCCTCAGAAAGACCCCTTCAAAAAAACAATTTTGCCATGACATGCAAACTTTTTGCATGGCATGTAAACTTTCTCCATGTGAAGGGTTTTTCCAGACCACACATTTCCCTTTTTTGACATCAGGATCGTACATCATTTAAAAAATGCCCAGTTCTAGCCTGAGTGTGTTACGTTCCCCATTAAAGGTAGGAAGGATGTTGATCTTGAGCACATGTGGTCTGGAGTCATGCGACTATAAATCTACACAACCTTGCACATTTCCCTTTTCCTTTTTTTCCCTACCCACCAGTGAAACTATAATTATGTATATAAAAAGTGATCTATCTACAAATCATCATACAAGTGCAGCAATAAAACATTTGGACCTGTGTGCATGTGAGTGTGTGTATGTGTAATTAAAGGATAAGTAGAGAGCCTATTCTGAAACAAAAACGCTCCTGTTAAACAGATGAAAAGCTAACTACTGCACATTCATCTCCCAGGTAATTACACACCTCAGACTTTTTTGTGAACTTACGAAGATAAAGAAAAACATTTTTCACACTCTGCCAAGCAACCTGAAAACACTCACGCGGGCAGAGCGCCACCTTGACAGATTCGGCCCACTCCCGGTGCGCCCGTCTCCGGTGGTGGCTGTTGATTTTGGAAAGGCACCGTGCTTTTCTTTCATTACTCAGACGCTGAGCAGTCAAGAGTTCATCATTCTCTTTTAATATTCTGCAAAATATAGAACAAAAGCGAAAGAAAAACCCTCTGTGCAGGAAGAGTTAAAGACATTTGGATCTTATCCAGCAGCATAAAAAGAGACTGAACGGCTAAAACGTAAAACAAAACATTGTCTAATCTCGTCTAATGTTCCGCAGTTAGACAGCGAACAGAATAAGAACCGGACTGGGTTTTAAATTTTTTTGTGTCTGTGTTAGCAGCACCATTAGGAAGACGCATCACTTTTCACTTCTCCTCTGGGACACTCGTGAAAGTGTAAGTGAGCAAGCATAAAAACATCACAGGCATCATGTTTTTCAGAGATCATTCCTTTCTCTTTCTCAGAGCTTAAATGTGTCACAATGAATCTCACAGAGGTGTCAGTCTGTCCTCCGAGTCATACACAAGTTCAAATCCCTACACGTGGACTAATCTCCATAGGAGACTGTGATTGGGGAAAAGGGAAAAAAAAAACATCAGGAATGTTTTTTTTTTTTCCCCCTGGGTGGAGTAAACATCCGTTCATTTCTCTCTACACACTCTCCATGTCAGCGCTCTCCTCCTTCTCATTTGGTGTTAGAGAGCGTGTCGAGGCAGGTGCGCAAGCACGCCGCCGTGTCCCTGGTCTTGAGCACGCAGTCCCTCACCATCTCTACAAACATGGTGGGCCAGAGCTTGTGCAGCGCGTCTCCCTTGACGCTGGTGCTGGAAGCCGAGTGCACGAGTCCCCGCAGGTACTGATCCACTACGGCGCTGCGCTCCAGCACCTCGCTGCCGGTCTCCTGAGGACGTTAAGAGCTCTTGTTAGAATTTACATGAGTAAAATACAGTTTACAGAAAAAATTATGAATTTTCACCAGCACGTCACTACAGTATATACTTCTTATAAAAAGCACAACACAAACATTGGTGTAGATTCTGTCTGAAGGAATGTGAATATGTTTCATCATTTAATGCGTGTAATAATGGAAATTACGCTCTAGGTGCAATGCTATGGTGTGAGATGTCATTTTAATTCCATGCTCTTACAACATTAGTTCACATGTGTCTGGTTTACATTTAATAGCATTAGGGCAAAGGAACAAACAAATACAAGTACTATATTTCTTAAGTTCCTTTATCTACAGTAGATACACTACTAGCTTTAACTCTTCAGGATTATGCAGTTTCTCTGTGATAAGACAGCATATCTGATTGCACAAGAAACCTTCCAAAACATTAACTGTCAATGTAAATGGTAAAAAAAAAGGGGCCATTTTTTCATTTCTTATAAAAATCACTGTCTTGTTGACAAATCACTGTGGTGCAAGAGTAATGAAACACTTCAGTACATGGTGTTGGGGGAAAAATGATCAATTTCACAGTGGGAACAACTCTGCTTTCAACACCACCCTATCATGTTTTATTCCATACTACCAATGCAATATCAACAAAAATAAAAGCTATGCTGCATCACTGTCTGGTTTGGTGTCGGTCATATCGGACCGCAAGACCCTACAGCGAACAGAGAGAACGGGGTCTCTCACAGACTGCATCTGTAAAGCCACCAGCATTGTGGCTGATCGGACACACCCCTCTCACTCACTCTTCAGACTCCTGCCATTTGGAAAAAGGTACCGAAGCAATCGGGCAGACACTGTGTAACAGCTTTTTTTCCACAAGCCATCCGTCTCCTCAACAAAAAGGGACTGGACCGATAAAAGAAACAAACAAAATGTTTTGTGTGTGTGTGTGTGTGTGTGTGTGTGTGTGTGTGTGTCTGTGTGTGGATTTTAATCCTGTATGTGTGTGTGTGTGTGTGTGTGTGTGTGTGTGTGTGTGTGTGTGTGTGTGTGGATTTTAAGCCTTACCGCTACTTACAAAACATTTACTATTCACTGTTTCTCCTCCCACTACCTCAACTCATCACCTCATTACCATGTCATATTTGTAGCACTGTCGCTCTTGTTTATACATTTGCATGTGCACAACAACCTTCTGTATTCTTGTGTCTTCTGTATAAAAACGTAGATAGTTCCCAGCTAACCAGCTAATTAGGTCTCTAAGTTAGCGAGTTCTTTTTTTTTTTTTTTTGTTAATTTATGTTGTTAATTTATGTTGTCATGTCAGTCTATCTTGTCTCAGCTAGCCAGCTAATAAGGTCTCTAAGTTAGCTAGTTAGCTTCTGTTCATTTATGTTGTAAATTTATGTTGCATGTAGAACCTTGGTCCTGGAGGAACGTTGTTTCGTTTCACTGCGTACTAACTGTATATGGTTGACGTGACAATAAAAGCCTACTTGACTTGACTACACAGCATCATATTATATAGTTATATAGTTATATAGAACATAACCTGTCTATGCAGACTTATATCTTGCAGTTGTATAATATATGAACTGTGTCTAAATAACACTTTAATAGCAAATTCTGATCCTACCATCGTAATATCGTTGAAGAAACTGAGACTTATCAGACCAGGCAACGTCATTATAATCTTCTGTTGTGCAATTTCGGTGAGCCCAAGTGAGTCACAGCCTCAATTCCCGTTTCCGGTTCCTGAAGTTGATGTGACTGGCACCCACCCAGTGTGGTCTTCGGCTGCTGTGTTGTGGGTTTAGAGATGCTCCTCGATATTCCTCGGGTGAGTTACAGTTGCCTTGCTATCAGATTGAGCCAGTCTAGCCATTTTATTCTGACCTCTGGCAACAACAAGGCATTTTCACTCACTCGATAATTTCTCTTTCAGGCTATTTTCTGTAAACCCTAGAGATGGTTGTCTGTGAAAATCCCCGCAGATAAGCCTGTGTGGCACCAACAACCATGCCATGCTCAAAGTCACTTAAGTCACCTTTCTTCCCTGTTCTGATGCTCGGTTTGACCTTCAGTAGATCGTCTTGGCCATGTCTACATGCCTAAATGATGTAATGTAATAATAATGCTGCAATGTGATTATCTATGGTTAATTAGAATTATAATTTTAAAACATTAGCAAAAACTGAGCGCAACTAACAGTCTATCAAGCTATAAGGGTTTTTGATGATTTACAACAACCCTCTTGAATGATTTAAAGATAGTTTACATCTCATCTCAAAAAAGCCTAGAGTGACATCAGCAGGTGACATGCTATTGTGAAGCTATACATGTATATGTGTGTGTGTGTGTGTGTGTGTGTGTGTGTGTGTGTGTGTGTGTGTGTGTGTGTGTGTGTGATATGTCACCTCTGGACTGTCAGAGCCTCCAGTCTCTTTGCTGTGATAGTTAAAAAGTGCACGACTCATGCTCTCCCCCAGCAGCTTGCCGTTTTCCCTCAGCTCTTCAGGGCTCAAACCGAACCTCCGAACTCTGCCCTCCAGCAAGAACTGCAGCTGCCTCTTCCTGCAGAGAAACACGGTGAATCTTCCATGTCAGTGCTTTGGAATAGGCAATAATCTCAAATACTTTTTCTCCATAACATGATAAGCTGCATTTTGTCCTGGTCATAGTAACGTATCGGAAAAAAGACAGACTGGATGTTGATAAGTAGTTATAACATGTAACTATGAATGTCACTATAACCGGACAAAAGCGTCTTTCTTTAATTAATGAAAAAGATATTGGAATATTGGAAATTGCTGTTATAAAAGGATGCGCTGTTAAATGAAAAATTGTTTTTTTCAGAGAAATAGTTTTGTCACAGATTGTTTTCCTATAACCACACTCCTGAGTTGGGTGTTATACTTAACAAAGCATTCAATAACTGTGTGTGGGAAGATAACACGATTACTGTGTTGTACTATAATGTATACATGTAGAGATGTGAGAAAGAACAGGAGTAATAGATGTTTTATCATAAAACGAAATGAAATGCAGCACAGAACCAGCTGGCTCCTGTTCGCTTTGCCAGCGATTCAACACGCTGCCTACCTGCAGGCGTAAATATATATATATATATATACTGTATATATATATGTGTGTGTGTGTGTGTGTGTGTGGCTCAGGGTTTTAATCAGAGACAGAAGATGAAAGATGTGTGTGTGTGTGTGTGTGTGTGTGTGTGTGTGTGTGTGTGTGTGTGTGTGTGTGAGAGAGAGAGAGAGAGAGAGAGAGAGAGAGAGAGAAAAACAGAGGTGCAAAGCGTGTCTCTCTGTCTGTAAATAAAGGTTTTCCTCCAAAGCTCCTGAATGAGGTGGAGTGAGAATGTGAAACTGATATCTATCAGGGTGAAAGTATGTTTCATAAGTTCTCACCTGGAGCCTGGGATGTTTAGATCTCGGTCTTTCTCTCTCTCTCTCTCTGAGGCTAAAAATGGCACCTGCTTTAAACAAGCACTGACCTGCCATTATCACTTTGCCATTTTTGTGCACACACTTTTATACACGGCTTTAAATCTTCACATGCATACCCATCTACCTTCTATTGCCACCTTAGGTTTAAAGAAAGGAAATCTGAAATGTTTCAGAAGCTGATCACAGGGAGCTGCTGAATTCTCAAATCGGATTGGTCAGAACGTGATGTTGATGAAAATTTTCCGTGATCTAAGGAAGGAGTCGTCAATTGTGTCAGGACATTATTTTTCATACAGGTTTACATTAAGGAATACTTTACTAATTCATGATTATGGCTAGAAAATTCCTGCATCAGGGTCTAACAGGTTCCAGAAACCCGGGTCTGATATGTTAATAAGATGTTCCTGTGTGGTGCTGGCTTAAATGTGACAGCACGCTGAAGCTATAGAGGAACTAATGGCTGATTTCGTGCTGTGATGCTGTCTGCTGCCATAAGCAGATTTACTCAAGAAGGCTGACAGATGGAGTCAGAAGTGGTTTTGGCTGGGATGAGGAACGCCTGCTGATGCCAAGCAGGTACCATCATGCCCCTGAGTAAATACAGGTCAATATACAGGCATGTGCGCACACATATACGCACACATATACGCACACATACTGTAATTGTTACAAATGTCAAGCGTATTTCCGCGCGAAACATTCTTGTTAACTCATGCGAACACACAGACACTCTGGTGTGAACACACACCTAGACTCCTCCAGCAGTAGAAGCAGTCGACAGTGTGGGGTTTCCGTGGAGGCCACGTGACCCAGAGTCCCAAAATGGCGTTCGGCTGCCATGACATCGTTCATCGTCACCTGGTAAGGCAGACAAAAGGATGAGCTATTACATAAAAGATGGACAAAGTATTTACTAGAGACAGAAAATGTCCTGCCAATATGCAGCAAATGGTAACTACATACTCACCACTTAGTCATTAGCCTGTAGTGACTACTGTACCTCATTAGCTGTGAATGCTAAATTAGCCTGTGTGTGTGTATGTGCTTAATGGATAAGCCTGTCTGCTGTCTGGCTTCAGTATTTCTAATGACGATTATGATTATGATGATTACACAGATGACGATGTACTGTAGGTGTGTGACGATGTGTGTACCTCTGTGCCGTTGATTCTCTGTAGATTTAGGTGGTTGAGTCTGTAGATGAGGAAGGCCCGCCACAGGGACAGACCTACTACAGGGTTCCCCTCCGGATCAACGGTCACCTGCTCCAGCCTCTTTACCTGCGCTAGTGCTGCTAACTGCAGCAGGCGTGTTATATTAGTTTCCCTGAAGATCAGGTGCTGAGGAGAGGAGAAGTGAGAAAAGATAAGACAAGCACAAGAGAGATTGATAAGAGAAGGAAAAATGAAAATAAGAAATTAAAATGAATAGAAAGTGTAGAGGACAGAGGAGCAATGAAAAAAAATAAGAAAAGAAGAAAAAAAGCAGGAGATAGCAGGATTGAAGAGATTTTTGATTGAAGAACAAAAGTGAAAGGACAGTGAAAAAGATTTACAGGAAGAGGAGAGAAAAGTGAAAGAAAGAGAAGACAAGAGATGATAAAAAAAGAAATGGCAGAAAGGAAAGTAAAAAAAGAGAAAATTAATAGGAAGAGGAGAGGAGAAGAAAATAAAGAAAATAAAATGATGACAGAAGGAAAATATATTATAGGAAATGACAAATGAGAAAGTAAAGAAGAGAAGAGAAGAGAAGAGGCTTTGATGAGAGATGAGAAAATTAAAGAAGAATTTATAGGAAGAGGCAGAGAATGAGCTTAGAAACACACAGCACAACACAATGACAAGTCAAAAGAAAAGGAAGAGAAAAGTAAGAAGAAAAGGGGAAAATTATAAATAGACAATGATGACAAGGAAAAAAACAGAAGAAAAGAAAATGAAGGAGAATGAAGAGAAGAGACAATAAGAGAAAAACGAAAAGAGAATGATAAGAGAAGGGAAAAAGAGCAACAAATATTAATAGGAAAAGAAGAGGAAAAAGGAGAAAGATTATAGAAAAGAAGAAGAACAAGAGACATTGATGACAAATGAAAAGTAGAGGAAGAGAAAATTATTAGAAGGAGAGGATAAAGAAGAAGGTGAAGAGAAGAGAAGAGACAGGGGAGAATGATTACAGAGGTGAGGAGGATAGGAACATCAGCATGTACATGTACACCTGCACAAACAGAGAGGGACATTAGGGATGATGGAGCACGGTTCTAGAGTGTGGTGTGGAGAACCCAGGCTCACCGTGAGGTTGGGGAATTTGAGGCGAATGCGTGGCAGAGTGGGCACGATGCTGTCATATTGAATATAGCGGAAGGCGATGGTAGTGACGGCGCTGGCTGTCTGCACCCCCCAGCCTCTCTCTAGAGTCTCCAGGGCTCCTGGACCAAACAGACGCACCGTCTCGCCATCGAGCTCGGCCACGTGGCTCTCAGACAGAGATAGACTCTGCACGCTGGCGCCCCCTGCCTCCTGGAGTCTGGAAACGACAAAACGAAGAGCATTGGTGGGTCAGGGCCTTATCACAGCTATGTAAGACTGAAGAGTGAGCATGTTACAGTATCATCTTTTACTGATCTGTGTGCTAAAGTGCTTTTGGGATGCTTGCCCAAAAACAATGGCTTGTAAAGTCAGCTTTAAATGAATCACTGAAGTGGTATCGGTAACACGTGTACTTCAAGTCTCCTGCATTAAATACGAGTCATATCAGTGCTGAAATGAGCTTTACTTTTTTAATAACTGCTCCACTTATAACACTTGCCAGGACTTGGATCTAACACATGACTGAGGGTTGAGTTACTCTATCAGTCCTGTTTTCTGGCAGCGCTAAGCTAATACTGCGAAATCAAGTAAGCTTATTTATATCATTTTATCCCACAGAACTGATGAATGATGAAACTGATGAACTGAGTGACAGCATTACAAAAACAGTTTCATAGATAAATTGTTTGCTAAAATATCATTTTCATTAAGGAGATATTTACGTAACATTTATAAAAAATGATCTCGAGTGCCTCCACTCTGGCTACGTTCACATTACCACCCTGTAGTGACTCAGTTCCAAGTTTTAATTTAATGTGACACAGATCTGCTTTTTTTATTTATTAATTTTTTTATGGGTGTCTAAATGTACAAATCTGACTTTCCTCACTTTGTAATGTGGTCTGAAATTGCATATACAGTATATCAGATATGACTTGAATGAGAACAATCAGATGGGAATTCATGTGACTTTTTGCCTCTGTGCATATGTACGGCACTCACTGACATCATCACTTAGGACCGCCATTGCTGGGATTTCATAGCAGTGCTACAGTAGCAAGAGCTGATAAAAACAGACCTCAACTGATACAGCCAACTAACTCCTTGCCATCCTCCAGAGCAAAACCCCAAGCATAATTTTGATAAAATCACATCAACAATTAAAAAAGAATGAGCAATCGCACAAACCCATGACATATTTTATGACAGATGTCATGAGCAAAGACGGTTTACTGTGTACAAAACTTGTGGTTTGCACGATGCTAAACATTAGCTATAAGCTTTCTTTAAAGGGGCCATAAAATACTCTTTTATTAACAATTAAACATAAGTCTGAAAAACTAAGTTGTTTCACTACTGTTCCAAACGTGCTGTTTCTGTGTCTGCAGCCTTTTTTTTCCACTGAGTTGAACCCCTCTGGGTTTCCTACAGCAGCCCATATACAGGACGTCCTCACACAGAGGCCAACGAGTACAGATATAAACACAGTAGACAGAATCACACTGCTTACAGCGCTGAGTGCCTAAATGGTACACTGCCAGTTCCTATCTAACTGATCCATTAGCACTGATGCTAATCGTTAACTCCCTTACAAAGCTCTGCGTTTGTTTACGTGTGTGTCAATAGGACAGAGCAACCGAGTGTGTTAGTTAAAACCGAGTTAAAACAGTCTGTCAGAGAGAACAGACATCCGTCTGACCTAATTGGCTCAGTTCCTGACGCTGCACCGGAGAGCGTATGGTTAATAATGAAGCCGTGAGAGTGGAGGATCGTGGTGAGTCTCAGGAAGGCTCGATATCCGGGTGGAGCTCTGTGACCCGCCGTCGCTGTAACCTAGTGACATCCACATGCCAGCGGATCGGCTACACGAAGACCGGTCTTTAGCATTAAAACACCCAAATACGTGCGATTGGCTTATTCAGGTTTCACTCTCTGGAGACTCAGAACGGGGCGAGACACGGTGTAACACTAGAACCACACAGGGAATCCCGAAGAGAACAGGGAGGAATTTGTTCGATTTGTTTCACGAAGGAGTTGAATGAGGACAGGTGTGGGAAGAGCGCTGTAAAAGGTGGCCATTGTTTTAGAAAAAAAAAATCTATCCAGGTGAATACACCTTTAGTGTAGAGGGCAAAAAAAGTCCAAAATAATAATCGACTACCTGAGATCAAAGAAAGACACAAGGTTTACAACTTTACATAATTATTGTTGTTGTTCTTAAAATCAGAAGTCTAAAAATTATATATAATTAGTGACACGTAAAAAAAAAAAAAAAAACATTGAAACCTGAGTACCATAAACCCAACTTTGATTAAGTAATGATCCTAGTGATTCTACAAAGAGCTGAACTTGGCTGAACCCAAAAAAACACTTGAGTGTTCATCATGCCCTTTATTTAATCTTTATTATCTCCTTCCAAGTCAAACAAATCCAAAATAAAACCCAGCTGTTCCAGGAAGCCATGCAAGGTCATGGATATATATGGTTGAGATAAAGAAGGAAGGGAGGGAACACCTTTTGTGATTTTCTGGCACATTGGTGTTAAAATCGGGCCAATAGAACTGTAGTATAGAACAGACATTATTTAAGTGTAAAAGGACCTTTGACATTCAAAGACTCCAGAGAGCCATGTGTATACTACCCTTTTATTATACATACAATAAGATCTTAACTTTGGGATTAATAAAGTAACTGTTATTAATCCATCTGGTGGGTCTGAATCAAAGGGAATTTAATACTTTAGGTTTGTTTGCTACTCGAGTCGGTTTGGAGATCCGATAAAAAATGGACGGGTTATGTTAGGAAGAGCATCCAGTGTAAAACCTGTGACAAAAAATAACGTGCGGATCCAACCTCAAAGTCGAATGTACAACAGCAACAACATAATCGGAGTATGTATCACTTCTGGATTTGAAGATTCTGTCCCATATTCTGTCCCATTTTCTTTTTTAAACATTAGCGCTTTAACTGACCCCATGAGCAGACCTGGAGGCGCCAGGAACTGACAGGAAGTCCTGATCCCTCACCTTAATTAATCAATCTCAAAGTACAGACATACGCACATGAAGACGTGCTGACAACTAGCACGGAGATAAAACCGAGTCAGCGATGTGAGTCAGTGTCTCACACCGTTTTGCATGCGATCACATTGCAATGGACGAGCTGCGTCCTGGAGACATGGTCCCTGAAACAAACATGCCCAGATAAAAGGTGATGAAAAGAAAAAAGTGGTAGAGAAACAAAGCCATGTCCTCATGTTGCCTGCAAGGAACTGACTAAGCTCCAGCTGAAACACGTCCAACAAGAATAGCTATTTTTAACGGAGGTACGGGTGTGATGTAGTTTCGAATGCTCTGGCTGGCACACAGAGCCGAGTTTGATGTATTTATTCGGTCAAAGCAATAGACTCTCAGAGCAACCGGTCTATCAGGACATTTATCCTCACTGACTGGCTGATTGTGTTTTATCTCTGAGGTGTGGGATGGTAATGGATGGGATGAGAAACAAACTCCCTCTTCTGCTTGTTTTCTCTTGCTAGCTCTTCTCTTTCGTTACATTTTCATTCACAGAATCACATTTATATTATATATTCATATAATATGATATTATATAATATTATATATTATACATTCACATATATTATATACTACTATAATATTAGTTGAGTTTAGTTTGAGTTTAGTTTATTGTCATATGCATGTTAATACTGGGTCAACAGTACAATGAAAATCGTTCGACGAAAAGAGCCAGTCAACTTGTATATGTGTGTATACAGTATAAGTGTGTATACATAAGCACATATGTATGTTTGTATGTATATGCTTAAGTGAGTGTATGTACAGTATGTGTATATGTGGTATTGCACATATTGCATATATACGGTATAAGCACATACAGTATGTATGTATGTACATGCATAAATAAGTGCGTTGTAATGTATATTGTACTGTGTATAAGTGGTATTGAACATGATCAACATATGGTACATTAAACTCCACATAATGTACTGTACATTAAAATTGCATTGCACAATGTAGATAATCGTTTATTCCTTTTATAAAGGTGTATATCACGGACGGACGGGAACGTGCTTCCAGCGATGTTCTGTGCCGTTTCTACCACTTTTTTGCAGTGCTTTTGGCTGGAACTGTTCCCATAACACACTGCGAAACATCCCGTCAGCAGGCTCACGATGATGCACGTGTAGAGGGTGCTGGTCTTTATGCCGAACCTCCTCAGCCTCCTCAAGAAATAGAGCCACTGGCCAGATTTCCTGACCATGGTGTCAGTGTGTGTTGTTTTAATTATTTGTAATATGGAAGCCAAGGAATTTAAAGTCATGTACCCTCTCAACCTCTGCGCCATGGATATAGATGGGGGAGGGGGGGGATGGGGGTGTTCAACCCCTTGCCTCCTATATCACTAGAATAACTAAGCGTGTTTCTATATCACTATAATAGCTAAGGGAGTTCCTACTGTATATCACTATAATAGCTAAGAAGATGGCTATACTTTTCTTACAGCATGAAGTCACTTTTTTTTGTGTGTGCTCTGCTTCAGAATCTACGTATATTAAAGTGATATATATGGATATCACAAGCTTGCCTGGGTTAACAAGAGTTAAATCTCATCAAACATGATCACTAGCAATTCTGTGGTTAGAATGCCGATTTCATTACGCTATATAACACAATGACACAAAATCCAACTAATCCTTTTAGCTAATGGTGACGCTATATTTGACATCACACACTTTAACGTTCTGGGTGGTTAATGGGTGTCAGTTTTAAGAGATTTTGCTTTGTAAATGTGAACCTGTTGGTGTAAGGTGGCAAAAGAGTGTAAGAGGCTTAGCTCAAACAGAAATGGTCAATTTTCAGAAAAAGGTTCTAAGTAGAGTCAATGACAAAAAAAAAAAAATCTGAGCTCAGTTAAGGACAGCGCAATGATGCAGTAAGTGACTCAGGGTTTCATCTCTTGAACTCTTGCGTTGAGGTAATCTGATGTCTTCACTTCCTAAAAACATACAGCTACGTGACCTGGCTACACTAAACTGTCTTTAAGTGTGAAGTATCGTATCCTGTGTCTCTGGAACGAGTTCCTCCAAAATGCAAAAAAGCACGTACTTAACTTAACTTAAACTGTGGACATGCATGGATGGAAATGCCTGGAAGATCCTGGAAAGACCTCGGCTCTGTTTCTTAAGACTAATGTGTCCTGGGAGGAAAAACTCGTAATTCATGCTTTTTATTTGAACTGTGTGCTACAGGGCTACACCCACGCACTCACGCACCCACACACACACACATTGCTATAATATAAACCAGTATAAAACTCCTTTTAATGGGCAGACTTGCTTTCTTAAGCAATGCTTTACATTCCTTCAATTTCTCTTATGATACAAATTGATCACGCAAATAATAATATGTCAAACATAGTGAAGCAAATGTTTATCGAGGTTAATTAGACACACATTTTTGTCCTAAAGATGATAATGAGTAAACTTACAGGATCCGTAATTTTAAATGTATGTGTGCTTACAGTATATGTATGTGCGTCTTCAGAATATACTCTGACCATTGCATCATCTGTATGATGGGATAAACATACAATGCACTACACACACAGATGCAAGTGGACAGTGTGTGTGTGTGTGTGTGTGTGTGTGTGTGTGTGTGTGTGAGAGAGAGAGAGGAGAGAGTAAAAGCAGATCAAACACTATACTGTAGGAATGTGAAGTCACTGCAATGGGAATGCAAAGTGGAGAAAACGGAGAAACATCCACAAGTGATCTATTTAACAGGCATTAGATGCAGAATGCATACTACAGAAGGAGGATACATGTGTCTGTGTGTATGTGTGTATGTATGTATGTGTACGCACCTGGGGTCTCGGGGGCTGTTGGGGCGGCTGCTTGAGCGCAATTTATTGTCACTGCCCCCTGCTGGGCGCTCAGGAACAGTAAGAGGACTCCCTCTATCTCGTCTGAGAGGGAAGAGAAACGTATAAAAATGACATATAAGAAAGTCAATATAATTTGCATGTTTATGTTAGTAAAGTATTTATGCCTGCACTTTGGTTTGACAAATTTCTCTCACTCTTTAACATTAGGGAACTAGACTGTAGGTGCACGACATATAGACATATTTATAGCATAGTCAAAATACCCAGAGTTCAGCAGCGCACTGAGGTGTATGGTCTGAGAAAGAGCTTTAGCAGTGGGCAAAAAGGCAGTATGCTAACAGCAAAATTTAATTGGATACTGGCGATGTAGTGCATGACAACAGCTTGAAAAACAGACAGTTATACAAGGTCTATCTGGAAAGTATCCAGCCACATAAGATAAAAAAATAAAGACATTTATTGGAGAAGATAAAAAAAAAAAACTTTGTACATTTGACAATGACGACTCACGCCCTTCCAAGTAGGCACATAGGGACCTCACACTCCTTTCCCTGTGCCTCTTCCACTGTTCCAAAAAAAAAAGAAAAAAAAAAGCCAGAAGTCGCAAAGCATTAAATCTGGGCTGTAACGTGGTGCGTTGTGATTTGATGTTTCACCAAAAAAAAAAAACATCAAAGCCTTCTGAATCATCTGGTGCAAATGTGTTTCTGTACTCGCTCAGTCATTTTGGATGTGACGGCCACACAGTGCAGTTGTCATTGGTCACGCATACACATTCCAGTCCACTCTCTTTGGCTTCCAGGCTACATTAATGACGTGCAAACCGTTCTCATTATATTAACAATGGCTGGAGTTTTTCCGTGTATTTTGGAGTCAGATTATTAATTAAATGCTTCAGAGTCAGATACTTAAATCTGAATCTAAACACACATTTAACATTCGGCTGTCCTTTAATAATCATGGGGAGAGTGTGGAATATAACTACATTCACATTATATTGTAGTCCTCCAGTTTTGATAAATGATTCTTTGACATGTGTTTTAAAAGGCTTTTTGAACAAATTATAGCCTTGGATAGAGCAGAAGTTTTGGAAGCGCAAGGATTAGGCAGGTTGATGACTGTAGAGGTGTGGGCATAAAAGGCAAGATAGCCGTATCAACAAAAATCAGGTGAGAATGTGAAGTAGCTGTAGGAGCTCTACAGTAGCACGCCTTGTCCTGTTTAATTTCTTACTTAATTTCTTTTTTTTCTGAATGTGTGGGGGGGAAATCATTCTGTACTTCTTAATTTCCTTATTTTAACATGGCCATAAAAATAACCTGTGATGATGAAAATCAGTGATGTTACTGGTACATAACGTAACTAGTTCTAGGATTGACTAGTTCTTGGATCCAGACCAGCAGCACTATAGCACTGGAGCTGAGCATTTTTTTTTCAGCCTTAGTTGTGGAATAGGGTTATGAGAGAAGGAATTGTCAATGAGCTACAGTATATTCTGAGATTTGTAATTATCTGTTACTACTTCCATTTTCTTTATACTTTTCCGCTATCATTAAATAATCATTCCCTAAAATATAGAATTATGACATATTTGATCTCTCTACCTGAGGTCATCAGGTGAAGGCTCCTGAGTGATCCCATTGGTCTGGCCTGGACTGTGGGCGGGGCTTGTCTCTGGACTCAGCTCTTCCTTGGCGCCGTTCTGTGCTGGTAGCTCAAGGAAGCTCCTGGACTCCTCCCACTGCTGCGCTGCATTACGAATGGCCAGGCGTCGCTTCTCCTGGGGCCAGAAAAGAAAAGGAAACAGCGACAATCACAGTTTAATGGCAGCAGTTTCCGAACAACAGCTTTCAGATGTTATCGAATGATAATGCAGAACACCAAAACACCTGGACAAGCAGAGCGTCATTACCTGGGCCAGATATAATACCTAGAACTGATCGGCTGAAACAAGCTGGGAACCAGTTTAATGAGATGATGCGACTTTTTATGCTGACATCTACTGCATTTTAAGATTTTACTTCTTTAGAACCTCACAAAGAAGCTTTACAGAAATCAGGATGTAGATTTAGATCCCTCATGAGTAAGCAGGAGACAAGGGTGGCAAAAAAAAAAAGCTTGAGATGACATGAGGAAGAAACTGTGAGAAGAACCAGATGAGGGATTTTGTGCCAGAAGGATGAAATAAGACACAGATATGTTTGTTTTCACAGGGTGGTAGTAAGATACACACTTTGACACTATCAGTTACGGGACTTGATTGGTAATACACCAGGATGTTAGATTGCATAATGTTACTGAGTTCAGCTTCTCAGCCTGTCATGCAGGTGATAAATATTCACCCTAATATAATTTTGTTTCTCCAATTTATTTCTTCCTGTTCTGTTGAAAATTCTGTTTAGTTTTGGATTAATGAATGTGTACATGAATAATTCCTTCATATTAATTAAAATAATGAACTGTTTACTATTATACTGTAAATGGGGTTGTTGTCAACCCCTTAAGTGGGGCATTATCACTCCACAAAAAGAAAACTTTTTTATTTACATCAAAACTTATTAAGATATTTATATATTTATCTAAATTCCTAAACTACTTCCTTACGCATTCATTCATTTATTCATCATTATTTACAACCCTTAACCAAACACCAATCATCCTCCAAAACCTGTAGTTTTAATTTTTAAGGTTTTAAAATGTCTTAAAATATTTTAGTACTAAAAATTTGAAAATTATTTAATATAAAATGATTTAATTCTTAAAACAATAACATAGATTCTTTGACAATGTTAAAAATGTGTTCAGTGTTAAACATGTATATAGCTTCAACAATATTTTTATTTATTTTAAACAGGGATATAACAGGGTAAACATGTAACGTTTCAATATACATTTTATAGCCCCCTTATAAAACCCTATACTACCCACCCCACCCCTCCCTAACTCCAAGCCAGCTATACATGTATAGGAAAGGCATATTTAAAAAAGGAGAGAAACGAAAAAATAAAAATAAAAACAAACCTGTGGAGCTGGAAGTTTTGGTTCTGCGTGCAAAGAAAATTAAATCAATTAATATTAAATAGGAAAGGAATCAAACTACAAACGTATATGAAAAAAGCGAAGGAAGGGCCCGCACACCTGTTGAAATTTCAAGTTCGAATGGCGGATTGAGTAGTGAATCTTCTCCAGGGATAAATAGGACATAATATCTCTGAGCCACTGGGCGTGAGTGGGTGAGGACATATGTGTAGAGCTAATACATTTTTTATTCATCCTTTTATTAGATTTTTCTTAGCACAATATTTGTCTCCCCCTTTTTGGCATTTAGTAGTCCTTATTGTCCTCTGAATGGTGGGTTAACAGAAAACAATAGCATGAGGTTAGTGTTAAACCCCATAACTGCTTTAACGATCTGTGGCTTAACCGCTTCTCTGTCTGTAATACACATTGTGGAACACACAATTGGTGCTATTGGTTGATGCATGTGGCTGTAGCAGATATTTTTGGTATGCTTCTGACCCATTTTGCACGTCACAGCTTTTTTGGGGCATATTTCAGCAATACACAGCTCAAGTTCAACTCGTACCTAAAAGAAATACAAAGGTCTGAGATTCTAATATTTCATTTATAGTTTTACTTACCATCACCCTCACTGAGTTTCATTACACTGATGTATATCATGTTTACAGTCTAGTGCCAGTCACTGAGCTCATGAGGCTGTGAGACGGCACAAGAGGTGGAGGTGTGCACACTAGCTATGGAGCGCATGAAAAAGATGAGCTTACTGGAGAATTAGCCACACACACACACACATCAAAAGCATGACTTCAAGGCGTACACAGATGGTTTAACTAATCAAAAAGGCTAATATAATCAATGATGATGCTCTTATAGTCCTAATGTAAATTAGTCTAAATTAGTCATTAGCGTTCTTTAACTTTTGCTACATATTACCCATGATGCACTTCGTAATACAGAGGAACTTTTATTAGGTTTCACCTCGACCAGGTATGGAATGTGCCACTCCCTCCCTCCCTCTGTGTGTGTGTGTGTGTGTGTGTGTGTGTGTGTGTGTGTTTGTGTGTGTGTAATAAGGCATGAAGGAGTTGACATTTTATCAGGGATTAACTGGCTTCCATTACAGAGAAACCATCAACTCCTACTAGTCTCTCCCACTTCATTCTCATTCCCCCATCGGCATAGACATGAACGAAAACAAATAAATCACACACATTACACAAAACACAAGACTTTGCCAGTTCTTTGGTAAAAGCTAACTTAAGCAGGAGGGAAAAAATGATAAAAGCAAAGTTCTGTTTTGACACATTCCTGCACTCTTTCTATTTTTTTGTATATTGGAAGGAGTCTCCAGTGTCAGCTTTTTGTAACAGAAGGAAATGCCTCAGCATGCCAAAATATAGAACCTTGAGTATTAGCTGATATCAATAATAATTTCTTTGAAGGGAGGAATAAAAAAAAAGGTTAAAACAGGAAAAAAAAAAAAACTAAAGAAATGTATATCTAAAATGTTTTTTTTTTTAGACAAAAAGCATCTTTCACACTAAATCACTGACAGTTGATGACCATGTCCTGCATGTACTGACCTGATACAGAACGTGAGTATCTCTAGCTGTACTAAAAGTGAGAACATGAACTATCGTGTTTTATGGACAGTTTGCAAAATTAAATGCTACTCTAAATAGATGAATTAATGGATAATTAACAAAAGCTTGTAATTCGTGAAGATGTACTGTTATATAAGATGTATACAGCTTCTACTGTTATCAGAAAATAATGACCTACTCTTCTCTACTTTAACACCACCCATCTGGCTTTAGTCCTTACCAAACAATGTGCTTCAAGCAACAAATTCACAAAATTGCAGTGTTATTACTAAAAGACTAAGGGCTCTTTAATGACTCATCTAATGAGCATCGTCTTCCTCCGTGCACCAGGCTAAAGAGCAGCCTGTCACCGCAGCAGCAGGATCTCTGCTAAAGATATTATGCTACAGTACTCAGAGAATGGAGGACAAGAGTACTCATTATGAAGTCAAACAGCATGAAATGCAAAGAAAAGTGACAGGTTATTTAGTGTCTACCTTGTGAGCGGCTTGTTTGTGGCTCTCGCGCTTCTTTTCATCCTCCTTTCGTGCTAAAAGACTTGCCGTGCGTCTGTCCTCCTCCTGCAGAACAAATCCAGAGACACACTCTATTCACAGATCAGCTACAGCAAGATGTACTGTATACAGTACATGGGCAGAACACAGACGTTTGAAGGGCATGAAAAGAATGTGATGTGTGTGCATACAAGGATGTGAAAAGAGCTTTAGAGCAAGTATGCGTTCAAGTTTGAGAACTCTCAAATTTTATCTATGACAAAAAGTTATTTCTTTCTTATACAACAGTATAGATGAATTTTCAAATCTGATTGGTCAGAAGGGTTCGTTTTCTTTAGCAGCTCAGCTCAAAATAGTCGTGGATTAAATCATGGTTTATAAGAATACTATTATGGTTATTCTAAGATAGTTGCAACTTTGTTACGCCACAATTCTATAATAGATGGTGCCAAAACCAGCACGGTGGCATACTGGTTAGCACTGTGGCCTCGCACCTCCAAGGTCAGGGGTATGATTCCTACCTCTGGTCTGTGTGAGTGGAGTTTGTATTTTCTTCTTGTGCTTGGTGGGTTTCCTCTGGGTACTCCTGTTTCTTCCCCCAGTACAAAGACATTCAGATTAGGCTAATTGGCTTTTGCAAATGTACCATAGTGTGTGAATGAGTGTGCAGGTGCAGTATGTGTGGAATAAATTGACACCCTGTCCAGGGAGTACCGCAAAGTCTCCTGCCATAAGCTTCAGGCCCCCAACTACCCGGTACAGGATAAGCGATATAGAAAATAAATTAATAAATAAACAGTGGCAAAAGGTGTGTCCTTAATGTCAGATTATACCATAAAGGTCATGGAAGAGCCATAGAAAACTACTATATTGTGCCATACTGAGTTCACACTGACACGGACAGGTTTGAAGCTTTTCTATCATAAAACATAAACTGGTTTCATTCTGATGTAATAGGTAATAAACATAGTGACCAGAGCATGTTTTACTTCAATTTAATTAATTTAAATTTTATTTGTATAGCGCTGTTAACAATGGTCATTGTCTCTTTAGAGAAACCAGCTAGCTGGAATCTGTAATTCATCTTCTACACCGCATTCTTTTTTGTCCTGTGATGAGACATTGTATAGATATTCTCTCTGATGTCACATTTCAATAAACTCTTCTTTTAAATTCCAAATGATATGTTTGGATTTCATGAGTTTTGTATAATCCTGCAACATTCCGCCAAACTCTGTTTTTTTTTTAGCCAACTGTTGAAGCAGCACTTAGATTTTGATCTAAATTTGTCCGAATGTTCCTGCAACAACTAAATCTAGTCAAAATCCGCACAGAGCAATCTTCATAATTTAAGGATAATAATAAACAGATTATAATAAGTGTCGATGTGATGGGTGACGTTTTCTTTAAGAAGGACAATGGCATTGATGTAACATTTATAGAAGAAGTCTCCAATTTCAGGCCTTTGTAATACAGAAAATGTTTGGACTTTCTTAAAAGTAAAAAGTTTTATTAAATTCAAAACAAAGGGGAAAAAAGAGAGGCTGGTGAGTGAACAAGTGTTTCTAGCTGTAATGATGTTGTAATGAGAGCAGGGATAGCAAAGTGGTTAAGTGTAGGCATTGGACTACTGTTTGGAAGGTCCCAGGTTTAAACCCCACATCCACCAAGTTGCGCCTGTTGGGCCCTTGAGCAAGGGCCTTAACCCCCACCTGCTCAGATATACATGTATAATGAGATAAATATGTAAATCGCTCTGGAGAAGGGCATTTATTGTAAATGTAAATATGTTGATAATAACAGGACACGGTTCTGAGGACGTTCCACAACATTCAATGTAGCTATAAAATATGATGTACTGTTCTCTAATGATGAAAAACAAAACATTAATGTTGACAAATCATTGCATTTATTGGAAAATAATCATCCCAGTGTATATGATGTTCCTATAAAAGCACACTCTGTTTTATTCAATTCTTAACCAATACAATAATTTTATACAATGAGACCTCTGTAAACGTATTACGTTATGACTGACAGCTTTTGTGAGGTTTAGTTTTACAATGAGCCTGATGCTGTAACTAGCATAACAACGCGCATAGCCTTCAGCCATAGATACAGAAAAACATTCCACAGATTAGGATCAGCCTAAACAACCAACAAGGACAAATGAAGTCAGTGGAGACATCTGAAACTAAACCCAACAGTTTATCCCCTTTGCTATTAGTAAATGTAAAATGTTTTCCTGGATTCACTCACAGATGTCAATCCGCCGACTCTGCTTTGTAAAAACCCTATCTGGCGGGCATGTCATATCACACCCATTCACCGTCCAAGCTCCAACACATCAGTCAGCACGAGATCCCCGCAGGCCAAGGCACTAAAATCTGCAGAGGGAAATAGTAAGTTCTGAAATACACTCCCTGTAGAACAGTCTGGAACTTGCTCTGCGTGCCATGCTGACACAGAATAGCGTGGGTGGACCACTACAGCAGCTCAGGAGTTGAGGGAGGAAACGATTAAGCTGAGCCAGATTTCCCTTTCACAACACAAGTTACACCACACCAGTCACTCCTGATTACCGAGGAATCCCAACAATATTTCCACTTCTTCATATTTTGATGATCTGCAATCTCATGCTGCATGCTGAGGTGCTGCACTTTTCTCAGGTAACGTGGGTACTGTAAGTTACTATGCAAGTAAGTCAGTAAGTAACTAAGTAGAAGGTAAGTAGGTAACACAACAACACAAGAAATAAATATTGTAAGTAATAAGTAAATAAGTGAATAAATATTAGATAAGTAAATAAGAAAATAAGTACAGTGGAACCGCAAAACGAGCAAAGATTTTTAATAAATTTTGACTTGAAAAACGAGCATGTCTTGGTTTACGAGTGCCAAGTTTTTTTACATCGACACACACACACCGACACACACCGACACACCCACACACACACACACACACACACACACACACACACAAACACACACACACACACAAACACACACACACACACAAACACACACACACACACAAACACACACACACACACACACACATACACACTGCTCTACACAGAAACTCTGCTCTGTCGCGATGCTTTTCAAAGGTAAGGTATTTGTTTTTTTTTTGTTTTTTTACTTTACAGCAGTGATTCCGTTAGTCTGCCCTCATGCGAGTGTCATTGGAGAGATTTATTTTTTTCCTGTTAAAACAATGTTTCAGTTGTGTGTGTGTTTGTTGTGAAACTTAAAAAGCGAGGTGGCGGGAGGGAGGAGGAGTTTTACTGCGTAAGATGAAGCGAGGGAAGGGGCTAATTCCACAAACACACACACACACACACACACACACACACACACACGGCGCCTGCGCGCACAAACGGAAACACTTATCTGTTGGGATTTATTTTAACTGCGGGTTAATTTGTTTTATTTTTTACTTTATATATTGTATTAATTATTTTTCTGTATTTATTTTTTTTGACTGTGGAACGAATTATTTGAGTTTTCATTATTTCTTATGGGAATATTTGATTTGGTTTACGAGTGTTTTGGAATACGAGTTCCACTGTATAAGTAAGTAAAAAAAGAAACAGGAAAGTAAGGTAATAGAAACTAGGAAGGCAGGGGGGAAGGAAATTCATAAATAAGTAATAATATAGTACTAAGTAAATAGATAGGTAATAAATAAGCAAATAATACATAATAAATAAATAAATAAGCAAGTTAAAAAGTAATTCAATTCTAATTAGCTGAGTTAATTTCATTTATTCAAATATTTTTAAAAATTCATATTTAATTTATAAAAGTGTATAATGTTAAAATGTCTTATAAATTTACCTCCTTCTTTGTGCTTCAAATAATCATTATTTATTTAACTGTATTAATTCTTACTACTACTACTACTACTACTACTACTAATAATAATAATAATAATAATAATAATAATATCAATTAATATAATTACTATATATGTATTATTATCATTGTTTTATTTTATTTTTTAAGAAATAATACATTATTTGTAGTTCTTTCAACTTTCACAGTTTTGCTAAAAACAGTCAAAAATATATTAAAATTCTTATAGATGCATTTCATTTTTCTATGTCAAATAATATATTTTAATTATTTATAAGAACATGTAATAAACATTAATTATATTATAATAATATATATAATAATTTATGATATAAAAATATCATAGTAAAAAACTAAGTCATTCTACAAAATAAATTATAATAATAACTAACACTTTTTGATAATTATAGTAACATGTTAATAACTTAAGCCCTGTTTTGTATGAATTACATAAAAACATTAATAGTTCATTTTAAATAAAATTGCAACACTGCTGTTTTCTTGGATTTCCTATCAAACCTGTACGTTATGAAACATAAGTTCCTCAGTAATGTTAATTTATATATATATATATATATATATATATATATATATATATTTCTTTCTTTCTAACACTTCTCTCTCTGTGGTACTTTCAGTAACATATTTGAAGGGTTTTGGTTTAATAGGCACATGTCTGACACGTAATTAAGGCTAATGAGACTAAAGCAATGTGTGTAATTCTCCTGTACTGTTTAATTAAAGCTGGCCTGAGGCAGCAGCTCTGCGATCAGATAGACACTTCACACTCAGAAACATCTCTCAGGATCAGCTGATCTTTATGAGAAGATGAATGGAACAGTAAGAATTCCCTCCAAATTAGTTTTCTGATGCATCTGATGCTTTCACTGAGCTCTTCCTGAAAGAGCGATTAGATGAGACAAAAGCTTTTCTGCTGATGGATGCCTTCAGGAGAGCAGAAAGTAAAGCGTGTGTGCTGGCATTATTCCTGAAAACTGCAGAAGGGCGGCGTGTCTGCAGCAGAATACAAGGTGCCATGGGCATTGTCTGTGTCTGTGTGTGTGTGTCTGTATGTGTGTGTGTGTGTGTGTGTGTCTGTGTGTGTGCGCGTGCGTGTGTGTGTGTGTGTGTGTGTGTGTGTGTGTGAATGTTTGTGTGTTGATAGTCCGTATTTGCATATGTTGTATCAAGAGGCTTTTCAGCAGGGAGTGTCCAAGTCTGAGCACGTACCTGATTTCTCACACACACACACACACACACACACACACACACACACACACACACACACACACACACACACACGCACGCACACACGCACGCACGCACACACGCACACACATACACACACAGGAGTTATCACCCATATTGCATATTGCACTGAGACAGGTTTTTGAGCGAGTGTGTATGTGTGTGTGTGTGTGTGTGTGTGTGTGTGTGTGTGTGTGTGTGTGTGTGTGTGAGTGATGGAGTATGCGAGTTTCAGTGGCATTATCAGAAGAGAACACAGACAGAAATATAAAGTATGTACATGCAAACACACACAAACACAAAGACCCATCTCAATGCAATATGGGTAATAATGCTGGTGTGTGTGTGTGTGTGTGTGTGTGTGTGTGTGTGTGTGTGTGTGTGTGTGTGTGTGTGTGTGTGTGTGTGTGTCTGTGTGTGTGTGTGTGTTGACTGTCTGTATCTGCGTATGCTGTATCCTGCATATCCTGTCTCACTTCAATCTAGGTGATTACTCATTTTAGTGTGTGTGTGTGTGTGTGTGTGTGTGTGTGTGTGTGTGTGTGTGTGTGTGTGTGTGTGTGTGAAAAATCTGTAGAACACAGTGTAAAGAATATATAACACTTCAGGGTGTGCTGCAGCAGGAAAATACTAAGGTGGGATGATGGGATGTGAAAGCAGACTTACTGTTATCAGAGATGACAGCCAGTGATTGTGATTTTTACTTTATTAACGAACATCACTTATTGCTTTTTAACTGTTTGTCTGAAGATGAGTAAAAAATTATCCGCACTCTGGCTGTAGAATTTATCTAAATGAACTTTTAGAAAAAACACAGACATAATTTTGTTCTTGCTTTTCAATACACTTTGTCCACCTGTCAACAAGCTTTCATATTCCCTTCTTAAAAAATGTTTTAGGCTGAGCTGTGAGCCACGAATTTCGCCGCCGTCTTCACTTCTTCATCCTCATAGAGATGCATGCTTTCAGGGAACCAAACAGGTGAAATCTGATGGAGCGAGATCAGGACTATAGGGAGGATGCTTTAACAGCTTCAAACAAAAAAAGTTTTTGCAGGGTAGACAGTGAAGGTGTCCACTGCATTTAATCTAAAATTTAGGCTTCAGCACCTCAATAAGCGTCTCACTATAACGAGCACTGTTGATCGTTGAACCTTTTTCCTGATAATATTCCAATACTGGCCCTTGAGAATTCCAGAAAACTATAAGCATCAATTTTCCAGCTGATGGTTGACTTTTGAACTTTTTCTCGGTCGGCGATTGAGGATGTTTCTGTTCTATACGCTGCCGTTTACTCTCAGGCTCGTAGTGATGAATCCATGTCTCATCACCAGTAATGATTCTCTTTAAGAAACGTTTACCTTCCCTAGAGTATCGCTCCAAATGTTGTAATTTATGCTCGTCCTTGAATTGTTTCGGCACCGGGTACTCCCTCAGACCACACACACAAACACACACACAAAAAAAAAATAAAATCTGCACTCTGTTCTTCTTTCATGCAAATCACATGTGGCACATCCATTTTTACTCACACTGCAGTTACTAATGAACTGATGTAACACGTTCACACCTGCACAGCAGTGACTGGGGAGATAATCGTCTTGAACGGAAAGCGCTGATGAGACCAACAGAAGTTTAAATATAAAAACTTCTTATAAGTATAACTTATAAGTGTGGAAAAACTTTTACTCAACCTCGTAGTTGCATTTAATATTGTGAAACGTCTGTGAAACAGATTAGTCACTGTAATGACCTTCTAGAATCGCCTCTCTGCTGAAGACTCATTCCATAAATTTTCAGAAAACTTTAACATAACCAACAATTATATACATTTCACTTTTAAATACTAGTTTCTTCATCTATTTATTATGAATATGTGATGTGGAGCATCCACTGCGTGTATGAGCTGCCACTAAAAAAGCAAAACATAATATACACACCTGTGCATTTGACTTACAGACATAACAGTCAGAGCTGCTGCTAAAGAAAACTTATCAGCTTTATATAAAACTTATATTTAACAGATTGGAGAGTTTCACAGTGCTGATGTTTTGAGCTTGTAAGGACAAGCTAAGAGACGTCCCAAGTACACGTATACATGTATACACACACGCGTGCTCTTACTGTGATGCGCTTCATGTCCAGCAGCCGGAGTGGAAGCACACAGCGCAGCACGGTCTGTTTGTAGCATGACTCCTGAGCTACAGGGTTTCCATCCAGGGCGAGCTCACTCAGAGAGCACAAGTCTCCCAGACATGCCAGCTCACCAAAACTAATGGACACACACACACAGACATATACATAATCACAAATGTCAGGCTGTATCAATAGTAACTTACATGCACTTCACTATATGTATATACTGTAATGCTGTTAGGAAACCCTGTATTTAATATAAGCTTTAATATGATCTCTATGTGCATTATTCACATACTAACCTCATTAACCAGTACTGAACACATACAGTACCCCTATATTGAATGCATAATGCTGTACTGAATAAGTACTGCAGAATTTAAACACACTACTGCTTTACTAAATATGTCCTGCTGTACTGATCATATACTGCTGTACTGAATATGTCCCGCTGTACTGAATATGTCCTGCTGCACTGATCATGTACTGCTGTATTGATCATACTGTATACTGCTGTACTGAATATGTACTGCTGTACTAAACACGGACTTCTGTACTACATATGTACTACTGTACTGAACATACTGAATATGCTTTTCTGTTCTCATGACATACTTCTCTACTGAATACGTGCTGCTGAAATGCACATGTAATGCTGTATTGAATGTGTGCTGCTGTACTGAATACATGCCGCTGTACTGAATACATGCTGCTGTACTGAATACATGCTGCTGTACAGAATTTATGCTGCTGTACTGAATACTAAATGCTATACAAGTAAACCTGTGAAATCAGCAAATAAAAACTAAAGAATAGAAGAGAAGAGAAGAGAAGAGAAGAGAAAAGAAGAAGAGAGCTTCCTGAAACACAGCTGGTGCCTTTCACATTCATATTTCTCTCTCTTTCTTTCTCTCAGGCCATAGCAGCATGAATAAATCATTAGCCTGGACCTTTCAACCATTTATGATCAGTGCTCTCTCTGGGTTCTTCTCAGCCCCATTGCTCCATTACCCCATCAATTCCTCCATCACCTCCTTCATTACCTCCACATCATTCCTCAACTACCCATGCCATCTCTCCATCACCTGCTCCATTAGCCCATCACCTCCTTCATCACCCAATCACCCCTCCAACACCTCTTCCATTACCTCCTCAATAACTTTCTTTATCATCTGCTCAATTACCAACTCCATCACCCCTTTTCCATTACCTCTTTCATCACCCAGACCCTATCTCCATCACCTCCTCAATCAGCTCCTTCATTATCTTGTTCCCCCTTTAATCACATCCTCCAACACCCCATTACCCCATCACCTCTTCCCTTACCCTACCACGTTCTTCATCACCCCATCACCTCTCTTTACCTTCTCCATCACACATTTCCTGTGTCATGAGCAAAAATGCAGAGTCACTCATACACTGTGTGTCTCTCTCCCCCCTCTCTCTCTCTCTCTGCTTGGCTGGAGCCGGACACATGACATGGCAAAATAGCGGGACAAAAGGATTTCAAAGGAGTAAAGAAACAAGACAAACAAGAAGAGAAGCAGAACTCCAAATATACAAAGAGAGAGAGAGAGAGAGAGAGAGAGAGAGAGAGAGAGGGGAAAGATACACAAGTACTTACATACTTATATACACACACTATACTATGAACTGATAGTACAGTTATCTTGTAATGTAGCGTCAGTCCTTATGTATGGGCAGGGCAAAGAAGAAAAAAAAGATGTCTACCTCAGCACTTTTGAGGAGTCGTGGAAAGGAGGGGGTTAATGCAGCCGCACTTTCTCTTACCTGCTGATGTTGTTAGCACTGAGGAAGAGACGCCGGAGACAGGGCAGCTGGTCCACCTCTGTCTACTCAAAGAGAAAGAGAAAGAGAGAGAGGGAAAATAATGAGGGATGAGGGAGGGTGAGAGAGAAAGAGGGATGCTGCAGAATCCCTTGTGAAGCTGTGAGCTCTTACCATTCGTCCAGTCACCTTGCAGCGCCGGCAAACTGCTCCATCCGGCCAGCGCACACGCATGCGCACATGCATAAACACACACACACAGACACACAGACTGCTGCGGCTGCTTGGGGAGGGGTGTGAACACAGTGCAGGAGAGGAGGAGGACAAGGAGGAGGGGGAGAGAGAGAGAGAGAGAGAGAGAGAGAGAGAGAGGGGGGGAAATGCAGAGATGCTCATACACGCTTTGCGAATAGCTGAGATGGTCCAGCTGATGACGTCGGCAACGGACGACCAAATGAGGGGGGATGTGTTTTGTGATTATCCTATGTGAGTGCTCGATGGAAAGAGATAGAACAAAGGGTGAAGGGAGGAAATTGGGGAAAGGGAGGGAAGGAAGGAGGGTGGACGAGGGGGAAAAGGCTGTGACTGGCAGATGTGGACACAGATGGGTGGCAATGTCACAGAGGGCAACAGTTATACTCTAGCAATTATACTCAAACAATTGTGGGTGTGTTTGAGATCAGATTTCAGGCACATCTTTATCCTTTCATCCTTCCACACACACACACACACACACACACAAACACACACAATTACTATAGTATGCTTTCTTGAGTCAGCACTTATTGGCTGGCAAGTTGCCCTTTAACTCCTCTCACAAAGCCAGCCTTCAGTACTGCACTCTTCACGCCTGATTATAATGCTCTCAGGCAGGTGTGTACACACTCAGACAAGTGTCCTCTTATCTGGTTGGATAATAATTATGTTTTTTTTAAGGCCTCTAGGGATAAACTACTGTCCAGGATCTACTTTAGTGAGGCACAGATGGCTTAGCCTTGCATTAGAGATAGTAAAAAAAAAATCATTGATCCTTAGACACACTGGGATTCTCTCTGCAGCAATGTCTCTTTCGTCATCGCACCAATACAGGCATAAAGGCAGTGTATTCAGCGGCTATTTGTTTATCAGGAACACTTATACACCTGGACATTCATGCAATTGTCCTACAAGCCAATAATGTGGCAGCAGAACACAGATACAGGTCAAGAGCTGACAGGAACTTATATAATCACTCTTTACAAACACAATGAACCCGACAGATGGGCTACAACAGCAGATACACATTAATGTGCAAATGGATCGAAACCACACCTCATTTCTTCATATTAAATTAAATTAAATGGTAAATAAAAGAAGCTGGAACAAATGTTTTAAGGTGACATCCTGCAAAGTGCCTAAAGATACAATTTAAAAACTTGTTGTTTATGTAACAACCTCAGCAGCATCCTCATTTCGCCTCTCGTCTGTTCCAACCATCAACAGTTTACTAAGCACTGGCCTGATTATCTGTCATCACCTGCACCTGTTTCTCACTCGTTTAATGCCTTAGATTAGATGTTTTTTTTTTTATACTTGAATGATTCATAATTCACTGTGTGGCTTAAGTAACAAAAACATTCCTCTGAAACTGGTCAGGTACAGAAACTGGAATAAATAAGAAACAAAATCTTGCCAAAAATGAGAGCCAAAAAAGTCCTTCCGGAAGCCTGGAGATCTATTCCTTGAAAATCAGGCTTTTTATCATAATATATCAGGCTTCAGTCTACGCATGAGTCCTTCATACCATGCCTAAATATGATTACCCACTCCTCTACCCCCAAATGGTCACCTTTCATATGTGCCATGTTGTTCTGAACCTATGCACACTTGGGTATCTACACACCCATACAGTATGTGGCAGTGTTATTATTATTATTATTAGTTTGTGATCCAGCAATGAACATAAAGAAGTATAGTACAACTTCTTCAAACTACTATTCATCTACTATACAATCACTATTACTGATATTTTGGAAGCAATATTGAGAGAAACCCTCTCATATGCCATCCTATCTTATCAGAGGTCCACTTCTGGGTTTTGGCAAAGATCATAACTGATTGAGCAAACCTTAACGTTTTTAAGTGATGATCTATTTCTGAGCACAAAGTGTCAGCATCAAGTATACCCAGTTCTGTGCCCCATTCCAAGTGTGAAAGCAGTCTACAGCAGGCATAGGATTAACAGCACCTTTTAGGATTAGAAAAACGTTGCCAGATCTGATGTATTTCAATTACTGGTGCAACAAGTAGAAGGCAGATCAGAATGTGTCAGGTTTCTGGTATCAACAGTTCAGGCTGGTTGGTGGTGGAGGTGTAATGGTGTGTGGAAAGGTTACTTAGCACACATTGTGCATACTGTTTGAATGACACAATCTGAGTGTTGTTCCTGACCATGTGCCATAATTTAATGGTCACAATTTACTATCTTATAATATCTACTTTCAGCATTAAAATATGACAAAGTCATCTAAAATTGATTGTTGGAACACTTCACTTTGGAAGAAGCAAAGCATCTCAGAATGACCTCTTCTTAATATTATTATTATTAGTAGTAGTAGTAGTAGTATACAGTATAAGTAAGCTGCCCAGTGAGTGCATATTTAGTGTCTGAAGCACTTGTTTTAACTTATCTTTGCCTCGAGAGGGCTGTTCACATGATACTGATCCAAGAAGTACATCAGTGACATATTGATCATTCAATTTCAGCTTCAACTGGTGATCTTATCATCATTTACAACACCCCAGAAAGGGAAAAAGCGCATCCCTGATCAGCGCTGAGAACCTTAATTACTGGCTGCTTCTGGACGAAGATGAGTGTCATCAAAGATTAAGATCTATGTGATGACATCGGCCTGATCATCTTTAAAATTTTAAAAACTTTTAAAACCTACAGCACCAAAGCTCCATGTTCAGATCAGTGTGTTGGAGTGGTGTCAGTGTGTAACAGGAACGCCAACCTCTAGATCTAGGTCTGTTGTGTTACATAAATAGATTTATCGAATACACAAGAGGACGCATGTGTCTAAAGGACACACAACAAAGGATGAGCCTCAAACCCAAACACACAAACACACACACACGCACACACACACACACACACACACACACACACTCACAGATAGACACACACAGACAGACACAGACACACACACACAGCACATTTTGGAGGGCTCTCAGACAAAAATACACTATAATATTTGCATATCAAAGCTAACTATAAACCTCAGAACAGCATATGCTTATGTATGACATCAGAGATTAAATGAAGAGCTTAATACATCTATCAAACCCTCTTTCATTTCCTGTATGACTGTGTCTATATTTAGCAACAGACGATGACATCATCACTCAGCTGATATGGTGCTGGCCAAAAACGTACCAATCCCGAGAAAGGCACCCAGACAGACAAACCCAGACAGAATTGTGTCGTGAGAGAACTCATCCTGAATGATACTACTTAAATCAAAAAGGTCTCATCAGTACAAGTGCTCTTTTCTTTGCTTGACTATTTAATCATATCCAAATTCATCTCAATGCACATTAGAAACGCTCTGCTTTTTTTTTATGGAGGCAAAAAGAAAGACATCTTTGCACTCAAGTTTTTTTCGTCGAATATCTTAACTTGAGAAGAAGCTCAGGACAGAGTGCAGGGATCAGCTTCACAAAGTTCTGATTAGAGGGCAAAAACTTTAACTGCTGAACCACCAGGTAATAAACTTTTAAAAAGGAAAATGCCTCATACCATGGCAAAAAATCTGGTGCTAAACAAACAGACATATTAGATCGTAAGTTGATGGAGCTGAGTTAAGTGGAGAATTAAGTCAGATCAGAGAGTCGCGTACATTTGGTCATTCCATCCATATACTGTCAAAACATTCCCCTTTTCAGAGAACTGCATATTTTATTATCTTGAAGTTAAGTCATGTCAACTGGACTTCTTAGTTTAGTAGAAACGTTTCACTACTCATCCAAGTAGCTTTGCACATTGCACATTGTACTGTTTGTTAATGACAGTTCCACAGCAGAACCGATGAAGAACTACCATGTCTGTCACAGACCCCAACTCCCATATTCTCTGGTCTAGCTCCCCTGATTGCTACTGTAGCTCACATCTGCGGTAAATACCTCCACAAACTCCTGCTTGTATTTAAGTTGTGTATTCACGATCATTTAACGTGTCTTATCAAAACATTTCCTTACCTTTAGTTGTTTCTCAATATCTCCACTAAATGAGTGCCTTTCCTGTTTTAGACACTTTGAGCCAACCTCAATCCCTAGTACAACATCTGCAGATCTACTGACTCCTACCTCTGCACCGTCCCTGTTTTATTAAAGCTGCTGTCTGTATTTGGATTCTCACAGCTCATCTTTGCAGTTAATGCTGTTTGCATCAAATTCGCATCATTTCTTAAATTTGACTGGTCAGAAGGTTTTCTATTACAGCAGCTCTGACAGTAGTTCTAGTTAAAAAGGCAAAATACAGGTTCATATTAAGATGCTTGTTCTTGTACCTTGCAAACAAATAAATAAAAAGTTTAGTTGATTTATACAAACCCTACAATTCCACAAATAATTATAATGCTAACCCAATCAGAGTAAAAATGCATCATGTCAACACCTCAGTCAGAGCAGATCCGGCTTAATCGGAATGAATTTTCAATGAGAATGAAAGTGGTGGTGTAAACCTCCTGTTTAGGCAATATTAGCCATATACAGTAAACAGTTGATCCATTTACAGTATATCCTGATCTATTTTTTCTTGGCCTCGTAGATCACCTTATTGGTTCAGCATCGATGTAAAGAGTAACGTTGGAATCTCTAAATGAAATACTTTCAATCAAATTAAAGAAATGTTAAACATATAAATGTACCAATTTTTGTAAAAGTCTCCAGTGCTTTGTAACAGTCAAAAGTAAAGCTACAGTATCATGTTTTTAGACATTGGACAGTCTTCACAGGAAATGAGTATCTCTGCAACATGGAAATATGGAAAATGTCCAGCTAGTGTGGTGTAGCAGGACATTATTTATGTTCCATAACATACTATATACTGTATATTTACGTGTCTTACTCGAGTAGAATTTGGCAATAAGTAGCAAATCTCTGATTAAAATGTATTTTCTCTACACAGGCAAAGCAAGCACCGAAAGCAGTGTTAAACACAGCACTAAACACAATATGATCAAAATACAGGAACTATGGGAACACAAAGGGATGACAGAGATGAATACGTACAAAGAGTAAATCAGAAATGAGGAAATGAGTCTGCTAGAGCAGACTGAATGAAAGCAGTGGGTTTCATTTTCATCTCAATACACAACATGGCCAGTGTTACAGTGCATTCAATATACAGGGTGGAATTACAAAACCTGCATTCAAAAAACAAAAAAACAAAAAAAAAGGCAAATTAGTGAGAACAGTTCTGCACTCTTCTTTAAATGGTAAGCAGTTCCAGTTGTCTTAAAAAGTTCTATTTGGAACACTGTGACTCCCCACTGTTGTAGGATTCTACATTTAAGCAATATCACAAAAGAGGGAATGCTGTTGTGTTGGTTATCAGCACAACTGTGATGCAGTGGTAGGGCCTCCAGTCAACATTCACATTCACACACTATGGGCAATTTGGGAATGCCAACTAGCCTAATCTGTATGTCTTTCCCTATTGGAGGAAACCGGAGAACCAGAAAAGCGCCAAGCACGGGAAGAACATGCAAACTCCGGGAATCGAACCCAGGACCTGGTGGTGCAGGGCGACATTGCTAAGCCACCAAAGGTATTACAGCCATGCTAATATTCAGCAAAACAGCACAAGCTTAAATGTGATATTGCTTTTATGTATTTAGTATTAACAGATTAAGATTTGTTTCTTTATTTAACCAGTTATTTTGCTTCGCTTATCCTAACTAACCGCGACTGGAGGAGCTGGCGGCTGACAGTTGGCAACCGACAGTTAGTGTGATTAACATGAGTGAAAATATTTTAAAATTCTTACTCGTACTATGTAGCCGAAAGGTGAGATGATGGACCGTCCTGTGAATAAGTTTCTCTTTATGTCTTCACTTATTCTGGTTTAGAAAATCAGCTCTCTGATCTTATCCCAAATAGTTTTAATTGGAACACTAATGCGCTGCATAGGGTGTACAAGCCCCTGTTTCACACATTTGGTATTCAGCCTTGTGTTGGAAGCTAGTTAGCTTTGTATCCATAAATAACTGAACACGGTCGGTTCAGAGACCATTTGAAATGACTAAGAAGGAATTATTAACTAGACAAAGTGTTTAATAATTTTTTAAAACTGGTTTAAACTTTTCCAAACTGGTTTTGAATGTGAGTTTTGGCAGGCAACCACTCTCCCCTCAATATTGCAGTACTGCGTAGAGCCCTACTTTTATCCATGCTGCAACTGATAATGCAATTAATGGTTATTAGAACACTTTGACACGTAGTGATACAGTACAAATATTAACGTCCTTGTGCTGTTACTGTCTTTTATCACCACTCATCGAATGCCTCTCGTCCAATCAGTTCGGTTGGAAGTGTTGTATAAAGAAACTTTTCCTGATAGAGAGAAACCTAAACCTAAAATGTCTTTATGGTGTATGATTTACATTTTTTTTTGGGGGGGGGGGGGGGGGGGGGGGGGGGGGGTATAATAATAAAATAACTTTTTAAAGTTAAAAACATTTTAAAGATTTTCAACACAAAATAGTCTCAGTGAAAAAACTGACTCCAAGACCAGTACCAAGATGATACTAGTGACCAGGTCACTCCTTGAGTCATTTATGTCACGATGACAGCTTAAGATGGTCTCATTTTACCAGTACTATCTCAGCACTATTGAACTAATAGTGTCAGTGGGGTTTTGATGATTTATTAAATATTGAGAATTAAGTTCCCACATAGAATAATGAGCTAAAACAAACAAATACATTTTATTTTACATGTCAAAATATTTTCTTAAAGATGTTAAATCCTTTCTGAATATTATATATCATTATCCTCATACACTATGTACTTGCTAAAATGCTTTACATATATGGCTATATGCTTTAATATAGCCTAATACATTTTTCTTATTACATTTGATTATTTTCAAGAAATTTTGATCTTGTGATCTGACTTGCTGTGCTGCCATTGTATTTTTGCTTAAATATTTTGTTTTGATTATTGTTTCATTATACAGTGTTGCAACAGTAGTGTCAGAGATTTTTTTTGCATTTGCCCAGACACACTGTTAAAGGAAAAAGGGCATGCCTGTAGTTGAAGCTCATTGTTTTTTTATTTATTTATCACACTTTATTAGGAAACTCACATCCCTGGCAGCTGTCTTTGTGCTCAGACGGTATTCTGCAACAGCTGAATAAAACCAATAGCCAAAGGAATAAATCTACCATACAAATGAATTTGTCTATTGTCCCTATATGTTAGGAAATCTAAAAAAAGGAATATAGTAAACTGTGGGTGCGTTATTGTTTTTTAGTACTCACTACAAAGGAGATGAGGTTGCGTCTGAGGTCGAGTTCGATCAGAGATTCCAGGCCCTGCAGGTTCTCCACCCTAGAGATGCAGTTTCCTGCCAAGTTCAGCACTCTGAGTTCTGCTAGGTGAGACACGTTCTCGATCTTAATGATCTACAAAGTAAAAGAAATTGAACCATGAACAGGACGTGTGATTCATGCAAATGTTTAAAGGGGATACTCTGATCGTGTTCTGGTCTTCTGATTCGTGCCTACAGTAAATGATTGCTACTGATTGCCAAGAATATAATGTCTTGGCAATTTTGAGTCCCTCAAAATAAGCACATTAGCCATGACTAAAATATATAGAGATCTGAATCCTAACACAAACATGAAATTTGGGCTTCAGCTCAAAGATATTTTTATTGACTGGTCTAGGGTCTAGACGCTACTGGAAAACCCCCTCTTTGACACTTGCAAAACGTGAACCACATGCAAGTAACTGAAATTTCCAAATATGAACATCTTCCGCACAAAAAAACAACCATTTGAACTCAAGTCACTGACTCTGATTAAATCCCACAATGATTCGAATACATTCTCAGACATATATTTGGTAAACACCTTCATAAAATGTTACCACAAGGTAAGCATAAGATGTGTCAAGGAGGGGAATAAATCATTCTTTACCCTGACACTTACAGTCTCCAAAACAACCTATTTGTAATTCAAGCCCAGATGTTTACGAACATGTGGAATGTAGATGCATGTGGAAAGCAGATTGAGTACAGATTGTGGTCAGTAAATGGAGATCATTTACATGTTAAAGAGTCATCTTTGTGCTTTTTTTTTGAGAGTATCACTTCTAGTCAAATAATAATGTCCGTATTGTTAGTGAAGAAAAATCCTTTTTTCCCGGGGTGAAATTAAAATGATTCATCTCTTATGAATGCAACAAGCTGATTCATTAGTGTAAGATGAGTTACAGTTCACCCAGGAGGTGTTTACTACGGGTATAAGTAAAGGCTGTGGGGAAATTTTGTGCATTGAGGGGGTAAAAGGGGAGCTCTTAATCCATTTTTCCGTCAATCAGCTACAGAAAGAGAGAGAAAGAGAGAGAGAGATTGAAATAATCTAATGAGAGGATGCAGAATGACAAGATTACATCTGAGAATGGTGAGACTGTACGGGGAATGTAACCCAGCAGTGTAATGGAAGGCTAATGACCAGTACCAGTGTACAGCAGGACATCTGAGCAGATCCCACACCACAAAACATCTCCTGCAAACACAAAGCTAAAACAAAGAAACGAGGAAGAAAGGATATTGTAAAACAGCTGGATAGAGAAAGAAAGTGTATGAAGGGAAAGACAGACAAGGCGATGAAAATAAAAGCAGAGTTCTCATTAAGAGGATGTAGCAGATATTTTAGAATACTTTCTCTAAAGCTCTCTCTCTCTAACACCATTGGTAAAACCCCAATTATAAAGCTGGAAGCGAATGTATGCATTGAGATAAAATTTCTTTCTTTGTGTGTTCTCAAGATTTACAAGCTAGAAAAGAAAGGTTGTACTAAATACTGGGTGCCTGTAATTAAGACAAATGCAGACTTGTTTTGTTTTATGGAGTTGGCAGAAACCAAACACCCAGTACCAATGTTGGAGCGATATCAGCAAAAATGGTGGACTGGATACAAGAGAACATATATCGGGTATCAGATCCTGAAACAAATAGCTGACAGGTTGAAATTAGATTTGAAAGAAAAAAATTCTGGGACTGGAAATGGTTAAGGCGGCAGTGGTGTAGTGGTTAGCACTGTTGCCTTGCACCTCCAGGGTCTGGGTTTGATTCCCAGCCTGGCTCAATTCCTGTCTCTGTGTGCATGTTCTCCCCGTGCTTGGTGGGTTTCCTCCGGGTACTCCGGTTTCCTCCCACAGTCAAAAGACATGCAGATTAGGCTAATTGGCTTTACCAAATTGCCCGTAGTGTGTGGATGAATGTGAGTGAGTGTATAGAGTGTGCCCTGTGATGGATTGGCACCTTGTCCAGGGTGTACCCATTCTCATGCTCTAAGCTGACTGGGATAGGCTCCAGGCCCCCCGTGTCCCTGAATACAGGATAAAGCGGTATAGACGACGAGTGAGTGAGTGAGTGGAAATGGTTAAATATAATGACATTGTCTGTTCTTATGTTAGTATTCATTTAATTCCATTTACCCTTTATAATAATAATAATAATAATAATAATAATAA
Organism: Clarias magur; assembly: GCA_013621035.1. NCBI lineage: Eukaryota > Metazoa > Chordata > Actinopteri > Siluriformes > Clariidae > Clarias > Clarias magur. The sequence goes on along the minus strand of QNUK01000348.1, from coordinate 167,717 downwards.
TAATATTTAAAATGTACGTGTTACCACGAAGTAATTTGGCTAAAAATATTTTCTTAAAGAATTGTTAGCTTTCTCTTATATCGTCAGATATACTGTTAAAATAATAAAAGAAATTCATAACTTATGCAAATAATTCTGTAGATGACTGCCTAATTAGAATATTGCATACAGTACTGTATTATCATACGTAAAACTGGCACAATGGAGCACTTTGCAAACCAAGAATTATCTACAAATTACCCAATGGTTATTCAGAAATTGGAATTAATTAATGCACAACCATTGCTGCTTTCGTTAGCTGATTTTACGGAAACTCCTGCATGGAACTTGTCAACAGTGAGACAACCCATCATTATTCATAACTCAGAACTAATGAACTGAAGAAAAAAAAAGAGAAAGAAATCGCCACTGTTGCTTTGAGCTTTGACTCTGAGTCATTCTAAGAAGCTGTTCTGGGATCAGCTTGATTTTGACACCTCTGCTAGAGTCCTCAGCATGCAAACACTTCCTCACTGCTGAGCAGCCAATCAGCACTGCTCTGTTCAGCCTGTATCCGGGAAGACACAGCTAAAGTCACTAAATGTCAGGCATTCAGACTGGCAGCAGGTGGAACATCAGGACAGTACAGTCTAGTGGTGAGACACACATGATTTAGAGGCTTTGATTTGATACCTGGTTTTCGTGCAAGTCCAGTACATCAAGTTTTGTCAGGCTGTCCAGACCACATATCCTCTGAATTCTGTAAGAACAAAACAGAAAAATACAATGATGCCAAACTGATGTCCTTCTTTGTGTTTTTTTTTTTTTGTTTTTTTTATAAAATAAGTAATAGGTATTTGGTTGGTTGCTTGGAAAAACCTGTTGGCTATCGAGTTTTCTGCCAGTGTAAACTATATGTTCAATCATTTGTGGACATCTGACCATCACATTATTATGTGGTTCTTTCCCAAAATTCTGGCACATAGTTCACTATATTGTCCCTACAGTATATGCTGTAACCGTACAATTTCCTTTTACGGAAACTAAAAGATCCAAACCTGTTCTAGGGTCACAGTGCTCCTGAACACATAGTGTGTTAAGATCTGAGTGGAACTTGAGAGTCCTGCACAGAGCTCTGACCTTAACCCCACTGTACACCTTTGCGATTAACTGGAGCACCGACTTTACCCGAGGCCTTCTATTCCAACATCGTTCTCTGACCTCACTAATGCTCTTATAGCGGAATGACCACAGGTATGCTGTAAAATCTAGTGGGAAGCGTTTCCAGAATAAGATTTTCAACAAGCACATAAGGGTGTGATGGTTTAGGTCAGGGTCAACAAACCTTTTTAAATATAATACACTTTGATCTCTGCTTAAAGAAAACATTAATAATATATTTTGTACCAAAATGGCATGGATGTGTTTTTACTGTATATAAGCAAACTTTGGCATCTACCCATTAAGATCAATAAATCAAGTCAGACATTTCTGCAAACATAAAACTAAAGCAAAGTAACAAGGAAGATAGGATGTTGTAAAAAGCTAGACAGAAAAAGAATGTGTATGAAGGAAAAGATAGACAAGGCAGTGAAACTAAAAGTAGAATTATCATTAAGAGTGTGTAGCAGATTTTTTTGTTACATTTTCTCTAAACCCCTCACTTTCTCTCTCTGTGACTGCCTCTGAATCATTTATTAGTCTACTGTACATCATCATATCACTGCTCACTATCATTGTCAAGAATTATTAACACTATTGGTAAAACCCAGTTTTGAAAATTGAGAGAGAATGGATTTCCACAGATTCTGTATTGAGATCAACTTTCTTTCTTTGCATTCTTAAGATTTGGAAGAGAAAGATTGCCCAAAGTATTAAGTATTAAATCCAAGGGTACCAGTAATTTAGATTGATGCAGATTTGTTAGAATTAAAAAATATATATATTTTTATGGAGTTGGCAGCAATCAGTGTCACTTCTAGAGCGATATCAGGAAAAAATGGTGGATCGAAAATAAGAGAAAAGATATCAGATCCCGTAATAAATGGCTGAAAGGTTGAAAATGTATTTGGAAAAGATTTTAAAATCCGAACTGGCACTGTAAGGCCCTTGATCAAGGCCCTTAAACCCTAAATGCTTAGATGTCTACCTAGCCACTGAGGATAAAGGGCATCCTAAGTGGCGTCCCAAAGATGGAGAAATTTCTAAATAAATGGAGAAAAATGGGTGGTTTGTGGTATAAAGGGCATCAGATGTAAAATCTGCGCTAATAACTTGTGGCTACTCCAAGAAGGGAAAAAGTCCAAGAAAAAAAAGACACTTGATCATAGGCCTAATAATTTCAGTTTATAATGTCGAAATATCTGCAATGTTCCTCCATCATGACATCATCGTTATGAATAAAAATCAACCATGAACAACAACAACATTCTGAATGAAATCTATAAATGGGCTAATCAGATTATAGAAAGCTAGAACTTTACTTGTGATTGAAATTCATTTACTTTAGAAAACTCTTTAGAAAATGCCAATTCAGTTCAATTTAGAAAATTCACCCAAGTAAAAAAAAAAATCTGAATTTAGACAAACAGTGCAGATGGAGTCAGTAGGTTGGCATTTGGAGGTCGGCAGGCTGCTATGCCTCGACAGGACAGTCCTTTGTGTAAAGGGTGTAGAAGGGAGAAGCCTTTCAATGGGGAGGAAATGCCAGCAGAAACTTAACACTACTGTGTGCTTTCGTTATAAGGAAGAGCTGGTAGCTTAATGGCAAAGACAGAGTAAGGTCTCAGTCTGTAGGCCCGAAGGCGAAGGGCAGACCTGTGCAATTAGATCTCAGTGGCATTTAACAGTAATTAGGTAAAGACTTCAAAGCGAAGCAGGCAAGAGATTTTTTTTTCTTTTTTTTTTTTAACATAGGCGAGGTTCACTCCGAGGTTAAGTGGGCTGTAAATCACACCTGAATTATTTAAACGTAATAACATTCCAGAGTTATATAATGCCTGATGTAGGATACATGCATTACATTACTTCACCCTTACAAGAACAGGAGGAATAGTACAGCTCCAGTATGAACAAGCTAACATGTTCACAGCAATCAACTGGAGAGAGCTATTATTTATTTCAAAGCCTCTCTACAATCGAAAGCCGAGGTGTCAACTCGTCTTCGCAAACAGGCCACTTCAGAATAATTACGCAATTACGAGTTGAGTCGAATGCAGGATTAGTCCAATGTGAAGTGAAAAAACAACATCTGTGACCAATAACATGTCTTAACTTCTCTTAAGTGTGTCGAATTTTCAAATTCATTGCTGAAATTAAGTTTTTTTTAAAGAGACATGACTACATCAACACATTTTAGTAACTAAAGAATCCTAAAATGATTTGCAGAGTTTCTAAGTAGATAAGTTTTACAGCTCTGAGTTTAACTCTGAGTTGAGCTCTTTTATTGAATATATTCATTAAAGTAAAGCTGACTAGATGACTTTAAGTGCATTCTAAATCCATTTGGTGAACCGGATTAGAACTGGCCATATATTTTCTACCGTCTATACTAGCAATCTTAAATGGTCATGAAAATCAATCTGTGTGCTCCAGACAGGAAGCACAAGCACCAAACTCATCCAAAGAGCACGTCTTTATTACTCTGACAATTAGACTGAACATGGCTGAGCAATAAAGTCTGATGAATCATTATCATAAATGTTCAACTTCCACAGCATGTGTGTTCTTTTCTTATTATTCCTCTTATTAATCTTGACATATGAAGCGTAAAATGACAGCACTTTGTGCTTTCCTGATTGGTTTTGAATCACAACGGTTATTTCCGCTCAGCTGCACTGATCGTCATGGGGTTGTGTACTTTGTTCCAAACCATCTCAGACTCATTTATAGAAAATAATACAGTTAAATAAAGTATACACCCCCTGAAAGTTTTCCACAGGTTTTCCGCTGTAAAAGCACTTTGCTGTGTGTCCTGCTCATACACACCTGTTCTTGCCGAGCATGAGCACGCGAAGGGAGCAGAGGGGTGATACGGACGACATGTCAGTCAAACGGTTGTCATAGAGATCGAGAAAGACGAGGTATCGCAAGTGAGCCAGGTGGGGGAGGTGAGAGATGCGGTTGTGCTGCAGGTTGAGGAAGCGGAGCTTATTCATCCCATCTAGGTTTGGGCATTCCATCAGGCCACGACTACACACACAAACGATAAGAATTTCAACCTAAACTCACCACCAAAGCTAAGTAATATGTACACGGAGGTCAAAAGGTGGCTGTGGATGCAAATTATTCATATTTAAATAAGCTGAGATCTGAGATGACTTTATAGTTCAAGACCACAAAAAATATATATCTTGTTTCAAACTGTATAACTGCAGCCTATGACATAAAACATCCACTTAATCACTGGGGAAAAATTCTTAATCACACGTAAAGTGACGAGTCTAATGATACATCCAGGTTGCATAACCAATGAATCCCGTATGTCTTCATAGATAAAGGAAAATATTCATGTTTAAGTTAAGGTCATAACAGCAACCTAATTTTATTGATTTCTGTCTCACTTGTTATCAAAATACAACAATTTCGACAGGTATTTACAGAAAATATATCTTCACTTATGTTATGACCTTAATACGTGAAATTGCTCTATTTGAGGTGTATTATGGTGCATTTAATTCAGCAATATTTAGCAACATTCCAGGACCAAACGCAGCCCTTGATAAAGTTTCATTTTGCAGTTAAAGGAACTACAATCTATTGAATCTGTTGACTTTTGGGTTTGGTAGGAGCAGAAGAATGAAAACATTTGTTTCCAGGAAAGGTCACGGATCGTTCCAGGAACTTTGCTGCCCCCTTTTGGCTCATTACTGAGTTTCATGCCTGATTATTGGATGATTCTGGATGGAGTGCTTGCCTCTGCTGGACTTGAGCACTGAACCTAATGCACCTGATTTACCTCACAAGGAGATGAGTCATTCACAGAACACCAGACATGAATACACAGTACATGAATATTGTGGATGGACCATCAACAAGCAAACAGTTTACACACTGTGATTGTGTAACTGGATTACAATAAATTTATAAACTGATGTGTCGTTCTACACTTACAAATTAAATACATGATAATTAAAATAAAGACATGACACTTATCATGAATCTCATGAACAGAATTCCTATATAACCTTCTTATAGAAGTTTGTCAGATCTGAGTTTACATTTGCATTTTGTGGGTTTATCAATTAAGTCAGTTACACAGACCTGGGATTGATGATCATTAAACCATAGACTGTATTTTAATAACTAATTAAATATCACCATTTACAGTTGACTCCTTGGTTATGTTTCTACAATAGCACTCCCTGAAGTGTTTATCCTAATAATACTGGAATAATATTTTTTTATTTATTTAAGACCAACACATGCTTTTAGTCCATTTATATTTACAATTAAAGCAAAGAATTGTCTATGAATCAAGTTCCTGCTCTCACTCACATATATACAGCAGCTACAGTATAAACTGTAATTTCTTCACCAATTTTCTTTTCTCTCTCTAAAAGTCAATAAGACTTAAAAAAAAAAATCTGCTTGTTAAACTGCAAAAAATAAAGTCTTAAATATCCTAGATATCGCTTTACCTTTGACTGTTATAAAAAAAATATATATAAAAAAAACTGAATGATGATCCATAAACATTAAACATCACCTTAAAATTTTTCACAATATCAACAATTATATAGGGTTTAGCTTTAGCTTAAAGTAAAACTTTAGGGCATTTAAACTTGGCTTGATCAGGCCTAGATTATGTGGAGCATGTCCGTGTGTTACTATAGTAACGATAATGTATTAAAACGAGTGCATTAATATGAAGCTGTGATTTGCAGAAATTGCTCTCTCAGAGCTGTGCTCATCTAATTATATGCTTTTTATTCACTGTATCTGTGCTTGTGCAGTGTCACTGAAATGCCCTTATACATAAAAGTTCATTATTATAATAATTGTATGTGATCTGCTTACTACCTCTACCTCTCTTTTTACACTATATAATTATACCTCCATTTACAGTGTCTGTAATGTGTTTTCGTTCTTACGACAAATATAAATCTAATATCTAGTTCACTATTTGTCAGTCTCCTGCACTTATTGAGTATTGAGCCTCTGTCTAGACAACTACATGCTACACCTGTGTGTGAGCTGAGCATAACTAAACTAAGCTGAATGGGGCAAATAAAGGATAAGTCCAATCTGCACATCCTTGAGCTGAGTGCATGCTGAAACAAGACTCTACATCACCCTATAAACCGAAACTGCACTTAAGTGAATTGCACAACCTACCGGTCGAGGTCCAGTCTGTCCGGGATGACAGGATAGTCATTCCGACAGCAGAAGGTCATGGGAAAACCTGGAGCAGTTCTGTCATTCAGAGCTACGGGATCACCTGACAGAGAAGATATCATAATGGCTTTGTGTTAAATGTTAAACCGTTTGAGTTTGAGATGAGTTTGGGTCCATCTTTCTATATGGGGACTTCAATAATGGACCACTCTCATAAACAGATCTTTATTTTTCTCTCCCTCTCTTTAATATTACACAAAGATATCCCCAGTGAATAAAAAAAATGCAGTTTTTAAATGATGATTTAATTTATTAAGGGAAAAGCGCTGTCCAAACCTACCTGGCCCTATGTGAAAGAGTAATTAAACCACCTAAACCTAACAAGTGGTTGTGCCACCCTTTGCAACCAATCGATTGCGATAACTGGCAATGAGTCTTTCACTCTGCTGTTGTAGGAATTTTGGCCAAAGCATATTTGCAAAATTGTTTGTTTCATTTCAGCCACATTGAAGGGTTTAAACAAACATTTAAATACACACACATATACGCATGATACACTGATAACATTATGATCTCCCAACTAATATTGTGTAGGTCTCCCCTAATGCCACCAAGAAAGTGATGCACTTGTTTCTGACACCTTTCTATAGGCACCAGCTTTAACATTTTTAGCAATTTGAGGTATAGTCGCTTTTCTATTGGATCAGACTACATGCAACAGTGAGCCTTGGCTGCCCATGACCCTGTCTGCAGTTTTGGTGTTCCAGGTGCCACTGTAGTGAGATATTTTAACTGTAGGTTCTGTGGCAAGGGCCAAATTGTGATGGATACAGGACTGGGTCAAGGCAACTCCAAAAGTGCAGCTCTTGTTGGATGTTCCCAGTCTGCAGTGCTCAGGACGTACCAAAAGCGGTCCAAAGATGGAAAACAAGTGAATTGGCAACAGGGTGATGGGAGGCCAAGGCTCACTAATGTGTGTGGGGAGTGAAGGCTGGCCCGTGGGGTCTGATTCATGGGAAGGTTTTCTGTAAGTCAAATTGCTGGATGCTTAATGCTGATTCATATGCATACTGAACGATGTCAGAACACACAACACATTACTGTTTTGGTGGCAATAGGGGGGACCTACTCAGTATTACTCAGGTGGTCATAATGCTATAGCTGATTCGTTTATATACTGTACAGTACTCATTATTTGTCATTTGATACAATGTAAGGATGAGGTAAATGTTTTTTCCTTGTTTATATTTTGTTTATTTATTTGCTTCATGGTTTATTATTAAATTTTTTGATTATTTTAATCCACTGAAGACTTCTTATTTCTTTTAGAATTTTTCTGTTCTTTTTTGTTGTTGTTTTTTCACTATTGGACAAATGTGCGCTGGGTTGTACCATTTAACCCAGATTTCTGGGTTGTTCATCTGACCCAACCAGTGGGTTAAACTGACACTCTTGCTGGGTTAAATGTTAAAGTGTAGGGTTATTTTGGTAAAGTGCTGGGTTATTTTATTTGACCCAACCAGTGGGTGAAATTAACACTCTTGCTGGTTTGACACATTCTATTTGATTTTTTTTATTTTCAAAAAAGACACAACTTCACATAATGTAAATAGATTGTCACAGAATAAGAAAATGTGAATAACTTAATTTTTACCAAAATGTCAGACAAAACCATATAATCTTAAGCTGACCATTTGTTAAATATAAAATAAAGGTACTGTAACAAACACTCTCTAAAACAGAAACAAGAGACCCCTGTAAGTCTGATTTGAATTGCATTTTTTTGCATTTAATACAATGTTTAAAAACCTTTTATATAGAAGTTTTCAATACAAATCTTATAATACCCACATGACACAAATACTTCCCATCTTAATATTTTAACTATCCGTTATTTAACTATTACTATTTAATTTCCTTCAAAAATGACATTAAAAACAAAAATGATAAAACTTTTAAAAATATTATTGATTAAATGTTGGCTGAAAAAACTGTTGTCCTCAGAAATGTAATGACACAAGATGAGTACTCGTGTCCATCAATCTGATCTACAGTATGCTGGGGAAACTCCCAGGTGAGAAGACACTTCTTAACATCAATGACAAAAAAAAAAAAAAAACAGCCTTCACCAAAGTCTGTATCAATAGCATTGCCTCCAACAATGGAAAAGGTCTGTCAGGTCCCTTTTGTCTCATCACCAAGGAACACAACATGGAACAATGCACCAGTCATCTCCATATTTTGCAGATATCATCCTCATCATGTTGGTCCACCTATGGATTATACAGCATCACTTAGTGTTGCAATATAACTAACATTTATGTTGAGCATTTTTGTTAAGGACGTACAGCTACATATGCATTTCATGCAAAAAAAATTTCTCTTGTCAATACGCAAAAATACATAACATGAACATGAATTTTGTGTACATTTCTGACTAATTTACCACACTATTTAACATGTGAGGGATAACAGGATACGGCGCTCCATCTGGATTTAATACAAAACATTAGATGAATATGATATTTAACGGTGAATTTACTACTTATAATAAAACATTTTATGAGGATAAAGAAAAAGCTTGTTTTAAGGCTATGACTTATCCATGACGCTTTATCATTTTAAATTTTTTTAGACAATAAAATATGCTTGCTCCTACCACAAGTTACTAAAAAAAAGTAAAATATTTACATTAACTTACCATAAAATACTGAGTGCTCTGAGCATGATCCAGTCAGAAGTGAAGAATCCAGAAAGTTCTCCAAAGAATAAACCAACTGCTGGGTCAAAATAACACAACCATTTTTTTTTTTAACAGACAGAAACAAGACATATTAAGACTGTCATTAAACATATCCCAATAGATTCTTCTGACACCTATTAAATATTATAAAATATGCCAAGAGACTTGCCACACACACAGCTTTAGCGAAGATTACTAGTAATTTACCTAAAATTACATTTAAGATTAAAGTTAGTTTTTGTGTGTGTGTGCTACAAACGCACTTTTCTCATAAAATACACGATAGCCGACTGTTGGCACAGAATATTAAAACATGACCTCCTCACACCCCCATATCAAAGTGCGACTAAAAAGGCGGAAAAGCGAATAAACATGAAAATGAGCTTGCTCCTACCACAACTACAACATTTAAAATTTAGGTAAAAATTTATATAAACTTACCATAAAATACTGCCAGCATTAAGTGGCGTGCTCCCCGCTTTAGAAGTGAAAAATCCAGAAAGTTCCTCATGCTGTATCTCAATTCCAAAAACGCAAAAAGCGGACTTGACTTGGAAGTGCACACTCGAGGGTTTGAGGACACACACACACATATATATAGTGCAAATAGAACGCAGCGTACAGGAAGCTTCTCAGAGCCGCGGTATGTTATACCATAACCAAAAAATCCGCTGTTTTAACCACTTTAGAGACACCACAGCCAGCGGTCGTTTTCAGAAGTTTCTGCCAAGATGAGGCTATGTTGGGTGGCTACATGAGCGCGGAGCACCGTAGGATTGTGTGGAGCTCAAATCTCCGAAATCGTTGGGGCACTTTTTCAAATAGACGCTATCTTTAATAACCGATTGATGTTTTGAGCTGTACACACATACATTCTCGCTTAAACAACTCTTAAAACTACACTTTGTGACACAATAACAGTAATATTTCAAACATTTTGCAGGCTGACGTTTGGAGAAATAAGGAATAAACCAGTTGTTGGGTCAAAATAACCCAACCACGTGTTCATTTGTAAATGACCCACTACAGTACATCTCATTTCACCCAGCATTACCCAACACAACAATGTGTTTAAAGTACCCGAAATAACCCAGAATTTTTGACCCAGCATGAACAACCCAACAATGTGTTTACAGAAACAACTCAGCATTTTTTAGAGTGTAGAATTAAAATAAAAAGATTCAAAGGAAACCCAAAATAAAGTTACCAGAAATTTTCCTTCATATATAGCAAGCATATAATCCTATATCACAGTATTTTATAAGCAGGTAATCAAAAGATTGTGCTAAATAAGTATGTTTTTCCTCTGAAATCAGGAACTGTTCCAACTCTAACATAGAGCAAATCAGTTACAATCCATGTGGCCACCCAGGAAAAAGAACTGTTTCTGTTTCCAGACAAGGTATTTTTTCACACGTTCTCACCGACTGGGTTTAATATGACAGGGGCCATGCTGGGAGCGTGGGTGAGGTCTGCACCTTGGCTGATTCGCTTTGCTTTTCCCCTCTTGACAGTGACTGGAGAGGGCATTAGGGTATGTTCTGACCCTGTGAACTCTTTCACACATGCCATTGCTGGGGTATGGAGGTTTTTACTATACATGGTCAGCCTGCAATCTGCACAAAGATTTTGGGTTTGAAAAATGCTGAAAGTCACTTTTAAAAAGTAGAATAATTATTTTCATTATACTGTAGGTGTCTGCGGTGAGTGCATACATACAGTACCTTGCTTCGACAGTTTAGCTCTTAAAACGTCCACGTTGGCTTTTGTGAGGTTTTTCGGCAACCTTATGTCAAGCTGTAAGGTAAATAAGGTGGTGCACAACCAAGGAAAGATTTATCGGTGATTATTATTAGCCACTGCCTTGCTCATTCTCTAGATAACAGCGATATCAGAACAACACACACAGAATACTTACAGGCTTGGGTATGACTCTGTCTGGCAGTAGGGATTTCACTGCTGCTAAATGCATCTTGTAGCTGTTTACCTGTAGACGTTGAAGATATAAAAATACAAACAAATACAGTTGCATACAAAAAATTACTCCTGTATCAACATATTTAAGTTTCACTCAACATATTTAATTTCCACTCAAGCAAATTATGCAACTTGAACAAAAATACATACAGTAATGATAAAAGAATGGTAAAATCCTCTGTTTAGATTAAACTCATTAAACATAATTAGAATATTCTTTTTAGAATATTCTAATCTAAATAGAAAAAAACAAACATAATTCATTTTAGTAAAAATAGACATGATATGAATGTGTATAAGCTACACAAGGCCATTATAATTTTTTTTCAGTGTAGATAAATAGTAGCAACAGCCTGTATTTAACTCTTCTGACAAAATTACACATTTAAAGTTTTACTTAAAGTGGACCCATGCTAAAAAAAGTATTTCCTAAATATACCTTTATTTGCTTTCATGTTAGTACTCATGATTGACTATACTGTAGCTGTTAGCTTATTTGCGTCAACATAAAAAAAATTTGAGTCGTCAAATTGACTAATACACGTTACAAAGGGAAAGTCCAAGGAGCTTAGTGCAGATCTGAGGATCTGAAACAGGATGTTAGATTTACACAAGTCAGGAATGTCTCTCATTTCTAAACAACTGCAGAGTTCTGAGATCAGTCCAAACTACTGCACATATGTACAAGATATTGGGAGGTGTATTCACTTTGCCAAGGGTCTGTTAGAAGACACAAACTGTCACCATGAGTGGAGAATAAATTAATTTAGATGGTTAGGAACAACCCAGAAACCACCAAGGCACAGGCATGCTATGAACTGAGAGCTGTGGAACACTGTCTACAATCAAGTGAGTTGTACATCTCCATGGACTGAAAGACTGCTCCAAAATCCACACCTTCAAGCTTGAATAAAGTTTGCACTTGACCACATTGGCCAATGGAAAAGCCTTCTGGGGAAACGTTTTTATTAGATAAGTAAAAAAGACACATTTTTAACCCGAAGACTACAGCAGTTGTTAATCATGGTGGTGGAAGTATAATGCTTAGGAATGTTTTACTGCCTGGTGCATTGAACAAAATAGTATAATAATAATAATAATAATAATAATAATAATAATAATAATAATAAAGAAGAAGAAGGACTAGCTCAGAATTCTTCAGCATAACATTAAACCCTCAGCTAGACAAGTGAACCTTGGATGCTTCAACAGGATAGTGACTCACACACATCAAAGCTGGGTGTGAAAACGATAAAGCAGGGTAACTCTTCCAGCCTCAACCCTATCAAATACAGAAGAGCCAAAAATGTATACACATTTCGAAAGCTGTTATCTATGCCCTTTTTAAAAACTTTAATTGAATTATTACAGCAATGCACAGTATTATGTTTCCTCTAAAAATCAGTAGGTCAGTAGTCGCACCATCATTGCTGCTATCATGTGACCATCAAAAGAGAGGCATATATATTTAATGTTGAAGTGTTTATAAAATTTTGGGCCCCTGTGTATTCGAGGACCATGCTTAAAAGGTCTCATTAGACCGGTTTGCAAAAATAATTACAAGTCCAGTAAGCCCCTGATATTACAGTATGTAATATGTTTATAATCAGTGTATGTACACTTGATCACAACTCAAAAGTTTTGCATTTTTCATTTTGACCTAAGAATCAAAAGAAATATGCTGAAGTATAAAGAAGTGCTTTGTACAGAAAACAAATCATATAGATAAATCAACTCTATACAGTAACTGTATGTCTTAATAGCACTTATACATGTTTGCTGAAGCATCCCCAGGCATCAGGACTTTTTTTTTTTTTTTTGTCTTTACTGTTTCCCAAAAACACTGATCTTTGGTCATTTTAAATATGATCATCTATCTTAGCTGCACAAAATTAATATTAAGCACGAACAACAGACTTATTGCAAAGTCATAACCAGAACACAAGAATTAAAGTTTCTAATTTAGATTATATATAATACTACTTTTTTATACTAGTATAAACATAAGTTTTTCTTTCCCTAGTGTGTGGGAAGCATGCACTGTAGCCTAATTGTCCAAAGAGAAAATAGACCATGTAGGAATAACTGGCACAAATACTAGTTGCTCATATTGTTCAGTTCTGGGACTCTGACTCAGCTTTTTGACTCATTTAGCACTTGTGCGCCTGTTGGCGTTTTATTCACTGCCCTTTTGGCGTTGTTTTCATTCATTCATTTTTTTTTACCGTGGGTGTAAGAAATTGTCCTTGGGTATCTCGTCCCTCCTGTTTATGAGACCGCATATCCGCCGAGAAAAAAAAAGTAAAATGCCCCTTAGCAAGCTATCTTCGTAATCCAAGTCAACGGTAACTGTCGTGTTTATTTATTCGCTTTAAAGGCGTGTTATCTGTATTCCACCGCCTTACTAAAACAAACAAACAAACATATTTACGTATAATTATGATTCAAAATTAACACGAATGCTTCCAATGTTATCGCTACAATCAAACCAGCGCTTCTGTTTATGTACACTTCCTCTCCTTAGCAACCAACATCAATAATGTATTAGTTACGGACACTTCCGGTGTCAACTGAAAAACGTTCCGGATTGAAATAACAAATTTAAAAAGTGGTTCCGGGAGGGGTTTCTTGTCGGAGCTTTTCGTGCTTGTTTGTTCGCTAACATTAAAAAGGGTGTGCATACTGACTTAAAATAAATCAGATTACTCATCTTAATAACACACAAGAAAATGACTGGAAACCTGTTGACATGGGATAGGCTGCACCGGTATTTCCAGTCGTAGTGTTCTCCTTTTAACACTGTTTTAAAGTTAACTGGAAAGTTAAAAGTAAATTATATATATATATATATATATATATATATATATATATATATATATATATATATATATATATATATATATACCATTGTCTATACCGCTTCATCCTGTGTACAGGGTCGCCATGGGCCTGGAGCCTATGCAGTCCACTGAGATATATATATATAGTACATATACATGAAAAAATAAATAAATACCATATGTGCATGTCTATTTAAAGATACATATATCTTAGGCACATGTCATCACAGACACATAACCGAAATACTAAACAACCAGAATGCCCAATTAACTAATGTATCATCTATGTATGTACCTGTCTACCTATCTGACTATACGATTGTGTGTAATTGGGAGTGACCATATATGAGAGAGAAAAAGAGAAAGGGGGATATTTTAGACATTCATTCTATATAGTGATGGTCAAAAGTATTAGGCCACCACATAATATAATTCTGTGCACAAAACAGGTCACACACAGTATGCCCAGAATTTGTGAACAAAAAAGAGCAAACAATACTTTAAGGTGAAGTTTTCTGTAAGGAGTCTACATTGTCAGAATTGTTCTGATACTTGAATTTCTGGTTTCTTAGTACCATAACCTCTGTGTGGGTGTGTATGTGTGTCTTTAACCTTAATAGAGAGTATAAGAACAGGACTGTTTAGAACTGTGTAGATAGGGAACAAATGCAGCTGCTACAACACAAGTGAAAACAGGAACTAACATTCCTGACAAATGCTTCTCAGTATTAAATGAAATATATACAGTTAAACAGTATTATTAATATATTTTCAAAAATGGTAATCATTTGCAAATTGCTTTTACATAATAAGAATAAGACTTCTCATGAACTAGTCTTATAGAAAAATCATCACCTTTAAGGTAGTACCTCAGTTGTACACCATCCTGTCATCATACGAGGGGCATTTGAGTCAAATCGGGACTTTTGATTGTGCAGAATAAAAGAACAGTTATGAGAGTAAATATTCTCTTTATTTCTCTTTATAATCCTCTAATCCTATAACACTAATGCCCTTATCCCAGTGTTTCACTAGTGCTTGGATACCAACAAGTTAGAAAGAAAGCTCTATGTCTGACACGTTGGCCTCAGAGGAACTCCTTTAATGGTCAGGACTGTACAGGAGATGTGGTAATAACTCCCAGCTGAGTTCCTGTAATGTGCAAGTGGTGTTTGTGAATGATTGTGTTCACAGTTTCCACACACAGGTATGCAGTTGGTGACACAGATCAGGTGTTCCACTCACTGAGTGTTTACTGGATTGATAGAAGTGTCATTTGAGCCAAATGTTTAAGTCTTGTGTAAATGTTTAAATTTAATCAAGTCCCAGATTGACTTGTACACCCTTTGTAATTTCACACACTGAGATGATGTATTCCTTTTTGTATTCTGAAAACATAATGATAAATAAAATGCATGTTATGGTGGTTTTGCTGTTCCTAGTATACGGATAGAATAATCACCCATAAAGCAAGCCAGGGTATTGATTAGCCACTGATTCTATTTGTGCATCACACACAAGGACTTGGTCTGTCTTAACTCTCCAGGGTGCAGGAGTCTGTCTATAAATATCCTGACTGAGTCAGAGACGGGGAGGGAGGTGCGGCGCTGCAACATGTATCCAAGCAGCACGCCATCAAATTGAGGATTTAAACACAAAGGAGCAAAGGCATGGATGAAGAAGGTCAGAAAAACACACTGAGAACAAACCACATGGTTGAACCTGTAGGGGAGCTTGTAGAGGAGGACAGTATGTGCACAATGATGTCATTACTGTGTATGTGCAGTGGTGCTGGAGAACAAGCAATCCATTCCTCTAGGCCTAACAGCTCTTTAAGCACTGACAACATGTATAAATGAATAACAGGCATTAACGTTAAAGTGCCTAATTGTCTATGTTTGGAACAATGCAATTATGCTAGTCCCAATTTTAACAGCATGCGGAAAAAAATACCTTAAAAAAATTCCTTTCAAATGAACTCCTTCCAGACAGCCCTGTCTGCAGCAGCAGCTTTGGTTTTGCACACCATCAGCATTCTCGTCACAGAGCTGGAGTGACGTCCCACTGGCTGTCTTCTTAAGTGTGTGGAAGGAGACACACACACACACACACACAAATGAGCTTGTGCTATGAGCCATGATATCATTGGTGACCCTTATTATTTTGGTGTTATTGTGCAGTGTTGAGCTTTGCAATAAAGAAGTCTTGCAGATCTTGCAAGCTACATGATGCAAACCACCTTTTCTACTACATGCTGTGAGTGAGCTGATTCCTTATGTGCCTGACGATACCCTGGTTCAAGGAATAATAATGCACTATTTTATTACTGTGCAAAAACAATGCTGCATAAAATGAAGTGTTAATACTGAGACAGTGAGAGAAAAAGAGAGAGATTTGTTCTTCTCGCTGCCCCAAAAGCAAATCGTATCACCGGCCCAGTGGAAAAGCCTCTTAACCAAGAGGCATTAAAAGAAAACTGGGTCGGATCGTATAATTGCTGCAGCTGCATTGCTGATTCCTAATTGCTTAATTGCATTCAGGTGAAAGTTGCAGGCTCTTATAGGCGTTATAAGTCATTTGCACATAAATGGAATGCCGGGCTCCTTTACTTTTACATGCAAAAAAAAAAAAAAAGGGAAAAAAAAAGCTCAATAAAATTAATAATAGTAACAATAAATTGAACAGCTATGCAAGCTATAGTGAACGCCTTCTTGCGCTTTCTCTCCTTCCTGCTTCCTCCCTCTTGGCTCCAGCTTGCGTTTCGCTGGTGGGTTGGGGGAGACGAGTGCGGAGGCTCTCCGTGGCCCAATCGCGGTGCGCCGTTCTCGCGCACAAAGCCTCTTATTGCGCACGAGGAAGTGACAGCGCGAGGCGACTCCCGTCCTCCCGGTCGCGTCTCGCTCGCCGCTGCTCCTACGCCCTCCGCCGCCGCTCCACCTCCATCTCCATCTCCTGCTCCTCCTGCGGACGGGCCGGGGTTTCCGTGGCGCCGAATCCGGGAAGCCGCGGAGCTCGTCTTTTCGGAGCGCGGGTGCCGAGAAGCGAGAAGCTCGCCGTCGCCGTGCGATCGACCCGGAGGAGGAGGAGGAGCCGCCGCCGCCGCCGAGGACACCGAAGCAGCACTGTGTAGAGCGCGCTGGTCCGCCACGGTCATGAGCGCGGCTACGGAGCTGTCGAACCCGGTGGAGGTCGTGGGCGCCGCGGCCGCCGCTGTTGCCGCCTCCGGCTTCCAGGAACAACGCCTGCGCGAGATGGGGACTCCGGTAACCATCACTGTGGCTATCCAGGCGGCGGAGGACGAGGAGCCCGACGAAGAGGAAACGATTAACAGCGAAGACGAAATACTGAGGCACGATAAATCAAGGTGAGCTTGTTTTTGTTTTCAAGTTTTATTATTGGTACACAACTTTCCAAGTTTAACACAGCCACAAATAGTACAAAAGTATCATACTTGTTACTGTTGTTTGAATATTTGATACATTGTAATACACTGTATATCAAACTTTAACGGTACATGCAAAAACATTATTCAAAACACAGCTTTGCGTAATTGGACTGACATTCGTGTTTGCATGTACTGTATATACAGTATATGTACATACTGTGTATTTGTGTGTATACATGCATACTTTTATATATCAGGTTATTATGCCACTTCATGTTCAGTGTTGTTCAACTCTTTGTCTATAATTACTGCCCCTGACTTAAACTTATGGCACAGCTAATGACTGAGCACCTGTAAACCGTGCCTTGCTGACGTCACCTGGTGGGAATGATACCAGACCTGTTATTCCAATACCCCCCCTTTGCGTCATCAGGCAGGCCTAGGTTATTTACTGTCCTCCACCCTACTCGCCGCAGTAAACACACAAGCTTCTGTACGTTATTGACATTTTTATGGCCGGTGCTTCCTAGGCCTGCTCGCTTCGCCCTGATTGTGTTGCCCTTTGTAAACAATAAATAGCACTTTCTCCACCCAAACCTTTAACAATTACCTTTAACAATTTGACAAGCATGTAATGAGGTTAAAAATGGGTGTCTGGTGCTGTGTATGAATTGTATGAGCAGGATTGAGAAAAACTGCTACGAAAAGCACTACCTCATTCCAGAGTGAGGCATTTTGGCAAGTTGTCACAAGTTTTCTGGATGTGTAGCTTGTGTAGGGCTACAGTTCAGAAATGTATTCATAGTGGATATATGTTTAGTCATTTGGCTGCTCTCGGCAAGGGTTTGCGTGAACATCCGGTCCACACACGCACACCTTGGCACAGGTTTTACGCATGAAGACCTTGTTGACAACCCTTCCATTTTATCCGGCTTGGGACGTTGGGTGGTAATTGAACCCAGGCCTTTTGCATGGCAGGCAAGAAACCTTCCACTGAGCTGCCAATGCTCATCATACTGGCTATACAATATAGTGCACTTTATTGATTGTAGAGTACAGCATTGTATTTTATTTTAAGTTTGTTTTAATAAAGCTTCAGGCAGCATGCAATGCATTAGTCAATGTTTACGGAAGTCTTTTCATTTTTCACCTCCTTGTGTGTGTGTGAAGGGGTTCTCTCCTGCCAGTCACTTGTTGAATGTGGTGAATGCTTTCATTTGTCTACATCCAGCTTTTAAAGGGTGTAGGAGTTCACAGAAAGCCAATGAGTCATCAGTTTTAATTTGATTCCTGGCTGTTATTGCAGGCATTAAGTAGGCAACTGGTGTAAGTATGAGCCGGCTTTTATTTTAATTGCAAGCTGATGGAGAGGGGAAGATTTGTGTCTTGAGCGCACGCTCCCCTGTTGCGTTTCATCACTGAAGGTTCCTGAGAAGACCATGTGCTCATGCTCACTTGGCAACCACCGTATTGTCAGATGGAGAGGGCTTGATTTTGAGATTTTTTCCTTTTTTTTTTTTTAATGGCCTGTTTAATAGTGTTGAATTGGCTTACTCTACGGACTTGAATCTTAATGTGTTTTTTTTTTTTTAAAGCCTAATCCTTATTTTCTGTCTTCCTCAGTGGTGCTGGCACTAGTGGTGGAGAGCTCGAGGAGGAGAGCTGGCAGCCCCCGGACCCTGAACTGACCCAGAAGCTTATAGCTCAGATAGAGTACTACCTGTCCGATGAAAACCTGGAACACGATGCTTTCTTGCTCAAGCACGTCCGGCGCAATAAACTCGGCTTCGTCAGCGTCAAGCTGCTTACGTCTTTTAAGAAGGTTGGTTGTGAGCGTAGATCCTGCTCTGAGAATCTATTACTGCATCCGGGAGAACTGACAACTGTTGCGTAAGCTGTCAACTGGGTGTATGAATCATGTGCTCCAGAAAGGCTGCACTTCAGAGATGTAGCATTCAAGCAATCAAAACTCATTCTATAGTCCTGGCTTTCAGTGGCACTGACTGGCATTGTTGTTTTAATATAAACAGAATTATCTTTTGCATTATGTCCACAGCCATAAGCCATAGTTTTCATGAGTTATAAAGTTTGTTTTTGGCTAAGCTGATTTGTCCTGGCTAAAGGCGTATTGTAGTGGCAAATAATTCTCCTTCATAGTAGTCAGCTGTCCCACTTCTAGTGAAATACAGTCGTAAGTGCTATATAAGCCGTTGATTGCTTATCTGTTGCGACCTGAATTCTAACTTCCCCTTTTATTTCCTGCTCCTGCTCACATGTTACAAATCTCAGATGGTTAACAGGAAGTTAATAGTCTCAAAACCTGACACATGCTGGATTCATTATAGCTTTTCAAACGTGCAGCAAATTCACCGGATTTATAATTGTACGATTTGGTCCTAATTTAACCAGTATAATTATGGAGCAAGTGAGAAGTGGTTCTGGTAATTGGTGACCTTGTAGGTAATTGGTAATGCTGAATGGGATGTTCAGTGAAGAGGGGTGGAAGTGGGGTTTTGCCTTTGTTTCACTGCTTGTTTCCTCATATCCCATTCTTGCATTTCCACAATCTGGTGATCAGTTAATCATCATAGAAACATGTATGCGTTTATTAATGCCATATGTTTGAAATATTCAGCCATTCATTGTAATGCAAGTTTGGTTACAAATGAGTTGCTACGAAATGACCTGGATCACTGTAGTAGTTCGAACCCCCATGTTGCTTGAAACGTACTAATCAGATAACCTTTACATTTTTCATGCTGAGATTTTGTTTGGAGTTAAATGTGTGGTGTTGATACTTTTCTCAGGTAAAGCACTTGACAAGGGACTGGAGGACGACGGCATATGCACTGCGCCATTCCACCCTGTTGGAGCTGAACGAAGAAGGTCGGAAAGTTCGCCGCAGGACGAGTGTACCAGTTTTTGCCAGCGAGTCTCTGCCGAGCCGCATGCTGCTCCTGAGTGAGTTGCAGCGCTGGCCTGAGCTAGGTGTGGCTTTGGCAGGTGGGGGTGGGGCTGGAGACGGGAGCCCTGGGGCAAACCCTGCCCAGCAGGAGCGGCTCATGGAACTCCTGCTGAAGGCCTTTGGTACTTATGGTCCAATTGCCTCTGTCCGTGTGCTGAAGCCTGGCAAAGACCTGCCTCCTGATCTAAAGAAGCTGAGCGGGCGTTACTCGCAGCTGGGCACTGAGGAGTGCGCCATTGTTGAGTTTGAAGAGGTGGAGGCGGCTGTGAAGGCGCATGAAGCATATGCAGGCCAGCAGGGAGACGGGAAGGGCTCAATGGGGCTGAAAGTGGTGCTGATCGGCACCAAGCCACCTAAAAAGAAGGTACCTAAGGAGAGGCAGCGGGAGGAGAACGGAAATGGGGGAGGAGGAATACGCAAGAGCCGCTCGCTGAACAGCCGTGTACGTGAGCTTCAGTATCACGGAGATGACTCCGCTTGCAGCTCCTCTGAAACAGAAAGCAACCCAACCTCACCTCGACTCGGACGCAAGTCGCGTTCGTGCAACAAGCTGAGCCCTGGGGGCTTCCACTTAAGTCCGGCCGTGTCTCCACGCTCCAGCCCGTGGAACAGCCCACGAGCCAGCCCTTGTTCTCAACGCAAAGCCACTCCTAATGCCCGCTCACCCCTGGCCAGTGAGGGCAGGTTGAGCCCTGAGGCTGGCCGCCGCTGGGCTGATTATTCCTCGGACAGCAGCTTAACTCCTTCAGGAAGCCCTTGGGTACAGCGCAGGAAGCAGGTGGCCAGTCAGGAGAGCAGCCCAGTAGGAAGCCCTATGCTGGGAAGAAAGATCCAGAATGCAGACGGCCTCCCCCCTGGCGTTGTGCGTCTGCCCAGGGGTCCGGATGGCACGCGTGGGTTTCATGCGGTCTTGGTAGCAGACCGTGGAAAAACTGCAGCCACTCAAACCTGACTTGAACCAGAGGGCGCTTCACTTCTCCCAAAACGGCAGCACTGAACTATAGCAGTGAGGTTTTTCAATTTTACGCCACACTGCCATCATTGTGAAGTGTCATTCTTCAAAAATGGACCACAGGTTAACGTTACACATTGTCTGATTTCGTCTTTGTAAAACTTTTTTTTTTTTTGGTAATAAGGATATTTTTTTTTTGTTTTATAGACATTCAGACTTGGTTTTGTATTCTAAAAAAAAAAGGTTAAATATTTTGTTTACTTATGTGGCCAGTGTGGTCCAGGCATGTGGATTTGTCCAATCACTTAATGCCTTGTTGCGAATACACAAAGCAGCAACGGGACTAATTTTGTGGCCATAGTTTATTTCCTGGAAATAAGCTTGAGTAGTAATCACTTAAGAACATGGGTGTCTTTTTCTTTTTTAATTTTTTTTTTTTTTTTTTAAAGAATTGTTTTTTTTTTTTTTTTTGGACTATTTTGTTCTTTTTAAGGGATTACTATTTTAGCAGGGATGTATGTGGTTCACAGTATTCGACTCCTAACCAAAGCCCTCTGTTTTGTTCCAGTGTTGCCTATATGGGACGGAACGTAGTGAGGCTCCAGCTTGGCTCGAGCGTGTAAATATGCTTTGCTTTTTGCCTTTACAGTTGAGTGAAGGCAAAGTACTGCACATTTCATACTGTACAAAATAAATCACTGCAATGACATTCATCTGGTGTTCATTGCCTCTACTAAACTTCACGCTGTGTTGCTTTGTGGTTTATTTGCATTCAACATGTTAATCCTGTTGTAAATAGAGGAAGAAAAAAGGTTTAGCGTGGTGCTTGGGGATGACCAGAGGCAGTTCATGATTTGTTCCACGCTGCACATGAAAAATGGTTGCTTAAAGCTGCAATTAACAATGATGGTTATTTATTGACATTGCAGAGGAGTTTTATCCAAACCGATGGCTGATGGCCATTCTAAATGATTGCTTCCCTCCCTGCATATCCTTTCTTGATGGACTTGCAGTTATGTGTTGACCTGATTATTCCAAAATGGCCCCTGTAGGTTGTTGGTAGAAATGCTGCCTGACTCGGTGCCGCTCAAACACCGAGCATGCAGGGTGTAAATGTGGCACAGATGGACGGCAGTCTTATCAGGATTTGTCAAACGTGGGCCGAATCAGAAAAGCTGTATGAGGCTGCAACCCGAAATTGTTCAGCGTTGTTACTCCTGAAGATAATGTAATGCCTGCTGTGAAAAATGTATCGTTTCAAATTTCCTTAGCAACTGCTGGCTTTTTACAGGAGAATGGGGGGGGGGATACTAAAGCTTGCTGACAGACTTTAAAAAATTCTTATTAGGTTTAAATATTGTGATAGTTTGTTTGAAGGACATTTATGTAACTGATATGATGAGCCTTTGGACAAAATAGCTGTGGCTAGACTCCCATAATTGCACAATTGTTTTTTCATTTTCAAAATTTCCTCTTCAATGTCGAATTAGCTCAACACACAACATAAGAGATCATTAGTGAATAATGACTCATGACTTTTTATTCAAATAATGAACTCTTGACTTATCCTAATCTCGTTTTAAAAGCCTCTTCTGAATAACCTCTACCTCGGCTGCTGTGTGTAGAATTAAATTTTTTGTGAGCTATGTATCTAGGTCTATTTCTCAAAGCCTGACGCCTTATATAAAACCCTTTTGTTCAAAACAACGTGCGACGCGGGCTGGAGTCCATACAGAAGAGAACTCTTGGTGGATGTAATTGCCCAGGCATTATTGTAGGTGCGTTGTTTTGTTTTTTGCCCCGTGCTGCTTTAAATTGCAGTTGTGGGAGAGGAATGAACTAAAATTAGTGACCACAACAGGGACTGTGCTGAGCCTGAACACAACCGACACATTGTATATTAATTATTCAAATGGTGTCCAAGTGTTTCTAATCTCCAAATCTGTGATTTTGTTCAACGTACCTACTGTATAGTTTGTTCAGGGGTGAAATGCAAATATTTCTGTGGTTATATCTTACATTCCCGAACCTGAGCTGGGAACAGGGAAACCATGTAAATGTGCAGGATCAGTGTTTCTCCAAGAACAGCTCAGGGAACATGAGGGTTAGATCATTAGTTAGGATTTCAGCACTTAAAAAAAAAAATGAATTCACAAATTAATTCCTGCCGTTTTGGTCACTGAACTCAATGTTTTAGATTTAAAAAGTCTAAAGCAAAATCTGAATAATTCACAGATTAGAGTGGCCTTGATCCATTAATCTTCTAGTAAAATTTATCAACTTGGATAAAAACATTTATTCAGAAGTGGTGTTTGGGGTTTATCAACAATTACTTGTACAAATTCATGCCACTGATTTATATGAAGATGAGTTACTGGACTGTAGAATTAATTTTAAATGATCTTTTAGAAGAGAATTTTCTTTACATAATCTTGATTTTCAATACTTTATCCATTTATACTTTGTCCTCATTACGCTGAGCTGCGGGCCACAAATGCACTGATATCTTCACTTCATCAGGAGTGAATTATTGTCCTTGTAGGGCTGTGTTCAGGGGACAAAATGGGTCTGATTGAGTGAGATCAGGACTATAGGGAGGATGCTTTAATGCCTGAAACATGACGTTTTGGAATGAAGTGTATGGAAGTGCATTGTCTGCAAGATCACCATGCCCTGCGATAGCAGTCCTTGGCAGTTAACCAGAAGTTTAGGCTTCAGCTCTTCAATAAGCGTCTCGTTGTAATGAGCACTATTGATTTGTTGAACCTTTTTCCTGCTAATCTTCCAATACTGGCCCTTGAGAATCCCAGAAAACTATAAGAATAATTTTTCCAGCTGATGGTTGACTTTTGAACTTTCTTTTGGTCGACAATTGAGGATGTTTCCGTTCCATAGGTCTCCTCACCAGTAAAGAAATAGTACTTCCTTAGAGTTGTTTGTCTGCCTTTCAGCTGCTCCCATTAAGGGGTCACCACAGCTGAACATCTGATCTGCACAACAACTTGGCACAGGTTTTTTACGCCGGATGCCCTTCCTGACGCAACTCATCCCATTTTATCTGGGCTTGAAACCTGTACTGCATCCAGTGGCTGCAGTTTGGGCATTGACTGGGAATCCCCAGTACTTCCTTATAGTATCTGTCCTAATTTAGTTTGCAGATATCCAAACGCTTGTGTTTATGCTCTTCTGTGAGTTGTTTCAGCACATAAGATAGGGATAAGACAGTGCTGCCAATTTGTAAGGGGCAAATCGATAAGACAGTGCGGGCAACAGCTTTAAGGTTTAAATATTGTGATGGTTTGTTTGAGAGACCGATAATTTGACTCGACTTCATTATTTAGTTATGCATATGAGGTTCCGTTCACATTACAAGCCTGTTGCATGTCATGATGGTTTACATCATACATCATCTGTTTTCAGAAATGGCACAAAGTGGCATGAGTTGCAATCTGCCCAATCTCATTTAAGGCGCATGAACGAGTATCGGATATATATTCAATCTTAGGACGACGTATGAAACTGTCTGAAAATCATCAGATTTTTTGCATTCAGATAGCTCTAAAAAATAAAAATCTGATCTGCGTCATATTGGAGTAAAAACACTGAACTGAGTCACTTCAGGCTGGTAGTGTGAACGTTGCCTAAATTTCCATAAAAGACAAAGTTGAAAAGCTTCCAGTAATGTAGACCAGACATTATAGTGCTTTAAGCTAACACTAACTAGTCTTCTCTTTACTAGATCTAACTCCAGATCTCTCCTAGGATATGAATGATTTTTATTTTTTCAAGTCTCTCAAGAAAAATTTATTTCACATTTGATCACGTGGCACACTTGAAACTCCATATGCGAATTCAAGTAAACAAGTGGCATGATGAACCATGGGGTCATGTTAAAAATAAATCTGGCAAATGAACTACATGGGAAAAAAAAGTTAGACTAAATACTGAAAGTCTCCAAGAAACATGAGAAACATGAATAAATCTCTCTCTCTTTCCAGAGGACTACAATGTTGTCTAAATGCTGATGTAAATAAGTTATCCAGCTTGACAAAATGAGGCCCTTCATGTGGAGATACCGCAACCTTTAACTTCTTTGGAAATTAGATGCATAAAATATCAAAAAGTGAAAAACTGAAACACATTTGAACAAAAGCAGTTACTTATCCCACTATCTAAAACTAAGAAGAGAACACACTCTCACTCACTCGTCGTCTTTAACGCTTTAAACTGTATTTAGGGTCGCGGGGGGCCTTTCCCAGGAGGCTTTGGGCATGAGACGGGGTACACCCTGGCCAGGGTGCCAATCCATCGCAGGGCACACACACACTCATTCATACACTATGGGCAATTTGGGAACACCAATTAGCCGCAGGTCTTTAGACTATGGGAGGAAACTGGAGTACCTGGAGGAAACCCACCAAGCATAGGGAGCATGTGGGCGTCTGCCAAATGCCTAGATGTAGATGTACACAGAAACGGTAATCAAACTTGGTCGAGAATTGAACCCAGACCCTGGGGGTGCAAGGTGACAGTGCTAACCACTTCACCACTGTGCCACCTGAGGAGATCACATTAGGAAAGAAAATGACTTGGGTTAGAAGAGTATTTTTTTTCAGCTGATCAGGAAGCTACTGTTGTTACCAAGTTGCTCCTGAATGAAATCATAATCCTGAAGTCAAGGGTGCACGTAGGTTTGTGAATGGTGCTCACATTCTTGAATCCAAGTTGGCACTACTTGAAGGTTACTTCACAAAGCCGTGACTTTTTAACAGATTTTTAGCGCACACACTCATCACGCTCCTCCTCCAATTATTCTCAGGCTTGAGTGGTAGTGTCATGTGGAGAAACCGATCACGGATCAGAGGCTGAGCCGTAGGCAGCACCAGACCCTCAGCGTGCGGAAGACAGAGTGGGAGTGAGTGAGTGATGCTGATAGCGGGCGGGCTGACATTATACTTTAAGCGGGAGGCTCAGACTGAAACATTTCCAACCAGAAGTGCAGAAATGGAACATCATGGTCAGGTTGGATCTTGTGGCTTGAGTACTGGTTACAGAGAAAGAGCTGTACAATATCCTCCATACATGCTCACCCGTGTTCTTGGTTCATTTGCTTCAGAAGTATTGCACATTCGGAGCTGCTTTCCTCCTCATCTCTTTTTTGTCGAGTGTTGTGTTTTTTGATTTATTCCTTTTTCTCTGGCTATTTTTCTCTTGGCTCTATTATTAACAAGGGATTTCTTTCCACAGCACTACCATTCACTGGATGTTTTTTTTTTCCTGTGTAAAACCCTAGAGACTGTTTTCTGGAGGTTTTTTATTTTTAACCCATAGCAAGCCTCTGATAAGCATGAAAAATAATAGAGCTGAAGCACCCTTAAATAGTATTTAGAATTACCTTTGCTTGGGACATTGCATGTATGGAATCGACCCAAAGCACATGAAAATCAAGACTCAAACTCTCTTGATGCTCTCCATAAATTTAAAGGAAAATAGCAATTTTAAACCGCACTGCTTATGCTTGAGGATATGTGTTAACTCTGTGAAAGAACCGTTAAGTCTGTGAAAGAAATGTGGTTGGGGAAAAAAAAACGAATGGAGATTAAACACTTGGTGAAGTGGCATTATAAAAAAAAACAAACAAACAAAAAAAAAAACATTAAAAACCATAACTATGTTTAATAGTGAAAGCAAGAGCACTAACCAGCTGTGAAAAACACATCAGAAAAAAGGCTTCAATTTGCTAGGTAGCAAAAGATTGGACTTTCGAGCAATGAAAAAGGTTGTGTGGTCTGATGAGTCCAGATTGAGCCTATTCCAGAGTGATGGTAAGATGGTAAGAAGGGAAGCACATAAAGTGATGCACCCATCATGCATAGTGTCCACTGTACAAGCCTCTGGATGCAGTGTTATGATCTAAGGTTGCTTCAGTTGCTCGAGTCTAGGCTCAGCAACGCTATGTGGAAATAAACTGAAGTCAGCTGATGACCTGAATGTACTGAATGTTCCTTCCCTAATTGTACATTGCATAGTCCAGCACTCAAATTGTGAAAGAGTGTTTTTGGAAGCATAAGGAATCATTTTCACACATGAACTGGCAACCACACTGTGTGCTGTAATCAAAGCTAAAGGTGATGTGTGGTTTTTTTGGCCAGACAGTGTAATTTTTGAAGCTGATATTCCACAAATGGCATCACGGTTGATTGCATTGCACCCTTACAGCTCCAGAATCCCTAAATCTCGGGGTAGAGTGTTCACATGCTTTCCCAGTGGTTGCACGGGTATCCTCGCGGTCATTTGGTTTTGTCTCACCTTCTAAAAGAAGGCTGGTACACTTAATTTACCCTCAATGTGAATGAGGGTACATGATGCTCTGTGATGGAATGGTTTCCCATCTAGCTTTTATCCGACAGCATGGATATGCAATGGTGTAAATATAGACCGAGAAACACAAAAACATTCTAGTGGGGAAAAAGAAAATAATAAAATAAATAAAGGCTTTAAAATTTTCACTTGTCCTGCCAAGTTTGTTTTCGCACCTAAACATTTGTTGCAGCAGGAACACATTTTTATTTGAGATACTTTATATTTGGATATTTATAGGGACTGCTACTTGTTTCCCAGCAAATCTCAAAGCTTCAGAAGAACCAAAACACAGAGCTCTTATTATAATTTTTTTATTTCTAGGTGCACACACTCAAAATCATACCAAACGGTTTGTATCTCCATGAACACAGGAATCATTTGTCTATGGACAAATGTTGTCTATGGTACAGGCTCACTGGCATCAGATGGAAAAATAATCAATGTTGGAGAGCAAAACGTCCCGTGAGATGCTGGTTGAGAAAATCTGTAGTGTGTACGGAATGCGGGAGGTGAAGAAGCGTTCACTTGGCACGCACGGACATCCTCCTCCAGTTTTTCTGTTGGCACGATGCCAGCTCACAAGGAAATGGATTACAGCTTACAAGGCTGATCTTTGCGGGTCAGCGCTAGAGAAATGAGAGTCCGGGTTGAAAATCTAGGCCTGACAGCTTAACATTATATTCGGAACGCACTTAACATCCATTCTGTATTATGTTCCAGAAAGTTATATTGTCCTTTATTGCCTCCCAAAGAACCCATATCTAGTTTTTCATTTTGACATAATTACACCTCCGTCAGTGACAATTTCATTGCGCAACAGTGTGTAAACTATAATTCTCCGCTGTGCCAATTCCCAGCAGTTTCTTTAAAATTAATTTTTACTGCAAAATAGAACACAATATTGTTCAGGGTCTGAATTTTATGTTCTAGTTCTATAATTGCTCCCCGTGCATCGTACACACTCAGCCCTTTAAACCGTGCGCTTGAATGTATTTGCTTAGTGAAACCTAATGGAGCTAAAGAATTGGTAGGTGTACAACCAATTGCTCTTGTCAGGAGCTTATTTGTTTAGAAAAAAAAAACAGATGAAAAGAGAAATAGTGGTACAAACACAATTACTGGTGTAAACACATCACAAACACACGCATAATGTTTTACTGCGTAACAGCAGAATGGCTTGGAGTGTCTTCTTTTAATCAAGAAGTTTGTGTTTCCTTTTCAACATTAGAAACAAAAAGACAAAAAGAAATCAAGGGCAACATCCCAGGTGTGCATTTTTCCTCATTTTCTCAGCAACGGCTCATTTCCTCTACAGGACTAAAGAAACCACTTACTGTACGTCTTACCACTACGATTCAAAGTGGCATTACAATTTATCTCTAAGAGACTTAGAGTCTTTGTGAGCGTGCAAGACTTTCACATAACCAGCGAGCGCTCTCGAATGTGCACTAAGACTGGGAGTCATGCAGACAGCTAGGAAGTCATTCAGTCATAAGCTACACCTTGTGTTTTTACGTGAACACAGATTATGTTTTCTGTAGCATAGTGATGATGAAAGCCATCTCAAGATTAATCTCACCTGAGCGTTAGACATTTTGCGTCTTCCAGTCCAGTCTGAAATCCCCTTTGTAAAGGGAAAAAAAAAAAAAAAAAGGTCCG
This sequence comes from Clarias magur, assembly GCA_013621035.1. Classification (NCBI taxonomy): domain Eukaryota; kingdom Metazoa; phylum Chordata; class Actinopteri; order Siluriformes; family Clariidae; genus Clarias; species Clarias magur. Next base: position 138,518 of record QNUK01000348.1, on the reverse strand, counting down.
TATAATGTTCCTTTATATCTCAGATATAGAGCGATCCATCAGCAGGCCCCACGTAACCCACGGCGATGAGGAGGACGTCGATGAGGGTCCAGATGCCCAGGCCTCCGAAACTGAAGAGCTTGCCCAGTCCCTCTCGCCACTGACCCAGATAAAAGCGGTCGGCTCCAAACCCACCCAATGTGATGCTGCGTGAAAACGGGAAATATACATTGTAAATTTTGATCTTCCTCAAATAATCTTTTAAATGATATCAAACGTACTGTAAAAGTAAGAAACCTAAAATTAAATAATAAAGAAATAAAAAAAATACAATCAAAATATACAGTACTGTGCAAAAGTCTTGACCCCCCTCGTTTCTTCATAATTTGCTTCCAAAGAGCATTCTTACTGCAGTCTTGAGGCTTCCTGAAGGACATTTTAGTCTCTCATTTTTGCCAAGCTTTTGTCTCCCATTTTCAGTCCAGTTCCTGTTTATTTGTTTGTTAAGCCACAGAGTGAGCTATGAATCATTCAAACATAAAAAAAAAACTACGGCATGAACTACTGTAGTGAGAAATAGGTGCAGATGATGACAGATGATCAGGCCAGTGATTAGTATGCTTTTAAATCTGCTGCATTTGCACAAAAGCAGGAGGTACTGTGGAAAATCAATATCTGTGAATTTATGCACATATGGGTGCAAACGGCACGTGATCATCTTTCAAAATGCCGTCCTATGTGACCCATTTACTGTGAGTAAAAAGTGTTTAGTGCTGCTTTACGTCTCTTCTTTGCAGAATCTGTTTCGGTTTGCTTTTCGAAACACTAGCCAAATCGTCAGAATCGTCAAAAAAATATATATGTTTAATGCATTTCTTTTGTAGTGATTTGTCACATTATAAAAAAAGGTTTAACTAAATAAACATTTTAACCATCATTTAAAATTTTTAAACATTTAAAACTAGTGATTCTTTGAAACCAATGACTTAATGAAATGAGTCAATATTTACATGATAAGCCTTTATGTGATGATAATAATAATAAAAATCAAAGCACTGGTATTTATACAGACTGTATGGATTACCTGAGTGTCAGTGCTGTGGACCATTTATATCCTCCAGTCCAGTTACAGAAGAGACGCTTCTGAAATTCCCTCTTTCCTGTTCAGACCCGACAGAGATGGACAAAGTGTTTGCCGTTTAGATAAATATTTTAGTGCTACACATTCAAGGCACAGGCTTTTTACTGAGCTTATAAATATGTTACAGGCATGAACAAACAGCAGTACATACAGTGACGGCTACAATTATTGGCACCCTTTGTAAACGTTGGGAATTCATCATACACTGAAAATGTTTAAAGACATGTTTCTTGATGAGGGATTTGTTATTCTCTGAGTACATTTATTCTAATTAAAAGGATTTTTACATTACATTCATTTTACATCTTTCAGCTTTAGATAAAGCTATTTCACTCAAAGGGGTGGCAATAATTATGGGCAGGACCATTTAATAGTAACTATGAACATTTTCCTCTGAAAATACTTAATGCATTCTGGACAGATATAAATGTAGCCGTTTTTTTTTTCTTCCCTTCATTAATTTCCCCAGAATTAATATGTTTTTAAAAGAAATCTAGAGACTACATGTCTTGATGAACATGTCACACAAGTAAGAAAATGTCACATGTCACACATGCAGAAACAGTGTATAGATATGATAGTTAACAAGCAAGACTCGCGTTCATTGATTTGAGCCTCCCGTGCCGTGTGATACCTTTACTGCCTGCTCAGAATCAGAGTCAATTCCAATATGCTGAGAGTTCAACGAACTACAGACGCTCCCTGACTAACGACGCATTCTGTAGAACCACTACTTCTGAGGTAATGATATGCCGTACGGTGCTCTCTCATCTACAGATTAATGCAAGAGTTCTGAGCATGTTTAACGTAGGCTAAGGTGCATTTTCGATCAATGATTTTTTTTTTTTTTGGATTTTTCCCCGATTTTCTCCCCCTAATTTAGTCGTGTCCAATTCCTCCCCGTCACTAGGGGGCTCCCACATTAAGGCTACTACTACCACTCAGCCGGGAGGGCCGAAGACTATCACGTGTTTCCTCCGAACCACGTGACACCAGCCGACCGCATCTTTTCGAACTGCTCGCTCGCGCACCACGGCGTAACACACTCGGAGGACAGCGCTATGCGCGAGCTCACAGACGCCCCTGATTGGCTGTAGAGCCGTGGTTAATGTCGGAGCACTAAGTACCTCTCATCCCTCCCCTCTGAGAGAGCTCGGCCAATCAGCTCTCTCTAGACCTCCGGCTGCGAGAGGTTACAGCATCACCCGGGATTCGAACTAGCGATCTCCGGATGATAGGGCGAGCGCTTTACCCACTGCGCCACTCGGAGGCCCCGATCAATGATGATATCATCTTAAGATGGGTATATCAGGTCATAACCCCATCGTAAGTCGAGGAGAGTCATTTGAGAAAATTGTGGACCAAATAAGCGCATGAGAGATCAGTGACTCGAGACGAGACCAATCATGGGATTCATGTAAATATTAGCTGAGACTGAGTTCATACACTATACCTGCAATGTAGCATTTTTACCAATAGGGTTTTGGTTTCCCAGAACTTTTTCATGTGTGTGGTCTTTTGTTTTAGGCCACACTCACTTTTAATATAAGATATCAGCGTTATGTTACACCAAATATCCAAGCACCAACTAAATAAATATACTTTACCTTATACTAACAAATTTTACCTGACATTTACCTCTGATAAATATTTGAGAATTACCTGAGTCATATCTAAGACACACAACACAAAAAAAAAGAAGGAAAAAAAAAACGTATATAAATGCCAATCCATTTTAAATGCCAGCTTTATCTAAGAAACTGGAACAAAATGACATTTAACTTCCCCACTCAGCTCTATATTTACGCAGACTAAAAGAACTGATACTATCTACTCTTGTGCTTGTTCATATCAATACAGACACCGCTGTTAGCACATCTCTTTCACATCTCAGAGCTTCCTCTTCTTATTCACGGTGCAGCTCGTCTAATGATAAACTCAGCTGCACAGATAGAAAGCCTGATGATTTTTATTCAGAATTCTTCGCGTAGAACGAAGGACCTTTCCAAATGGCATGAATCTTATTGAACCACTGCTCGAACCTGAAGCCGTCTGAAGATAAAGAGGGGGAATGAATTCTGTGCGACATGTCACTGGGAGACACTATGAGGTTGCGAGAGGACCGATACATCAGCAGTGAGAGGAGATATTAGAGAAGTGTGTGTGCTGCTAGAAAGCATTATCGGTAAACTAACACAGCAATTGATTTCGTTCCTCCTTTGATCTCAAGCCTCTTTAAGCACCTGAAACAAGAGCTTGTGTGATTGAAATTGTGTTTCCTTTTGCATAATTATATGATTGTAATAACGATAAGGATGATGATAATGATATAATGGAGTGGTGCAGTCTGCAAAAAAATAAGACAAAACAGGGTATTTATTCACGTTCTAATTACTGTCATCAGTAATGATTATTTATAAAATGTTAGACTTATCAACATCTTTCAATTTTTCAGTTCAAAACCTTTGTTTTTCTCTTCCTGCTGAAATCCAAAGGACAAATTCTGAGTCGTTCTGACAGAAAACACCTCTAATAAATATAACAATGTCAGATAGGTTTGACCAGCTCTGATTGATTTCATTTCACAGTAAGAATTTATAAATATTCCATTTACATTGACAGAAAGCAAGAGGACATGAGATTTTATTTTTCACTTAAAAAAAAATAAAAAATAATAATAATAATTCAGTTTGGGCTGAAATTGGAATAAATATGGTGTGATGCACAGTACTGTATATACTAGACATATTGCAATTCTTTCGTGTATCACCACACTAAGAAATTATACATTTTTGCATTTTAGTTTTTTTTTTAAATAATAATATAATCTATAATCCAACGAGTGGTGTGCTCAAACCTACTCCAACATTGGCAGGCAGCAAAGTGTTCCATGTGGTAGAATCAAATGTTTTGTGAAGTTTGTTTAGAATTGTAACGAAATCTGAGAAAAAATTTATATCGAATAAGGACATTTATGAAATTGTGGTAAGGGAGATGTGCAGAGCTGTGGCAAATGCAGAGGAATAAAGCTGATGAGTTATACAATGAAGCTGTGGGAAACAGTAGTGGAAGCAAGGTTAAGGGCAGAGGTGAGCATTTGTGAGCAGCAATATGGTTTCATACTGTCCTTAGAAAGAGTACAACAGATGCAGGATTGCCTTTGAGGATGCTGATGGAGAAGTACAGAGAAGGTAATGTGTTGTGTCTTTATAGATTGAGCCCTTCTTGCTTGTTCTGGTGATGGACAGGATGACAGATGAGGTTAGACAGGCGTCTCCACAGACTATGATGTTTGCCATGATGACATTGTGCTTTGTAGCGAAAGCAGAGAACAGGTGGAGGAAAATCCAGAGAGCAGACTGAAGGTTAGCCACAGCAAGACTACAGCTACAGGGAGCAGATGTAAAGAAGCTGCAGGACTTTAAGTACTTAGGGTCAACGGTCCAGAGCAACAGAGAGTGTGGGAAGGAGGGGAAGAGGCATGTACAGGGAGGTTGGAACGGGTGATGAGAAATGTCAGGTGTGTTGTGTGATAGAGTATCAGCGAGAATGAAAGGACAGGTGTACAAGACAGTGGTGAGACCAACAGCATTGACGAAAAGACAGGAGGCAGAGCTGGAGGTAGCATAGACAAAGATGTTGAGGTTCTCTTTGAGAGTGACAAGGATGGACAGGATCAAGAACGAGTCCACCAGAGGGACAACTCATGTTACATGTTTTGGAGATAAAGTCAGAGAGGCCAGATTGAGATGGTTTGGAGGAGAGATTGCGAATAGAAGGATGCTGAGGTTAGAACTGCCAGGCAGGAGGTTTAGAGGAAGATTTAAGAGGAGATTTATGGATGTAGTGAGAGACGACATGAAGTTAGTTGGTGTGAGAGAAGAGAATGCAGAGGAGAGGGTTAGATGGAGGCAGGTGATTCGCTGTGGCGACCCTTGAAAGGGAACAGCCGAAAGACAAACAAGAAGAAGACAGAACCACCATTTTATAAATGTCCTGATCCGATATAAAATTCTCAGATTTCATCATTTCATTTTCAATTCTAAAACAAATCTAAAAATCTTTTGAGGTAAATGAATCGATTTCTAAACAAATTTATTCATTTACATAAAACAAAAAAAATCTTAGCTACATAAACAGGGCCACATAAGAAATATTACCTTTAACAACGTGGTTGTCTGCACTTACGCACTAGCATTATCTGACTTCGCTCCTCCTAACTGCACACGAGGAAAGTTAATGCTGGCAATTTTCGGTCATCACACTACAACCATCTACCTGTGGTGCTCCATAAAAGCACTTCATGGATTATGTGTTTAATCGATCTGAGCAAACGTGGACACGCAAACCATAGGCATTTTCAGAGTTTTTAATAGTGCTTCCTGCTCAGCGGACATGACATCAATAGTGACCTAAATCAGAGCACAAGCGTGGATCATTCTGTATTCACACGATAATTAGCTTCTCTCTCTGCTTTCTTGCAGTTTCAAAATGTTTTTCCGAGAGATAACGTGAACAAGCACATGCTAGTGTCTTTGCTGAGCCCCTGTGCCAGACAGCGGTCACATCTGGTAAAAGAAAAATATATATGTGGCAGATGTCCTTGGATGACAATTATGACGGTTCTGATCCCGCTGCCCAATCTTCTCAGGCTGTATTTTTTTCTCTCTCTCTCCACTCTGCTTGGCGCATTATTGATCTAAATCAACATCCAGATTTTTGTGTTAAAAAATTGCTATAATGACAAAATACTAATATTTCATCACTCTCGTTCTGAATTCCCTTTTTTCATCAGAATAAAAGACGAAACAGACCATTTCTCTAGCACATTTCATTTATAAAAGACTAATGCAGCGTGCTGTACACAGACAGGGATAAAAGCGTGCGCGGCATCAGAGATGTGTGCCAGACAAGGGTTGCTCAGGTTAGGGATTTCTCACAACATAAGAAGAAATGTATTCATTCTGTTGTACGTAATACAGATGCATTGATGGCTAATGGAGCAGTCTGGGAGCTGTGAGATGTGTCCTGCCGTTTCCCTTAATCGCTGCTCAGGTTTTGTTGTGATTGCCGGTCCTTATTGATCCGAGAGACATACTGAGGGTTTTCCCTTTCAGCGGGTCAGTGTAGTGATGTAGTTCTTTAGCATCATTCTGAGTTGTTCCTTTAACTGACTGCGAGGCAGAGTCATGCCATATATCGTTCAAATATTTTTTTTGAGAGAGAATGTGCTTAATTTTTTTTTTAACATAAAACATCTGCTCATTTGCTCAGGTGAGTTGATACTATAAAAATATCAAACATCTTGCCCATCTTGGTGTGAGGATCTGAGAACTGAGGTGATGGTTTTCCTTTATCAGCGTACTGAACATTGAGACACTGAACAGTATCTGCAACCGTTCTCAATTTAAATGCAGGTTTTCGATTCCACTTTTGTTCAAAGCCAAAATTGTGCATCAAATATAAACTGGAAAGTAAATTGCCAATTTACGTGTGCCTTACGTGAAAAAAAAACAAGCACTTCCTGCAAGATCGCTCTCAGAAATCATGCAATCAATGTGTTTTTGGAAAAAGAAACCAAAAAAAAAAACATAGCCCAATGTTTAATGCACATCTTCCATGAGTGAATCTGTCCAAGTGTGTGAGATGAAAAAAAAGAAAAAAAAAAGAAAAAAAAAAGAAAAAGCCAGTTAATCTAGGGCTGTCAGGAGACTAATTGTTTCTAATGCATTAAACTCCATGTTGTTGCAAAACACACACACAGTTTCCTTCCACTTTAAGCAGTTAATGCATGTGAACGCTCACATAAGTCTATCAATGAAACATGCTGTTACATATTTACTGAGAATCGTAGCTAAAGTTGTGGGTGTACTAAGCTAAACTAAACAGTTCTGGGGACAGTTTTAGAATCACAGGACCGGTTCAATCTAAACAATCCCGATTTTAGAAATTATCACAGAATTATTTTTGTTTGCGAAAAATTACTCCCTAATTCATCCCAAAGGTGTTCCATCAAGTTGAGATCAGGACTCTGTGCAGACCAATCAAGTTCTTCCACACAAAACTCGCTCATCCGTGTCTTTTTGGACCCTGCTTTGTGCACTGGTGCACAGTCATGTTGGAACAGGAAGGGACCATCCCCAAACTGTAACCACAAAGTTGGAAGCAGGAAATTGTCCAAAATGTCTTGGTGTGCTAAAGCATAAGAAAGAAAGTTCCTTTCACTGGATCTAATGGGCCGAGCACAACTCCTAAAAAAAATAACCCCACTTCATAAAACTCCACCAAACTTTACACTTGACACGATGCAAGTACCATTTCTCCTGGTAACCCCCCAAACCCGCACTTGTCCATCGGATTCATCACTACAGAGAACACGTCTCCACCACTGTGGAGTCCAGGGACGACGTGCTTTACACAACTGCACCAGATGCTTTGCATTGTACTTGCACTTCTTAAACTAATCTGAAGGCCACAGGAGGTTTGAAGGTCTGTAGCTATTGACTCTGCATAAAGTTGGTGACCTTTGTGTACTATGAATCTCAGCATCCACTGACCCCACTCTGTGATTTACGTGGTGTACCACTTCGTTGCTGAGTTGCTGTCATTTTCCATCGCTTCCACTTTGTTATCATTCCACTAATAGTTGACTGTGGAATATTAGCAATGCTATGCTTCCAACAGTTTGGGAAAGGCCCTTTTCTATTCCAACATGACTGTGCCCCAGTAAAAAAAAAAGCAAGGACGATAAGGACATGGTTTGATGAGTTCGGGGTGGAAGAACTTGACCAGCCCTAACACAGAGCCCTGACCTCAAACCCACTGAGTACCTTTTGGGATGAACTGGAGATTGCGAGCAAGGCCTTCTCTTCCGACCTCATAAATGATCTACAGAATGAATAGACACAAATTCCAACAAAACACAAATCTCATGGACAACCTTCCAAGAAGAGTGGTAACTGTTATAGCCGTAAAAGGGGGGACCACTCTATATTCAAGTCTATGTATTGGGATATATTGTCAATGCAGTTTTAGCCAAACACGTTTGTTGATATAGTCTTTCTATATATATTATATATAATTGTTTATGAATCATAATTGTGTGATTGAAGCTCTGTTGAAGCTGTAAACTTTTTTTTTATTTTTTATATATCACCGAAAAACAAAGCAGTCCCGTTTTCTAGAAAGACCTGAATAAATGTTTGTAGAATTGGTTCTGATGTTAATCTTTAAAAACTGTGATAATGCCTGCATCTGGTCTTACCTTACATTTAATAAACAACATATTAGGAAATATTTGATGTACAACCACCTCACTGCAGACAGATTTACAGCTTAACGGGAATGGATTGCAAATCCTCTCCAAGGTTCACGGTTTAGCAAACAAACTCATTTAGCTTCCAGAGTATAAACCGGGACACTGTGACATTTCTCAGTGTTCTTGCTGTTGTATTTTAAAAGTGAAGGTTTGTTGTACGATACACAGCAGGGCGTTCAAACAAGACCTTTTGACCAAATCGATTGTGTGTTTAGTTATTCGGTCAGATCTGTGTGTGTACGTCACCAACCTATCTGTGCTAACAAAAAAAAACAAAAAAAAAAGATACAAAGCACTACATGTCTATTTGAAATGGTGCCATTTTATTCACGGCAAAAAAATAAAAAAATAAAATAAATACACAAACAGACCTCCAAATGATTAAATGTGGCTATATGTTTTTTTTTGTATTACCCTCATCTGAATTCACTCGAACACCATGCGTCTTGAGAAATATAGTGATTAAGGGTGATGATTAAAGTCTGCCTCATTGCAATCAGAAAATCAAATGGCCTGATGCCTAGTAACAGAGCAGGAGCCTTTTTTCTTTTTCAATTCAGTGCTATTTTAAAAAACGAGGCAAGGACGGCGTGACTAAGCTCTAAGCCCTGGCTCTAGACTGTAATATATTTGGAAACATATTTGTACTACATTTCAGAATTAGCTCATTACATCCAGCAAGATTTGATGAGATCAGCAGATCTAGGCTTCTCTTCTTCCTTACAATCAATCACACATTCACATCCACAAGCCCTTACCTAAGCAGTTTACATGGTCCAGGACAGTGCAGGTGGCGTTGTAGCGTTTGCGGGGACACGACACGGTCATGCAGGTGGTAGAAATGTTGCAGTGATACTTTGCCGGATCAAGCTGCCAGCAAAACTGACAATCCACTGTCAGGTTAAAGACGGTCTGCTGCTGACCCGAGACGTCCTGACGAGCGCACACACACACAGAGCATACGGAGAGACCTTATACAAGTGTAACATCACTGGATGTGTGTGTGTGTGTGTGTGTGTGTCATACTATAAATCACATGATGCGTTTAAAAAGTAGTATTTGCGTTCAGAAACAATGAACAAAATTAAATAAATAATACAGTACCAAAGGGTGCCGATACATTTTTTTTCAAAACGTGATGAGAGGGGGAAAAAAGCAAACAAACAGTACAAGTACCGTTTCCTTAAAGATTATATAGGAGTAGCTCATTTACAATCAAACAAACAAACAGATTTTTAAAAAATCTAATTGATGCTTTGACTTGACAACAATTTCCTGCGCTGCTCAGTCTTTTCTGAAAATAAATTTTTCTGGCATACACACCAGGCAGTGAACTCCTTTCTTGGTGGTGCAGGTGAAATTGGTTGGCTTGCCGTAGGTGCAGTTGTGAGGGTACGCGCACGTGAAGCAGGTGGCTGGTAACTTACTGCATACTCCTCCACTCGGACACTTCGCCTCGTGATTTTCTACATCACTCTGGGACTCTGAAAGACACCAAGGCTGTATTTATTGTCAGTCCCAATACGACATATACAGCATGATATAAAATACAACACACACACTGTGCAGAACAGTTACAATTACATACTGCATCAAGACCAAGCCTAACGCTTATTCTCACATCAAAAATACAACCTTCCAAATCATGACATGATCATAGTATTGACTCTTCCACAATTATTTATTTACATGGGCGCTAAATAAAAATGTCAGCGATCTTTAGTTTTTAATCATAAGTTTTTAGATGCTTCTTAAATATGGCATGTACTGTAAACGTGAGTTATTACAATTATTTAGCACTTCATGCCAAAAATAATAACCTCAACCTTTCCAAACTTACCTGATGATAATGATGAAGTAGAGGAAGAAGAAGAAGCGGCTACTGCCGCTGCTGCTGTAGATTTGACCGGACTCGGTACTTCTGGGCCGTGCTGTGGTGTGTAAGCAGGATCTCGATCAACACTGGCAGAGCTCAAGTACCCTGTTAAACACAGAGACATGCTGATATTGGAAATTCAAAGTTTTAGGAAAATCAGACAGACACGGATAAATGTTTACAGTGAAGGATGTCTAATAATTTTACAACAGATAGTAATCTAATAATATAACAGGCACAGTAGGTATAATTGACTGTAACAGCGCAGATGTTTCAATAACCGCTAATTACACTAACTGCTGGTCGCAAGTGAAAAGTACGTAGGTCTGTATGGTCTGCAGTATTGAGGAGAGAGCAGCTGCCTGCCAAAACCCACATTCATAACCAGTCACAGAAGCACTTTGAGCAAGAACACACATCTGATAATGTTATGTCATCTTAAAGAATACTCAATCCCAAATCCCTCTCTAACCCCTGATCAAGAGCACTATTTGGTGCGTAGAACAAGAAATTGTACACCCTACACACCAGCGTTCCAAGCACACTAGCTTTCCATTTAACGTTATTTGGGAAATTAACCCCCAGGAAAGGAACAGAGCTGATATTTAAAAGCAGAAAAAAAAGTAAAATATAAAGAGAACCCATGTGACGCCAGCTGACCGCACCTTTCCGAACTGTTCGCCCACGCACCGTTGGGGGGCGGCATAACACACTCGAAGGACAGCGCTATCCACTCCTTCCACTTGTGTGAGCTCACAAGAAATTGTACATCCTGTACAATCACGCTGCGCAGCCGTGATTAATGTGGGAGCATGAAGTATCTCTCATCAGCTAGGCCAATCAGGCCCCAGCACTTCCTTTTGTATGATGCTGCTTCATTACACTGCAGTGCTTCTCGTGTCTGATTCAGATGAACCCCTGTGATACTGATGTTGCCAAATTAGAAATTCAATCGCTAGATTCGACAAATTTTACACCCCTTTAGTGATGTTATTTGGGGGGAGGGGTAGCTCTGTGGTTACACAGAGGCTCAGACGAAATCGGGTACCGAGCTGGCAACCTGAACCTGTAAGAAATCGCAAACGAAATGACAAATATCTCTCCAGGGTGGGAAGATTTCCTCCCCAGGTGTGTCCGATGACACGTGGACAGATCGTATACATATAACATTGGAACCTATACCATAACTATAAATGTGGTTACCTTAAGAATAATCGCAATACATTTTGTGGATTTTGGAGCTGATATCAGCAACCAACATGGTTCCTAACACTCAATCGCTGATCAGCATCATATCCAAACACCCGCCTGGAGATCAAGATTGTCCCCAGCACCCAATTGGCGATCGCAGGCGTTCCCAATGCCAGATCAGTGATCAGCATCCTAACAACCAATCATTAATCGCAGCTGTCCTTTTCTGTATTACTACTTTTGATGTGCCAATTTATAAATGGAGTCAATAAAAAAAAAAAAAATGCAGATGTGACATTGTGAGACGTTTACATAACATTTATTAGCAACTTTCCCCTGAAAATATTCAGAAGCACAGCAGGGTGACAAGACATGTTAACATTTACCAAAAACTATTATATTATAAAATATTATAAATCTTGGGATTTACAACTTAATAAACACATTGAATAAATTGTTTTGTTAAATCATCTTATACTGTAAATTTTCGTATTGCTTATATCTGGTTTGAATCAAACAATCAGGATGACAGGTACAATAACATTAACTAGCATTATGACTAGCTAATAGGTGCTTGGGTGGCCAAACCCCAAATCACTTCTCGCTCTCTACACAAGTACGCTATATAGAGTACAAGTAATAACGCCTGTACATTAACTAGTGCACTATACTATACAGCTGCCGGGGTTTGTAATTTAACCCAGCTTAACGCTAGCAATGATAACGCTAATGTTAGCTTGTTAGCTTGTTAGCTTTCTTATCCGGAATGACACTACAACAGAAAAGGAGAAACGCACTCCGTTTCGATTCACAATCCTACCGTTTGTGGATTTGAAAAAAAGATCAGCGAGTAACATGAATAAAACGCCATATTTTCTCATGACGCTCCGTCCTCTTTGAAAAATCCACTTCAAGCCGTTAGCGACCATCTCTACAGCCTGATTCTGATTTTTTTTTCTTCCCCCAACCGTTTTCTGGAAACTCACGCATACTAAACCGTAATTGGCTAGTAAGACAGGCTTCATGCACAGCGATTGACGCAAAGTCCCTCGTGCCTGCGAGTCATTAGCCAATCGTCGACAAGGAGGCGGGATTTGACAGAATACGGGTAAAAACCTATGGAATAAGAGATGGGCTGAAACAATAAATATAATAAAATTATGAGATATAATCATTAGTTAATTATTGTTTAATCTGAATTAAATCTGAGTGCGCTGAGTTAAAATAGTTGTAAAAAATCACATTTTTATTTGAATTAATTTCAATGGTGTGCATAAGTATTCACCCACATAGTATGGACACTCTACAAAGATGGGGCAAACAGAAGAATAAGAAATCAATATGAAATATATTAAATTGAGGCACTGTGGCTTAGTGGCTTAGTGGCTTGCACCTTCAGAGTCAGGGTTTGATTTCTGCTGCGACCCCAAATTGGCTGTAATGTGAGAATGGGTGTGTGTGCGCGTGCCCAGTGATGGATTGGAATCAACAACATACTGTGGTGATACCTGTGACCCATGGTGTCACACTCTAATCAACTCAAAACACCCGGTCCTTTAAATGGCCTCTCAGTCTGGTTTAGTGCTGTTCACAGCATCCTGTATCTAAGCACATTAATGTAAAGTTGAATGGAACGAAAAACTGGCAGAAAAAGGTGCCAATATGGATAACCATATTCTTGAGAGGATTCTGAAATGAAGCCCATTCAAGAATTCAGGAGTAAATGCTTCAAGAGCCATTACACACAGACGTATCCAGGACATGGGTTACAACTGTCACCTTCCTTGAAGCCACGCTTGAACCAGAGACAACTTACCTGGACTAATTTCAGGTGAAAGTAAATTTTTGCCTTTCATTTGGAAACCAAAGTCTCAGATTCTGGAAGAGAGGAGAGGCACAGAATCCAAGCTGCTTGACGTCCAGTGTAAAGTTTGCACAGTCAGTGGTGGTTTGTGGAGCCATGTCATCTGCTGGTGTTGGTCCACTGTGTTTATCAGGTCCAAGATCAGTGTAGTCGTCTACCAAGAAATTAGAAATTAGAGCACTTCACACTTCCCTCTGCTGACCAGCTTTATGGAAATGCTGATTTCATTTTCCATCAGGACTTCGCATCTCCCCACACTGCCAAAAAAACTAATACCTGGTTTAAGGACCATGGTATCCTTATGCTTGATTGGCCAGCAAACTCACCCAACCTAAACCTCATGTAGAATCTATGAAGTACAGTGGAACCTCGGATTGCGAGTAACGTGGTTTACGAGTGTTTCGCAAACCGAGCAGAGATTTTAAAGAAATGTTTAATCGGAAACCGAGCAAGTATTAGTTTACAAGTGCCGAGCATTATGTATCAGGCATGCGACTCTTATTTTGACACCGAGCGGCAAGAGATCACATCTGAGCCAATGATTTCTCTCTCTCTCTTGCGCTGCGGAATTATGGGTGCTCGTCTCTTAATGGTATAATCAGCATCTCCCTCTCCCTTCTACACACGTGGACAAAATTGTTGGTACCCTTCGGTCAATGAAAGAAAAACTCACAATGGTCATAGAAATAACTTTAATCTGACCAAAGTAATAATACATAAGAACTCTATGAATGTTAACCAATGAAAGTCAGACACTGCTTTTCAACCATGCTTCAATGGAATTATAAAAAAAAATGAACTCATGGAACAGGTCTGGACAAAAATGATGGTACCCCTAACTTAATAGTTTGTTGCACAACCTTTTGAGGCAATCACTGCAATCAAACGATTCCTGTAACTGTCAATGAGACTTCTGTACCTCTCTGCAGGTATTTTGGCCCACTCCTCATGAGCAAGCTGCTCCAGTTATTTCCGGTTTGAAGGGTGCCTTTTCCAGACAGCATGTTTCAGCTCCTTCCAAAGATGCTCAATAGGATTGAGGTCAAGGCTCATAGAAGGCCACTTTAGAATAGTCCCATGTTTTCCTCTTAGCCATTCTTGGGTGTTTTTAGCTGCGTGTTTTGGGTCATTGTCCTGTTGCAAGACCCATGACCTGCGACTGAGACCCAGCTTTCTGACACTGGCCAGCACATTTCTCTCTAGAATCCCTTGATAGTCTTGAGATTTCATTGTACCCTGCACAGATTCAAGACACCCTGTGCCAGATGCAGCAAAGCAGCCCCAGAACATAACAGAGCCTCCTCCATGTTTCACAGTAGGGACAGTTTTCTTTTCATGATATGCTTCATTTTTCCGTCTTTGAACATAGAGCTGATGTGCCTTGGCAAAAAGTTAAATTTTTGTCTCATCTGTCCATAGGACATTCTCCCAGAAGCTTTGTGGCTTGTCAACATGTAGTTTGGCATATTTCTATGATTTGTTTTCAACAATGGTGTCCTCCTTGGTCGTCTCCCATGTAGTCCACTTTGGCTCAAACAACGACGGATGGTGCGATCTGACACTGAAGTTCCTTGAACATGAAGTTCACCTTGGATCTCTTTAGAAGTCTTTCTGGGCTCTATTGTTACCATTCGGATTATTCATCTCTTTGATTTGTCATCAATTTTCCTCGTGCGGCCACGTCCAGGGAGGTTGGCTACAGTCCCATGGATCTTAAATTTCTGAATAATATGAGCGACTGTAGTCACAGGAACATCTAGCTGCTTGGAAATGGTCTTATAGCCTTTACCTTTAACATGCTTGTCTATAATTTTCTTTCGAATCTCCTGAGACAACTCTTTCCTTCGCTTCCTCTGGTCCATGTTGAGTGTGGTACATACCATGTCACCAAACAACACAGTGACTACCTGGAGCCCTATATATAGGCCCACTGACTGATTACAAGATTGTAGACACCGGTGATGCTAATTAGTGGACACACCTTGAATTAACATGTCCATTTGGTCACATTATTTTCAGTATTTTCTAGGGGTACCATCATTTTTGTCCAGGCCTGTTCCATGAGTTTATTTTTTTAATAATAAATATAAATTATTACTTTCGTCAGATTAAAGTTATTTCTGTGACCATTGTGAGTTTTTCTTTCATTGACCGAAGGGTACCAACAATTTTGTCCACGTGTGTATGTGTGTGCGCGCATACACGCACATACACTTTCTTTACACAGAAAACTCAGCTCTGTCGCAATTCTTTTCAAAGGTAAGGTGCTGGTGCATTTGCTTTTTTACTTTACAGCAGTGATTCCGTTAGTATGCGCTCAGAGTGTGATTAGAGAAATTTCTTTTTTTTTCCCCGTTGAAGCAGTGTTTCCGTTCTGTGTATTTGTGTAAAATGCGAGGTGGGGGGTGGGAGCAGGAGTTTTACTGTGTAAGACGAGGCGAGGGAAGGGGCTAATTCAACACATATATACACACACACGCGGCGCCTGCGCCCACAAATGGAAACAATTATCTGTTGGGATTTATTTTTTACTTTTTTTAAGTTAAGTGCAGGTTAATTTGTTTTATTTTTACTTTATATATTGTGTTAATTATTTTTATGTATTTATTGTTTTGGGCTGTAGAACGAATAATTTGAGTTTTTATTATTTCTTATGTCTCAGCAAAACCAGATGAGAAAAACCAGTTTGCTAAAATTGAGCAGTGTGTGCAGGACATACGAGATTGGATGTTAATTAATTTTCTTCTGCTTAATCCTGATAAGACAGAAGTTCTAGTCATAGGACCACAAGTAGCTAGAAGTAAGCTTTCTGATCACACTGTAACTTTAGATGGCCTTTCTGTTCCATCAAGTGCAACAGTAAAAGACCTCGGTGTGATTATAGATTCCAGCCTTTCGTTTGAAGCTCATGTAGATAATATCACCAGGATAGCTTTCTTTCACCTTAGAAATATTGCCAAGATAAGAAACATATCGTCACTAAATGATGCAGAAAAACTAGTTCATGCTTTTATCACCTCTAGGTTGGACTATTGTAACGCCTTACTGTCTGGTTGTTCAACTAGGTGTATAAACAAGCTTCAGTTAGTTCAGAATGCAGCAGCGAGAGTCCTCACTAGAACCAGAAGATACGAGCACATCAACCCTATCTTATCTACACTGCATTGGCTCCCTGTGAAATTTCGCATCGATTTCAAGATACTACTTTTGACATTTAAAGCACTAAATGGTCTCGCGCCACAGTATTTGAGTGAACTGTTAGTGTCTTACGATCCGCCACGCCTACTTCGATCAAAGGATGCAGGCTGCCTGTCAGTACCACGTATTATTAAAACTACAGCAGGGGGCAGAGCTTTTTCTTACAAAGCCCCAAAGTTATGGAATAGTCTTCCTGTTAATGTTCGGGACTCAGACACAGTCTCAGTGTTTAAGTCTAGGCTAAAAACTTATTTATTTAGCCAAGCATTTTTGTAAATAGATTAACCTTAGGTAAAGGAGCAGATCTGGGGGACTCATGGACGTAGAGTATTCTGGTGAACTGGTATGTTTAGATGCTGTCCTCCCCACTCTCATTGTTCACTCAGGTTTGTTGACGGTGAGGTGATTGGTTGCTTTACATCTCAGGGAGCCCTCATGTTTGTGTTTCCTTCTGGCTCTCCCTTTTAGTTATGCTGTTATAGTTAGTCCTGCCGGAGTCCCTGCTTGCACTTTGCACTAATATACATTCACCTTATACATGTTGACTGTGACCATACCTAACTGCCATCTCTCCTTATTTTCTGTTCTCTCCTTTTCTGCTCTCTCTCTCTCTCCCTCTCTCCTTTCCCTCTCTCTGTCTCTCTGTCGAGCTATACATGTTCGCTCCTGAGTTGCCAGTGATCCAGACCCCTCTGCCCTCTGAAGCCGTCTAACCCGTCCTGGAGTCCTGCTTCTGGTTGGAGATCCCGTCACATGGATGCCCCGTGTGGTCTGCCTGGATGCGCTTTGTGGCTGGGGATGGTTTCCATGAAGACTGTCCTATCATCGATTGATGCTCTGGGGACCTGTGACTTCAGTTGTTCGATAGCTCAGGACTGGAATCTCCTACAGTCTACCTGAGCCTCCGGGAACAAACTGGACTCCTTTTAATTTAAATTTTAACACATCTCCTGTTACACTGAACTTCCAGTACACATTATTATGCTGATCATTCTCTGCTATCCGTTATCACCCAGATGAGGATGGGTTCCCTGTTGAGTCTGGTTCCTCTCAAGGTTTCTTCCTATTACCATCTCAGGGAGTTTTTCCTTGCCACCGTCGCCCTCGGCTTGCTCATCAGGGACAATCTTATCATTTTGATTCATACACATTGCATAAAAACTTACTTCTTTTTATTGTGTAAAGCTGCTTTGCGACAATGTCAATTGTTAAAAGCGCTATATAAATAAAATTGAATTGAATTGAATTGAATTATGGGAAAAATCTATTTGGTTTACAAGTGTTGGAACACGAGCCCGCTTGCAGAATGAATTATGCTCGTAATCCAAGGTTCCACTGTATTGTAAAGAGGAAGATGTGAGACACCAGACCCAACAACGGAGAAGAACTGAGGGCCGCTGTGCTTCCATTACACCTCAGCAGCGCCACAGACTGATCACCTTTGTGCCACGTTGTGGATCGCTGCAGTAATTCATGCAAAGGGAGCTCCGACCGAATATTGAGTGTTTTACATGTTCATTCTTTTTAATACTCCAACATTTATGCTAAAAGGCTCTTAAAAAAAAAAAAAAAAAAAATTGGTCTTAAGTAATATTCTAATTTTCTGAGATACTGAATTTGACTTTTCATTAGCTGGAAGGCATTTTCGAAATAAACATCTGAAATATATCAGTCTGTGTCCAAATCAACCTTTTTTTTGAATAATCACTAATGTCAATTCACTTCCAAGTTCTTACTGCAGGAAATGTGGAAGGGAGGGAATACTGATTCCAGCCAGTGTGAGATCCAACTCTTTCTACACAGCACAGCTGATTTAGGTTTCGTGGAAATAAATATTGATTGCCTCATATTTGAATAGCTGGATTATAACTACTTAATGTGCGTTTTTGAAAAAAAGGTCACCTATTTTTTTTTCTCTTCATGTATAACATCGAAATAAAAAAAAAAGTGAGAGCTATTTAGTCTGTAAATACTGTGTGATTATGAAGTCGCACCTCGATGACTAAATGCATATCGAAATTCTCATTTCATTCACACACAAAACACACAGCGTGGCTCAACTAAGTTGAGATTAACTCAGGAGAACGGTGTCTGAAAATGGTTTATTCTTCATTTATTTCCAGCAGTCATCAATGGTTCACTTCACCGTTTTCCTCCATCATCACACATCACTCAATCAAAGAAAGCTTCCCTTTAACACAACACAATTTACATCATAACAGTCTGGACCAAATTCACCGTCTGTGTTCTTTCATACAGTGCCATTGAGGGGGAAAAAAAATCACTTAGATGACATTTTGTCAAAATGGTTTTCTGCATTCATAAGTTTTCAAGCCAAATGTCACCTCTACCAACTGCTTCCCGCTTGCCTACAGAATCAAAGCACTGCGCAATCATCTTTCCTTCATCATACAGTACATAACAGAATTCTTATTTACTTTCACTAATACATTCCATGAAATGCTGTTTGTTAAACTCCTTCCATCATTATATCCCACTCTCTAGAACTTCGACTGCTTTTCCTGTTACGGTTTGTCCTGTTTTTGTGCGTTATACCTGAATATAAAGCCTCTTTTTATTCTTCCCATTTATAAAACAGTGTTTAATAACAATAGAGAGAGCCTAGGGGTGTTACATTCAGAAATGTTTACAGTATAATAGCAGAAAAAAAAATTTATCCACTCATTCTATACAGTTATACAGAGTTAGAGGCCTGGAACCTATCCCAGGTGACCCTGGACAGGATGCAGTCCATTTTGGAAAACACCAATTAACTTAATCTGTATGTATGTATGTATTTGGACTTTTGAAAGAAACTAGAGTACCCAAGCATGGGGAGATCAAGCAAACTCCATGCACACAGACCCGAGGTGGGAATCGAACCCTCGTCCCTGTGTAATTGTTCATTATATAAAAAGATATTTTGGGAGAAACTGCTTCTCTCTCAGTATTTATCAAGTTCTAAGAGGGGGGACGACGACGACGACTTCCTTCCTTCCTTGACATAAGTTCTTCACATTATCATCCAGCAGAGGTAGCACTGTAACACGTTTACAACGAGAAACAGGGGGTTGCTGTGTAATTTTACAATGCACTAAAGGAACAACAGTCTCTGGAGTAAAGAAATGAACATGATTTGGGGAAAAGAACCAACACAGGCAGTGATGAATGGAAATGCATTCAACAATGAGGTAAGCATCCAGTCATCACCGTGACTAACCACGACTCCGTAACACCCCTAGTCAAGTTGTTATCTGGTACCAAACAGCTGCTACTGAAAAAAATAAAGATGCAAGAGGCTTTTTAAAATCCTAATTGGAATCAGGCCCACACATTTTGTATAATTATTATTATTATTATTATTATTTTTTTAGAAGACCTCCTCGGCGTTCCTGCAGCGCGACTGTTTGAGCAGAGAGAGCCGAGCCAGAACCTCGGGCACCGTCAGCTCGCCGTGGACCTTGTTGTCCCTCGTGCGCACGTTGACGCTGTTAGTCATCTTCTCCTTCTCACCGACAACTGCCAAGGACAACATCAAAAGACCAACAATGCATAATGATTTCCATGTTAATTTCTGCAGCTGCTCTGCAAAAGCAACAGTTGGCATAACAGCATTGAGTGTTTCTTTTGCAAACAGACCGAAGACTCATTCACAGTCAGAGCACACGTGTCAATAACATCAGACGCGACGATGGCAGTGGAGCAAAGCTACTGTCCTTTATCGACAAATTCCCAAACTTAACGATTCTACGGCCTGATTGGAAACGTAAAAATCTTTGTAAAAAAAAAAAACGAGCTTTTTTCATTAAATGTACATCACAAACGGTTTGGGGGACATAAGCTAGGTTTCATTTTATGGCTCAGCTTAGCTTGAGAATAACTAAGACATGAAAAGTGCATTTCATTCGTTCTGTCCATGTACTTTGAACAATGACAATAACATTGAATCTGATCTGATCTGATCTAAAGTGAGGAGTTTCAATTAAGGATTTTTTGCATTGATAATATTTTTAAAAATCTTTTTAGGATAGATTTTAGCTGCGGAGTAGAGATGGCTTGGACCCTTAAAACGTTTTCAACATGGCTTGTTCCTTCAAAAACAGACAAAATTACTTTAATTTGTTAATAGCTTATGTAACAGTATTGTATAGAACAATTATGGGAATTGTGGGCCATTACGAGTAGATAAAATTCACGACCTAATTTGTGAAAATAGATAGATCATTAAAGCTAATTATGTACACAAATGTGATTTAAAAAAAAGAAAGAGATGAGTTTCAGATCATCCCAGAACCACCTCTTACCCAAAATGAAGTTGTACTGGGCCAGCTGAGCATTGCGGATCTTCTTGTTCAGAAGGCAGCCCGAGTCGAGATCTACATCAGCCATGAAGCCCGCCTCTGCAAACTGCTTGCTCACCTACAGTATAACAAAGTGCTCTGTTGTGACTCATGCTTCCTTCCAAAAACCCCTGCACCCACTTTTATAGAGCATCTCCCAGTAACGAACACTGATCTATCATCAGCGGATCTCTTCGCTGACTATTTACCCTTTACCTACAAGATGTTATAGAGTAACACTTAATACATGTTATATTATACATGTGCACTAAATATTGCAGGTCACCCCATTACACTTGTCCGAGATACAAATTAAACCTTGGCTTTCTAAAATTCAAAAAGTATTTTTTTTTTTTATCCTGAGACCAAGATTAGATTTAATCTCTTTTTATATATAAAGACAGAATAATTTACCCGAGTAGCATATTCTTCAAGGGACGGATTAACAGGCACTACCATGACCTGGCGCGGAGACAACCAGAGCGGCCTGAGAAGACACAAAGAACATAAGAGAAGGTAAGTGATGTTTATACCACTCCACTGCCCGGCCCCCAAAAAAGTCATACACGCACTAATATTTTACTTCTGTGTTAATTTTTGCCTGAGATCTCGTATTGATTACGACAGAGTCGAACAAATCCATAAAGTCTTCTCAGCACAATCCTGGAATATGGCCATGTCATTAAGGAAGAAGAACTCTACCTGGTCATTCAGTACATTCAGGTCGTCAGCTGACTTCATTTTATTGCCACATGACGTTGCTAAACCTAGACCTGAGCAAGTGAAGTATCTCAGATCACAACACTGCCTCCAGAGGCTTATACAGTGGACACTATGCATGATGGGTGCACCACATTATGTACATACTGTGCGTCCCTTCTTACCCTGACACGCCCATCATTGTGGGATAGGGTCGATCTGGACTTATCAGATCACATGACCTTTTTCCATTGCGCCAAAGTCTTTATCTTTACGATCCCTAGAAAAGTTCTCCCTAGAGAAGCTTTTTTTTGTCCTGATCTCTCTCAATAACAAGTGGCTTTCTTATGGACACACAGCTGTTTAGGCCAATCTTGTTGCGTTCTCATCACATTGTGTGTGTGTGTGTGTGTGTGTGTGTGTGTGTGTGTGTGTGTATGGAAATGCTCTTATTTTAACTACTAAACATTTGTACTGACATTTTTTGTTTTTTTACCATGCAACTTCACCAAGTGTTTAAATGATCTCTGAATCATAATTATTTTCTAATTATTTTCTCATAATTATTTCTCTCATTCATAATGATTTTCTGACTGCATTTAAAAAAAGATACGTATATAAAATCAGCAGCACTGTGATGTGGAAAAAAAATAACAGAAGATAGACATAGAGGCAAATAATATATTAATAGATAAATAATAAAAGAAAATATATAAAAGAAAAAAAATTATAAAAAATAACATAAATGACTATAATAAATAGTAATTTATTATAAATTAATACATTTAAAGTATTTATATAGTAAGTAAAATAATTGCTTAATATAATAATGTTAAATGACTATAACAAAAGTCTAGTAAACAATAGTAAACAATTTTTAGCAGTAAATAATGCAATAAAAAACCATTTGTTGTTAGTAAAATATGGTTAAAGAGTACAAAGTAAGCACCATTTTCCAGCATAGTTTTCCGTGAGAATGGCGATCATTCTCTCTACCGAGCCCAGGATAGCGCGGTGGATAATCACAGGCCTGGCTTTGTCATCCCCGTCCTTCCTGTAAGGACATTTAATCATCAGTGATGCCATTATAATTCACTGTACATGTGAAAAAGGTTTTAAGTGGTAAATAACACGAGAATTGTATGATAATCCTCACCCTATGAAAGTTAAGTTAAAGCGAATAGGCAGCTGGAAGTCCAGCTGGATGGTGGCACACTGGTGGTAACGCCCGATGGCGTCCTTAATCTTGATATCAATCTGAAAATTTAATTAAAATTTTACAATAGAAAGTATTTCTGTTTTTATTCTACAGGTAGTCCCGAAACTTACGAACGAGTTCTGTTCAGGGAGCACGTTTGTAAGTCTGATTTGTTCTCAAGTCTGACAAAGTGAGTCTTATACGCCTTTGACACGAATATACAATCCACTTGTCCAAACCTGTCCCCTTTTCCCCAAACTGCCATCATGTGACCATAAAACATGCTGTGCCTAAGAAAATGTGTGTCACACACAGACATCACACAGTGTTTTCTCTGAACCTTTCAATCGCGAGGGGAATCCCGGACACCATTTTGTCTCAGAGCTGTGAACTCTGCTTTGTTGAGGATTATTCACCATCAGGACAGCTTTACAAGACAGCCATTTTCTATTGTGCTCCCATAATGATTTATTGAAACCGTTGAGGCCGATTCATTTTTTCAGCACACACACACACACCCCCTCACACTCACACACTCACTCACACACTCACTCACTCACTCACTCACTCACTCACTCACTCACTCACTCACTCACTCACTCACACACTCACTCACACACTCACTCACACACTCACTCACTCACACACTCACACACTCACACACTCACACACTCACACACTCACTCACACACTCACTCACACACTCACTCACACACTCACTCACACACTCACTCACACACACACTCACACACACACACACTCACACACACACACACTCACACACACACACACTCACACACACACACACTCACACACACTCACACACTCACACAATACCGGACTTTTCACCATATTATTCACTTACACATAAAATTTCCTTAAAAATATTGTATGTAATTGTAAATATTGGTATCTGGTGCACTGCGGTGTCTATTTTTTGTACAATACACGCAAACTACTTCCGCGATTGAACTAGAAGTCTACCCATGGTCTGTTCGTATCTTCGGAAATTCGTAACTCGAATGTTCGTAAGTCGGGGACTACCTGTATTATTAACGCCACCATTGTTAAGGTCTTACCTTCGGCCCATAAAAAGCTCCATCGCCTGGGTTTAGCTTCCATGGTTCCCCGAACTCATTCAGACTGTTCTCAAGTTGCTGCAGGACACAGAGGTAAAGTCATCAGTATGTTCATTGTGAAGTGTGCTAGACAAGAATTATCGCTAGATGTAATGTAAAATTCATGCAAGTGTTTTTAGGACAAAAACCTCCTCATTCTTAACAAAGCCACAGCACCTTCTCAGCCTGGTCCCACACGGCGATGTCCCCGAGGAACTTCTCCGGCCGCGTGGACAGATGCAGCTGGAAGGAAAACCCGAAGACGTCGTAGACACAGCGTAGGAAGTCCAGGCAGCCCTTCATCTCCGATTCGATCTGAAAGGACAGAAGAGCCACGTGAGGCCTCCATGGCTCTACACAGGACAATACTCTAGAACAGAAACTAAATGAAATACATACACGGATACATTTAAAACATTCAAATTATGACCACCTAGGTTTTGGGTTTGTGCCAAAAAGGCATCTTTGGCCTTTGGCCTCTGGTCTCTGAGGGTGTGCTGGGGCGTCTGGTCCCCATTAATCATTAATATCTACACAAGGTTACTGGTATGTAGTTAATGATCAGTGCGTCCAATTCACCCGTCAGTGGTCATAAAGTTATAGCTGCCTGACGTTTACGGTGTGTTTACATTAAAATGTATAAATTGTTCGTCTAAACATCCTGAAACGTATACAGAAAAAAACATTTTTCTTCTCCATCTCAGATTTTTTCTTTCCAGAGGGAAATCCAGTTGAAGGCAGTCTTTACGGTTTGACTCGAGGGTCGAGTACCGTACCTGCTCCATGGTGCAGAAGATGTGAGCGTCATCCTGCTGGAAACGGCGAACGCGGGTGAGCCCCGTCAGAGTCCCCGAGAGTTCGTTACGGTGCAGCACGCCAAAATCCGCCAGCCTGAGGGGAAGCTCCCTCCATGAGCGCGGCCGGTGAGAGAACATCAGACTGAGAGAGAGAGAGAGAGAGAGAGAGAGAGAATGGGAGATGGAGATAAAATGTGGAAGAATAAGGGTGAGAAAGATGAACAGAGAGAGAGAGAGAAAGAGAGAGAGAGAGAGAGCGAGACAGGACAAGAAAAAAGAAAGGACCAAGACAACGAAATTACAAAAAATTATTCTAACCAGTTAAAGAATCAATGAACTATAAGGATTTATAATGAAATTCATTAAAATACACTGCCTGGCCAAAAAAACCCTGGATTTGTCTAAGCAAATAAGTTAAAAGCCTTCCACTGGATAATTACTGCAGTGATTAATATGGTTCAGCTGCAAGAAGTTATATAACCCGAACAGGTGTAGTGATTAGCTTCTCATTTCTTAAACAACCATGTCGGAAGACACATCCTGTGGTGATGGTAAAGATGTTACTCTGTCAGAGAAACATCAAATTATCGTTCTGCATCAAGCAAAGAAAACAACTAAGGAGATTCATGAAGCTTGTTAGTGGATAGTGGTGAACCATCATCTTCGAGGAAGAAATGTGATCCTGCATGCGCCGGATGGGAGATCACTTATACACTTAGTGGAAAAAAAAAAAGTGGAAATAAAATAAAAAAACAACAACAGTAGAACTTCTGGCTATGTTTAATAGTGAAACTAAGAACATTTCCACACACAATGCAAAGAGCACTCAAGGGATTGGGACTTAATAGCTGTGTAGGATTAAGAAGATAACTTCTCAATGAGACTAAGCGGGATAAAATCCATCCATTTCCTAAGGAGCATAAATAATGGACTGTGCAGCGTTGGGAACAAAAATGGCACGGGCATATTCCAAGATGATGCCAGGATTCGTCGTGCTCAAGTTGTGAAAAAGTGATTATGGGGAGGGAACATGAGATGATATTTTCACACATGGATTGGCCATCACAGAGATCAGACCTTAACCACACTGAGAATTTTTGGGATGTGCTGGAGAAGGCTTTACGCAGTGGTCAATACAAGATGTTGGAGAGACATTAAAGCGACTTTGGATGGAAATAAATGTTGTTATTGAAATGGCCATGACTTTTTTTTTTTTTTTTTAGCTGGGCAGTGTATTATGGACATGCTACTTAAAGTTAAAGTCAGTCTGTAGTTCACTCTGTGCGCTCCTCCAGACAGCCGACTCTCGCCTGCTGCCGTGCCAAGTTGCTTGAATTTGTTCAGTTACAAACAGCTGCAACCTCAAACTGTTCGGAGAAACCAGTGACGTTCCCCAGTTTCAGCGAGGGTTTACTTTGGCCGGTTCCCAGCAGCGCTGAGAATTCACTTCAGTCTAAAATCAGCTAAATCGTTTCTTTCCCTGCTAATAACTGTGATTTTATTATTATCTCCTACAAGAAAAATATATCACAGACGGGATTCTATTTATGAAAAAAAAAAAAAAAAAAACTCACACAGTGTGAACGCTGTGCTGGTGCTCATTCACTAGGAGTGTGTGTGTGTGTGTGTGTGTGTGTGTGTGTGTGTGTACAATTTGTACCAGTGTCCAGGACAGTTCATGGGCTTGAGGGCGAAGATGTCCTGTTCCACGGGGAAGGAGAACATGTTCTCGCTGTAGTGCTGCCAGTGACCCGACGTCTCCCACAGCTTGCTGTTGTAGATGTTTGGAGACGCCACTTCCTGGAAGCCTCTTCTCCAGTACTCCTCCTGTATGTACGGAGATACAAGATCAAATTCAAATTAAAAATGGATTTGTCACATACACAGTCATACACAGTATGAAATGAAGTGACTGCTGATGACCTAAAAATGTAAAGGAAAAAAAAAGTTTGAGTTTTCAATAAAAATATAAAGTATGAAATAAGAGAATTGTTACAAATTAAAAATTTGTACCTGTAAAAAGAATTATAAATTTACATTAGAAATAATAAAATAATACAAATAAAATAAAATAAAATAAAAAATATAATAAAATATGATAAAAAAGAAAAAAAAAAAGAGTTGGATTGGAACCCTGTCCAGTTATGGGCAAGATAATGTGCAGAATACATGAAAAATCCGGCTCTTTGGACGCAAAATATGAAGAAATCAGGTGTGAGGTTTAAGAATTCTGCATAATGTAATGTAGATTAAGAGAAACAACACTGACAATAATTATATCTTTATTGACATTTAGGAAATTTCCCATTGGATTTAAAAAAAAGAAAAAAGAAAAGGATGCACTGAAAATGAAAAAGGGGAAATTATATTTCTATAACATATAGGCTATAAAAAAATCTATTTCTAACCCTTTTTTAGAGTTTGTGTTACAAAATGCCTTATTTTACTTATTAATACTAACCAAATTAATATTTGTAATTTATTTCTGGATACAGTATGAAGCTTTACCAAACAGTCACATAAATTACATGCAATAGGGTCGGGGTAGCTCAGTGGTTAAGACATCGGCCTACGGTCACATGACCACAAAGTGGGGCCACTGTGGGGCCCTTAACCTTTGACTGCTCAGATGTTTAATGAGATAAAAATGTAAGTCGCTGTGGATAATTGCGTCTGAAAAATGCCGTGAATGTAAAAGCCACTGTGAGACTATCTGGCCATTTTGATTCATACACATTCACATTCCATACAAACGTAAATAATTCTTTTGAGTGTGTAAAGCTGCTTTGCGACAATGACATTTGTTAAAAGCGCTATACAAATGAAATTTAATTGAAAAGCTTGAAATGAGTAGAAATGCAAAAGATTCTCAAAAAGCTGCCTGTATTTAAAGTGCACTTGTTTTCTCAGATCAGCAAATTTCCATAAAACGCAATTTAACACCGTTCCCATCTTCTCTAATCTTATTTTCTCCTATCTTATCTTCCTACCTTCTCTAATCACACTTTCTAAACCGGTGCCATCTACAGAAGTTCACACTAAACAGGATAAGAGCTGATGAAGACAAGAACACAGCTCTGTTATGTACGGTGAAGACGAGGATCTGCCAATCATGCACAGGAACGACGTCATGTGACATGTACAGATGTTAAGGTATGAACGTGTGGAGCAGATTTACCCTGATGAACTCGGTGAGAGTGTTGTAGACGTAGGCTCCGCGCGGGAGGAAGAAACAGCTGCCTGGACTCAGATCATGAAAGAAGAACAGCTCCTGATCCTGAAGCGTGCCATCGGAGTGAGTGAGAGACAGAGAGAGAGAGAGAGAGAGAGAGAGAGAATACCAGTGAGATGAAAGACAACAAAACAGCTCCAAAACAGCTCCAAATATGTTCAAAAAATGTTCAGATTTGTTTAGTACAGTGGAACCTTGGATTACGAGCATAATTCGTTCAGAAGCGGGCTCGTATTCCAAAAACACTCGTAAACCAAATAGAATTTTCCCATAAGAAATAATAAAAACTCAAATTATCCGTTCTACAGCCCAAAACAATAAAAATAATTAATACAACATATAAAGCAAAAATAAAACAAATTAACTTGCACTTAACATTAAGGAAAAAACTAAAAATAAATCCAGACAGTTAAGTATTTCCGTTTGTGCGC
The DNA here is from genome assembly GCA_013621035.1 of Clarias magur. NCBI lineage: Eukaryota > Metazoa > Chordata > Actinopteri > Siluriformes > Clariidae > Clarias > Clarias magur. Next base: position 110,136 of record QNUK01000348.1, on the reverse strand, counting down.
GCAGGCGCCGTGTATTTGTATGCATGTGTGTGTGGAATTAGTCCCTCGCCTCGTCTTAAACAGTAAAACTCCTTCTCCCTCCCACACCTCGCTTTTTAAGTTTCCCAACTAACATACACATTGCAAACACTGTTTTAACGAGTAAAAAAAGAAATCTCTCTAATGATACTCGCATGAGCATACTAACGGAATCACTGCTGTAAAGGAAAAAATAAAAAATAACAAATGACCCAGCACCTTACCTCTGAAAAGAATCGCGACGGAGTTTTCTGTGTAAATAAAGCGCCGGGGAGATCTGTGTGTGTGTGTGTGTGTGTGTGTCTGTGTCAAATTACGCGCGTGCATACACGCACACACAAAGTAAGTGTGTGTGTGTGTGTGTGTGTGTGTGTGTGTGTGTGTGTGTGTGGCACAGTGTCAAATTACGCAAACAGAAGAGAGAGGTAGATGTTGACTATAAGAGGGGACTCTTATTTTGACACAGGGGACGCAGCAGGGGAGACGATTACCCATAATTCCTGCAGCGCAAGTGAGAGAAAAATCATTGGCTCAGTTGTGATTACTTGCCGCTCGGTGTCAAAATAAGAGTTGCATGCGTGATGCATAATACTCGGCGCTCGTAAACTAATACTTGCTCGGTTTCCGATTAAAAAAATATTTAAAATCTCTGCTCGGTTTGCGGAACACTCATAAACCACGTTACTCGCAATCCGAGGTTCCACTGTATCTCATTTAGAACAATTAGTGGAACAGAAGTAAATTCTTAAAAATATATATACAGTATAAGAAATGAATTACATTTCATCAAGCCTTTCGAGTGGATGGGAACAAAGAGGCCTAAGCGGCCACTTATGTTCAGTGGGAGGACACGCGGTGCCAAAGTTTCCATCACCACAGGGAACCGAGGGGACACATGGCGTCAAATCTGCTCTCGACTCCCTAGACAAACTGTTCTCCGAGCCCTCCAACTTCAGACCACTGGTGTATAGCGGCAGGGCAGGACACGACACCGCGCACCACACAGACGATCAGGTCAAGTCAAGATCAGACCTGACCCTACTACTACAGGTCAGCAGTCGGGTGCATGTCTATATATGCAGCGAGAGGGAACAGGAAGTGTCCTCTTTAAGAACCAGCTGGTCACCACGGGATCAGTAGGAAGGGTCGATCACACGCTAATCGAGGATGTGACATAAGCGCAGCCTTCGCCAGTATTCGCAGAGATAGATAAGGCGGGTGAAAATTTATTCTGTGCATTTCCAAGATGCCGTCGCTTTGATCAGCTCCGTTCGAAGCGTGCATTGCCGAGAAAAAGTGGACTCTGCGGTACTGCAAGTCCCTCCGTCGAGCAGTTTGCGTCCAGATCAAAGCAAGCACCCGCTCGTTATTTTGCTTTTAACCTTCATACCAACTCGCCGTTTTCCTTTGAGTACCTTCCCGTCGCTCTGGTGGGTTTCCATTAAAAATGAAGTTACACAATCATTTCAAATGAAGCTGCTCATTTTTATCCTAAGGAGTGCTACAATCAGCCATCATTAAAGCAACAAACAAAAGCGCTGCTCCAGTCCACCGTGTGCTTTATTTCATCTCGGATTACTCACAGACCCAGTGGAACAGGACATTTTGAAATCATGATTTGGTTTTAATCCAATACGTTGATGAAATCCGCTACATCCAGAATATAACGAGACAATTCCACATGATCATAGAGACCAGTAAGTGAGGAATAAATCCCACGGTGGTGTAGAGTTGATGTCGTGTTCTCATACGGATATGAACATCAATCAGCCGTAACATTACGACACAAAACATTTTGCCAATTTGGTGCCACAGGGGCAGCCCTGGCACCAACAGGGCACGACTCCACAGGACCTCTGGGGTGTCTGGCACCAGGACATCGGCAGCAGATCCTTTGGGCGCTGTAGGTTGCAGGTTGAGGTTTCTACAGATAGAACTTGTTTGTTCGGCATATCCCTTGCATGCTTTGTATACAATGAAATAATTGATGATTCTGTTTCATTTTGTGTCCCGTCCAAGAGACAAGTTCTTATCACTTACGTTACAGCACTGTTAAACAGTGGTTAAAACACAGTTTTTTTTTTTTTGTTCTTTTAAAACGAATACATATAATTTTCATGTTACTAATACATCACAACCCATCCGTCATGATGAAGACTTGGGATGCGTCATCAAAACCTCTCCGAACGCTGATGTCCGTTTACGTAATGGGTTAAAAAACATCTCCTTGCAGCGAGCTTCACCAGACTAATATACGATTATTATCCATGTTAAATAACAACACCCGAGTCTTCAATTACATATTTCTAACGCTACACAAGCCCATGTGAGTGAGCTGCTGCTATTTTTGACTCGCCTCGCAGCTAGAACTACTGTCTGAGCTGCTTTTAGAGGGAAATAATTGAATCATGCAACTGTTAATATAATGTAACGAGTTTCTCCAGCACACAAACTCTAAAACGAGAAGCTCTAAAACAGGACCCGAGCGTTCTCCACTGTGTCGCGTCACCTTTCCGATTTTCCGATGGTCTCGGTTCTTGGCCTCTTCCTGAAAGCGCTCCCACTCCTTCAGCATCTTGGAGTCGGGGAAGGATATCCCGTAGATCCTCTGGAGCGTCTCCATGTCCGAGCGGCCTTCCCAGTACGTGGACGAGTTCTAGATGTCAGACGCACCAGGATTAGCTTTGAAATTTCTGCTAACCGTTAACATTTCCTAACCAAACTACCATGCAATTAGATTGCTCATTATATTTAACATTACTAATTATGCTGCAAATGTTTTGGAAGGACAGAATTTCTTTCATGATCTTAAGTATTTACAGAACGTCTCGCACACCTTATAGACCTTCAGCGCTTTGATCTTGCCTGTATGCCGTACGTGAGGGCCTCGGCACAGGTCGATGAGAGGACCGCATCTGAGGATACAGAACTATTCAGAACCAGTTCAGACTGGATCACAGAGCATCATAAGAACAGCACCGACGGTTTTATTTACCTGTACACGGTAGTGGTAGGGGTGGTGACTTTTTCATTCAGGATACGGCATTTAAACTTGTTGTACTGCGAAACAAAAGAAACACGAAGACTGAAAGTTCAACACCAAGCAATAAAACTGCATAAAAAAAAAACAATACAGGAAAATAATCAATCGTTGAGTGGTGTGACCATTTGGAGTTCGTGTTTCAACTCTAAAGTTCAACTCACCTCGCAAAACTCACCACTCTTGTTAGAAAGCACTGACAATGGAGACTCCCTCCAGAATTCAAATTAACCCATGATTTGCATACATTGTAAGAGCTGCGGTTTTTAATCAATATACACCTTCCAACCAATCAGATTTCAGAATGAAAAGCGTCTAAACATCAGTACCACATGAATTACTTTAACACATGAACGCTGACCCAAAATCAAACCATTCACTTTGTCCTGAGCTCAAGTATCAAACCCGGGTCACAGGTGTTACAAAGCAGCAACATGACCTGCTATGCTAGCTATTGTTTAATCATTTCATAATTCTATAATAATTCATAATTCTATAACACTATACTTATTTCTTGCTGTTAGTGCCAACATGCTCTAATGCAACGTGATTACTTTAATATGACCTGAACTGATCACGCTCACTTGACACAATTCAATGAAATCAGATTACATTTTGATATCCAAAGCAAATATTGTTCGTTAAATTACACACAATACATTCCCTTAAATCTGACCGACTACATTCTTCCTGTTTGTCAGAGGATCTGAGAAGGATTTTACCTTGAACATCTCCAGCAGCGTCTTCTTGCTGATCTCCAGCCTCTCAAACGGCTGCTTGTCCTTCATGATGCCCTTACAGAGTGTTTCCAGATCTCCAAACTCTGCGCTCGAAACTCCTCTAACAGACACAAAACATCTGCTTTTTACTTTTCTATTGCACTAAAATATCCCAGAATGACTGTAGTGATGTATACAGTATACAAAAAGAGCACAACTGCATGAGCAGACCTTTTCTATAAAGAGTTTGCTGATAGTTAAGGACTCGTACAGTATGTAAAGTTGGTACCACATTTAAAAAGATATTACGTCTGATAAATTATTAGTTTGTATTGTGTTTGTACCAAAAAAAAATATGGTTTTGTTTTTTTAAAGTAAATAATAATATAAACAACAACACCAACAACAACCTGGTAAACTGAAAGGAGCGAGTGTGACAATGTTACTAGAAGAACTCTGGCATTTTCTCCAGCACGCTCAGTAAAACCTACAAGCAGTTTTATTTATAACTGTATATACAGTACGTACTGGGAACATCCAAAAAAGAAAAATGCCACAAAAGTAAAGATGGCTTTCAACAGATTTATACATAAAAGAAACACTTTGATTGAAAATAAAAAGTAGTGTTGGATACAGATGTGTCCAGTTTTATTAATAAAACAGCTGTTGGGTTTTACTGAGCCAGTTGGAGAACATGCCAGAGTTCTTCTGGAAACTTTGTCACACTTTCTCCTCTCCATTTTCATGCAAAACCCAGGATTTTGCATACAATTAGGGTTTAATTGGTTTCCATCTGAAAACAGGTTTATCATCATGTAATAGGATTTCTGCTTTCTGTACAAACATGCAAATATGCTTCTGTTATTTATTTATTAATGTACATGTTATGTTTGGAAATAGTAAACAATTTTACATAATAATGCAGATATGATTAGCATCTAAATAGAGAAACCATATAGTACCTTACGACTTTTGCACAGTACTGTGTATACAGTACATACAGTACTGTACATGCATATACACACACCTATCTACAAATAACCTCTGGTTTTGCTCAGTGCAAATTTACTCTAGAAGTTCATGTCATTTCATTTCCCCATGTAGGAACATAATCAGTTCATGACTGTCCAGAAGTGTTTACTCTCTCTTATACCACAGCATTTAACACATTATTAATTTTAATCATTGATAGATAAATCTAATGTTGTGGAACGTCCTATCTTCAACTAAATTTTTAACACTTTCTTAGAATATCTTCAAGTTACTAAGACTGCAATGAAACTGTAATAAAGGACTGGAGAGTCATTCCGAAGGGACTTGACTTTCCCGTGAATTCTACAGTAATGTTTCCCCGATGAGCTTTTGAGGCAAATTCAACCCAAATCTGATGAGCTGTTTGTTCGGAGGTAACCTCATCTGCCTGGTTTGTAGCCCATCTGTCTGCTTGCATGATTCTCGTCTTAATCCTCTGACCCCTCTGATCTACAAGCTGTTTCATCCACACAATCGCTACTCACTGCCACAGTCGTCCTTTTCACGCCGTTCTCAATAAATCCTTGAAAGTGTTGCGTGTGCGAGTGTGTGTGTGCCTGTGAAAAGCTCGAGCTGAAAGAGCTGAATATCACACCATGTTAAAAGCTTTCTAATTTTATTCATTACACGGCGTTTAACTAAGCACAGAATGCTGGTCTTCCTCATTCACACCATACACTCATGCGGTATTGGAATGTTAACAAGGGTTCAGAATTTTACAGACAAAATTCTGTAAAAATCCCATCACGGAAATAACAAAACATGAAGTGTAGAGAATAAGAATGGCCGAGACTAAATTTAGGAACATTGCACATCTTATGTATATAAACTCTTTCCGAATGCGAAACCATGTGTACCTAATAAAGTGGCAACCACGTGGAGCGTTATAGAAATAACTGAGGTGTTCTATTATAGAAAAACAATCAACGACAAAGTACTGTCATGAAAGGAAGTTACTGTTTTCATCCTCAAATTGATGATTCTCATACAACAGCATGTCTTGAAGTGTTTTATTCCTCTTATACCACAGCGGGTTGCCAGGAATATTTATTTTAAAAATTTTAGTGTATTTTTACCCAGTTTCAGTTCCATGTAACGTTGTGGAGCATCTATGAAACAACTCATCACTTACACTACAGCAGCTATAAATAGCCTTCACCACCATCACATGAAGCGTCAACACTGGAGACTTCTTTCATAACTGCTAAATAAACCTGTGATATTCCTGTCAGGTGGAACTGTCAGAGCTGCTGCTACTGAAATGCAATAATACAATCACATCAGGAAATCCTGCAGTATTATAACATGCACACTCACTTCTGGCCGTCCAGGAACATGTCGTAGTAAAAGCCGTTCTCGATGGGAGGCCCATAACAGAGGCAGCCTCCGTAAAAACGCTCCATGGCCTCTCCAAGAATGTGGGCGCTGGAGTGCCAGTACACCTGCACGGAGGCACGGAGAGCGACATGTGATGTAGAGCATAGCAAAAAAACAAATAACATATGTACAGTGTAAACTTGGATTATGAGCATAATTTGTTCCAAAAGCAGGCTCGTATTCCAAAACACTCGTAAACCAAATCAAATCTTCCCATAAGAAATAATGAAAACTCAAATAATTTGTTCTACAGCCCCCAAAAAAAGTTAAAATAAATCCCAACAGATAAGTGTTTCCGTTTGTGCGCGCAGGCGCTGTGTATTTGTGTGTGTGGAATTGGCCCCTTCCCCGCCTCGTCTTACACAGTAAAACTCCTCCTCCCTCCCCCCACCTCGCTTTTTAAGTTTCACAACAAACAGACACACAACAGAAACACTGTTTTAACTGGAAAAAAAGAAATCTCTCCAATGACACTCGCATGAGCGCAGACTAACAAAATCACTGTTGTAAAGGAAAAAACAAAACAAAAAAACAAAAGAACCAGCACCTTACCTTTGAAAAGAATTACGACAGAGCAGAGTTTCTGTGTAGAGCAGAGTGTGTGTGTCTGTGTGAAGCCGGGGAGGGGGGGGTGTAAAGGCGCGAAAGAGTGTGTGCGCACGCATGTGTCGGTGTCAAAAAACTCGGCACTCGTAAACCAAGACACGCTTGTTTTTCAAGTCAAAATTCATTCAAAATCTTTGCTTGTCTTGCAACTTGTAAACCGAGTTACTCGCAATCCAAGGTTCCACTGTAATTTACAACGCAAATAATAAACTGGTCAACCCGAAGTCACCTAGAACTTGTTCTGTTATGAATTGAAAGTATATACAATACAATATCAGCTATATGCTGATATATATAATATAATGACCTATAATTGCATTTTCGTTGTGTTATTGTTCATTTATTACTGTTTATATCATCAGATCTTATTAACATAACTCCAAGCTAACAATCTAAATTCATCTGTACAGAGCTGTGATTTCGATCTATAATAAGCAAGCTGTAATTAGCTTAAAAAATCTCAAACTTGACATGACATGAGCAAGTCCGCCGTCACACTCTCACGAAAACCATTAAAAATTCCCACGCCGTTCTAAAAATATCCTGTGAGAACAGGAGTGACATGGAAAAATGTTCACTTATCAAGTTCATACTAATTTCTAGCCACGTCACCATCAGGTTCTCGATGTGTCCATCATGTTGTCACTATTCCCCTGTCACAAACACGTGATCATATGCTCACTACATTTACGTTTCGGCATTTGGCAGATGCTCTTGTCTTACAGAGGTGCTTCGACGTTTCTATCATTGGATAGATCCTTACACAGGGTTACTAGGAATACGTCTAATGAGATTGACCTGAGTTATTACTATTTTTGATCAGATTGCACCTCGCTCTTACCAGGTGCTTATGATGTGCTTACTACTTTGTGATTGCATCCAGTGGATTGGAATAAATGCCATGACACGTGCAGTGCTTTTCATCACAAAGTGGTGGCGAGTAGTTATTAGTAGTAGTTATTCCAAATTCTCATGCTGCATGTGGCGGTGAACGTGGTCAGCACCAAGTAAATGTAATCTTGTGATCTTCCAGAACATGGCATGGGCCTACCATGGTCATAGCACAAACCTGAAGAGATTGTTGTGAGAACGTCTTCGATGTAGCAACAATGCGGTAACATCCAAGCTTGAAGTACGCTTTCGACATCACTAAGAGGTGCAAGTTACGCTGTAGTGGAAACACGGCTCAGTGTGACGGAAGGTGCAAGAAACGGGTGGGACAGAAGTAAAAAATCATATACTCACAGCCTGGGCGTCTTCATTGTCAAAGCGCAGCAGTTCCAGAGAGCAGTCTTTCTCCAAAGGCCGATCCAAATCCCACAACTCGTCATCCACCCGGGCAATCACGCAGTTATCAGCAAGACCCTGACTGCAGGAGCGCAAACACCACAACAACACTCAGGACTGAAAAACACACCTAAAGCAGGAAGTGCTCAAACCGCTTCTTTGTCTTGGTTCTTACATTGTGATATGATGTTATGTTACACCAGACTACGAGCATGCACATGAATATCAAGTGAAACTCTTCACAGTTAGCACACTTGCATCAAGCGATAATTCAGATGTCCTTGGGTACAAACAGGTTGTAAATGTTGCAAAACAGCGCCATCTCTTGGTGAAGATTTAAAAAATCCCTAGCCTTTTACTACACTAAACTTTTTTAGTAAATTCAACTCACCCTTAAGATTAGACTTATTTCTAGACTCTCCCTAGACTAAATATGTAATATTGTGACCAGACATTGTTCTTTTCTGTCTCATGAATACATCATCTGACCATAAGTATATGGACACTGACCATTGTGTGGTTCGTCCACTATCTATTGGTACAATGTTAAATGTCTAGAATGTCTTTGTATGCTATACGATTATAAATTCACTTGACTAGAACCGATAGACCCAAACCAGCTCCAGAACCAGAGGGTCTTTGTGCACAAAGCACGCTTCATGAAGATATGTTCTTGTTATGGTTGGAGAGGAAAAAAAAACCCTGAGTTTCCTGTTCACAGCCATGACCTCGACCTTGACTGCACATCTTTGGGAGGAACTGGAACACTAAACACACCTCGGACCTCCCCGCCCAACATCAACATCTGAGCTCACTAAAGCTCTTGTACCTGAGCATCTCCTAGATCTGATCCTTGTAGGTGAATACTTTTGGCCATACATTTTATGTACTGTAATTCTATATACATTTGATCTAGATAATTACAGTAATAGATCCAAAGAACCAGTTGTGCCTTAATCATACTATGCATCCAAACTGAACTCTACACTGACATTAATTTGTATATGGTCTCCTACATTAAACCGCACACTCTAGGTAACCATGAAGCCTTACATAAAGGTCCGATGCACCATTATAAGTGAAAAGATTCCCCACAGCATCCCACCTGATACCGCAGGCGAGTTGGTAAGGAGTGGTGACCCAGGATAGAGCCTCCACTTTTTGTCCGTCAGGCAGCTGGACGGAGATGGGTTTGCTCTTTGCTGCCTGCTTGGCCAGATTAGCATCGCTCTCCTTCTTCAGTCTCTCATAGAGCTCCAAGCGCTTAGATATGTAACCAGGCCATGGGTTCAGCTGCTCCAGGACAAAAAGCATAGATTAAAATCAGATACTATCCATTAACCATGTATAACTGATATCAGTCAACATGCACCAAAACCCCTGCAGTACCCCTGTTGTATTTGTTGTTTTACAGTGGTGCATTTAATATTCACTCTGATCCAGGATCAGTGCATTATAAAAAATATACCCTGCCTGGCTAAAAAAAAGTAACACCATCTAAGATTTTATTCAATCACCTTTTGCTTTTTTTCCACAATATGGTGGCCGGTTCATGTGTGAAAATTATTTTGCATGCTCCCAAAACAAATCTTTCACAATCTGAGTCTTTCTGCCCATGCTATCAGGGACAAAAACCCCATAGATGTGATGACATGGTCAATCAGTACATACAGATTGTCAGCTGACTTCATTTTATTGCCACATTTTTTTTTTATGGGTACCCAGCTGTTCACTCCCAATCTTGCAAGTTCTCATCACACCGTGTTGGGAAATGCTCTTACTTTCACTATCAAGTTTTTTTTTTTTTTTTAACCATGCAAATTCAGCAAGTCACATTTCTTCCACAAAATTGACAATTCAGCACTATCTCTCCAGATTTCAATAACGTGTTCAATAATGGGCTCTTAACCCAGTTCCAGTGTTTTCAAATCCCCCTAGTTGTTTTCTTTGCTTGACGCAGCCCAATAATTTGACCCTTCTGAAATGGCGATGTACTTTTGGCCAGGCACTGTGTATGTATTATAGGCTGCTGGCAGACAAAACCAGTTGCAGGTCACTAAAAATATGACCGCTCTATATCCAGGCTGGTGTTACTGATGCAACATCAGTGCAATGGTGTTCAGGCAGTGCATCATTTCCATAAATAATGAGAGAAAAAATGAGAGAAATTAGATTTTTAATACCTCTCCTGATCCTCCTGCCTGTACTTTGGGTTTCTCCTTCTTCTTGCTCTTCTCTGTTGTGTTTTGGACCTCTGGAGGCTTCGCCGGTTCAGTACGCTGGTGTGTCTACGCCAACATAATGTACAGATATATTAAGAGCAACATCAATAATTTATGTTGATGCTAAATGTTAATACTCAGCATGAGCTGCTTGAGAGCATGCACGATCACATTACTGCAACAAAGGCAACATTTGCATCATATGTTATGACGTCACGCAACATTACTACTACTACTACTACTACTAACAATAATGATTATAATAATGATAAATATAATAATAGACCGACCTTCTGGGGTGCATTTACTTTTGGCGTTTCTCTCTCCAATGCGTTGGCCTTTTTCTCGCGGCCTGTGCGCGCGCCGCCCTGGCCCTGCTGCTTCTCGAGCTCGAGCTCGGCCCGGAGCGCGCGCTGTAGGTGCACGAGCCGGTACCGGAGCTTCTCGTTCTCGCTTCGCAGGTCCTCGAGCTCGGAGCCGCCGCGAGCGAGCTCGGCGTTAAAGCAGCAGCCGCCGCCACCACCACCGAGCACATCCTGAAGTCGGCTGATCTCCTCGCTGAGTGCCTCGATTTGCCGTTCCTGCGCGGCCAAACGTGCGGCCATGCGCTCCGCCATGTCTAAAGCCCCAATGTGACAGTTTTTACCCCCACCGAGGGTCATTTAATTTTTTATTTTTTTTTTTAAATAAGATTTTTTTTTGTGTTACAGCGACATCTTGTGTACTTAAGTGGAAGTTCAGTTTTTCTTACCGGCGATAATTTTGTATACGTTTGCTGTACTGTAGTTCATCTTAAGCTTACAAACCAGCGACACCTTGTGGAGATTCCCGGTAGGTCATCTTACTCACCATCCAGCGCCCTCTTGTGTACATTCGCGGTAATAAATTTTACGCGTCCTGTCCAGCGCCCTCTTGCGGGCATTTGCGGCAGTTCATCTTACTGACTCATGACGTCACTCTGGAAGCCGGAAGTCCATTTCGCACTTTCATTTTTATTTCAGGTATTTTTTTTCTTTATGTTTTATGGACTTAACATGTGGTATGTATTATTTATATGCATAATTTTTTAAAAACAAATTTGCATTTTTTGTCGGATCTGTTAACAGTAACACCGGAAGTACCTCTTGAAAAAGATGGTAAGATACTTAAAAGTCTCTGTTTAAATAAATAAATAAATAAATAAACAAAATAAAATTAGCTATATTTATTGTGTAAACATTTTGACACACTATTTCACAATGTCACGAGTATGAAAAACAAATAAATGTGTACGTAATCATTAATATAATTCATAAAGATTGTTCATTTCCGGTGACGTCGCTGCGACTCCATGGCAACGTCATGATGTTAGTATAATAATCAGAATAATACACCGGAAAAAATATGGATACGACAGCAAAAAATATCACGCGTGACATATAATAATACTACAGCACTTATATGATATATTATTTGCTGAAATCGTCTCATATTTGATTGAAAATGTACATTTTGTTCTGTTTTTTTTTCTCTCTCTCGACAACACCGAATCTCGCCTCTAGGTGCCAGTGTTGATCCGTTTGGCTCTGACGTCATTTTTAACTGACATCAAACATGCCTGGAAAGTAAACACAGCATCGGAGTTATACAAAACGCAATCGGGGAGCTAAGGTAAGAAGAATTCTAACTTATATGATTATTCACAAAAAATCTGTGTATTTACACCGGGGTGCTCGGTTTATTAAAGTCGCTGGTGCAGACGAAACTTCCAGAGAAAAGTAATAATAATAATAATAAAGCTGCAGTTTCACTTTACAAAACATAGACACTTCCGCATGCACCGGGTGTACAGCAGCTTTAGACTCATTGTGCATGTGTGTGTGTGTGTGTGTCGACGCACGAGCGCGTTATTAACGCTGGTTCTTATTATCGCTTTGCTTTCAGGAAGTGTTTGATGTCACGCGCAGGGGTAACATGGCCTCGAGCTTTGCCCCCCCGAGGCTGGTGGACTTTCTGCTCACTGAGAAGCTCGGCAGTGGCACATACGCCACGGTGTACAAAGCATACAGGAAGGTGAGAGGGTCGATGCCACAGCTTTCACCCCACTGTACATCTTGCCTGCTCTGATCTGCCCTGAGCTCATGATAGCCATTTTGGCCCTGCTTTGGTACACACACACACACACACACTGGCAGGAAATAACAGATTTCAAGAAGATAAATCTGGCCATAATAAAGATGAGCAGCCTGTAGTCCGATTTAAAGGAAGCTTTATCTTCAGGGCATCATGTAGTGGGACAGAGAAAGAAAACACCCCAGATTCCTCTGTGTCCATGAGTGTCTCTCTTCTATGCTGAACTTCACAGCTCTGAAGCTGTTAGTAGATTCATTACAGCATTTGGTAGATGCTGACGTATTCAGAGCGACTTACTGTACATTTTATCTCCTTACACCCCCATGCGGGAAAGTCCGTGTTCGATTCCCACCCGATGACCAGAACCCCGTCAGTGCCGGTCCCAGACTCAGATAAAATGGAAGGGTTTGTGTCATCCGGTGTAAAACCTGTGATGGACTCAGATGGTCCTCAGGTGGCGACCCCTCGACGTGAGCACCTGAAAGACTAAAAACACCACATCAGCAGTTGAGGTTAAGGACCTTGCTCAATGAAGTTTGAACCTAAGACCTTCCAGTCGCTGGGTAGTCCAACTTGGGCTTCAATATGCCAGAGTGTGCATTGCAAGATTGTAAAAACAAGCAAAAAACAAACACAGTTATTCCATCAGTATTATCATCAGCGTGGATTTCTTTGGGGTGCATTTACTTTTGCTTGTTTTTTTTGTTGTTTTTTTTGCATCTGGTTTTAAGCTTTGCTCTTGTTCTACATTAGTTTCAGTTCACTTTTCTCATTTACGGATGCACACATGTTGTTTTAGATCTTAATGAACTCTGAACACAACCATGGTGAGACTAAGTGCTGAATCTCATGACTCTCATCAGTTCAACATAATTGTATTTCTTTTTTAAAAATGTCTCTCACTAAGATTTCACTCAGTTAGCTTTGATTACAGCGCACACAGTGCGAAAACGATTCCTCTTGTTCCCAGAATCACTTTTTTACAATATGAGTCTTTTTGCCAGTGCTATCAGGGAAGAAAAACAACCCATAGATGCAATACGTTGGTCATTCAGGTCATCAGCTGACTTCATTTTATTGCCTCATAATGCTGTTGAGCCTTGATTTGATCAACTGAAGCAACTTCAGATCATAACACTGCCTCCAGAGGCCTGGACAGTGATGTGTTCTTGTGCTTCCCTTCCTACCCTGATGCTCCAGTCCCTCTGAAATATGATCAGTCTGAACTCATCAGATCACATGACCTTTCTCCCTTACTCCAAAGTCCTATCTTTATTCTTATTAACAAGTGGTTTTCTTACGAACCTGCAACTGTTTAGTCCCAATCCTGTGTGTCCTGATCATATTGTGAGTGTGTATAGAAATGCTCTTCCTTTCACTTTTAATCATAGCTATATATTTCTACTGTGTTTTTTTTTAAACCATGCATCTTCACCTAGTGTTTAAGTCATCTCCATTCATCACCATTCATGATCTTAACCCAGTTTCAGCAATTTAAAAATCTGTTCATGGCACAAGTAGAAACGTGACACATTAGTGCAAAACGAAGCATATAATCATAGCGTCAGTAACAACTGAACCCCACCCTTTTCTTATTCTTCATGAAGTTCAGCATTGTCCTGCTTGTTCTACAGTTACACTAATATAATCCTCACACTCACCTGAAACCGGATTTGGCCATTTGAGTTGTGTATCTGGTCCCGCGTTTAGACGGATAGCCGGGAAGCCGTGGCCGTGAAGGTCGTGAGTAAGAAGAGTCTGAACAAGGCGTCGATGGAGAACCTGCTGACGGAGATCGAGATCCTGAAAACCGTGCGCCACCCGCATATCGTTCAGCTCAAGGACTTCCAGGTACAGTTCCTCCGGGAAATGCTTAGAACCGGAAACATTTCTTGTGATCGAGGTCCAACAGCAACAGTTTGGTGATTTGCATTTATGCAAAGACACTTTTCTTCAAAGAGACTTCTGACACAAGTGTGAGTAGTGTTCACTCACCAGTCGAGGCTATTGGTGGCGATTCGATTTATATTGCCATTCTATAACTATCACGATTTTACTGCCTCATATGCAAATACAGAAATGAATTAATAAAATTTGTTATCGTGTGGTGACTGGTGTTTCCAATCCATACCGGCATGGCATAAAGTTTTTTGAGTGGTACGAGTGTGTGTGTGTGTGTGTGTGTGTGTGTGTTTGTATTGCAGTGGGACAATGAGAATATCTACCTCATTCTGGAGTGGTGCTCCGGCGGAGACCTGTCTCGCTTCATCCGGAGCCGGCGGATCCTCCCCGAGCGAGTGGCACGTCTCTTCCTGCAGCAGATAGGTCAGTCTGACACGTACACCATCGCATCACTCAAGCTTCGTCCGTTAGACTGGCCTCAAAGGCTCGGTCCAGCGGATGGTGCTGTTGGTCTGGTCAGTAAAGAACAAGCGCTTCGAATCACTGCGGTGACTGTCAAACTTATTATGGTAAATGGAAGGCTTTGTATGTTTTGTTGTGGTTTGTTTTGTTTTGTTTTAATTGCATGTCTTGCATTAGCCTGCGCACTGAAGTTCCTCCATGAGAAGAACATCTCACATCTGGACCTGAAGCCCCAGAACATCCTGCTGAGCGGCAACGTGCTGAAGCTCGCAGGTACACGGGACAGGGCATGAGATCACAAACAGATCATCACTTAGTCCTTTAATAATTGTAGTTATCTAAAAAAAATACCTGATTTAATACGGACTAATAGAAGAAGATAACATTTTATGTTGTTGAAGATTCAGCCTTAAAAATTGCTGGAGGCTTTTCTATGAGTAAAGTTGTCTAATTTTCCAAAAAACAAAACGGAAATTTTTAAAAATTTATTTCTGGTACAAACCTGACCAGGATGAAACTGTTAAAGTAGATAGACAAATAAATCTTAATCAGCATCCTAGCTTTATTCTATCCTAAATAAGAGTTTTGGTTTAAATTAATTAAGATTACTTAACTAATGAACTGTAAAAAAAAAAAATAATAATAATAATTTCTTTGTAATACAGGTTAAAACTTCATCACATATGTGTAATATTTTAAACAAAGTGTTACCTGATGAAAGTTTCCTCTGTAATATGTGTTATTGTAATTAATATAACACAATTAAACATGCTTTAAAAAAAATAAAAGCAATGCATTTATTTGCAATATTATTACAAATGTTCCAGCCCTAAAGCACATGTGACCTGTTATTGCGAGAGAGAATTATCACACACACACACACACACACACACACACACACACACACACACACACACAAGTGAAACTAAATCAGTGCATATATTTAGCAATAGCGTGAATAGTTACAGCACATTACACTGTTTTTTTAAGTTTCATCTTTACCTTACTACTGTGTCATATGTCGTCCAGACAAACACAACTTTCTGTAAGTCATGTGACCTCTATCACATACCCCACTGATCAGCCTCCCACCGAGCCCCACTCAGAACCCTGCTGGATCACGTCTAATACGAGACGAGCGTTAATCAGAAGCTTCAATCAGCGAGCAGCACCCATGACCCAAGCTTGTTCTCGCTTATCGCCTCTCTCTTTCACCGTCCTGTTATCTCTCTGTCTCATCTCTGTCGGTGTGTGTATGTGTGTGTGTGTAGACTTCGGCTTCGCCCAGTACATGTCTCCGTGGGACGAGCAGAGCTCTCTGAGAGGTTCCCCGCTCTACATGGCCCCGGAGATCGTGTGCCGGCGGCAGTATGACGCCAGGGTGGACCTCTGGTCCGTAGGGGTCATCCTCTATGGTGAGAAAGCGCCTCCGGCATGTTTTTCTTTTTAAATCCAGATCACAAAAAACTGCTGCAAAACCTTCCTGTAATTAGACTGGAATTACGGGAAATTTCAACAGAAAGCACAGTCACCCATACAGGCTGATCTGATTAGTCAAGACCAACCATGCAGAACAGGAAAAATGCAGAAAATATTTCTGCCGTGAGACCGAAGGCCTTTTTATAGAAAGGTTCTCAATTAAAAAAAAATGAAAAATTGTAAAGGCAAGCTTGTACATTTTTACTGTATGTATAATGAATCAAATACCAACTCTAACAAGTTTCCGTTTATTAAAGAACACCATCACCTCACCACGTCATACTTTTAATCCAGCCACTCATTAACCTGTCTGTGTTTGTGCACGCATGGCTTCTATCCTAGAGACGTTATTCGGGCGCGCACCGTTCGCCTCTCGCTCCTACGCTGAACTGGAGGACAAAATCCGCAGTGATAAACCCATCGAGGTGAGTCGAGAAGATATGCAGGGTTTGAGAAGCATTAAATAACCATTTTCTTTAGGTCTACTGAGGGACTTGCCCTAATTTGACTCAGAGAAAGGCATTGAGCCTAGTCAGTAGTTGAACGTCAGTATATTGATGCATGAAGCTGTACAGTGAAGCAGAACAGATGCTGGACGCACTGGATTGGACTTCTGGCGAGCTCATATGTATTGTAGCGTGCACTGGGGGAAAAATGCAGATTTAGGAATAAAAAATAAAGATGGATAACAATTCAAATCTGTGTGTGTGTGGTGTGTGTGGACGCTTTGTTCAGCTGCCAGCCGGTGCCAGAGTATCCCGAGACTGCCGGGATTTGTTGCTCAGGCTGCTGGAGAGAGATCCAGACTCGCGCATCTCATTCGACGAGTTCTTTCTGCACCCGTTTGTGGACCTGGAACACATGCCCAGTGTTGAGAGTCTAGACAAGGCAGTAAGTGGTGTGTGTGTGTCTAGATAGATGTATAAATATATAATAAAATATACAGTAAAGTTTCCTCAGGGCGAAATTTAGCTCGATTTTGTGCGTGCGTGCGTGCGTGCGTGCGTGCGTGTGTGTGTTTGTGTGATGTGTTTAGTGCGTGTGGTTTTTTGAAACCATCTTCATTAACGATCCTTCTCGTCTGCTGTAAGCGATTAACACGATCTCATGAGTTTGTTTGAAGCTCCGCTCGGATCTTCGAGAGCCTCTGGCAAACTCTGGCGGGGTATCGCGGCGTTTTCACGATCTGTGTTTGTCTTGTTTGCTTATGCGTTTGCAGCTCAGTGTAAATACGCGTCCCGTAATGAAAGCCATACGCATCCGTGTGAGCGCTTGTTGGACGCAAGCGTTGCCAGCGCGCTGAACTCTCTCTTCTTCTGTGCCTCTTTCAGAAGGAGCTGGTCCTGCGGGCGGTGCAGAAGGACCAGGAGGGGGAGAAGGCTGCCGCTCTGTCCCTCTACTGCAACGCACTCGAGCACTTTGTACCTGCTATACACTGTAAAACACACACACACACACACACACACACACACACACACACACACATATACACACACTACCTGTAATACTTGTAATGTAAAACCTTGTTAATAGAATTCCCCTGACCTCCACTTTGGGACTAATTAAAAGTTACACCCTGTAACAGAACGATTTCCACATGCATTTGTTCATTTTGCTTGAGATGTTCAGGCTTAACGATTTATCTTTAAATACTAAATATTGGTCCCTTTTCTTTCTTTCTTTCTTTCTTTCTTTTTTTTTTTTTTTTTACAATTTCACTTTTATTCTAGGGATAAAATTAATCGACACATTATTATTATTATTATTATTAAATATGCACATACTTTTGCTTGCATAAACTTAACGAAACATTAAGATGCTTTTCTAATCTGTCCTTAATCTGTTCAGCTAATTGAGGATATTCATTCTTTCCTCAGACGAAACAGACAGGCAGAGAAAAGAGGCTCTGAGACAAAAGGTGAGTTAAACTTGATGTATGACGCACACACGGTAGGATATGTTTCCCCTCACGTGCCCCACTCGCTATAACCAACACTAAATCTGGGGTTTTACCTCGGCAAAACTGTCTGTGCCTAAGACGTTTACACTCACTGTCTTCTGCAAGACTCGCTAATCACGTCAGTTCTTGTATTTTTGTTAATCTGAGCTGTGATGGTTCGGTCTGTAAAGAAGCACATGCTGGTTGTGGTAGTTCCCCGGTTGGTTGTATGACAGGGAGAGCTGATGGGTACATCGGAACTGGCAAGTGATCAAACTGGGGGTTAAACCTGTGTCTTGTATCAGTTTTTGTTTTTATCGATTAAGGTTTAACCATATTGCAGGTGATTAAGCATAATTAATGGTCATCTACAGGTCAACCAGTATGTCTCTCGAGCTGAGGAACTCAAAGCTCTGGTGGCTTCTGACAACAAAGCCAGCTTCGAGAATGCCCAGTCAGCCCGTGATATATTAAGAGGTAACTAGTTTTTTTTGTCTACCTAGTAACACACACACACACACACAAACACACTGACTTCCTGTCTTAATTCTCCCTGTCAGAAATGTCCCGGGATCATCCACGCTTACTCGCTGCACTGGATTTAGCTGCTACCGCCGTAGCAAAGGTGACACCCTTTTGTTTAGCCATTATAAATCTTATCGTTTGTGGTGCATTGTGGGTACCGTACGTCTGACCCGCTTTATCGTCCAGGAGGCACACGGGATAGAGGACTACGAAACGCTTGATGTGTATCAGCAGAGTTTGGGAGAGCTGCTGCTGGCTCTGGCTGGTAAGAACCTCAGGTCCCATAACTCACAATGATGCTCTACAGAGACCCTGACCGATCCTAAGCCCCGCCCACGCATTTGAGAAACAGAGACCAGAGTTGGGCAGCTAATGCAAGACATTATTTTGGAGATGAGAAATGTTTCAAGTAGAAGCGGACAGTGACTAGCTAATTCAATCGCAGCATTAATAAAAATCAGTTACCACAATTATAGAAATTTATAAACATTACGATCTGTGACTTAATCCTAAAGCTCTGTTTTGCGTCTTAGCCTTTCCAGCTTAGTGTAAATAGTTTTGCTTCGAAAGTTCAGAGTTTTTTCGAGTTGAGATACGGATCATGAAAACATGACGATCGCGATGACATCTGAGCGTTTTAAATAGAAACAGAGCTCGTCAGTCTGTTTATCATCGCCTGCGCATGAAACCACTAAACTTTTTACAGTCCCTGACTCGGAGTCCAAAAGCACAGGGATGTTCTGGCTCTGATATGGGATCCAGTGAACGTCACTGCTTCTGAACATGCACGCAAAGTCACGCAAACCAGTCAGAGGAAACAAATTCATTTCTCAGTTACAAGGATCGTTCTTTCTGTCCTAGTAAATTTCCCACAGGTCCATAAATGTATAAATGATGATGATGTCAGGTTGTTAGTGGATTTAAACATTACGTTCCGCTTCGTTAGACCTCTGGCCAAACACCTGCAGATAACAAGTCCGAGGTTGTTTGTTTAGATCAGATTTAAAATACTTGATTGACATAATGACTGGTACCATTGTGGGCTTATCAGTGGCCGGACACACCCCAAAACAAAAAGCAGAGCTTGGGACTTGCGAGCTAGCCGCAAGCAGTCCACGTAACCTCTAACTTCGTTCTTTGAATGAACAACGTTGTCAGGAAGATTGATTAATTTCCTGTCTTAGAGTGAGCAGCCAGGCTGTTATTATAGTGTCGAGTCTGGCTGATGACCTCATGCTGGAGTTGGTCCTAAAACTAACGACAGGCAGAGTGGGGGAGGAGGAGGAGGAGGAAAGTGATAAAAACAGGAACCATAGAATGAAAGCGAGATGTAGAGACAATAAGACAAGGGAGAAGCAAAGTGAAGAGGGATCGATGAAGAATGGAGAAAGCTCCAGGACACTGAATTGAGGTTAAATAGAATAATTCAGAAAAAGAATGTGGAAAAAAGGAATGAAGAGTTAGAGAGAAAGTCGAAAAGCAGATGTGTATGTGTGTGTGATCAGTATGAAGGGAGCAAGGCTGGGCCGGTACCAGGGCAGCGTGTGTGGTACCGCTGCTCTGCCATCTGGATCCCATTCAGCTTCACTCTCTTCCACTCGCACTGTTATTAAATACTGGAAACAAATGAAAACTGTTATCTCTGAGTGTACGCTGAGCTCGAGCCAACGGCCCAGAGCACAAAATGAGCTTGACGGCAACCTGAGACCACCCAAACCCACAGAGTTACAGCATGAGCAAAGGAATAATTAGTGAAAAATGTTGGCAGGGACGAGATGGGATCAGTTAGCAATGTGGCTTTTTAAATAAGACCATGATGGATCCCAATCCTTGTTAACGCTGTTCACAGTGAAGAAGAGAATAAAAGCTTAAAAGAAGCAATATGTCGCATTTTTATTAAGATGCTCGTGATGTACATGGAGGAATGATTGCATTAAGAATCGTAGCACTGCAATATTTAACACAAACTTGCAGGGCTTCATGCAATGCAAATTTACAATAAAGTGAATCAAACAACTCATTGAATGATTCTTCCTTTATGAAGGAAGTGAAGTTTAATCCTTAATCAAATTTATGTACTTTTATTTGACACGGTCAATACCTTATTTTTCCACTGGCTTTGTATCCTTACTAAAAACCTTTCTGCTCACACTAAATGAAGAGCCTTGTCTGAAAAGGAGCATTTCTTTCTAAAGCCTTGCTTTTTAGAATTTAGAGTTTCAAACCTTACTGCAGAATCAGTAGTTCTGCTAAAAGTCAATTGAAGACGATTCATTATTTTTGTTGTCTCTCTCGTCCACTTTATTGGTAGCCGAGCCTCAAGGCCGCAGGAGGGAGCTGCTCCATGGCGAGGTGAGTCGAGATTCTATGTATGCTTACGTCTAGGTCATAATATTCTTACAAGTCACTTTAATAGGAACACCTGTACACACTCATGCAGTTATCACCATTGGCTCATGTGGCGGCAAACAAAACTTGAAGATGCCTTGAACTCGACAATCTTCAATTATTGTTCAAATTAAAAAGGGCAGCTATTATGGAAAAAATAATAGCTATGTGTGTGAGAAAAATACATTCCCTGTTTTTTTTTTTTTTTTAATTTTCGTTTCGGCCAGAGTTTAAACAATCCAATTAGAATTCCCCCCTATTGTAAGCTTGAGCTATTTTGCAAAGACGAATGGGCAAAAATTTCACTCTCTAGAGGTGCAAAGCTGGTAAAGACATACAGTGGAACCTCGGTTTACGGGCCAATGCAAGACGAGCAAAGATTTTTAATAAAATTTGACTTGAAAAACGAGCTTGGTTTACAGCAGTGATTCCGTTAGTCTGCGCTCACGCGAGTGTCATTAGAAAGATTTCTTTTTTTCCCGTTAAAACAGTGTTTCCGTTGTGTGTGTGTTATTTTTGTGAAACTTAAAAAGCGAGGTGGGGGGAGGGAGGAGGAGTTTTACTGTGTAAGACGAGGCGAGGGAGGGGGCTAATTCCACACACACACACACACACACACACACACACACACACACACACACACAAATACACGGCGCCTGCGCGCACAAACGGAAACACTTATTTGTTGGGATTTATTTTAACTTTTTTTAAAGGTAAAGTGCAGGTTAATTTGTTTTATTTTTACTTTATATATTGTATTAATTATTTTTCTGTATTTATTTTTTGGGACTGTGGAACGAATTATTTGAATTTTCATTATTTCTTATGGGAAGATTTGGTTTACGAGTGTTTTGGAATACAAGCCTGCTTCCGGAACAAATTATACTCGTAATCCAAGGTTCCACTGTACCCCAAAAGACTGCAATGCAAGGTGGTTCTACAAAGTATTGACTCAGGGGGGTTGAGTACAAATACACGCCACACTCTTCAGATATTTATTTGTTTAAAATATTGAAAACCATTTATCACTTTCCTTCCACTCTGTGTTGCTCTATCAAATAAAATCCCAATAAAATGCATTTACATTTGCGGTTCTGGCGTGGCAAAATGTGGAAAAGTATAAATACTTTTGCAGGGCTCTGTATCAGAATGCACAGAAACAGGAGTCTGTGAATCAGTGGGTTTGAAAACTGGACAGTCCAAGATTGGAAAAGTCCAGGTGATTTTTTTTTTTGCGCATCTTCTACTGTATGTGAGCTACAGAGACCAGGAAATCTGCAGTCAGGTGTTTCTATTATAACAGCTAGTTAACGTGTAATTAATGAAGCCGTAAGGCAACTCGGGTCATGTTAGTGCGCGTCAGAGACACACAACATTAGCATGTGTTTAGATTCTGTAACTCCACCTTTGTGTTGTAGGAGCCGCACTAGTTAGGGCCTTCGCTTAATTTGTTATGAGACTGAAGCCAGAAGGCAACGAAGTTTAATTAGTTTGATTGCGCCTAGATTTAGAGCCTGCAAAATGCAACACAAACATGTTTCTCTTCAACACAGGAGCTGCATACGGAGAAGTAAAAAGAAAGAAAGATGATGAAAGAAAGTGTGGCTTTTAGATTGTTCCCATCTGATGTTTTATGAGACCTTAAACAAATTCAGATGTGACCATGCTAACCAAAAACAGCTCTCTCTCTCTCTTACTCTCTTTCTCTCTGTGTACACCAAAAGGATTACATGTCCTCACAATAATCTTCACAAATCACCAGGTCCTCACAAAATAGTCATGTTTTTACCAAAAAAGCTACAGCTTTGAAAATTTAGCTTAACGTTCTTTTTTGTCACTGAGGTTAATGTTAAAGGGTTTAACTTTAGCATTAATTATCTTTAACAATGTTAATAAATGGAATATCTTCAACAAGAGAATCATCAAGATAGTAAGATTGCCATGGTATAATAATAGGAGTAAAAGACTTGCTGTTCTAGGAAAATAATCAACTTGAGAAGGCTAACAGGAACTGCTTCATTTTAAAATTAACACGACATCTGAGATGGCCTGAAAGTAATGCAAAGGTGTGTGTAACATATTAATTAACTGGCATAAGTGGTTCGAATCGCTCGTTTGTAGAGTAATTCTTCCTCTACGGGGCGGTCATGAACAATGAGTCTGAGTCTTTTAATGTGACTCAGAAGAACGAGTAGTCCCAGAGAGTGATTCGTTCATTTTCTAATGGGCACGCATGCGCAAAGCATCGCAAAATCTCTGTAGGAAACAGAAATGAGTCGTTACCTTCGAGTCCGGGTCGATCATTCTTTTGTCACGTGATCCCATACAGTAGACGCTATGCAGTGCAGTACACAGGGAACAGAACTGAACGGTTCTTCTCATGAGTCTTCTAGTCCGAGTCGTTCGTTCTTTCGTCACTTGACTCCCCTAGACGCAAATATACGCATAGACAAAATATATACATAAAAATAACAAAAACTTGTTAAAAACGAACAAACCAAAAAAGGTTTTCCACAAATATTTAATGAGATTTTAAGGGCGTCCAAAAACTTTTTTCCACCACTGTATATCATAATAAAATGAATTATGGATATTAGAAACGATGAGGATCGTTGATTTCCTCTGCTTGAGGAAATTGTCACTAAGTTGACCTTTATGAATTTTAGTTAAATACCTGTGGTATAGAGCAACATTTGCAATTTGAACCACATATGTCAGTTAATAAAAAAAAGTTCCAGCCCCTTTTGCATTACATTCAGTACAGCCCCTGTACGTTACAGAACCTGTGTGGCATTATGTCATAAGTGAAACTGTTTTTGATTTTCTCACTCCTTTCTGTGAAGTTTAAAAAAAAAAAACTATATTTAATCCTGTTTCATCTTACAGATCAAGAGTTTGATGAATAGAGCCGAGTACCTTAAAAAGCAGATCAAGGTAATGTCACTGTATCTAGAAAATCTGGTTTGAAAAGCATGCATAGTCGTCTACATGTTTTTTTTTGTCGTTTGTTTGTTTCCTGAGTGGAAAATCCACATCGAGTTCATTAATCATCTTTAACTGCTCCTGATTCCTGTCTGTATAAAAACTCCAGGTTCTGGATGTGATCAGTCGTACATTCCTCACTCGCAGATCTACTCTCCATTCCTAAATACTGTGCTTTAAATTAATAACTAAACTGTCAGACAAGAGATTAAGGGGTTAATTTCCTGGTATGTTTGTGTGTGTGTGTGTGTGTGTGTGTGTGTGTGTGTGTGTGTGTGTGTGTGTGTGTGTGTAGATCCGAGAAACCCAGACAGATGTCTCGCTGGATAAAGATGTGGTTGCTGAATCTGTGCGAACATGTAAGTGCACCACACTTAAAACAGTTTATGTCATGCTTACACACCACTAAGAGCTGTAATTCAAGAATTATTATAACGTCGCCATGTGACAAAGAATACACACGCTACCATTTGTAAGGTGTTACATTGATTCTATAATGTATGGGTGTGTGGTAATAATCTGGTATGTGAAATACCACAACACTTGGCGTACATTATTATGGCAATGATTTAACATTTTGTATGGTTCATTTAGTTTTTGTTAGTGTGTGTGTGTAGATGCACTGGGGAATCTTACAGTGTAATGGAAGACACAATTGCAATTCGGCTTTTAATTCATTAAGATAACTTTTTAAATGAATTGTCTGTCATTTCCTTATTTAAATGGTTAATATATGGTTATATAAAGTAAAGTAAAAATACTTTATTATTACTGTATTACTACTATGCTTAAAGGTTAAATAGTAATAATAATGACAGCATAGAAGGATACAGAGGAGTTCCTGCCACCACCCTAAAGTTGAGTATTTTCTTATACCAGCACATCGTAAGGTGATTTATTTCTCATAAGCTAAAAATAGTGCATGAGATGTCAAACTAACTAAACTAAATTACTTTTAATTACGGATCGGGGGAAAAATCGATTCGGTTACGGACTGTATCATGATTCACTGTTTCGCAATTCATGCATCACTACACCGACTCCAAAACCGTTTTTTGTGGTGTTGTTGTTTGTTTTATTTTTATATTTATTTTTGATTTTATGCGCTGTATGTTTGCATTTGAGGTGCTTAAACATAGTTGTTCCTCTACAATTCTACAGTGAGCGTGCTCACCTGTGTGGTACATCCAAATTATTTGCTAAGTTTGTTTAGAATTTTAACGAAATCCAAATATATGTATATATATGGAACCTTGGATTACGAGCATAATTCATTCCAGAAGTGGGCTCGTGTTCCAAAGCACTCGTAAACCAAACCATCATTTCCCATAAGAAATAATGAAAACTCAAATTATTCGTTCCACAGCCCCAAAAAATAAATACAAAAATAATTAATGCAATCTATAAAATGAAAATAAAACAAATTAATCTGCACTTTACCTTTAAAAAAATAGTACAAATAAATCCCGACAGATAAGTGTTTCCGTTGGTGCGCGCAGGCGCCGTGTGTGTGTGTGTGTGTGTGTGTGTGTGTGTGTGTGTGTGGAATTAAGAAGAAAAGGTGAGAGAGTGACGCTTGGTGTCAAAATAAGAGTCGCATGCGTGATACATGATACTCTGCGCTCGTAAACTAATACTTGCTCGGTTTCGTGTAACGTCTTTTTTGATTAGATGGAAACTATTTACCGTAACATCTGCGTTCTGCCAGAACGGCTTACTAGTGAAATATAACTGGTGAATATCACTGGAGACCTGTAATGCTTTGAATTTTTTTTCTTCTTACGCAGCCTGTTGCCTGCAGTAGCCATCAGAACATTCAGACTCACGTCACATGCACCGAGCCTTGATGGTGCACTTTGGAGACAATCTGATTGAATCCCTGCAAGACTGACTGACTCCGCCCTTAAACGGCGAGACGGCAAACGCAAGCTGAAAGTACTCAGTTGGAGTTGTATACAGATTATTTCAATATTACTGTACTGTACGAGATTTGTCCTCTAGAATAGGGCATTCAAAATATAATGACACACACACACACACACATACACACAAGTGTTTATCTGCTGTATAGAAGTAAGTAAACCATTATAGCACTCTTTTTCGTTCTCACTGTAGCGCTTTGCTTTCTCTCTCTCACACACACACACACAAAACCCCCCTCAGTGCAGTGGGGTTCACCGCAGCTCGTCCACATAATGAGGGCGCTGTGTGGTGGTGAACGTGGCTCTGGAACCATGTGGTTTCCTCCCTGTTCGCTCTCATCTTACATTTACTTTTCTCTGCCACACGTCGAGTTATGCTTCGTTTTCTCTGCCCACCTCACACACCCCCGGTTAGCACTTTAAACCAATGAGGCAACAGTAAAAAAAAAAAAAAAAACTGAAAAGCACTGGAGTGTTGTATTGAAAATGAATGTTGAAAGTGTTGTTTTGTTTTTTCTGAGACCTTTTATTATAATATTTTTTTTTCTGCTGTAATAATAATTTATTGAATGCTTGATTACAGAGGAAATAAACAAATTTTTCTGCATATGCTTTTGCTGTGTTTTGTAAAGGAGAGTGAAATTCATTCACAGATCAGAGGTATCCAATTCAATTCTGTTTAGATAACCAGAATGTACAGTATAGCTGGTGCAATAACATTTTTCTTTTTCAGTTAAGATGATTATACTATTTCCAAGCACGACAGATATTCAAGACAAACCATGACTTGTTAAGAACTTTCTGATGAATGAAGGTGTGAAAGTGCATTTACAGAAGACTTCAAGCACAGCCCGGTGATGAGACCTCCTGTCAACATTCACACACTATGGGCAGTGTGCAAGTAGCGGATTATATAGAGAAATAAAAGGAGTTTTTATACCTATCCATACATGTACATATGTATACACGATGCGCTGTTATTCTGTGCATTGCACTCGTCTCAAAATGAATAATAAGTCTGAATAAAATCCACTATATTTTCCATTTTCTAAAAAGAGATCTGTTTTAGTTCTTATATCAAGTTCATTGCGTATATGAGGCATCTCAGGATAAAATAAAAATAAAGTTTGACGGCTGAGTTTTCCAAAAGCATTGAAATGATAATTAAATGGTAGAGTGAACTCTTTCTCTCCGTTTCAGTAAAGACGATTTTAACTTTGCAACGCTTTTTGGAAACCATGACCTGTTCAGTCACAATTGCTTTATAAGTAATTAATCAAGACCAGTTCGTCTATTGTCTGTTAAAAGCCTTTCTTCTTCTCAAATGAGTGGTGATTGCATCCAGAACATGTGAATATAATTATGTTGTTCTTACACAGGCTCAGCGAGACACACTCGATCCTGTCGCACACAAAAGGCAGTACTGTAGTCAACACTGGCTTCACTTTGCACAGGGAATGTAACATCTTCCAGAAGAGAAGGCTAAAAGGGTTAAACCCTGTCGAAACGGGGAAAACCTCGTCTAACCTCACACACGCAGCATCCATCTTACGCTGACATTGCCGTCATGAATAGAACATTGTTCCCACAAGACACTAAAATCTGAAACGACCATTTCTCAGGGTCTCTAGAGCTGGGTGTATGGCTGAGGGTGAAATATTGCTCTGTCGCAGCATCTAGATAAATGAGACACCAAGGCCCAGGTCTGGAGTGCGAATAGCTCTCCTGCTTTTGTTTGTTTTGATTTTGTTCCCAGAAGCAGGCCGGAGGGGGAGAGAGTAGTGGGCTTGGGGAACGACTGAGATGTTTCTGCCGAGATGTTTTCACAGCAGAATTGACTTGTGTGTATTGCACGCTCCATCACTTAGACAGAGGCACATACAGATGGGCGGGGAAAAAAACAACATAAAGCGAATTGGTAAGGTGTTGGACCACTAGAACAGCTTCAAAGTGATGAGCTTTAGATTCGGCACGTCTGTGGAATTGCACGTTGTTTTTTCTTGGTGTCTCGATGGTGGTGAAGCAGAGCATGGACTAACACACCACATTGTTATCTCTCGGAGGAGTTCAACTATGTTTGGATAGCGGGTGTGAAGGCCATCGTGTATGATCCATCAAGTGGGACATCATGCCGTGTGGATGGTGCGGAGTCAATATGGAAGAGACCACGCCCATTGGGATAGTAACATTTCATCATAGGATATATGAAATCAGGCAGAAGAACTTCATATGGCTTTGCAGTGGCAACCTCAAGAGGATACAAGAAGGGTCAAATCATACCAGGAAAATAACCAACCAACCAAACACACACTGTAAAAATAAAAACGGTCGTAAATCCGTAAATTTTACGGTAAAAAACTGGCAGCTGTGGTTACCAGAATTTTACCGTAAAAAATACAGTAGCAATGTTTTTGGTTCTATGGGATCGCACTCATTATACTACATATTTTAAGGATTTTAATTGTTCTTTTTTTCAAGTCTGACCGGGAATCAAACCCAGACTCTGGAGGTGCAAAGCAACAGTGCTAACCACTACACTATCATGCTTGCTAGGCAACTGTTGTCATTGTTGGACTTCCTCGGTTTCCCCACGTCCCCTCGCATGACTTGCACTCCAACAACGACAACACTTATGTAGCCAGCATGGTAGTGTAGTGGTTAGCACTGTCACCTTGCACCTCCAGGGTCTTGGTTTGATTCCCGACTAGGCTTGAAAAAAGAACAATTAAAATATGCAGCATAAGGAGTGCGATCCTGTAGAACCAAAAACATTGCTACTGTATTTTTTTACAGTAAACTTCTGGCAACCACAGCTGCCAGGTTTTTACCGTAAAATTTACGGTTTTTTTTTTTTACAGTGCAATAACGGTGCTACCGTATTTTTTACGGTAAAATTCTGGTAACCACAGCTGCCAGTTTTTTAACTGTAAAATTTACAGTTTTTTTTTACAGTGCACAAACAAACAATACAGTTGCTTTTTAAAAAATTTAATTCTGAATTATATACCCAGGGCACTGGACAGGTTGCCAATCCATCGCAGGTCAGACATATAAATACACACACACACCCACTATGGGCAATTTGGGAATGCCAATTAACACTCCACCTGCATGTGACAGTGGGAGGAAACCCACCAAGCACAGGGAGAACATGCAAACTGCATACACACAGATCCGAGCGCGAAATAGAACCCTCGACCCTGGAAGTGCGAGGCCGCAGTGCTAACCACTACTCTACTGCACTGCCTTATTTTTTATATTCCTACTTAGGAAATCAACAGCACACTCAATTGCATGAAAATCTCAGATAAAAATGTATTACATCATATTTCTCAAACATAAATATATTGCTTTCTGTACATAAAATGTTTATGGCAATTTGACAAACATCATTTCAGCAATATTCAATCTAGAAAAAGTTAATGCGCCTAATGTGGTTATTTCTCGATTTAAATGCACAAGACAATAATCTTCAAAATGGAGAAATTACGAAACAAACAAACAAAAATAACAGGTTGAGTAACATCAAAGCATTTTGGGTGAAAAAATAAAACTTTTTTTCTTTCAGAAGTCTCCAAGCAGATGTGTAAGATATTGTTCATTCATGTGCCAAAAAAAATCTGCAAACTTTACAAACTGAAAGAGAGATACTACTGCTTTTAAATAAAAGCATAATACATCTACATTTTCTCACAAATCACAAGCAAAGGAGAAAATGGCTTCTTACAAAGCAGTTGTGCAACAAAAATCCACTTTATACCAGAAACAAAGACCCAACTCAGGACTGAGAGAGAGAGAGGGATCAAGTATTTCCTCTAGGTTTGGGGGGAGGGAGGTTTAAAAAAAGAGAAAAGGAAAGAGGGAGAGAGGAAAGGGTCACCCCGGGGTATGATTCATTACGCTTAGGCGAGACAGACAGACAGACAGAGAGTGAGACAGTGAGTGGTGGGGGATATTTATTAGCCTGTGAAGAGCCTCTCCACTTAATTTAACAGCACAATCCTGAAAGCTGCTCTTTTCTCTGGCCGTCCACTGCAAATATTTGAAGTGTAATCATCTCAACAATGAGTGAGTGGGCAACGAGAGCTACGCAAACACACAGCACACGAGGCCTTGTGTTTGTCTTCGGTCTTACATGAATAAAAAAAAAAAGATACTGAACTTGGATTAAAGAAACCATACATGACAGAGAGACAGAAGGTCAAAGAGCAGAGCATGGTTTATGTTTTTATTCTCTCTCGCATTAGCTACTGATGGCCCTGGGTCAGATTTGAATCGTGAAGCTTGAAGTGTTATGACGGTGGTCCAGGGTGATAGATTCACTCTTGGAACATTTTGTGTGTTTCTGTAAGACAGTTAATAATAAAAACAAAACCAAATCCCAAAGACTACAATCCCAAAGTTCCCAATCTTTTGCAAACTGATATTTTGCATGAATACTGGCACTTCCTAAAACATAAAACAGATACTGCTTAAGTAGCTGATAATATATATGTTTTAATGTTGTGATCATTATGTGTTTGAATAAACAATACAGGCTCATCAGTAACCATGAACAGAAAGGGTGCACCAATATATCACAACGCACATCGCGATATAAAGCCATATCCTCGTCTGTATTATCCGTTAAATAATAATAAACAGTAAGTATGATCTGGGCATGCGCAGAACAGCATTTCAAACCCAGAGAAAGGTGAACGCGAGTGACCCCAGGAACACGGCCAGATGGCCCGGAGAACGCCAGGCACGTGAAGGCGCAACCACGGGGTCTGTCTCGCGCTCCGTTTTCGGGTCGTAATTCTCGTCCTCGTAGTCGTCATCCGGGACATCCTGGACGGGCCCGTGGACCCGGAGCTCGCACAGGCGCATCATGTTCTCCTTGACGACCTCGCAGAAGGGCCGCTCCACGCCGTCGCACACGCAGTGCTCGAGCAGGACGCCGTCCGGCAGCAGTCGCAGCTGCTCGATGGTCGCCTTGCAGCGCGGCGAGCACTTCCGGCCGTTGAACAGCTGCCCGCAGTGCGCCAGGTACGAGGCCAGCGCGGCGCGGCAAACGGCGTCCTCCTCGCAGCGCTGCCGCGCCTCGGTGCACCCGATGCCGCCGGCCTCGCGGGCGTGCGCGCGCGGCAGGCACGGCTCGATGGCGCGCTTGGCGCTCCGGCACTCCCGGTCGACTCCGCAGTCGCACGTCTCCAAATCCGGGCCGCGCGCCGTCTGGTTTAACCGCACGAGCGCGCCTACGCAGTGGCTCGGGCAGCGGTGCAGTGCGCCCCGGATGTTCCCGTCACACGCGACCAGGTACTGCGTGTACGCGAGCTCGCACTCGCGCTCCTCGTGGCACCGGATCACGGCCTGCCAGCACGCGGGTTCGGCGTTCAGCGCCACCGCGAGACACAGGAGGAACACCGCGGGGCCGCGCCAGCTCCCCATGTCATCATCAGACGGGGCGAATCTTTTAGCCCAGTGCTCGCAACAGTGGTCACCATAGAAACGACTTCCCGAGTGCGCACAAAACTTTTTTTTAATTTTTTTTTCTTGCAGGTTAAAAGTTTAGAAGTTTAGATCCACTTTACCGCGTCTGGGAGCATCTCAACCCGCCGAAATCCCCTTTCTGTTATCTACTGGTGTAGATATATTTCCTCCCGCTCGAGTTTTCACGGAGAGAGAGAGAAAGAAAAAAAAAGAAAGAAAGAAAAAGGAGCCCCCTGTCTCTCCCCCTTTCCTATTACGCATTCTGGTTTACGATTGGTCGTAAAAGGGGACTCGTTTCCATCACAACGTTGCTTTTTTTGGATGGGGGTCTCGAGCTGACATGCACGCGGTGCGCTGGAGTTTTTAAAAGCGGTTTAAATCTCGGGACGTAACGGTCACTGCGGCGGCGAAGGCCAGGGCAGTGGTGCTGAGGTCCAGGGAAAGAACTCCCGGATGTAACTGTGGAGTAAGTGCTAGTGGTTTGCAAAAACCTCAGAGAGAGAGAGAGAGAGTGAGAGTGAAAACTACTGTGTGTGTGTGTGTGTGATATGAGTTCGTGCTCAGGAGTAGGCCTGCTGTATAACATGGTAGTGTGTGATGTTTAGACATGATGAAATCAGTGTGTTTGTGTTCCACCACAAACATTTCTCTTATACCACCACACTTCATTTCAAGCAGACCAAAAAAAAAAAGCCATGCTCGTCCATCTCCTCCTGTCCCCTTTCCCCCCATCGAGCGGTTTAATCTGGTATTGAGGAGGAAATGAATGGAGCACAATAGTGTTTTCTGGCCCGTTTCACCCTCTTTGTGTTAAACTGGCCATGCAGCGGACAGCAGGGCCTTTCAATGGGCCTCAGCAATAGGGAAAAGTTTTTTAGCATTAATATATTTTACGACACACTCGAAAAACATTCACACACCCCACCAAAAACCTCTCTGCTATTGAAATGGAAACTGGGACGGGTCTGGGTTCGACTGCTTTAGAAAAGCTTAGGGTACACACAGTTTGGTAGGTGTTGTTTACAGCGCCAGCATTGTCTACAGCGTCCACAATAAGAAACCAGGATAATGATCAAGCAGCTGTGCTAAAAAAATTAATAAATAAACAAAACAACTATCTGTCAAATAAACCTCTGTACAAACACTTCATGATTACGGGTTTTATTACTCCTGTACCACAACAGTTTGCCAATAATAAAAAATAAAGACGTCTTTTTTTCTGCACCTAGGCCAAAAGTATTTGGATAGTAACTTTCTTTTTAAAAAAATCCTCTGTGCATCATCAAATGAGGCAATTAAGATGTATTTGAAATGTAGATGTTTATCATTAAATCAAAGAGGCATTTTTACAATAATTGAACAACGTCACTCACTCATCATCTAAATCCCAGGGGCGGCAGAGTACACCCTGGACAGGGTGCCAATCCATCGCAGAGCACACACACTTACATGCTCATTCACACACTATGGGCAATTTGGGAATGCCAGTTAGCATAATTTGCATGTGTTTGCACTATATGAGGAAACCCACCAACTCCATGCGCACAGACCCAAGGCGGGAATCGAACCCTCTGCCCTGGAGGTGCAAGGCAACAGTGCTAATCACTAAGCCACCATGCAGCCTACTTGAACAAACTAAAAATTATAAATATCATAAAAATATTAAAATCTGGAACCCTATTGACATCACTTTCCTCATTTGAGCTGCTTTGTCAGTTCTTTGAACTTCCAGCTGCCTAACACACAGTATGACTGCAGATCAATCCATGCTATCTGATATGACCCAAATGAGCATGGTTTCCCTGTCCTCTCAAGGTTTCCATGCTTCTGTTGCTCTTCAGGAACAATCTGATAACTGTGATTTATCCACATTTTCTCACACCTTTCTCAAATTCATTTCCATATTTAAAAAATTTTGTAAAGCTGCTTCACGACAACAACCATTGTTAAAAGCGCTATATAAATGAAACCGAATTGAATTGAATTCACTGCAGCCGCCATCACTTGAGGCTTGTTTTGAGGGTCTTCCTGCATTCAGTTTTGTCTGCCGCATTCTCAATTGGGTTGAGGTCAAGCGACTAACTCGGCCATTTAACAACATTCCCTTTCTTTGCCTTAGGTTGCTTTCACAGTATAATTTGGGTCATTATCCATCTATAGTGTGAAGCACTGTCTTGTCATGATTGCAGCATGGGACTAAATCTGAGCAGAAAATAGAGCTCTATACACTTCAGATTTCATCGTGCTACTACTATCCGCAGTCACATCATCAATAATCACCGGTGACCCAGTTCCACTGGCAGCCATACATGCTCCTGCCATAACAGGGCATTCCATCATGTTTGACAGATGATTAGTAAGTTTTGGATCATAATCCCTTCCTTTTCTTTACTATATTCTTCTCTTCCAGTTATTCTGGAACATGCGTTCCCTAAATTGCATTTTATACTTAATATATTGCAATATTTCATTTAGCACTTTTACTCCCATTAAAAAGTTGTCCTGGTCAGACCAGTGTCCCACTATACCCATTGTCATGTGTAATATGTTTCTTTTTTTTTTAACCACACTTGTACTCATGCACTTTATGTACTTTGGGGTTTATTTATTCATCTGCTATACCGTGTATCCTATATACAGGGTTGCAGGAAGCCTGGAGCCTATCCCAGGAGACTCATGGCACGTGGCACAGGGCACGTGGCAGGGTACGCCCTGGACAGGGTGCCAATCCTTCACCCTGTGGGCACACTTGAACACACACACACACACACACTCATTAACACATGCCAGGCAATTTGGGATGCCAATTAGGCTAACCTTAGAGAAGCTTCCAGAAGAACAACCATCTCTGTCACAGTCAGGCCTGTATGGTAGAGTGTCCAGACAGAAGTCACTCCTCAGTAAAAGGCACATGACAGCCCGTCTGGAGTTTGCCAAAAGGCACCTGAAAGACTCTCAGACCATGAGAAACAAATCATCTTTTGTTGAAGCCCCTTTGGCACCAATTAAGTCTTTTTGAGTATGATGCTACAAGATGGTTGATCTTCCAGAAGGTTCTCCTCTCTCCACAGAGAAACTTTGGAGCTCTTTCAGAGTGACCATCAAGTTCTTGGTCACCTCCCTGACTAAGGCCCTTCTCTCCCGATTGCTCAGTTTGGCCTAACGTTTTCCATTTACGGAAAATGGAGGCTACTGTGCTGATGAGGCAAATATCTGTGCCTCTATACAATACTGTCTTGGTGGTCTAGAGACAATACCTTGGACTTCATGGCTTGGTTCGTGCTCTAACATGCGCTGTTAACTGTTTGTCGAATTTAGAGGAAAATAATA
The DNA here is from genome assembly GCA_013621035.1 of Clarias magur. Lineage (NCBI taxonomy): Eukaryota > Metazoa > Chordata > Actinopteri > Siluriformes > Clariidae > Clarias > Clarias magur. The sequence continues at coordinate 75,322 of QNUK01000348.1, read as the reverse complement.
AATTTAACCCTTGGTTGTAGGCTTTGACACAATAATACACCTATCTCCTCCAGAGCTGATTTAGGACATGATAGTGTGCAGTATATTTGCATCCACTTACAGTTAATAATAATATAGCAGGTGCTGAATTCAACATAGATGCCCAATTGTGAATGTATATGACTAAATGAATATGTACAAAACACATAATTAAACAAAGTGCTTATGTGTGTAAAAATAAGTGTGATTATACCTTATGTATTATGTATAAACATCATGTACTGTATTAATGAATGGCTTTCTCCCATGTTCAGTAATGTCTCTCTCTGTTGGTCAATGGTGGTATCGCAACTTCATGAGAGACGATTCCTGGAGAATTGGGGGCCATGGCTTGGGCCTCCCACTGCTGCAGGCTGAACTCAGAGGCACAGAGAATGTATCCAGCTTCCACTTCAAAGCCAACAGCATTCTCATGTTACTTCTACTTATAGCTGAGGAACCATAGGTGCTTCAGTTTTGGATCTTGGATTATTTGAGAAAGGAGGCCTTAAAGTTGTGGCATGTCAAATTTCATGTGTGTATTTCAAATATCGAGTGCTGTTCCAGTGGAGGTTGGAGTACAAAGGTCCAAATTATTATTTTTTCCAGTGTGTGTCCACTCCACAAACCCAGTTATAGTCTCTGGAGGGAATAAGGTCCCTTTATGAAGGGGAGAATTATTTTTTGCTCAACTTGATTTTCACCCAAATATTTGTTTTTTAGCCCTTTGATGTGCCATGTGTCATTATCTGTTCCGGACCAAAAATGAGCAGTCAGGGGAGCCAAGTTGTTCTACAAGGGTACCAAACGAAGTCTCATAATTCAAAAACTGAGTTTTTTTTTTCCTACCCTGGAGACGTAGGGGATCCTGTCATAGTTAGTCCTGCCAGAGTCCCTGCTCGCTCTCTCTCTCTTTCTGCCGAGCTACACATTCCACTCCTGAGCGTCCAGTGATCCAGACCCAATCTGCCCTCCGAACCTGTCTGACACATCCTAGTGCCCTGCTCGTGGTTGGAGATCTTGCTGCATGGAGGCTTGGGATGTGTAGGGTAAATGGGGACAGTTCCACTTCACATGATAATTGTCAGCTGTTCTCTGATGGCTTGTGACTGCAGTCGCTCAATAGTTCAGGACTGAAATTCCTAAAAACAGTTTTGTACCTGAGCCTCCAATAACAAAACTGGACTCCATATTAACTCAAACACCTTTCCTGCTATACTGAACATCCAGCCTCCTAACACACTGTATGGGTCTGGTTCCTCTCAAGGTTTCTTCTTGGTGAAACACTGCACAGTTAGGAATTTGGGGAAAACCGTTGGATGAATTCATTAGAAATCTAAATTTTTCACTCTTTGAAAATAACAATAACTGAAGTACTAATAACGCACAGGATTGTAAATTAATCCAGAACACACAAGTCATAAAAATATGTTTATTATAGCTTTAACAGTGAAAATAATAAAATTACCATAATTCATAATTTAGACTATAGAGTGTGGGAATTATTATTATACACTATTATATAATACATGTTATTATACAGAGGAAAAAATCAACATACTCACACTCCAATGTCACAAGTTTATACATAAATAAACCGAAAGATATTAACATGCATCTTTCGCGTTTCTGTGTAATAGATATTGCTGTATATACAGGATTACATTGCACCCTTACAGGTTACAGACACACAAAGACACACATTTTAAGACTCTTGGCAATGATCTATGGCATTACGTATTTGCACTTGTGCTTATAAAAATGGCTATTACACAAACTGTTTCAACCAACTGGCACAGCACGACTCACACAAAGCACACGGCGAAAAAAAAATGCTGGCAATAAGTAAGTAAATAAATAAATAAATAAATAAATCAATGAATCTTCATCTGTGCTATCGCAAACCACTCATTATCAACTTGGAGAACCAAGCTGTTCAGTAAAAGACAGTTTGATTACTTTATATATGTAATATCGAGTATGTTGATCTTACAGGGGAGAAACAGTCAGAAAGAACAACACATTGTAGCTGTGAAACAACACACAATCACCTCACAAGACAGCACCACTGGGTGGGAGGTAAAGAATGATGAGAGGTTGGGGTAGATCATGGGCATGTGATAGTTAGCGGGGACCTGAATGCCGGAAAACAAGCCAGGTCTGTTCAGTAAAGTCACAGCGGACTGGACGTACTTTATCTTCATGTAGCCGCATCTTAGTCATGTACGTTATTGCTTCATCCTAAGGTAACACACCACCTCCAGGGTCGAGGGTTCGATTCCTGCCTGTGTGTGTGTGGAGTTTGCGTATTGTCCCCATGCTCGGTCGATTTCCTCCGGGTACTCCGCTTTCCTCTCACACTCCACAGACATGTAGATTAGGTTAATTGCCGTTCCTAAATTGCCTGTAGTGTGTATGTGTAGGTATGTGTACCCTGCCTCGTGCCCAAAATCTCCTGGGTTAGGCTCCAGGCCCCCTGCGACCCAGTATACAGGAGAAAGCGGTATAAAAGATGAATGAACTTTGTCGTTTATAGCACCCTCTGCTGCCAACAAAGGGAATTACAATAACAATTAAATGCACTGAAGAGACTTGGCCTTTTTTTTTTTTTTTCTCTGTTAAAAGCAGCCTGTCTCAAGATTTGCCTTTTAAAGAAAAGTGGTAGAGATGAGCAGCTTTGATAAAGATGGGGACGGACTTATTTCAAATCATTCTTTTTTTTGTTTTAATCCTTATTTAATTTCCGGATTTAAATGTAATTACTTGTGTTTAAAGGTGGTGCTCTAGATGCTCAGGAAAAAAAACCCTGGCTTGGATGCTTTTCGCGGCGCTCGCTTACTACCAAAGCAGCAACTTTCCCTGGTGTAAATATGGGCATAATCTCCAGCTCTGAAAATATTCACAAACAAACAGCAGTGATGATAAATCTGGGATGCTCTGACACACAGATGGGGGATGGATATGTAGGATGTGTGAGTCCATATGCGCTGTACAGATCTGTCCGTGTGTGAGTGTAGGGGAGCTTAATGGACTTGGCATCAAACCTGGCAGCTGGTACATTTGGCAGTGTATTGAGCTGAGATCCTATTGTGTGTAAATGCAATGTACGGGACATGTGATAGAAAAGAGAAGAAAAGAAGGGGATTGAGGAAAAGGAGCAGATCTCGCCTTCTCCTTCAGCATGGCGTTAAAGAGACAGACGTGGAGATGACATGTATTAGTGTTATTTGAGAGAGATAGAGGACAAAAATGACACTGGGGGAAAAAAGAGAGAGAGATTCACATGAGTGTGCACTTCTCTGCTGAGTTTTTCAGCTCCTCCAGCGTGGCCTGCGCTTTGTCCTTCAGGTGGTCGATGTCCACGTTCTGGATGTTGGACAGCTGGCTGAGCACAGAGAGCTTGCTCTCTTCCTCCTGGTTGTCCTCGGCGATCATCTTGGCGAGCTCCGTGGGCAGCTCCACGTCCTGCGTCGCAGCCTGGATCTGCGTCTCATCCACCTCGTTCTGACGCACACACGTACACATACATGCAAACCAGGGAAAATGCTAAAGAATAATGATCCAGAGGATTTAGCTCGATCGATCATGTGAGTGTTGCTCTGCTGTACCTTTGGGAGTTTGTATTTTTCCCTGAAATGAGTTCTCACTGTAGCTCTCTCCGCCTTCTTCTGGGCAAAATTGGCATCTCGTTCTCGCCTGCAAGCAACGAGTCACAGGTTTCAGTCAACGCACGTACACACACACACAGACACAGACACACACACACACACACACACACACACACACACACACACACACACACACACACACACAGAATCTCTGTTCTGACACTGATTTATTCATGTTAAGAGCAGCTTGCGTGCCGTTTCTTCACCAGAAATAGTACATGTAACATAAATAATAAAATAATAAAACACTTGAGGACAATAATCAGTTTTTGGGTAATATGATGTGGCTTGACATGGGGTAGATTACTGTCTATCATCTCACAGTAGTGTTCCTTTTAAACCAGAGCATTTTGATTCCAAATTTAGCTATTTATTTATTTATTTTTAATCCATATACAGTGACATAGACATTTAACGTGTTGGAAGCATTTAAGTTCCTGTTATCACTTAAGCTATAGCAGCTACTGTATAAACAGTCTTTTCTTTTACCATTCTGTCTTTTTTCTTTCTTTCCTGTAAAATGATTGCAAAATGAATAATTTCCTCGCTCACTCTCACTTTGTTTCTATACTGCTTATTCTGTAAAGGGTTGGAGCTATCCCACGGGAATCGGGGTATACCCTGGACAGGGAAACAGTCCATTGCAGCGCAATAAGACACACACTCTGGAAATGCCAGTTAGCCTAATCCGTAGAAAACTGCACCAAGTACGGGGAGAGCATGCAAACTCCACACACACACACAGAACCGAGGAGGGAATCGAACACTCAACCCCGAAGGCGTGAAGTCTTGGTGCTAACCACTACACAACCGTGCCACCCTAAAGAACTTATTTACGGTTCAAATGACAGAAAACTATGTACTATAGACTCCTGACTCATGCCCAAATCGTCCTGGGATAGGATCCAAGCTCCACACTACCCAGTACAGGATAAGCGGTGCAGTATAAGAGATGAATGAATGATGAAATGATTTTGTGCCAGAGTCTAAAACCCAAAGGAACAATTTGGTGCAAGAAAGTTGAATTTAAAAAGAACCTGTGTTGAGATGAAAGAAAAATTAGCAAAAGAATATTTCAACACTGATAAAATGGCAGACAAATGCTTTAAATGCATCAGTTATTTTTTTCCAATTTTGAAATCGTAGCTGATGTTTAATGGCAAGAAAGAACAAGCATAAGTGAAAGGACACAAGGTCAAGATCCGAGTCTTAACTTCGCCTCTAATAAAGCACTAGAGCTTCAACATGTCTACAAAAACCTATTGCTAAACACCTGCTAACTGATGCTGTTCATGTTCCAGGGATAGAAGAAATCATTACACTCATGCACTATTAAAATCACTTTCTAATGCTCATGAATACGATGCCAGCTTTTTATAATTTGTTTTTATAATGCTTGTTATAATTGCTACTTACAGTTTGAAATTAATCACAATGTAACAGCACCCTAAAACTATCTGTGTCTGTCTAACACTGATCAACATACTGTGTAATGACATTAAATTCATCATATTAGTGGTTGTAGTATTTATATGACATTGGTATGAATATTGGTGCCATAATTAGTACTCTGTATCTCTATTATAAAGGACTTCTAGTTAGTCCTTGAGCAGATGTTTGTCCACTTTTTTGCCAGTGTACAGATAATGATGCAGTACTCCACTGGACCTCCAGAGGGCAGACATGAGACAGAAATAGGGCTAATTGCAGTACAAGGGTTAACGTTTAAAAACAGCTATAAAGTAAAAAAAAAAAAAACTTTTCCTGTACTTTTGCCTTTCTTTAATTAATTCAGTTATTTTTTATTTTTTTATAATTTATTATTCATTTAATAAATGTATCATTATTATTAAATTTTATTGATTGATTTATTTTATTAAGAGATTTTTTTAAATTAAATTTCTTCTTCCTCCCTGATGTGTATTTTTTAAAATCAGTTTTTATCCTTTCATTTGCTGTAAAACACTTTTTAATATAATATGATTAAAAAATATATATGCAGAATATATTATGTAAATAAAGTACATTAATACTATAATAATAATTATTATTAGATCATTGTACATTTTTAAAACTTATTTTCTATATTATTTCTTGTTTATTCACTTTAAATATGTCAACTCTATAAAGAGAAAACACAGCTGGAGAAAATACACCTTCACATAGGTTTCCTGCTTAACACAACAGAGAATATTTATAACTCTAACAGTAAAACTCATGGCCTCTGTCTCTCACATACACAAACACAAACCAGTATCGTATGACCTTCTCGCACCCACAACACGAGTGTTGTTTACTGAAGGTCACGTAACGCCTGCAATGACTTATCTATGATTAATGTCCATAACTCATTTTCTCATCTCCTGTGTTATACACCCAGGAGGCTGAACTGAACTGTGGACTGCAGGATGAAGTGGTTCTTACTCAGAATCCTGTCATACACGTGACCCTCTGACAGATAAGCTCTCTGATAAATCAGCACACGTTCAGAAGCTCAAGGAAATAACAGCGCGAAGACGCTAAAACAAAAGCTTTCCAAATGCTATTTACTTTACATTGGATGAATATTAAAACCCATCTTCACTCTTTCAGCAGAAGGGGGAAATCTGTTTCCAACAGCTCAATCCATGCCTCGCTATGATTCTAATGGAAAGTTGTGATGCATGTTAAATCCCTGTAGAGCTAACCCAGCATGTGGAATTGGGGTACCCGCCTCGCTGAAAAGGCCTGTTTGGATTTGGACATACCCTCATAAAATAGCTGTTTGAAATTTATGTAGACTCTGATTTGACCAGACTCAAATGAGGCTGCTGTTCGGATATGAGTAAACTCAGCTAAGGTAGCTGTTTGGATTCAGATAAACTCAAACAAGGTAGGCGATTGCATATGAGTAGTTGCAGATAATGTAGCTGTTTTAATGTAAGTAGACTCAGATAGGGCAGCTGTTGTATTTAGATAGACGTAAATGAGGTAGATGTTTGCATATACTGTAAATAGATGCAACTGCAGGAGCTGTTTGGATATGAGCATACTCAAATGAGGACAATGTTTTGATATGAGCAGTCTCAAATGATGCATCTGTTTTGATTTGGACAGACTCAAATGAGATGTGCTGTTTGGATTTGACAAGACTTAGATGAGGTAGCAGCATGGATTTGTATGGACCCAGCTCAGATTGCTGTTTGACTCTGAGCACACTCAGATGAGGTAGCTATGTATGTGGACCTGTGAGGAAGTGAGGAAGATGCTTGTATTTGGATTGACACAGACGAGGTATCGTATTTTTATTTGCAAGGTATCTGCTTGAATTTGGGCAAAACCATGGACAGAATTGGAGGAGGTAGATAAACTTGGGTGAGGTATCTGGGTACAGCGTGGAGATGCACTCTCTATCACGCCACCCTTTGGGTCATCGAGGACAATTTGTGCTTTAAGCAAATTTTAATAAGCTCACGCATAACAAAGCATGAAAATGGTGACAGACCATATGGCCGCAGATCCCACATGGCTCATAATTTCCTGTGTATTATTGAATCTGGTGGAGTTTACGTTCCAAGTGAACTAATAACAGATGCAGTGTAATTACCTACGCACTGATTAGGAGAATGTTTGCATATGTTAAAATGTGCAATTTTAGTTATCTATTAATAACTGTAGCACCTGGTGTTTGGCAGTGAAACCATGACAAATCAGCATGAGAACCCTGTCACACATCATTTACACAAATTACTCAGAGATTTATTTTCTTAAAGAACTCGACTTCTGTATGAATAAATATAGTTTACACAATGGAGAATGACGAGAGCTCAGTGGAACGGGAACACAAATCTGCAAAATGGGGGGATGATAACTATAGATGAATGTTATCTTAATGAGAGAATTGTTATTATCTTACTGAGAAGATTTTATAATATGTGGTGTCTATGTTTGTTATACACCATGAATATATTTGATGGTAATTATATGCTTCATTAATGCACACTCCTACTCTTTGCCAAAGAAGGCAGAGCAATTATTTTCTGTCTGGTGATTTTAAAACAAAACAAAACCAAACCAAAAAAAAAAAAAAACCCATTCAGTCAACATGCTTAAACTCTCAAACAGCAGACGGTGAAGATTATACATAATGAAGACATTTTTCTTTGACTATACTACTAAATTTAGAACATTTATTACGAATTACCACCCCTACCTGTGGTATCATCAAACCTATAAACCTATGGTATGTTTTTTCTTTTACTACCTAGAATTGTTAAAGCAACATAACTTTGGGGCATTATTATAAAAAAAAAAAACACTGTACACCTTTTTTTAAAATCATATACCATATTCACATTCCCCTCAAACAGATGGAGTTCAGTGCACTTTCATCAGCTGTTATAGTATTTATTTTAAGTAATGCATTTGTTATCACTTTTGTTTTTAATTACACACCCTACATCCAAAAGTATGTGGACACCTGACGGTCACACCCATACTGTATGTGGTTCTTCGTTAATACTGTTGTTACATATTAGAAGCGCACAACTGTCCTGTAAGCGGTACGATTTCTCTTGACTGGAACTCAAACCTGTTTCAGCATGCACAAAGCGAGCTCCATGAAGACATGAAGAACTCCTGTACAAGCCCTGGCCTCAGTCACCCACTACTACTCTTATAGCTGATTTAACACTAATCATCACAGCCATGCTCCCAAATCTAGTGGAAAGCCTTGAGAGCAGAGAAGAGATGAGTAAAGATTATCATTGCATAAAGGAAAAGAAATATGGGATGGCATTCTCAATAATCACGTCTGAGTGTGATGGTTAGGGGTGCACAAACTTTCCACTTAAAACATATCAGTCAGTTATTAAATGTGAATTATTAAATAATTCATTATTAATTATGAGTCTAATGTATAGTTGTTTAAGCTATTTTTTTTATCTTACTTCTCCTCCTCCAGCTGCTCTTGGTACTGCTCATACTCTTCTTCTGTCATGCCTTTAGCCGCAGCTTCTCCTTTCTCTGCATCCGATTTCTCCTCCTTTAATCCCCCGGTCAGGTCCTTCAGCTGCCCGCCGATCATGTGCTTCACCATGAAAGCCATCTCTGCTTATCCAAGTTCTCAACAACAACAAAAAAAAAACACAACTTCCGGGTTCACAGCCTTTTAATTTATGATAAAAGCAATAATTATAACAGAAGCTACAAAGTATCACTATCAAAGCTACAAAGTATCACTATCCGAGAATTACTTCTTTTTTCCTCCCTCTATGCAGGAGGCATAAATTATGGGATGGACGGATATCGAGTACCGACTCTCTCCCTCTCGTTCGCGCGCGCGCGGTCTCGTGCGCGTATTGGAGTCGGAGCGGAATAACTGCGCACGCCTGCTTGCACGAGCTTTCACTGCGCATTCCAGCCAATCAGATTCACGCTCCAACCACCTTTCACAACATTCTCCCAGCGCGTGCATTTTCCCTGCCCTTTACACTCCCCACCAACCACACACACTCACACACACATTGATATTAATTAATATACCTTCTATACTGAATATCCTGTGTACAGAGTCGCAGGGGAGCTGGAGCCTATCCCAGGAGACTTTGAGTAACAAAGGTGGGGTACAGTCCATCACACACCTCCTACAGGCAATTTGGGAGTGTCTGTTAACCTAATCGGCATGTTTTTGGACTGTAGGAGGAAACCAGAGTACCCAGAGGAAACCAACCAAGAATAGGACACTCCACATGCATACTCCACACACACACAGACCCGAGAGCTGGAAGGCGATAGTGCTAACCGCTAAACCATAGTGCCGCCTTCACCTATTGATAATGGTGTTTAAAACAAAACAACTCCACCCTGAAAGACATTTCATGTAAATAATCTCAGAGTGATTCTTTCTTAGAGTTTTTCAGAAATTTTAAATGTCATATTAATAAGAAATTAGTATGAAATTTAGAGAAGACGCTCAGTTTCCAAAAATACAATGCAGCTAGCTATGTGATGCAATAGCTTCAGAGATTCACGTCAGCTAGTTAGTGATTTGCGAGAGGACTTGAAGGTCTGTTTGAGAAAAATGTTCAGATGGGGAAATGAGAGAGCTGGAGAGACTAAAGCTCTGCTGATTCAGTCCCTGTAGGTCGAGCAAAAACAAGGGCTAATTCTGGATTGCCAGAAGAGAAAGTGGTCTAGATGCATGTCTTCCTCGATATCTGAGATGGTGGAACCAGCCAAGCAGTGCTGGAGGATCGAGGGAACATGGTGTGCTGCGGGGTCTGATTAGAGCTGAGAGGTAAGTGAGTGCAGGGTCGTTTTAGCTTTGTAGGTCAGCATCAGTGTTTGAATTTGATGTGGGCAGCTACAGCAAGCCAGTTTAGGGAGTGGACAACTGCCTGGGGTGGTGTGGGAGAAATTGGGAAGGTTGAAAACAAGCCGTGCAGCTGCAGAGAACAAATGGTGGACAGAGGCAGACCTGCCAGGAGTGAGTTGCAATAGTCCAGTCTTATAACAAAAATAACAAAAATAACTTTTGTTGGATGTAGATGACACAGGACACATGGCCAAAAGCCTAAATATGCCCTCTTTGCTGGTAATAAAGACAGAACCTCAGACACATCATGCATGCTTGTGTGTTTCCCCCTGTCCCATTTTGGAAAACCATCCGTTAAGCGTATCAAGGTGCATCAGACAAATCAAGCAATACTTCTTCCTTTATTTCATTTTAAACTTGGGCGCTCGTCTTAAGCCTAACAGCTTTCAAGCTACAGAGTGTAAGAGAGAGTACCACTGTTAACGCTATGAACAACCATGTTAATTTGTTGTCACTTGTTGAACTCAGGGTAGAATAGACCTTTCCAAGTAGTTACTGCAGTCTGAGAGGGAGTTTCCTTTCTTTCTTTCTTTCTTTCTTTTTTTTTTAACTAGTCAGATGTCAGAAATTCAGTAGTTTCATTCATAGATCTTGGACAGTGCTGAAGACCATGCTAATCTATAAAGATTATGATGTATGTTGTTCTGGGTGGACTTTTCCATTAATTAGCTGATTACTTGTTTTTGTTTCTTTCTTGCTTTAATTACAGTGGACTACATGAACCAAAGTAATTGACCACTACCAGGCATTTGTCTGAGCCTGACCACAAGCTACGCATGAATAGATAATATACATGGGTGCCATTTCTATTGTGGCTTTGTCACATTTAACCCACATTTATTTAATGCACAGTGAAATTATTTGTCAATGAACTTCATTTGTCAGGTTAGATCCTAGATTCCCAACCCTACACTGGGAGGAACTCCACTGTTAATCACATGAAACAGGTTTATTATTGTTTTTTTTTTGGAAGGAGTCTCCAGTGCCGGCACTTTATAACAGTCAGAGATAAACAGCGAGTATACTGTAATTCTGCATTCTTTTCCCATACAGGAAAGCCTTCAGAATAGAGGATTTGGGCATTCTCTGTCACATGACCAGCTGTGTTGTTTATTGTTTATAGCTATTGTAAAGTAAGAGAGAACAGGAACTTGCTTGTATTGTGAATATTACTATTAAGTGGATGAAATGTATGTCATTATTTAATAAATTACAAACTATGATGTAGGAGGAATAAATCAATTCAGGACATGCTGTTATAACAAACTTTTATCACAAAAACCTGGTGTTGAATATTTTTCCTTTAACAGTACTACCTTGTTCTTTCCATGTTCAAGCTTGGCTGTACTTCATTATGGCTAAAATATCTGTATGATATTGAACTGGGAATACTCTGTGCATGTAACTCTCCAAGGAAATAACCACAACTACATCACTCCTGCTACCCAGGTCTAGTTCTTCTCCCCCGTGTGTAGTGGTCACTTGTATGACGTACAAGATGATTCGCCATTCTGAGTCATGAGGCGAAGCTTCGATGCTTGAAAACGGTAATGAATGGGGCCTGGCTCGGGCTGTGATGGGCGCACCGCGCTTGTCAGAAAGCGTCTCGCAGCTGTTTTTGTGCCTCCCACATCAGGCTGACGCTTAAATTGCAGCCACAGCTTGTTGAGATGAAGCACTAAGTCGGAGGAGATAGCTGTAGTCTACAAACTAAACGTCTCTCATTATGGAGAAATAGCAAGCTGTCTGCAGTGTGTAGGACTTAAGTGAGAAAGGAGGAGATGTGTGCTTGCAGAGAAAATAAAATGTCAAAGAAAGCCAAGCATATGCAGAGCTGTGAAAGTGACTAACACCCACCATACACACACACACACACACACACACACACACACACACACACCGACTTTGTAAATCGAGATCCCAATATAAAAATCTCAGATTGTGAATTTCAGCATTTTCATCTCACCTGCTCTATTGTGCTTCCAAACAACAGACGACAACGACAGATACCATGTACAGTAAGAATTTATACACTCACATTGACATACAACTAACATCGCAGACATTTGTGCAAATCCCTAAAGTATCCTCAATCATAAGTACACAAATACTCCCAAATTTTGTAGCTGTTAGACAGATAAGCTCTATATCACCTCCTGAACCAGATCACATACACTAGATATAGGAGGCGATCCATCAACACTATAATGTTAGACCACGCCCACCAATATGATTTTCAAAACTACAGTTTATGTTAATAAATTAATTAATTAGTTAATTAATTAATGGAGTAGTTGTTTTTTGTTAATTTGTTTATTTATTTAATGAATGTTAAAATTGCCACTAAATGACGTATTTCGGACCTCTGGCCACTATATAATTTTTGCTGTTTTTCAAACACAGCATTTCAACACAATTAGTTAGTATCCCTGACTCTCCTACCATCAGAGCCTCAGACACACCATGCATGCCAAAAGTAGTTGGCAAAAGTACACAAACTCAATACTCAAGTACACATTTTAAGTACAAGTACTTGCCTTAAATTTACTCCACTACATGTATAAGTACCACTTGCGGTGTAATTGTACCAAGTACAAAACAAAAAGGATTTTCTGTCTATATATCAGACTCAATTATTAACAAAGCAATATTTGAAAGTATCTTATGCAAGTCTATTAGATTTCATTAGGGTCAAAATAAACATTAGTTAATTAAATAGCATTTCTATTTCATCATCTTTCATTTCTATGGTACTGTAGCTTTGCTAGCTAGTTGCCAGCATTTCTATACAATGAAACATGGGAATACTGCAAAACGTACAGAAGTTTAGACAATGAAACTGAAACACCTGGTTTTAGACCACAATAATTCATTAGTATTGTGTAGGGCCTCATTTTTGCACTGTGGCCAGAGGGATTTTGAGGCATTATTCTTGTAGAATAGTGGCCACGTCACTATGTGATGCTGGTGGAGGAAAACGTTTCCTGACTTGCTCCTCCAAAACACCCCAAAGTGTCTCAATAATATTTAGATCTGGTGAGTGTGCAGGCCATGGGAGATGTTCAACTTCACTTTCATGTTCAGCAAACCACTCTGTCACCAGTCTTGCTGTGTGTATTGACGCATCATCTTCTTGATACACGGCACCGCCTTCAGGATACAATGATTGAACCACATGGGTGCACATGGCAACAATACATGTTTCACATTGTCCACAGCCCAAGATTTTCTCTGCTGGCACCATTGAAACGACGTTTGGCATTGGCACGAGTGAGCAAAGGTTTGGCTATAGCGGCCCAGCCATGTACTGTACATTGACCCTGTGGAGCTCCAGATAAGAGTTGAGGTACAGATTTAATTCTGCAGTGAGTTGGGCAGCTGTGGTTTTATGTTTTTTGGATACAATCTGGGTTAGCACCCGGACATCCCTTTCAGACAGCTTCCTCTCTCGTCCACAGTTACTCCTGTCGGATGTGGTTCGTCCTTCTTGGTGGTATGCTGACGTTACCCTGGATACCGTGGCTCTTGATACATCACAAAGACCTGCTGTCTTGGTCACAGATGCGCCAGTGAAAATATGTCCTCTTTTGAACTCTGATATGTCACACATAATGTTGTGTGCATCGCAATATTTTAAGCAAAACTGCATTATTAGTCTGCTAATTAAACCTTCACACTCTGCTCTTACTGGTGGAATGTGCAATCAGTGAAGATCGGCCACCAGGCTGGTCAAATTTAGCCATGAATCCTCCAACACTAAATTGGCCAGTGTTGCAGTTTCATTGTCCAATCCCTATTATAGGCTTGTTAGAAAAACTATACAGTTGTTGTTAGGGTGAAACATACACCAACCACACACAAAAAAAAAATAGAAGAATACGCAGCCCAGACACCAAATGGGCGCGAACCGTTACCCAGATAACTGTCAATCACACTGGTGCACTATCCAATCTGTACTTATAACCTGTCAGTCATTTCAGTAATCTTGGACTGCTTGGATTGGAGGAGTGGTTTTGTTTCTTTTCTTTCCAAGTGGGGTGTGGCTCAGTCATGATATGGAGTGAGTGACAGCGTGAAAGCTTCCGTTTAGATTAGAAAAACTTACTTAAAAAATAAACTTATGTGTTATCATCAGCTGAAAAGTAACGAGTCTCTATTTAAAATGTGCTGAGTAAAAGTACAGGTTTTTCATCAAAGATTTAGCGAGTAGAAGTGCATGAATTTTCAGAAATTTCCATTATCCCTCCATTAAAAACTATTTGTAGTGCATGAAAAGAAATGATGGACGCTAGCTTGTTTTTACACTTTAATTGCTTGATTACTCGTTTGAAATCAAATAAACAAGTAATTACAGTATGGTTATGAGGCCAGACAGTCTGCTCATGGGATCAGATATGTGTTGTCAGACCGGGCCAAAAGTAGGACAGAAAAATGCAAATTCCTTATAACAACCCCTTAATAGAAACGCATGAATGCACCATCTCTTCACACGCGCACACACACTTACACACACAAAGTGGCTGACTGAGGCCCCAGCTGTTTTTACTGCTTCCCAGCTTCATGAATATGTCACACATTCTCTGTGCGTGTATACAGATTGCAGGGCTCCCTGGGATTTTGCTTCTGTTTGCTCTCACGTCTCGTTCTGTTTCCGTATGACAAGGTTAGCAGGATGCAGACAGTTAGCCAAACAGGCATTTAGTAACGGTGTCACACACTCCCCTTGTGTTCAGATACAACCCAAACAATAACGGCTAAAAATCCATCATCATGCACAGAAGAACAGAGCGCATGTTCTACAGCCAGAGATTAAAAACTAAACCATAAACGCAGCACATGCATGCGCTATTGTCAGTCCATCATCAGGTTTATTAAATGTGCACGTGTGTGTGTGAAAGAGAGAAAAAGAGAGAGAGAGAGACAGAGAGAGAAAGAGTAAGACTGCGAGCAAAGACCGTAGTCTAAGCAGAACAGACAGCTGTTTAAGCTATGACAGCCGGTTTGTCACAAGGTGCTGAAAAGGAAGACTATCACTCCAGTCCACTTAACACACACTGACAGGGGACAGTCTTCAGCACAGGGGAATTAATCGATAGCAATAATTTTCCACAGAATCATTTTTCACAAACACCTCTTCATGATTTTGGCTCATTTATAGCCTGAAACTGAATCCAAATGGAAGGATGCAGTGCATAAATTAACACCTATAGTGTGAAACTACACTTGCGGTGCACTCTTTATATTTATACCGGCTAGGCTTGCAGGGAGCGTGCCTCAAAAAAATGGTTAAGGCTATTACACGAGGGATGTTCAAGTCAAAGCGGGACTTTTGATTATGCAGAATAACAGAACCCAGACACTGTATTAGAATAAAAACGATGTTTGTGTCAATATAAAATCCCCTGCTACACTAATGGACGTATCCAGAGTTTCACTATAGTGCTTAGATATAATCTAGGTAAAAGGTGATCTCAGTATACCAGATTATACCATGATGGGAATGCCTGCTCCATATCTGAAACGCTGTCCTCCCAGGAACTCCTTTCATGGCCCAAACATGTGGAAATGGTTCGGAACAGGGTCAGGACTGTTATTGTTGCACAATCAAAAGTCCCGCTTTGACTTGAACCCGCCTTGTCTTTTACTGGAACTTAAGCAATGAATTAACCTTAAAGTGAGGAAACAATGACAATACCAACATAAAACATGGTATTATGTACCCACTATTGGTGGCTACAAATCTCTGGAACTTTACTGGAGCAATGAAGGCCATTCTGAAGAAAGATTTTTCCATCTGTTTGTAGATGAAGAGCGCTGTCTCCAATCATTTATAATTACTTAACCGGGTTGAGATCTGAAGCATATATCTCACATCACTTTGATCATCATCAAACCACTCACCAAGCCTTCATGCTTTCTGAATGAGGATGGAGTCATTCTGAAAAAGCCCAGGCCCATCAGGTGGGAAATGTTTCATCATAAGTGAAAGCGAATCAGTGAGAAGAACCTCATGTTGATTTGCAGTGTTGTTTCTCCCTAAAGTGACACACACATTTCAAGACGTCCACCTGAGAGCTGAAGGTAATAAAACCAGCCCAGACTACACTAGAGTGTATAAATTATAGGGAATAAAGAGTAGGACACTGTTTTAAATTCAGGGTCTCACTACTACAGTGGGAATTCCTTACAAACCCATAACAACCAATGAACCAGTTATGCACTGATGCGTCCTAATTTAATGCCCCAGGAAACCGAAATCTCTGGTTGCTTTGTAATTAGGTTAATGTTAGTCTTGTGGATGGCACTGTGCATTAATCATTCCAGACCTCCCAATAGTTTTGAAACTATGTTCTTACTAATCCCGAGGTTGATGTCATTGGTTTGCTTACCTTTATGCATTTATGCTTGAACAGTCTTTGAGTCTAAGCAAATTTGAAGGGAAATGCTTGAGTACTAGGATTCAGGAACTGATATAGAAGGGGGGGAAAAGCATTTTAACTTTTATATATGCTTACAGTCTTCCAGGTCTGTAAAATATACGGTGATGAGAGAATATCTGTTTACAGCTGCTATAACAAAAGTGATAACAGGAACTAACATGTTTTGTGCATATGCTGTAAAAAGTATTTATCCCTTCCTGTTTTTTATTATATTTGATGTTTTTTGCATATTTGTCACATTTAAATGATTCAGATCATAAAATACACAAAGATAAACAGAGTTAATACAAAATGCAATTTTTAAATGATGATTTCATTTATTTAGAAAGATGTACAAACCTGCCTGACTCTACGTAAAAAAAAAAAAAAAAAAAAGTAATTGCACCCCCCCTCTTTGCTAAATCATGAATGAACAGCGATTAAACACGTTTTTTGGAGTTGAAATTTCAGCATGTCATTAAAATGACTTCTGAAAAGTGGACACAACATCGATTTCTTCATGCATTTGGTGCAAAGCGAGAGAAAAAGACCATCGTACTGGAAGGACACACACCTTCCCCGTGACTGCTTGAGGGGAGAAGATTCGTCTCCATGGTAACGCACATTAATTACCTGTGAGTGCATTTCCACATCATGAAAGTGCCATAAGGTGGATTACACAACGAGCACGAGACTGAGCTGCACGAGTCTATGATGAGCTCATCCTCTCTCTCTCTCTCTCTCTCTCTCTCTCTCTCTCTCTCTCTCACACACGCACACACATACACATTTCTCACTCTCTCTCTCTCTCTGTCTCTTTCTCTCTCTGCATCATCCTTCCTCTAATCTTACTCTTTTTTATTTCCTATTCTCTCTCTTTCTTTTTCTTGGATTTTGCCTGAGAGAAAGAGAGAGTGCACAATAGGTGCAGAATGAGATGCGAACACCGGAAAATTTCCTTTTCCAGTGACTTCCTGCAAACAATCGAGTTGTGTGCTTGACTTTATATATTTGTGGTGACCAAATGTTCCAGCAATATCTGACAGTTTTCACTTCTCATGGACATTTTACAGCACTGCACTACAAAAAGTATTTATTTTGAGATAAAGGTTAGGGATAGATGTGATGGGGTGTACTCTAGAGTTTATAACCTGTATTAACAATTATGGTACTGTGTAAACATCTTCAGCCCCCCACTATTTCATTAATTCATTCGTTCGTTCGTTCGTTCGTTCGTTCGTTTGTTCATTCATCTTCTATACTGCTTACAGGGTTGTGGGAGGGCTGGAGCCTACAGACACACAACAGGCTATTTGGGAACGCCAATAATCCTAATCTGCGTGCCTTTGGACTGTGGGGAAAAAAAATGCAGAACCCAGAGGAAACCCATCAGGCACAGGGAGAACATGCAAACTCCATGAATACAATTTCATTAAATTGAATGATATAGATTCAATTAAAGAAATGGGAACACATGTAGTACTTTGACAGGCTGCAAAGTGCTTAAAGGTACTATTTAAAAATTGATTGTTTATGTACCAACCTCAGCAGCAACCTCATTTCCCCTCTCGTCTGTTCACCGGCCTGGCCATCTTCCATCATCTTCCATCATCTGCACCTGTTACGCACTGGCTGATGTGAGTCTGAAACTACTTAGGTACTGGGACTGGATTGAAAATGAGAGGCGAAAAGGTCCTTCAAGACAAGATAAAAAATACAAGAAAGTCTGGCTCTTTGGAAGCAAAATATAAAGAAATGTATAGGGGACCTAATACTTTTGCACAGAACTGTCAAAACAAAAGGAAATTAAATCTGAAAAAAATAATTTACACATAATTCCCAATCATTTCCAACAAACCTCCAAAACATCCATTACTAAATGCATTATTACTGTAAATCAAAATCACTACCACTAACTACATGATGTACATGTATATTGTTTGTTTGAAATATACAGTACAGTATGTAAGTTTGAGTTTCTCCGTATTTGTCTTTAACAAGCTTTACTGTACTAGATACGTACACTGAATTGAGGCACCAGTGAACTCTGCTGCTGGAGCGCGCCGCAAAGATGAAGCAATATTTCTAAAACCTTCTTTCATTTTTGTTATCTTACAGTAAATAGGCTGTAACTATACTGTCGGTAAGAGTCATGAGCAGGAACGTGAGCAAAACACACACACACACACACACACCAGTGGTTTGGTCTGAGGAATCTTGCAACACCTTCTCGTTGCTTCACAAAAAATTTGCATAGAATTGAGCAAATTGTAATTCAGACGGAGCTTGCTGCTGAAATCCTGGCTTTGTGTCACACATGGGCTGAGAAAACCAAAGGCCATCTGTTGCTTTTTTTGTTTGTTTGTTTTTTGTTTGATGATAGCTAATCCACACTTGTTAGTATATAATCATGTATAACATCAAAAAATATCAAAATACACCAAATGTATTTTAAAACAGAAACTATATTATAATAAATTAGCAGAACTGTGTAATATGGCTAAGGTGTAATGTTAGCATCCTTTAGGATTAGCGCTAAGTCAGTCAAGTCAGTCAATTCCACTGGTTCACTGGTTTCCATGGTTGGAACATGTGCATACTCTACTCTACTTTCCCCCCCCCCCCACAACATTCTGTTGTGTGTTTGCAAGAGACAACTTTGCCAACTAGCGCTCAGCTTACCATATAGCTAGCTAGCATGAGGAATGATTAAAGAGGATGTTAAAAAGCATGAGATATTCTTAAAAGGTACAGAATGAACAATTATGGCTAATAGAAGCGAGTCAGTTTGCTAATAATGTGATTGCTAATGTGTTAGAACTTCTTGTCTTTCTCCTCATTAAACACTGAGATCTTGGTGTATGTGTGTGTGTGTGTGTGTGTGTGTGTGAGAAAGTGGCAGGAGATGATTTCCAGGATTAAGAGAGGAGAGGGGTGGAGAGGCTTTTGAGCACTTTTTAAAAGAGCAGAACGCTTCACTGCTCCAAACAGTCTCAACACACACACACACACACACACACACACACACACACACACAGACACACACGATTTGTGCACATCGCATCCTTTTGACATTTCCACAGTCAGATGAAATGTGTGTTAGTGAATTGGTTGTAAATGCCGGATCAGTCGAGCACATATACAGCTCCAGTTAGACACCCATGGCTGTACATAAAGTCATCTTAAAGGCACTTTGATAAAATGCTGAAAATTGGATTCTGTGATAAATAAAGAATTTCCCTGTGTTAGGACGAAAGGATTAAAGGAATTTTTACTCCCTAGTTCTTTCATGCTGCACAATCAAAAGTTCCACTTTGACTCGAGCGTCTCTCATATCTCTGAACTATTAGCTGTGGTTTATAAATTATGTATTTCACCCTAAATTATTTCTGTCTGCTTTGGGGGGAAAAAAACATGTTATTGCCAGGTTTTCATAAAATAATGAGTCTACGCATGTTTGACTTAAAGAGTATTGAGTTGGTGAACTGCACATTCAGGTATAACTTTTACAGAAAGAAGTCATTTATAGAAGCATGGATTATGTTTAGTTTGTATTTCGCATATGCATTTTATACATCTTGCAGAAAACCTGATTACAGTGCTCAGAGCGCTCGCAGTCTTTATCACTGTAAGAACCGAAGGATGTTTCCAACTACGCCTGCTAATTCAAAAGAGAGGAAAAAATGGGCTAAAAGAATCTAAAAGATTCTTTAAATAGCGAACAGCGAGTCCAAGGCTGTGGTACTGTACTGTTATGAAGGTTGGGGAATTTTCAAAATATTAGGAAAATATATTTTCTGTTGCATTTTATTTTGTTCTTGTTCTTGTTTACACAAAATGAGGGCTAATTTGCATGTTAATTCATTTCGTTAATTCATACGGCTTCTGTCATACTGTACCTACTGTACATGCCATATCTTTACTCTTTTATGTTGAACATTCTGCAAATCCAGTGTAATTTATATATTTTATATATATTTTCAGTTGCATTACATTTTATTGTAACTTAGTAAATCTGTAAATTGTAACTTTGTACATTCATCCCAAATGTTTAGATTTTTATTTTTGAAATTTCTCCTAGGGCGGTAAAATCTTTCTTTTTCTATTCTATCCCATCTTTCTTTTTTATGTCACAGATGATATAAAAGTTATATAAGAATCTCACTGCATGTCATACTGTGTCTGGTTGTGTAAAATAAATTTTTAATTTATAAATAATACTTACACAGAATACAAGTTATTCCGTTTTAGAGTGTTTATTGGGATTTATTAGTTGATTGTTAGATTTTTTTTTATTTTTTAGAAAGAGACAGAATTGGGAAGCCGTGAGGAAGACTTGTCTAATCTTAATTCCAACCATGATAAGACACACCTGACTCCTCTGTTTAATCAATCCGTCTCGATCGTCAAATGATTGATGTTTTATTAAGTGGTTGGTTGGAAAGAAACCTGAAGCTGCATTGCAAAATTGTATGCTAGAAGCCATTTCATACTGGATACACATCTGTCACTAACGTGTAGTAAAAGCTACTGTTGTATAAGTACACAGCTAAGCAGCTTTATACAAAATAAACAATGTTTATATTGTATACATTGTCAATGGCAAAAAATTAGCGACGTTGAGAAGTTTATATATACTTATCATGAACATGAATGTCATTTGCTATATTGGACTTGAAGTTGGTGTTTATTCCTTTGGTCTGGACTTTTACATGTTACACATGGTGATGGTAGCATCCTGCTTTGGAGCTGTTTTGCTGCATGTGGAACTGGTGCATTGCTGATGGAATAATGAAATAGAACTCACATTAAAGCCGGTTGTGGAATGAATAAAGTAACGTAACAATGTGGACTAATAGACGGGTCTGTGCCTAAAAAACAAAAAATGTAGACTTTGAAATACCCCTGACCTTGACCGTGTATGTAAACCTCCGCCCACCTCTGTAGATATGCACACATAATGGGCACTAAAAAAACAACAACCCCGGACCATACACACTGATGCATCAAACCTAAATTGCACAGAACTGAGAAAAAAATTTCAGTTTTTTCTCAGTTCTGTGCCTCTTGCCTCAGTGCCTCTTGCCTCAGTGCCTCAGTGCCTCTTGCCACTATTTCTGCAGTTGTTGCTCTGTGTTAGAAATGTGAACGGCACATAAACAGCTGCCTGTGACTTTGTTGCTATCTACTGTGCACGCAGGGGAAACCTCGAGCCTTCACGTGACACAGCCTTTTTTTTGTAAATGCTTCTTCTAGCATTTTCATGAGTGATATATAAACTCTGTGGAAATACATTACGATCATGTTTTATTTGAAAACATAATTTACAAAGGTGAAAAGATTGTGCAAGCTGTAGATGTATGTGTATCTGTAGATGTGTAGAAAAACATTTGGGTGCCTTTGCATTTGACTTATCAAAAAAAAGAAAAAAAGTTGAAAAAGCTGTTTAGTTTATTGCCATGCTGTTTTATGTTACTGTTTCAGTGACATGATTCTACATTTCAGTGTTAGTTTTTTTTTTTAAAAAAGGTTACTGCTGTGCCAGTAGTGTGTGGGGTTAAGGGTGATGATATGATTTCCTATGAGAACAGACTAGATTTCATTAGGCAGTGCTTTCTTTCTTCATTCTCTGATTTTCTTTCAAAGCACAGAATCGTATCTGTGTGATCGTCAGTCCTCCTCCTCCATGCAGTGTCAAGGTTCATAAGCCTGGTGTAAGGCATGCAGAAGGCCAGTGATGGAGCTGCAGGCAGGGGGAAGGCAGTCCAGCCAGGCGGACATACACACGGATTTATGTGACAGGCTGCCTGAAGGTGTTAGCGTTGTGCATGATGGGTCACGGCCTAGTGCCTCGTGCAGACACGTGACCAGCGTCATACGCCTGCTCGGCTCCTGCGTTTGTCCTTCATGCAACATACAACAGTGTAGACAGAGCAGGGAAACAGCTATATGGGGTTCGGATGCAAGCACAGTCACAAGAGTCACTGCTTCAAATGACATGAGCGCAAACTATTGTGTAACAATACAAATTAGTAAAAGTAAAAGCCATTACTTTCAGTTTTTTGGGGGGTATATATGTGAAAGCAATACTGAATTTATATTGGCCAAAATGGTTCATCCATTACACTGTTGAGCTACACAGAATATTTTTGTTCCTATTTATGTCCTAAGCAGTGCTGTTTCAGTTAAAATTTTTAACCTAGTTAATTACAGGCATAGTCTGTGATTCCATCCATCCATCTAGGAGCCTTTGTAATCCAACTAGGGGCCACGGAGGCCAATGGCAACCATTGTATTTATTCTCATTTGGTACGACCGTGATATGACCTTCTCTTGACACACACATGCATATACACATAGTCATCATGATTAATCACAATTTTTAAATACTCAGATTTCCTTGTTTTATAATTGTGCATTGTTGGAATAAAGAAATGTGTGACAAACTGGTTAGAGGAAACTTCATTATTTCCGCTATATTATAACTGAAATAAAAATGATGCAGTTTTATAATACTGTCTCGCAAACATTCATCTTTTACATGGGACTGGCACTGCTGGGGAGTATGGGGTGTGGCTTACATGGGACTGGCACTGCTGGGGAGTATGGGGTGTGGCTTACATGGGACTGGCACTGCTGGGGAGTATGGGGTGTGGCTTACATGGGACTGGCACTGCTGGGGAGTATGGGGTGTGGCTTACATGGGACTGGCACTGCTGGGGAGTATGGGGTGTGGCTTACATGGGACTGGCACTGCTGGGGAGTATGGGGTGTGGCTTACATGGGACTGGCACTGCTGGGGAGTATGGGGTGTGGCAACCCACCAACAGCAGGGCTCAGATCTGAGAACCAACAACCTAGAGCGTTAGCCGCCTGAGCGCCTGTTTATCCAAACTTCCATCAAGACGCTTTACATAATGAAACTTGTCGTTCAGCACACCTGGTGATGTTTCCTCAGTCATCTTATTATCTGTGTATTATCCTTATTATTAACGTGTCATTGTCATTGTCATTGTCAAGCCATTAGGGTAAAAATTGGTCATACGATTAATTTGCGTTAAAAAAATAGTAACGCGTTAAAAGTTCTATCTAGCTTAATCACACGCGTTAACTCGTTAATATTGACACCCCTAGTCCTAAGTCACACGAGCAAATCTGTGAGACGTCACCAAACAGATGGACGTCAGAAAAGACTAAATGAAACGCGAATCATCTGAAGCGTGACATTAAGCCCATTTAATCCACTGGCATTTGACTAGCTTGTAGAAAATCAGATCTAGATCCTTATTCCTATCATCATCACTTCTGTCATGTGAACCAATCACTCAGTCTGACAGGCCGGTTGAGTAATTTTTTTGACAACAAAATATCATATCATATCAAATAAATAAAAAAATTAAAAAATAATGGAGACCTTGCTTAATCTTGGTGCCTTGTGCATTATTTGTTCTGTCATTTGGCATTGAGGCCAGTTTTCTCCTGGCATGTTTTATTGATTGTATTTCTAGTGAAACAATAATGATTTAGATGTTCTTGAGACTTTGCTTCCTGTTTCATGGCTCGGGAAGAAAAATAAAACAATGAATAATTGCGGAAATCTGTGTTGCATTTCAGTGTTTTGCCTCTGCGTCAGTGAGAGGAGGTGGATGTGAAACATGACACGGTGTGCGTGCGTGTGTGTGTGTGTGCGTGTGTGTGTGTGCATGTGTGTATACAAATGAATCATGCTCAATCAGACCAACCACCACAGGAGAACAATGCTAAAAAGAAACAGGTTCTGAAATGACTGAAGGTGACATAAGGTGACATTATGACTTTTTTTTTTTTTTTGCTTCATTACTCTCATACATTGCTTTCGATACACAACTGACAAAAAAAAAACAAAAAAACCCAAAACAAAACAAGAAATAGATTAAGGCGTTTCTTTATGGAAGTCATTTACATTTAAGATTGGAAAAGAGGCAGAAAAGTGCATTACACAGTTATGCAACCAAGTCATGGGTCCAATTATATTTAGCTTGCTCTGGATAAATTGATCTTCAATTCTCAGGGCTTCTGGAAATGTTTGAGCATGTTTTTTTTTTTTTTTTTTCAGATTTTCATTGCCTTTGGGCATTCACGAAAACTGAATCAAGACGCTAAATAAGATGATCAGTTTCATGTCATGCTTCAAGATACCCGACGTTACTGTATTAGCAGAAATGTTTCCTTTGCATGTCACATACAGTATGTATCTGCTGCACTGAAGCACTTCAATCTTATATATATCGTTGTCTATTTTAATCAGAATAAACATATTTTCATCTGTCATTTATTTTTTTCAACAGCAAACCTGAGGCCAGCGTGGGCTTTTTGTAGTGTGCACATTTTGCTGGATATTTCCTCGGGTGGTACAGTGGATTCGCGCACAGTGCCATGTTTTATTGATGCCTGTCACTCTATGGTGCGATTGCAGCACCGCACTTGACAGCTGCAGTGTCAGAGTCGAATGTAAATGACAGCTTTCAGGTTGGCTCATGTCACTTCCTACTCATGTGCGGCTCCATCTTGCTCCTGCCAAAGAGCCGAAGGAACGCTACTGCAGTTATTTAGTAGTCAACAGCGTGAGAGATGCAGGGAAAGGCCATTCAATCGCTGATTGCACACAAGATACAGGCTTGTATTCAAAAAAGATCCCAAGAGCAACTGAATATAATACAGAGAGAGAGAGAGAGAGAGAGAGAGACAGGAATGAAAATGGATGAGAGAGAGTGCCTCTTTTGTCATGGCTCAATTGTGCTGAGGTCATCACTAGGAGATGACCTAGACCTTGTCAAAACAGAGCACAAAACAAAACCACACAAGAGGGGATGGATCACGGCATGAACCATGAATTAAACGGCGTACCTGAGGAAAAAATACTGTATTTTAGTAGAGCCAATAAATGCATAAAATATCTGTCCATAGATGAGACGGGAGCTCATCGGAACAGAGGCTAACTCTGCTAGACAAGGCAGAGACATGAGATCAGAATGAGAAGAGTTTCCACAGATGTCCAATGTAATTCTCTATTGATTCCGCCTCCACTTCATTAGGTACTCCTTGCGTTTGACTTCAGAACTGCCTTTGTTCTTCACGGCATAGATTTAGCAAGGGGATGAAAACATTGCTTAGAGATTTCAGTTCATGTTGACATGAGTTGCGCCAGGATTGTTGGCTGGACATCCATGATACGGGCACACTACGGGCAATTTGGGAATGCTATTTAGGCTAATCTGCATGTCTTTGGACTGTGTGAGAAAACCAGAGTACCCGGAGGAAACCCACCAAGCATATGGAGAACATGTAGACTCCATGCACACCGTGCCGCCTGAAGCGAAACTCCAGTATCCCAAACTTGCCCTGTTGAGTTGAGATCTGGTGACAGCGTTTGAGTACCTGTGATCTGATTGGCTTGTTCATGAACCTACAGTTTGAGATGATTTTAGCTTCGTGACATGGCTCATGATCCTGTGGTCATAACTAAATGGACATGGTCTGCCAAGAAAATATTCCCCACACCATTACGCCATCATGACCAACCTGGAACTATGATACAAGGTGGGATGGATCCATGTTTTCATGTTGTTTACCCTACCATGTAAATGTCAAAGCAGAAATCGAGACTCATCAGACCAGGCAATTTTATTATCATTATTTTCTTTTATCTTCTATAGTCCAATTTTGGTGAGCCCATGTGAACTGTAGACTCTGTTTGCTGTTCTGAGCTGACGGGAGTGGCACATGGCGTGGTCTTCTGCTGCTGTAGACCATCTGCTTCGAGGTTTCTGTGTTCAAAACTTTTCTCCTACCTCATCGTAATGAGATGTTATTTGAATTGCTGTTGCCTTTCTATCAGCTTGAACAAGGCATCAATAGAGCATTTTCACCCAGAGAAAAGACACACTGGACATTTTCTCTCTTTCAGACGATTTCCTGTAAACCTTAGAGATGAAAATAGCATGAAAATCCCAGCCTACCTGGCACCAAAAACCATGCCACATTTATAGTCCCTTATATCACCCTTCGTCCTTGTTCTGATGCTCGGTTTCATCGTCAGCGCTTCATCTTGACCACTGAAATGCACCGAGCTGCTGCCGTGTGATTGGCTGATTAGATATTTGCATTAACAAGCAGTTGATTATGAAGAGATGGTCAGATGAATGAACGGGTTTCATTATATTGTGTTAGCCACAAGAGGAAAGATAAAAAAAAAAGAACCCACATCATCTCTTCGAATATTGTATATATAGCTACAGAATACTATTGATTAAGCCATAAAAGTTAACTCTTGTCATCATTCAGTCCAGTTTATTTACTGGGTGACAAAGCTGGCACAAGCATCTAACCTGCATTTCAAAATGGCACACCATCTTCTAAGAGCTTGTTCTGTACAAGCAAATGTTTTCTTTTGTCGCCAGATCGGTCACAATGTTCCACACCAATTACAGTGAAGAGCTCCGTTCAGCCCATATGCATCAACACTGAGTGCCTGAGACTGCCGGTGCATTCTGAAATGTGTCTAGGCTATAAAGTTCAAAATAAGGCTGTCTAAAGTTTTGTATTTTCTCTGGAACGTTTTGCAGAGCACTTGTCACTTTATAGAAAAGAAGTGCTTGTTTGCAGAATGTGATCAGAGCAGAGAGTGGCAGAGAGCACTATGGGCTTTAGTGTACTGTAGATATAAAGTGCTTTTTGTTTGAAATAGACAAGTTTGGAGGTTCAGTGTTTGGTGGTCATTTATGTAAAGTGCTCCACTGACTTGTAATTTTAACCAAAGGTGGAATTCTAATAATTGGGTTCACACAGTGAGTCGGAAGCTGAATGCTTGGATGATGCCTTGATTGGGGTGCCATTACATCATTATAACCCTCATGAAATCATGGAACCATTTAAAACCTCATCTTAGACAATAATCTCATTTTCAAATCAGTTACAGGGTTTTTTTTAATTTATTTTTTTAGCATACAATTAACAATTACACAAAATATGGATAACGTTAAGACCCTTCTACGAGAGGTGTTCAAGTCAAACCGAGACTTTTGAATGAAGGAGTAAAAATAGCTGCTTTGCAACAATGTCAATTGTTAAATGTCATTTACAGAAGACTTCAAGCACCTATAAGATCACCGGTGATGAGAGGCTTAGCGGCAGTAAAACATTAATGAAGGCTGTATGTCCTTGAATGACGATCCTGGCCGAGGTGACTCTGAGCCCAATGTAGTCGTTCCCATGAACATTCGTCGAGTGGAACTCCTGATCCTTGAGAATTGTCAGATAAATTGTCGCCAACTTGCGGAAGAGACGCATCTATCTGTCTGAGACGCATCACAATCAATCACCACATTACAGGAACGCGGCTGGGAGTTATCGCCACATCCTCCATACAGTCCTGACCTCACTCCAAGACATCACCACTTGTTTGGGCCATTAAAGGAGTCCCTGGGAGGCCCGCGTTTTAGACGTGACTCAGACAGGCAGTCCGATCATGGCTCTGGCATATTGAGAAAACTTTCGACTGTGATGGTGTCCAGGCACTAGTGAAACACTGGGATGAGTGCATTAGTGTAGCTATGTTTTGTTATTCTGCATAATCAAAAGTCCCGGTTTGACTTGAACACCATAATCATAATGTCAAAATGTCTAATAATTTGGGTGAGAGCATTTTACTATCGAAGAGACAGTCAATATCTATTCATCTATATCTATATAGTCAAAACTATTCAAAATGATGCCTAACAAACAATAACGGACTTACACTTCTTCTTCCTTTGATCTTTCAGAAATCCCGACAATGCCACTTCCTGTTCCAAACATTTGACTTTTGATTATTCCAGACCTTTTTGCATCAAAAACCTTTTTGAGTCAAATGTACTTTTTTCACAATCTAAAATAGTCGAATGATTGAAAATGATGATTCAGGAACAATGTTTTTAAATAAATCTGATTTTCAGCATATTTATAAATTACATTTTATTTTATAATAAAGCGACTATAGTTACTGTATAGGAAAACAGATGCTGGTTTTGGAATGCTGTAGAGGATTTATGTATGTTTTATTAACACCTTTTACATATACTCACACTTCATCTTACCTTTACAGGTATAAATCTAATATCAGCGGGACACAGATGACACCCTAGTCTTGAAATCAGCCTTGAAATCAGCCTTCCTGAGGATGCAAAGGGTTTAAAAGTGTAGAACCAGGACACGCTGCATGACATGACATCACATCTGCTCTGGCTAATACAGCTCGCTGGTTTTGGGGTTAAGCTTTGAGCTAAGAGAGGAAATGGGACACACTTTAAGCCCTTGCTCATCCTGAAAGAAGTGTACTTTAGGACCACATGGGTTCAAGGGTGAGAATTGGGACGAGGCCACACGTTTCTAAAGGTTATGACCGAGGGTGCACACAGGCACTGAGACGGTGCCAAGAGCCAGCAGAGACGGAGTCGTGCCCCGAGCATCTGTGGCTCACACCGCAAGGTCAGTGGAGTCAACATCGGATTAACTTCTCTTATGGAAGTAAATACTGTACTACAGTATATATATATATTCATAAGTTTATACTATTTATAGTCTATGACAAATTTAATTTAAGTGTTTAAAGTGTTATGATGTAAAACATGTATGCTTGCATGTTCTCCCTGTGCTTGGTGGGTTTCCTCTGGGTTCTCCGGTTTTCTCCCACAGTCCAAAGACATGCAGATCAGGCTAATTGTTGTTCCCAAATTGCCCTTGTGCCATGCGTATACTGTACATGAAAGATTAAATCTTTCAGTGATCTTAATGTCGTTTAGATAAAACGTGGCCAATTTAGACTTCACATGAAAAGGCATAAACCTGAAAAAGTGTATTATTAAAAAATGCAAAATTGTTAAGAAATTGCAGCATGAATTTGACATGGTTACGGACACTACAGATGATTTGCTTTTTAAGCTTTTTTTTACCAAAAAACATCTCTTTTTAATTTAAGCAACAATATTTACAGATCATATGTGTTATCAACAGGAAATACGAATTATTTGCATTTTAAATGATTATTGCTTGAAGCGAGACAGTATGGTGCTAAAAAATGCCCATTTGTGGGGCTCATATAAAATCATCTCTACAATATGGCTGAAGTTAGCAGCTTGAAATTTTTAGGGAAGCGAGATCAATCACTTCCATGTTGCATAAACTTCAGAAGTAGCTTCTTTGGCGCACACATTTTCTGTATTATATGTATAACATATAAATAAATAAATAAATAAATAAATAAATAAATAAAAGCAGCACCAATACCAGTGTTTTGGCCAAGTGGCCAATTGGTGGTGCTGGGGTTTGAACTTAGGTCCTTCCAATCAGTAGTCGAACAGCTTAACCTTTTACTTGGACTGGAAAATAATAAGAAGAATGATGTATTATGTAAAATCATTATAATTAAATGATAATACCAGTAATAGCTTGATGTTTTGCATGCCTTTTTACGAAGTAAAAAATATAGTGAATATAACGAGATTTCAGATTTACCCATGTTATTTCGTATTTTTAATAAAAACCCAAAATATATGAGCTGACATCATCACCACGGCGACCTTTACATTTTTCCTGCACTATTATTATCAAGCTTGAGCAAGCATTTAAAATGTGGAGGCAGCTCTCTGACTAAGAGCAAAGTCTGACAGTGGGCTGATGATGATGATGATGATGATGATGATGATGATTATCATAATGCAGATCTGATTATATTGTGCTTGGGGTTTATTAAAATTCTTAAAAGGCTGGCAAAAAAAAAAAATGTCAGGCTGAAACTGAGTGAAAAAACATGTTATTTACGCCTGGGTGCATTTATTACCAGCCGAAAAAGAATGTTAATGAGAATGCACATGATCATTAGATAAGTGCAAAAAATGAAAACAAACGTTTTCTGGTTTCCTCATAGCTCCTAAAAGATCCTGCTACGTGGATTGGCTCCTCTAGATTTCTCTTAGTTAGAAATGTGTGTGTGTGTATGTGGATAAAGTTGTGCATTTATTTAGAGAGCTGCTGCTTTAGGCACTTATCGACGAGGGCCATTCAAGTCAAAGCGGGATTTTGATTGGGCAGAATAACAGAACACAGTTATGAAGTTATAAAAACTCCCTTAATGTCTCTATATAATCCCCTGCTACACAAAATGCACTCATCCCAGTGTTTCACTAGTGCTTGGACACCATGAAGGTAGAAAGTATTCTCAGTATGCCAGAGCTACGCTCCTGACTATCTGATTCATGTCTGAAACCCCGGCCTCCCAGGAACTCCTTTAATGGCCCAAATGTGTGGAAATGAGGTTTAAATGAGGTCAGGATTGTACGGGGATGTCGCAATAACTCCCAGCTGAGTTCCTGTACAGTACAAGTGGTGTTGATGAACGATCATGTGTACAGTTCCCAATCATTTCTGATCAGTTTCAAGGATCAGACGTTTCACTCACTGCATGCTCACGGGAACGGCTGCAGTGGGCTCCGAGCCACCTCGGCCGCGATTGACACTCACGTACAGCCTTCTTCAAAAATGTCTGCACCGTTCAAATGTTTTACTGTTGCTAAGAGACTCATCGCCGTACTGTGGCACGGTAGCATAACTAATCCACATTCCAGTTTGTGGAAGAAAGCCAGAAAACTTGCAAGAGAAAAGACATAGACAGTAACCCGAGCTCAGGATCCAGCTGTAGACCCCGAAGCTACTGTATGAGGCAGTAACGCTACTCTTTGGTGCTTAGAACTTTTCTCTATATGGTTATTTTTGCATTCATGTTCAGAAGAAATATGAAATATTAAAGTAATATAGTATGTGCTATATAACCTGATTACTGGACTCAAATCCGGGTCTCTATCAGATATCCTGAAACCCAGTAATGCCGTTAATCTGATATAAGACATTGTAGAGCGCTGTTATTAAAGGAGCACTTGAATAATCACAGCCCAAGTGTGTGTGTGTGTGTGTGTGTGTGTGTGTGTGTGTGTGTGTAAATCTAGTCCAGGATTTCTTTTTTTTTAAATAACAGTTTAGGTGCGTGGGTGGAGGCTGTGCGTGCGCCCGTGTGTGTATGAGTAAGTCACAAGATAATATGAGCTGCTGCTGTGAATAATCTTGACTTGCCCAGTCTGCTAGTACTACCACAAAGCAGCATTTGCTCCAGTTTTTGGACTAATTAGCGCAACTCAAAAGACTAGCGCTGGACTGACGATGGCGGATCTGACTGCATGTTGCCTGAGGTCTGTTAGCGTGCCTAAACGTCTGGCAGTAACAAAATGCCAAGCTGAAACAAAACAAATTAACCCAAGAGTTTAAGGCACGCCAACATGGAAAGTAGAAACTGGACACTTTATGTAGGAAGATATTATGGCTCTAACCCAGGTGTTTCTATACCAGAACAAACATGAGGGTTTTGATAAAAGTGTGTGTGTGTGCGTGTGTGTGTGTGTGTGTGTGTGTGTGTGTGTGTGTGTGTGTGTGTGTGTAAGCCTAGGTCTCATATTGGCTTGGAAGCCCTCAGGACCCCTCAGATGGGTCAGACAGAGATCTCTGTTGGCACGTCGTATGACCTCCCAAGGCTGGCACTGAGCAGGAGGGAAGGGCACAAGGGAAAGGGTCAGACGAGTGAAATGTTACCAGGGGGAATGCAAATTGTCCCTGACAACTGGTGCAGAAAGCATGTTCTTCCTGACTCCAGGACCTCTGCTATTTCACCAAGTCAGATAGAGCATGGCAGCCGCCACCCGGGGCGTGTTTTGATTAGGTTATTTAAAGAGGTACGGAATAAACACACTCACGAACACACACACATAGTCCTGGATGGACTCTTGACAAGGATTTGCTCAGATAGTTGTGGTGCTGATTTTTTTTTTTTAGTCTAGCATGCTTCCCTCCTTCATAGTTCACACACCTCTGACCGCCTCCTTCCGGGGACGGAGAATTGGCCATCTGATCTGTCACACTGCGGAACGACACCATGGAATGTGCAGCCTACGTCTGGCCGATGTCACAGACGGAGCTCCGCCGTGCCACCGCCATCTAAAGGTGTGTGCACACTACATGCATTTTATGGAATGAAATTTCACAAGTTCTTTGTACTACGAACTGGCGTTCAGGTTACAGTACACTGGGACTTTTGCAGAATAACAGAAAACAGTTATGAGAGTTTATTTCTCTATATAATCCCCTGCTACACTAATTCACTTATCCCAGTGTTTCATTAGTGCTTGGACACCATCAATGAACAACGTTATGATCGGAATGCTTGCTTCATGTCTGAAACGCCGGCCTCCCAGGAACTCCTTTAACAACCCAATCATGTGGAAGTGTCTGGGAATGAGGTCAAGACTGTACTGTTACGGTATCTGTTGCTTTTCCACTCGCTGAATGTTCACGGTAACGACTGGTTGTACAGCGATTCACGGCTGTACAGACGCCCTTAAAGCGTTCATATTTTACCGCGACTGAGAGGCTCATTACCGTACTGTGCTTGAAATCTTCTGTAAATATTAATCACTTCTTCACCAGAAATTTCCTGGGAAAAGTCGCGGTTTGACCTGAACATATTACAGGAAAAAAAATTTTAGGAAAAAAAAAAAGAAGAAGAACATACAATCACTGTGAACACATTATCCAGTTTTTGAAAACAGTGAACCAGTGCCAGAGAATGTGTGATGTCACTTTTCAGGACGGAAGCGTCAGGATCTTGAATGCTACAATCTGATTGGCTCTCGACACTTTCTTATGTATACACCCTTACTCGGCACCAGCCTCAAACAGGAGGCTTTAAAATATAGCCAGTGAAGTGAAAAACAAAAATGCTTGTGACGTCGATGCCATACACTTGTTCACTCACTCATCATCTATACCGCTTAAGCCTATATTCAGGGTCACGGGGGCCCTGGAGCCTATCCCAGGAGACTTGGGGCACAAGGCGGGGTACACCCTGGACCAGGGTGCCAATCCATCGGAGGGCACGCACACTACGGCTAATTTGGGAACGCCAATTAACCTAACCTACATGTCTTTGGACTGTGGGAGGAAACCGAAGTACCCGGAGGAAACCCACCAAGCACGGGGAGAACATGCAAACTCCATGCACACAGAGATGGGAATCGAAGCCAGACCCTGGAGGCGCAAGGCGACAGTGCTGACCACTACACCACCCGATGCCATACATTAATGCCGTATTATAAAACAGTTTAAAGCAGTTAGTGGTTAGAAGCTACAGTAAGACGACGGGAGACAGGAGAGTATTTGGAAAATGGGCGTGTCTATCCCTGTCTCACATCGCAGTGTTCAAGCTCCAGATCCGTCGTGACACCCAAGAGATGAACATACGATTGATTTCATCGACAGTGTTTCTGCTTCTCGCACATCTTTTTTTCCTAAATATAAATATAGAAAGACAAACAGCTCTGGTAAGATGCAGTGCGTTCAGCGCTAACCTCTGCTCTACAGTACAGTATGTTACACCATAGCAGGATTATTCTGACTCCCTCAAGATTCAGGATTTTGAGGATTTTTTTTTTCCTTTTCTTCCTCTTCTAAAGTTATGCGTGTCATGCCCACACTCTCGTCTTTCTTTCACTCAGCCATCTAGTGTGATGCAGAGATAAGATATTCTGTCCAGGATGATTGTTCGCTAGCTTTGGTTGATAAAGTGGATATTTTGTCAGAATGTGTTATGAGATCTACCATCAGGTGCATCTGGATCTCCTGTGATGCTCTGACAAAGCGTATGAATCCAATCCACCTGCATGTGACTTATATATATATATATATATATATATATATATATATATATATACAGTACGAACAGCCATGACGCCAATGCCGAGCGAATAGCCTGTCAGTTGAAGGTTGTACGTCAGGATGTATTATCATATATATATATATATATACCGGATGGACGATGAGCTCTCGTCTCCAAGGTCAAGTGCTCCGTAAAGATATATGTCTGTAATAGTGCAGGAGCAGACAGTTCCTGTAGGTATGGCACCAGGAACTCTCTGGAACCACACGATACAGTGCGTTATTACACAAGCACGAAACGCTGTAGAAGGGCTTTTGAGTTCGGGTTTTTGGAGAGCCCCTTTATGTGCAGATGAGAGGGGAATTTTTTTTTTACAAAACCACTTCACGGCGAGCAAGGACAGTCCGTAAGAGCATTACGCAAGACAATAACACTCGAGCGAACAAAACACGAGCGGGGGCCAAGCAAAGCGTCTGCTAATATCCGCCGGGTAGTGCGGAGCGGCGCTAACGCGATTGCGATATTAGAGAAAGAGAGATGGACAAGGACAAGAGAGATGAGAGAACGAGAAAGACATACAGAAAGAGAGAGAGAGAGAGAAGAGCTGAAGGGCATGATGGTGAAGAGAGAAAGTCCAACCCCAGGCGTAATTACTGCCACATCACCCACACAGCCCTTAATGAGACAGGAGGCCAGCGGGGAGATCTGGCCCAGCGCTCAAGCAGAAAATAGACACAAAACTACACGATTAGACCAAATAACTGGCCTCATCCTGGCTGAAATGACTGGGTGGTTAAACACACAAACACAGCCAAAAAGAGAGTTAAAATAATTACACCCGAATCACACTCTCTCTCTCTCTCTCTCTCTCTCTCACACACACACACACACACACACACACACACACACACACACGCTCAGTCGAATTCTCAGCTTCGTTTCTTCTACTTCTTTCTGTTACTGTATGTGTTTTCACCAAACTGTTCATATACACTATAAAAAATAATACTGCAGCAATAAGGTCAGTGACTATGCGACCGCGTCTTGCTCTCGTTATCAACCCCGAGTCGATGCTCAGAGCTGACGCCCGTGTCGGAAATGCAAATTCAGCCGCCCGCGAGCGCACGTGGTAATTGTGAAGGCATCAGCTGAAACGCCGGCTTATTTTTAGGGCCTCTTACTGAGAAGTGTGTGTGTATGTGGAGTGGGAGGGAAGATACATGTCTGTCTGATAAGCAAGGCAGAAGGGTGGGATGTGTGTGTGTGTGTGTGTGTGTGTGTGTGTGTGTGTGTGTTTGTGTAAGCGAGCGAGAGAGTGAGACAGACAGAGATGTGAGAGACATGCTGAGTCCACCTGAGGCTGCAACACTTCACAATGCCACACTGCCTCTCTTCCTCAGCACTTCCTGGATTTTATGGATTTGAGTGACACAATTTCGCTTTGCGACGTTCATTTTTAGCTTACATGCTAATGAAAAGGAAAAAAGATTTTGAAAGATTACTGATTTTGAAAAGGTTCTGGTAAAGATCCAGAATTACAAAATACTGTATAAGCATTTCATATTTTTATGGTAATAAAGCAATAGGTGTGTTGATATTCCACTAATAATAATAATAATAATAATAATAATAAAAAACGCATCAGTCAGAACAGTCTAATCTGATCTCGCTCGATCGGAATGAATTTATGAATGGGAATGAGAGGGAGGTAACTATTAGTCATGTAAAAAGTTGACCTGATTGTTTCTCTTTTTGAATAAATATATTCTTTTTGTACATTTTTCCATAGAGGACATTTTGCCTCCGTTTCTGATCAGTAAACTCAGTAAACATCTCTCCTCTTTCAGTCTTTACTTCAGACTTTTATCTACTGGAGCTCTGGCTGAAGGAGAAGCTCTGATTGGCTGACATTTCACAAGTAGTAAAGCATCTAACCAATCATTGATGAGCCTGAGTTGTTGTAACCAATCATTATTCAGAAGGTGGGATTTATCGTAAAAAATGTGAAGTCTGAACTGAGTTCTATATTTCTGGTTGAATAAAAACTTTCATCGGTGACTCAGTGGCTTAGTGATTAGCACCGTCACCTTGCACCTCCAGGTCCTGGGCAGAGGTGGAAAGAGTACGAAAATTTTGTACTCAAGTAAAAGTACTGTTACTTCAGTGAAATTTTGCTGAAGTACAAGTAAAGTTACCGTTATAAAAATCTGCTCAAATAAAAGTAAAAATAGCTCATAAAAAATTTACTCAGAGTAAAAGTTACTGAGTAACTTTTTTTTTTTTTTTAAACAGCGGGGCTGAGATGAGGCATTCTAGCGTAGTTCAAAAAAGATGAGCAGATATAAATCTCAGACTAGTTGTTTTTAATTGAAGGACCACCTTTACATAATAAAGCTGTTGTTTTTCTTGTGCTTGAAAATCAAAGTGGTCACTTAAATATGGCGTTACGTCCCAGGCTAGTGTCGGGCCGAACAGCAAGAGAATGGTTCAGGGTTCTATTTTAAACTGTATGGAAATGGTGGTATACGGCAGAAAGAACTAGACTAGGCGCGCGACCAGGACACGATACACACACGCGAACGCATCCAAGCATTTACACCAGGGGTGTCCAAATCCAGTCCTGGAGGGCCAGTGTCCAACACAGTTTGGTGCTTCTTCTTCTCAAACACAGCTGATTTAACTAATCTGTTCATTACTAGGATCAGTGGGTGTGTTTAGGTGTTGGTGAATTACAAACTGTGCTGGTCACTGGCCCTCCAGGACTGGATTTGGACACCCCTGATTTTCACAAAGCAGAATATTTTTTGCATTTTCTCATTCTTCTGGTTTACTCAGTAGCGCATATGATTTAAAATGTAGCGAATTACAATACTTCAAACAAAACACACTTAAGTAAAAGTAAAATTACAGATTTTAAAAACTACTTTAAAAAGTAGAAGTACACAAAAGAACTACTCAATTACAGTAACGCACGGAAATGTTGCTTTCCACCTCTGGTCCTGGGTCCGATTCCCGCGTCAGGTCTGTGTGCATGGAGGCTGCATGTTCTTGCTGTGCTTAGTGGCTTTTCTCCTAATACGCAAAGCCATGCCGATTAGGCTAATTCGCATTTCCAGTGAGTCCTATGGAGAAGGAAATGGTAACCCACTACAGGATCCTTGTGCTATATTCCATGAGGTCACAAATAGTGGGACGCGACTGAACAACAACATTTAAAAAAAACAATTAGTTTCTGACTAGATGCTAATTAATTAAGATCAGTGTCCATGTGAACTGTTAAGTTACTGTTAATTTAACAGTAATTAGAAATGTGTACAGTGTAAACTGTTAGTTAACCTCAGATCAATACCATAGAGGCGTTCGAGTCAAACTAGGACTTTTCTGGTGAATGCAGTCTGATCATGGCTTCAAACAAATTCTTCTTTGATGGTATTCAAGCACTGATAAAACACGAATAAATGTATTAGTGTAGCAATGTAGATGTGTGGTATAATTTCGACGACTCTCCAAATTATGATACGAGAAGGAGGAAATTCCTCGGAAGCTTCTGAACGCTGTGTGCAATCATTTAAGAACAGTTTCACTTTTGGCATCGTAATAAATCTGATGCGAAAATCAGTGCTTTCACTCATGGTCGACACACACACACACACACTCACACACATGCTTAGATGTTCAAGCAGCTCAAAGCTGATTAGAAGCGGCTTCTTAAGTTAATGAAGCTTTAGGTGGCTGTCAGGATTATACAGTTTCATAAGACGTTTTAATGTAAACCCACTTACTGTAAAAAAAAAAAAGAAACCTGAAGCTTTTTCTTTAACACCCCACGTGGTGCTTAAAATCGATACCAGATCTTTTGACACTCATAATGAGTTGATGCTAAAAATAAAAACCCCCATCAAGCAAAAGACCTCAGTCCGATTTCAGGCTTTCAAGATTCATTCCTCTTAAAATCTTCCCAGCAGCCTTCACAAGCCGGGATTAAGCGACAGGGCGCTTCCGATTCAACGTCCAGCCAATCAACGTCTTACTGTAAGTCTGCTTTACTTTCTGCCTCAGATTCCCAGCCACGAGCAGCTGTTGCGCTTTAATCTTCACAGCTGTAAGATTACGCCTTGAGAGAGCAGGCCTGGCCTGGAATCAGTGCTTCAGCCAGTCGTTCGTGTGATAAGTGATTCACTAAAATAAACTATGGCGTCTTGGAGGAGTCCTGAGGGTTTGGTAAAGAAGAAGTGAATGGAAGTTTGGGTCTCAGCTGCACTTGCTGATAGCTGGAAGATTCTTTAAAAATGATCTAGGTCATGAGATATCAAGTCGTACGTCAACGTGTCTGGGTTTATATATAACTGAGATGTTTTTCAAAGAGAAATTGTGATTTTTTTATTTATTTTTTGGGGGACAATTTTTTGCTAATACCTAGAGGACAGTCTGTAGTCCGTCAGAAAACTGATGTGCACGTTCAAGCTGTAGTGAAGGCAAAAAAACAAAAGTACTGTACTGTCGCCTTGCACCTCCACGGTCCGGGTTCGATTCGCGTCTCTGTGTGCCTGGAGTTTGCATGTTCTCCTCGTGTTTGGTGGGTTTCCTCCAACAGTCCACATACATGTAGGTTTGTGTTCTCAAATTGCCCGTAGTGTGTGAGTGAGTGTACTGTATGTGTGATGGATTGGCGCCGTGTCCGGGGTGTACCCCGCCTTGTGCCCTAAGTCTCCTGGGATAGGCTCCAGGCCTTCTGTGACTCTAAATACAGAATTAAGCGGTACAGACGATGAGTGAGTGAGCGTGAGTGGGTATACATTACCAGTTAAAAGTTCCTAGAACATTACTGGATTTTTTCCCAACCTTTAAAATAACACATATGGGCGTTACGTAATTAAGTAACAACAACAACAGGTCTAAAACAGTTCTTGCAAGTACAGTATTGTGTCAAGTGCATTTGCAAAACCCATCAAGCTCCATAATGTAACTGTCTCTCATGAAGACCTTGTCCTGAAAACCAGACCAAAACCTACCTCTGCTGCAGAGGAGAAGTTCATTTAGAGTCACCAGCCTCAGAAATCACCAATTAACCTCAAACAGCACCTCAGATTAGAGCCGTTATGAAGCTTTACAGATCATGAGTAGCACAGATACATCTCAATATCAACTGTTCAAAGGGGATTATTGTGTATTGTGGATAAACACCTTCAGTATTGTTGCATAATGTAAAGCGGAAAAAAAAAAAATCAGGATAGACCATGGAATTAGAAGGTGTGTCCAAACTTTTGACTGGAGGTGTACAGTATATTCATAAGCATAACCCAAGATATGTGCAATCATGATCCAGGCAGTCCGATCATGGCTGAGAAAACGTCTGTATAGAGAATTAAAGGGGGTTTTTACTGTGGTACTTTGGATTTTCTATATAAAAAAAAGTCCTAGGTTGACTTGAACACCCTTCGTAGTGTGAATACTGCAGTGTGTCATTGCAAACCATGTCTCATAATTAGTCATGCATTAGTCCATGCTAACCAGGGCACCAGAGGACACGACTCACGAGCATGTGAACGGACAAAGAGGTCCAGGAGTCAGGATCAGAGTGCATGAACGAGACCCAACAATACATCAAGAGCGATGGCCACCTTTAAGAGGATACACGGAGATTAAATAGTAGTTTAAAATAGTTTTTCGTCAATCTGAAGTCTCGCCAGGACTGGATGTGTAGGTCAGACCAGGGTACAGGCCTCTCGGCTGAGCCGCCTCTGTTACGTAACAGTGTCTTTGTTAGTTGCGCTCCACGCTCATCAATGTCCTCGCGAGCTCGAGCCAAACACGACTAAGGACAGATCGCTGAAGGCCAAATTCCAGAGCAGGCGAGGAAAAAGTTGAATAGAAGAGCACTAATTTGGGATCGGGGTGGGGGGTTGGGGGGGGTGGGGTTGAGTCATTCGTTTAGTGTCAATCCTCTGCTAAGCAGCTAAAAGATCACACAGGGGAAAAAGCAAAAGACTGATACACTAAACAGAAGACAGATTTTAATAGTAGCACCTGAAACCTTTACGCTAGCCTTTCACATGTTTGGGTACACAAGGTATCACACGCTGATCTAACACACCATCAGCTCAGAGTCATGCCGGAACATCACATCGTTACTGTCACTGTAGTCACATGTTCTACATCCAGCGTTGTTAGCTTTGCACTAATTTAGCATCATGCCAACAGCACGCTCCATCATCATCACACAGTGTGAAGTTGTTCAGTATCTAAACACAAGCCACAGAAAGCCCAAGCTGTATCGCGCGCTGCTATCTCAAGAGCTACGCAAGAGATCGGCGCAGAGCTAAAAACAGTCGTAGCTTCCTCACTTTCTTCCTCGGCACACAGCGTGGTGTCAGTGGAACTGCGTCAGGCTCGGGTAGGAGGTGTGACACCAAGTTCTGAGGCAAGACTTTATGTTCGAATTTGTCTGGATGAAAACATGTAAGGAATGAAACATGACTGCGTGGTGCGATGAAGCGCGACATGACGTGCCGTTAATATTACCACCCTGAAGTCGGATTGAATTGTGCGTACTCAAGTGCTTTATTTCCTCTTTTATATTAAAATTTTTATTAAAGAAGCCCAATCTGTATGTATAATTTTTAATCCATTACAGATAAATTCCAGGCAGCATAGTGGTGTAGTGGTTAGCTCGCACCTCCAGGTTTGAGTCCCGCTTGAAGTCTTTATGTGTGGGCTTTACATGTTCTCCCCGTGCTTGGTGGGTTTCCTCCGGTTTCCTCCCACAGTTCAAAGATATGCAGATTAGGCTAATTAGCATTCCCAAATTGTTTGTGAGAGTGAGTCAGTGTAATGCTAATACTCTAGCTTGTATTGGCTTTACTAGCAGCAGATACTATGTCTGTGGATATGAGCTTGTTATTTCGTGATGATGTCCTCAATTTCACTTATTTAGTGATATAAACTTTCAAACTACATAAGTTACGTCCAGTGGCGGCTGGTGCATTTTTTTTTGTTGGAGCGCAAACAAAATGAAAATTTAACTTTTAATACTCGCTTGTAAATAGGCATTTTTCAGTTGATTAAGCATCATTACTACTAGTATAAAATAAAGGCATGACTCACATCACATCACATCCAGTCAGCCAGTAATAAATTATACAGTGGAACCTCGGATTGCGAGTAACGTGGTTTACGAGTGTTCCGCAAACCAAGCAAAGATTTTTAATAAATTTTTAATCGGAAACCGAGCAAGTATTAGTTTACGAGCGCCGAGTATCATGTATCACGCATGCGACTCTTATTTTGACACCGAGCATCACTCTCTCAATTCCACACACACACACACACACACACACACACGGTGCCTGCGCGCACCAACGGAAACACTTATCTGTCAGGATTTATTTGTACTTTTTTTAAAGGTAAAGTGCAGATTAATTTGTTTTATTTTCATCTTATAGATTGTATTAATTATTTTTCTGTATTTATTTTTTGGGGCTGTGGAACGAATAATTTGAGTTTTCATTATTTCTTATGGGAAATGATGATTTGACTTAAGAGTATTTTGGAACACGAGCCCACTTCCGGAACGGATTATGCTCGTAATCCAAGGTTCCACTGTATTAAGAAATACAGTGGAATATTGTGACTAAATGAATAATGGATTGAATAAATGTGACTTTATTTCATTATTAATATAAATAATTATGTTAAATAATTACATGTTAAAGTGGCATTCTTCTCTGCCTAACTTTAAGGGGGGCGGCGCCCCTGCGCCTCGTATTGACCGGCCGCCACTGGTTATGTCTCTGGTCCCTCTGTTTTTTTAAGAGCCTAAGACGGGTAGGTTAGCATGTTAATGATTAACTAGCTGACTAGCCTTCTTCAACTCAACTTTGATTTCATTCAGAAGTCATTTGGAAGAAAACCTCAGGAAAAAAAAGGGTTGTGTCCAGTTTCTTTATTCTGATTGGCTAGAAAAATGTATATTAGCAAAGGGGTGTTGAAGCGCAGTTTATATGAAAGTACACCCAAAATGAGGGAATGAGAAGAAAAATCAAGCAGCCAGAATGTATTCAGAGTTGTATTCAGCCAGACTTTCAAGACTTAAATTAACTTGTTTTAAATAAGTTTTTTTTTAAATAAAGTATAACTGTGGAGCTTTTTCCTTTTATCGTGTATGTTATAGCAGCTACTGTATGCAACAGTCATTTCATCACCAGTTCTTTTTTTGTCTTCTTTGTCCTGCGGCAAACTTACATTCTAATGATTTTCTCCATGTCCAAAAGCTTTACCACTGAAACTGGAGACTCCTTCAGCAACGGTATCTGTACCATACCGAAGTCATTCGGTTGCTTCATAGAACTTGTACATAAAAAGTCTCTGAAATAAATTCTATTTTTTTTTCACAGCTTTGCATCTTGGCTGATGAACTACATTGAGAAGAGGAGAAAAATATTTAACATGCCGCTCGAGATATATTTAGGGCTCCATGCGGAATGCAGTACCGCTCCAGTTCTGTCAAATCAGGGATGATGTAGTGGACGGTCTTCCTAAACACTGGACGTTAATACGTTCCGTTTCTATTCCTAACTTTTCCCGAGACTCCCGGCTCAGCTGATCTGGAGTCCCAGCGGCTGTTTGTCACCGCATCACACTTTCATCACACCTCACACCAGAAAATCAAGTGTGAGGACTTGTTCGGCGCGAGCTCCCAGAAATAACTCCTCGCCAGACAAAAACACACCGTCTTTGCACCTGTCGGCTGCAAAGCGAGCGTCCCGGCCCGAGTGCGTACGTCTGAGTGTGTGGGTGTAGCGAGGAGAACGAATCCCCATGAAACTTATTATTCCCATGAAAGTAACTCACGTTAGAACAGAGAGGCGTGGCTCCTGCAGGGCGCGAGTACACACTAGGCTAATGAAAGTTTTTTGATTGACGGCTCAGTGGCCCAGTTTGGGTCGTCTCGAATGTGGGTCACGAGCTGGAAGTTGTAGGTTAAATTAAATTCATTTAGAACAACGTGAGGCTGATAATTGCCCTTTATTATCGATCATTGGCGTGATTTTAATTAGCAGCATTCAGATCTTTCCTGAGGTGAAAGCTGAATCGGGGTCGCTGACGACATTCACAAAAAGTCATTTCTAG
This sequence comes from Clarias magur, assembly GCA_013621035.1. NCBI lineage: Eukaryota > Metazoa > Chordata > Actinopteri > Siluriformes > Clariidae > Clarias > Clarias magur. The sequence continues at coordinate 31,960 of QNUK01000348.1, read as the reverse complement.
TGAATGAAAGGAGGCGTGAGCTATGTACCTGTCAGTCTGGAAGAGGAAGGTGTGGCCTCTGTGAGTTCCCAAGTGTACTTCACAGGATGCTCCCTACTCTCTGCTCCGTTTACAGGGAATGTCGGTGAAGGGTACTTCAGACGTCACTTCCTCCGTGCGTTACCATGGTAACATAAGCACCTCGGATACCCATCCCTGCGAGTGTGAAAATTTTATCAAATATTTAATATTTATTGAAACAAAAACTGATACCATTATAAACCATTTACTACTGAAACGTTTATAATTTGTAAACAAACTATTGATTATTAATTTTACATTTTTTGTATTTTTTTTACAGATTACTAATCTATATAACACCAAGGATTTTCCGAGTAAATACAAATTGTAATTACCGTGTCCTATTATTGTGATGTCGTCCTCGATAATAATGATAATAAATATATAAATTCTTTTTCGAGATCCATTTTTTTCACGGTCCAACGAGACGCAATGACTTATGGGAAGTGTACAGTACGTCACAGGGCACTTCAGACCGATCGGAACGCACCTACAGTACGGGTACGGTCTCACTGAGAGTCGTTGCGGGAGGCGTGGCCTCTGTCTTTGTGAAGGAAAAATACGAGCTATATGATGTCAATCACTGTGAACAAGGTGTGGCCTTTATGACCTCAGGGCAAAAATGTATTGTTTGAATTTTAGTTTTCCATCACTACATTATTTATCACACCATCTGAAAAGCACAGACACACACACACACCTAGTGTTTTTTTTTTTTTTTTTAATTCATTTGATGCATGTGTTTTAGGAAACTCAGCTGCTTGCCAGCTGCTGCATCCCCCCATGTCCTACCCTATCTCTCTCTTTGTGTCTCATTTTCTCATACACACACATTCAACCAAAGTGATGCCATTCTCACCTTTATTTCAGTTTGCGAATTTTAGGATTGCAGATTACACACTTAACACCAGTCCGCTCATTCAGCCGATTCCAGAGATCGAGACAAGCCTCTTCCTTTCCTCCAGCTTTTTGTTCGTGCACACATGTCAATCAAATAAACCACGCCCCTTGCTCCTTGATGAAGTCAACTCAATGTTACAACATCTAGATATTGTTAATAAAACATCACAGGTGTTGCTTGATGTTAAACAAGACCCAGTTGTACGTAATGAAGAGGTGTTCAAGTCAACCCGGGACTTTTGATTACACAGAATAACAGAACAGTTCTGAGAGTAAAATCTCCCTAATGCTCCCAAGTAATGCACTAATCCCAGTGTTTCACTAGGGCTTGTATATCAAGGTAGAAAGTTTTCTCCGAACGCTGGAGCCATGACCGGCCTGCTTCACACCCGAAACAGAGGCCTCCCTGGAACTCCTTTAATAGTCCAAAGATGTTGAAATGTTCAGGAGTGAGGTCAGGACGGTACGGTGCAACAGCTGAGTTCCTGTAACGTGCAAGTGGTGTTGGTGGTAATGATTCCCACGGACAGATGCGCCTCTTCCACACGTAGACAAGTTATCAGTGGGTTTTCAAGGATCTGGCGTTCTGTAAACGTCAATCAAATGGTAAGTTTGGGAAAAGGTAGAGTAATTCTGCACTTCATGGCTTGTTGATGGATGAAGCTTGGAGAGTTTTTGACAGTTTTTTAATCTTAAAGTTTAGTATGCTGCATATAATCGTTTGTCTGATTTTGAAATTTTTTTTTTTTTACTATATTGTTCCATACAGCACATACACGGCAATTCATCAAGTCTTCTTGTTCTGGGCTCGACAATTTTCCAGAGATAATAACAGCAAGGGGCGGAGCTTAATGAAGGGTCATTTGTACCCAAGCCTAAACAGCATTTTTTGATAAATACTTCCAAACCACACATTAATAGCAGCAGCAGCAACACACACACACACACACACACACACACACACACACACACACACACACACACACACCAGTGTGTCAGACAACTGTGATAAGGTCAATTTCTGAGTTTTTCTCCCCTCATGTCCAGCATACACACACACACACAGCACTCTGGTCTGATGGAATGATTTATTCATAATCATGGCAGCATAATCAAACAATGAACATTGAAAGCACTGACAGATTAACCCCAGGTCTCTCTTTATCTTGCTCGCTCACTCGTCCCATCGCCTCAGCACGTCTGTCAGTTGAGTCGTCGTTGCCTTTTTTCAGTTTTTTCCTCTTATTTCAAGTCCTTTAAATACATTTTAATATAAAACAAGCTCACGCATGAAGAGTTCTACCGTACTCGGATCCATCCGCCCCCGCATCCCGAGGGTTTATGGGTAAACTGCTTTGTGTGTCCTGTTTTAGCTGGCGCAGTTTGAGCTCTACTGGGAAATGCATGTGTAAATGTGTTGTGTGCGTGTGTGTGTGTGTGTGTACATAATTATGTGTGAGAGAATGTGTGCACCGTTCCAGCTCTTTGCACTTGTCCCAGGTCAGGTGTTGATTGACGTGAGTAGACAGCAAATAAACACAACAAACAAATCAACAACGACAGAAAAAAAGGATCATTTAAAAAAAAAAAAAAAAGGGATAAAAAATGAATAAAAACAAAAACAAGTCCGTGTGGCAGAAAAGGGGGACGTGAGAGGCATCGGTCCTGCCATCTGGAGGCACTCAGGCACAAAGCGTACGCCGCACACACACACTCGAACACATACCACATACAGCATGGAGGAGATGCATGCAGCAAGAACGCTAGAGATTTGGAGAAAAAGACAAAAAGGACGTTTAAAGAAAAAGAAAGATAGTAAGGAGAAAGCAGTGCAATGACAAAAACGATGGAAAAAAAGGCCAGCCTTGCTCCTGTTTAAGTCACAGCAACATAGAGAGAGAAGGACAGTAAGAGAGAGAGAGAGAGAGAGAGAGAGGCAAATACTTTTAGGCAAAAAATGTCAGCATGGTGTAATAAAAAAGGCAAAAAAAAAAGGACACCTTTAGGACACCAAAACACGCACACACACACATACGTCTAATAAGCTTCCATTCCCCACAGAAACAGCACGAGTGTGTCCAGATTAACGATCCAAAAAAAAAGTCCCAAAGACAAATGAAAGGACAAGCCGGAGGCTGAGACGCCGCTAGATGAGACAAGCACCCCGCTGCGTCTCTATCAGTCTCCCCCACCTCCTCCTCATGGGTTTAAAAACAAACAAACAAACAAACAAAAATAGGTAGGCGTGGCATCGCCCCCTCCTCCGCTTCACAGGTAGAGTCCTTTAGCTCTGATGTGCTGCAGCTTCTCACGCAGCATGCGGAAGGAAGGCCGCATCACCGGGTCCAGGGTCCAGCACTGCTTCATGAGGTCGTACACTACGGCGGGGCAGCCGTCCGGCGCGTCCATCTTGTAGCCCTTCTCCACCCGCGGCACCACCTCCTTCAGAGGCTAGACACACACACACACACACACACACACACACACACACACACACACACACACACACAGAATCATAACCATCATCAGAGTTCTACCAGAGCACTTCCTAGTCTTAATTCATGATTTAGTTTTCTGTATGTAACCAATCAGCATGTGGAATTTCATTATCATGTGACTGCTTAATTGTCAAAACAAACTGGTACTCGTTAGCCTGGTTTAAACAAGACTTTATTATTTTTATTTTATATACTTTTTTCCCCCAGGTGGGACAAGATTACTGTAGTCTGTAAAACAGCAGACTGAATGAGCACACCCTCCCCCCACCCCCCTTGCCCATCCCCCAATGGGTTCCTCCACCTTGACCTTCAGCAAACTAATATTGAATTATGCTGATCTGGTGTTTGTAAACCCCACAAGGAGAGGTCTGGGGAAACAGTCTCTTGGTCTTGGTCTCATCATAAAAACGATGATGTTATTATTTCCCCGTTATTTCCCTGCAGATCTTGTGTACTTTAAACTTAATTTAATAAATCGCTTCAGTCACTGAGGATATTCTGGATCGAGATGAGACTCGAAACATTTTGAAATGAAAATAAAAGGAAACGATGTTGAATAATTAATTAGTCATATGAACTCAAGCCCTAGGACATGTTCAATAAACTCAACACAAAGTGGTCACTGCCCTCTAGTGGTCAAACAAATGCTACATCAAATCATACAATGATGTCAGTCAGATTGAACACGCTAGGATGAACTTTCTTACAATTCTGGGGTAAGGCACACGCCCGAAGGAGTAGATCTCCCAGAGCAGGACGCCGTAACTCCATACGTCCGACTTGGTGGAAAACCTCTGTAAAAAGAACGTAAAAAGTAAATACGTGCTGATGTATAATGAGAAAGAACTGACTGGGATTTTCCATCCACATTACTTGTGAGCATCATGGACTTTGAAAGTACATTTAAAGTTAGATTTTTTATTTTTATGTGTAACCTTCTCTCGAAGTGCCTCGGGTGACGTCCATTTAACAGGCAGCTTGGCCGTGTCCTGCGTGGACGACGCTTCCTTGGTCAGACCGAAGTCGCTCACTTTAGCGATGTTGTCCTCGGATACCAGGACATTCCGTGCTGCGAGGTCCCTGTGCACAAAATTATTGACCTCGAGATACTCCATCGCCTCACATACATCACTGAGAGAGAGACAGAAAGCGCGAGAGAGAGAGAGAATAGATGAATACGGATGGTTCATAATAAAGTGGAGGAAAATGAAGGCTGCAGAGCTTGTGTATGCAGGCACCAAAACTCACAGTGAAAATTTGAGTAGGCACTCGATTCCGAGCACAGTGCGCCCCCGCGAGCGCAGGTAGTCCACTAGACTCCCCTGTTATACAGAGCGAGAGAGAGAGAGATTTTATAATGTTCACAAGATTCATCCTGGTCTTTAACTAAATGTCTGTACTCTTTTATTTTATATACATTTATTCATTATTACTCTTCCTATACTACTGTTTTTATTTTCTCTCTATCTACTCCTGTTATTTTCTTTGCGACTTATTTCTAAGCTTTGGCAATACGAATGTAAATATTTGTCATGCCAATAAAGCACCGTAAATCTTAGAGCGAGAAACAGGATGAGTAATTCCACGAGAGAGTACCAGAGTTAAGTGAAAGAAAGCAACAGACAAAAAGGGTGAGACAGAGAGAGAGTGAGAGAGAGCCAGTCAGAGTGAGACAGAGAGAGAGAGAGAGAGAGTTAGACAAAGAGAGAGAGAGAGAGAGAGAGAGAGAGAGAGAGAGAGTTAGACAGAGTGAGAAAGAGAGAGAGAGAGTTAGACAGAGGGACAGAAAGACACAATGAGACAGAGAGAGGAAGAGAAACAAAGACAGAATGAGACAGAAAGAGAATGACAGAAGTGAAAGAAACAGTGAGAAATTGGGAGAATGACAGCATGTGAGAGAGAGAGAGAGAGAGAGAGGGGAAAAAAGAGAAAGAGACCTCAGTTTAGTAATCATAACTGAGAAGCTGCTCCCAGACGCTTTCTTAACAGATTTCAGTCTGATTGCTAATGCACTTCATTACATTCACAAAAAAAAAAAAAAAAAATATATATATATATATAAACACACAATAATGTAAAGGGGGTCACAGAGGGGGCAGATGGACAGATAGGTTTTATCTGAGATGGCATTAATATCTCAGTCATAATTATTATTTCTGAGATAAAAACATGTCACACTGCGGGTCGTGTCGCAGGGCGTGATGCAGCTACTAGCTTTAGCATCGAGCGCTCACCTTTGCCATGTACTCTGTGACGATAAAGAGGCTGCCCCTCTCCTCCACGATCACTCCCAGCAGCTGCACCAGGTTATTGTGCCTCAGTTGCCTACACACACACACACACACACACACACACACACACACATACAAACTTGTTCAGAGGCTGCATCAACAGCAGCAGATGTGGGTGAAGAAGTTGCAGTAGCGTGCACTGTAACCCTCAGGACTCAGAAGTGCGTCACAGCCACTTGAAGTTTAGCCTGCACCTCTGTGATGATGTTGAACTAATTACATTTTATTATTATTATTTTTGAGTATTATTAATTATTCACCAAGTTGAAAATGTATGGAGCTTGATTATTTTTCTTCTTTCCAATGTCAACTGATTTACCTCGGCAGTTTTGGAGAGTGGATAAGAGCAGGGCTAGGCGATACCAAGATAGTATAAAATAGTGATCTAATACTGTGATTGTTAAATACATTTTTTGTAGATGACAGACTATTGAAAAAATTATCATGACTGACGGTATTTATATCTACTTCTCTATTTATCTATATATCTGTCTTTTCATCCATCAATCCACCTCTATTTAGATCTACCCCCATCATTTGTTTATCTATCTATCTATCTATCTATCTATCTATCTATCTATCTATCTATCTATCTATCAAACAGATATAATCTATAAAAAAAATGATCCATCTTTCTCTAGGTCATCTCTCTTTATATGTATATCTTTCTATATCCAGTTTTGTTTCTATATCTTTATCCATGAATCAATCAATCAATCAATCAATCTACACCCACACACAATGTATTTATCTATATCATACTGTATATATTTTCGTATACGTCTCTATCCATGTATCTATACTGTATATCTATCTCAATTTCTTTTTAGCCATTAATATTTATAGCTTTCTATTTTGTTCTATCCATCCTTGTACCATCAACATTTACAGTATATCTACATTTCTATCTGCCTACCTATATTTTTTTCTTTCTATATCTATACATATCTACATTGTATCTATCCATCTATCTAATTATTTATTTGTCGGGGTAGGTCTTTAGACGTGCTTTGCAGACAGGCAGTAACGCAGCTGCTTGGAAGTTCATTCCAGCACGCAAGTCCCAGAACTAAAATAGCGTCTGAGAGATGGTGGGAGCAGCCAAGGAGTGCTTAAAGATCCAAGGGAGCGTGGTGCAGTACGGCGTCTGATAAATGCAATCAAATCATGCAGCGCTATCTGAGAGCCGAGCTGAAGAGGAGGACACTCACGTCATGACTGAAGCCTCTGCGACGAAGGCCTGCGCCGTGGCATCGTGCTTGATGCACTTCACTGCCACCTTGGTCCCTCTGTAGTCTCCCACCATTACATCTGGGGGGAAAAAGGTCATTGTGTTATGTGCTATGTAAAAATACAGCTTGCTCACCCACACACACAATATTGAGATGAGATGAGACAATAGGAGATGAGATGATGTACCTCCAAACTCTCCTTTGCCGATGGCCTGAATGAGTTTTAGGTCCTTTCTGCTGAGAGCCCAGCCACCTGTCGAGACCAGAGAGAGATTTACAACACGTGTCTAAAATCTCAGGCCCTAACCCTGACCTCTGGAGTGAGTTATTACAACTTTGGGAATCTCAACAGTAAAAACACAGTATGTTTAGTGAGAGGTGATCTACCGCCTGTCAGGTTTGTTGGTTGAGACTGAGAATCAAACTGGGGAGACAGCACTTAGGCTTCCTGCCATGAGGAAGGCCCGGGTTCAATTCTCACCCAAAGCCCAAACCGCAGCCACTGGATGCAGTGCGGGTCCCAAGACCAGATAAAATGGGAGGGTTGCGTCAAGAAGGGCATCCGACGCTAAATACCTGTCCCAAGTTGTGTGTGGATCAGAAGTTCTAATATGGCGACCAAATTTTGTTATAGATGTTTATCGTGTCTGCATTATCATGTACAAAACCATTCACTATTCCCAACCATTCCATTAAGATTTATGAATAAATAACATTAAAGAAGAAGAACATTTGTACAGTATGCTTGTGGATAAAGCAGACTATTACATGACATCAGTTTTCAGATGGAAAGCAAAACCTAATGTGGGCTCCTGGGTTTTGCATGAAAACAGAAAAAAGACAGTGTGACAAAGTTATCAGAAAAACTTTCAAGCACGCTCAGTAAAACATCTGCTTTACTTACAGTACTGTGCAAGCGTCTTGGGAACGTACAAAAAGAAATTCCATAAGAAAAGATGCAAACCTTTTAAAATAAAGAGCACTAATGTGTAATAAAATAAACACAGTTAGTATCTGGTGTGAAAACTCTTTGCTTGAAAATAATCAGTTGTGTTCGATACAGATGTGTGCAGGTTTACAAGTAAACCAGTTGTTAGTTTTTACTGAGCGTGTTGGAGAATATGCCAGAGTAGCACCAGAGATAATCTGGTAACTTTTTAATATTCGCTCATTTCTATTTTCATGCAAAACCCAGGAGCCTACATTAGTTTTTTTTTTTTTTCCTTCCATCTGAAGAATCCGTCATATAGTATGTTGCTTTCTTTACAGGCATGCAAACATTTTTCTGTATGTATTATGTATTAAATATGTACTTATTTATTCATTTTAATGGTATGTTTGGAAATGATGAATGGTTTTGTACATAATAATGCAGACATTTGTAGTAAAGATAACATGGTGACGAAGACCTTTGCACAGACTGCATATTTTTTTGAAGGAGGAAAATTACAATAAACAAAACCAAGGCATGGAAAGCAATACATTTTTGCAATAAAAGTTTGTGATCCAATTTTTTTTTCTTTCTTTTATACATGTATATAAACGTTTTTGGAAAAGGAGGTGATTTTGCAGAAAGGTCTCCTGAGATCCTGATTAGGAACTTGCGCCGGCTTTGTGGTGCGTGCGTGCGTGTGTGTGTGTGTGTGTGTATGCACTTACTCCTGGAGAACTCATCCTGCGCTGCCACTGTTCCCTCCATGAGCTTTGGCTTGATCAATCGAGTACACAGACCATCAGCGTCTTTGGTGTAATGCTGAGCGGCGCGCGCGCACACACACACACACACACACACACACACACACACACACACACACACACACACACACACACACCAAAAGACAAGGTGAGTTTTTTTTTGTATAAACAGACTTATTTTCCTAACAAACTAGGCTGTAAAGAGAACAAAGGATCTCGGGTTTCACTCTGCTACACCTCATTCGGCTACCAGCACGTCACGGTTTGTACAAGGACAAACAAAACAAAAACGCAGAATATTTCCTGTTTGACACTTCGTTTTTCTTTTTTTTTTTTAAACATAGTTTTCCTTTTCCAGCAGATGTCAGTAGAGGAAAGGAGCTGTGTATGATACACATGCATGCTTACACACGCCAATAACATTCTAGCTATGCTCCCTCGGGCGATAATGACAAGATGATGTAGAAACAGTGTGCAGTGTATGCAGTGTAAGAAGTGTCAAGGAGCAACTAGCAACTAGAGAGAGAGTTGTTTGAAAGATAAAAGATCTCCTAACACACAGCGAGAGAGAGAGAGAGAGAGAGAGAAGGAGACATTTAGAGCCAGAGAAAGAGAGCGGGTGAGCTGCTTGTACTGAAGTGATGGTGATTGGTGAGCGTGAGAGAAAGTCATATGCAGCCTGACGCAACAGGCATCGAAGAGGGTGGGGAGAGGAACGACAAAAAGAAAAAACAAAAGAGGAATGAACGGAATCCTGGAGCAAGCCGAAATACATAAAGGGCAAGGAAAAACACACACACACTCATGGGATATGACTAGACTGGGTGACGCTCTGAGAAAGTATCAGCAATGAAAGGAAACTGGCTTAAGTGCACAAAACATAAAATCCTGCTTATTAAGCTGCTTAAGTCCGTACAGTTGAACCACACACACGCATCTGATGCATTCAAGTGTGTATAATCCATAATAAGTGTACACTAGCTAGCTCGCACATTAAAACATCCTGTTCATTCAATATATTTACTAACAGCACCTGCTCCGGTAAACACAAGCTAACGACCGGCACTAGATCTCTAACCTACATCAGTCAACCTGAGAGGAATTTTTAGCCAGCTATAGCTGATACAAGCTGACAGGATTTCTGACAGGATAATTAATTTATTCTCAAACCCTTTTTCATAAATGTTAAGAATATTTTCACTGATAACATTATGCAAATAACTACCATCACCTCACTGCTAATATTAGCAGGGAGTTTAATTACTAGCTTGCTGAGTAATTTAGACAGCTACCTGACAAAGGCTAAACTGACAGGATTTTAAATTTAAAACTTTAAACCCTTCTCAAAAATGTTTATAATATTTACTCATAGCTTTCTAACTCTGACACGACTTCTGACAGGATTGTGATTTTAAATCATTTTCATAATTAAAAAAGACTAAAAACATAACCATCATGGCCAACTAGCCAACAGTTTACATTAACAGCAAGTTCAACTGCTAGCTTAGGGGACAATGTTAGCCAGCCAGCTGACATTTTTTATAAAAATAAAAATTTTCGTATGTTTATAATGTTTATCCAGCTAAATAAAATTTTACATGACTAACTACTACTAACAATATCCACAAATAGCTGTTAAATGTTAGCCAGCTAGATGATGTAAGATAACGTGACAGGAATTTGACAGTACATTAGATTTTTTAAACCTTTCTTATAAATGTTAATAAGATTTACTGATAGCTTTATCAACTAACATTGACCCCCAACTAGCATTATCCACAGCTAGCATAGCCAGTAATTGCTAACATTAGCCAGCCAGATGACGAGAGGTTACATGACAAGATTTCTAAGGATTTTTTCATTTTACGCTTTACATATTTTGTATACAATCAAATCCTTTTCCTATAAATAAAATTTTACTAAAAACTTCATCAACAAACTGCTATATCACCCAGCAAGCTAACAATCAATCTTGATGCTAGCCATCTAACATATGAGCGAAATATAAGGGATTTTTTACAGAAATTTAGTTTTTACTGTCAAACCCTTCTTATAAATATTTATAATATTTCCCAATAATATTAGGCACCTATCTAACATGGACTACCTGCTAACATGACCCTGCGAGCTAAGCAACTGGTAATGCTAGCCAGCTAGATGACGTGAGCTAACACGACAGGATTTCTAAGCAAATTTCAAATAATCTGCTCTTCATGAAGATTCATACTATTTCCTACTATTATTAGCTTATGTTAGCCACCAAGCTTAAACAGGATTTTTAGCCAGCTAATATGCAATTTGCCTGCTAATTACTATCAAGCTAGCAGAGAGCTAACCTGACAGGAAATCACAACCTAACTGATTTCAATGCTGTCATCATTATTACAGTAAGTCTCCAAACTCAACCCGAGACTTCATTACTCAGGTTGCATTCACACTACTCGTAACAGCGATGCGCTAGTATTAGTGGGTTCCTCACCTCCACCAGCTGCATGAGATTCTCAAAGTACTCCTCTTCATCGATGGAGAGTTTGCCATTGTGGTAGATAATGCGGTAGTGCTCCACCTTTCCCTCACAGCTTACACACAGCGTGTAGTCACCGGGGTAGTTGGTGCTCTCACGCACCAGGTAGAGACCCGTCTCTGGAGGGTACAGCAGTCGTTCGGCCTGGTCACGCGTAATCTTACCATGGAACCATCTAAATGGGGAAACAAAAAATAGTGAAAGACAGATAAATACGGAATACGTGTGTTGCAATGTGGGCAAAACAAATGACGCATTCTATTATAAACACACAGAGAGGACTTAATTAAGTCGTGTCCTTCCTACTGTACATCCTCAGAAACTATGCACAAACTTAAAGGAGTACTCCAAGCTAATCTCTATTCATAATAGAGCTGTGAATTGTAGTCTATTAAAATTAGAAATCTTGTCTGTCTGCTCTTTTTTTTTTTTTGCATTGTGATCTTTGATTGAATTTGATTCCATAGCACTAATGTTCATAGTCTGATGTATTTCAAGCAGCTATATTTCTTGTAGGTTTTACAGAATAAAGTTTTATAATATGGACTGAAATGCTATGTAAGTATTTAACCATCACGTCTCATACAAAATGATTTATTTTCATTTTCCCAGCCAATCTTCCGCACCACACTCCAGACCAGTAGGTTGCAGCACTGTACCAACGGCCCATAAATTTAAAAATGCAAAAAAAAAAAAAAAAAAAAAGACGTAATAATCTCACAAAATGTGGAAGATGGAAGTGGTTCAAATACTTACTTGAGCTCTGATACCAATGTGCGATATGTCGTGTTACTGTCTGACGTAGCCAATCCTAGCCACACTAATGGACAGCGGACACAAAATTACGGCGACTTGAAGGCAGCTCATGATGGCAATAAAAGCTAGTCACTAGGGCTCTAGTCCTGTCCTTGAAGGAAGATGACATCCTTTATTTCTAAATATATGTGCTGAACTGAAGAATCCTCTAGATCGTTCTACAAAAACATAACTTGTCCCCAACCAGGATGTGAAAGAAGGATTGCTGGGACTGGGGGGTTTGCCCTCTCACCTTGTAAAGTCCCTACAGAAATGACGACGTCAAAAAAACATCCTACTCGAGATGTCTACTCGGACAAAGATCTTAGATTAAAAAAAATAAAAAATTCTGTTTGTTTCTGGATGCACTGAAATGTGCTGAGATTCTTGTTTATAAAAACCACACAGAAGAGATGTGTTTTAACTTGTTACTGACGATCTGTTTATGCTTCTTGTTATTTTAATTTACTTTGGTGACATTATAAATACTGTTGTGTCAATAAAGCACACTTTTGAACATTGACAGGAGAGGAAAGCGGTCGGTCTCATTACAACGCCAAATCATTTTAAGATGACCCCATATAGCTAAAACAGCTTTAACTTGAAGCGTGAAATAAAATACAGCACATTAGTTTGCTTCCAGTTTTTGAAACTGTTGAATGAATAAATGGAAAGATCATGTGGGATAAAGTCACAATGTCACGGCAGATGAAGAGGACTGTCGGCTTTAGTGCTCAGGTTTCGGGTTGGCCTGGGAGCTGATGCCCCAAAACAACAGGAAGTACTGTAATGCAGTGTATTGTAATCATTCCTTAATCTAATACACACGCACACAATAACAGTAGCATTAGTGCAAATATCGTTTGAAGCAAACACTAGAGTATTACGTGCTCCTGATTCCCTTGAGTTTTACACAGCATATTTGAATTCTCCATTTATATACTGCTCTTATCTGACTCTATAGCAAAGGAGAGGGGAAAAAGTGTCGAGAAAACCATGGAGAGAGACAAGACAGAAATACAAGGTAAGCAAGAGAAAGAGAGATAGATACATGAAGATGGACAGAAAGAACAAGATAAGAGAGAGTGAAATACAGTAGCGGGATATATGGAGAAAGACAGCAAGTGAAAGAGAGAGAGCGCAAGAAGGTGATAAATGGCAAGAGAAAGTGTGAGATACATTGAGGGAGACGGTGAATGCCAGAGAGAGAAAGATACATGGGAGGAGTGGGAGAGACAGAGAGATATGACAAGAGTGAGGAAACAAAGAGAGAGACAAACTAACATATCGACAGAAAGAGACTGAAAAAGTGAGCGACATAAACTGAGACAGACAAAGATGGTCAGAAAGATAAACAGAAAATCTGACAGGGATGAAGACAGAAACACAGCAACAGAAAAAGACAGACAAAGGGAGAGACTGAGAGAGGGACACAAGGACAGAAAAAAGAAGAAGAGAGAAATACTTGGAGCACGACTGAGAATGAGTGTGATGGAGGGACAGATAGACAGATGGAGAGAGACGGACATAAATACAGAACACCAGAAAGAGATAACGAGAGACAGAATCCATTTGTTATATAAAGTGAAGCGTTTAATATAAGAATCTCACTGCACTGCAATTTACCGTGGGACAAAGTGTAAGAGGCGTCGCCACGACGACCAGCACCGCTTTCTCCCTGCCGATCGCTCTCTTTCTCCCAGACACTCATCTAATCGATATTTAAATGGAACACAGCTAATCTCAGAGCAGTCTTGCTACAGAGCGGGGATGAGCGGAGCATCGGAAACGACACGTTTAGTTACCAGGTTAATCTGGGCGAGAGTGTCGCCATGACAACGATGACGTCTTGGATGCAGGAAAATTACTACAACCAAGCTTGCTGACATGCTAGCAAAAGTCTGGTGGGCACGCTCCAATAAAGAGTTGGACATAACGGCGCTATAACGTTCAACACCGACGCCTTTTCTTTTATACGTTACAAAAGCGAGCTTGTTTCAGGTCTCCTGTCCCACCTTAAATTTCCATCGTAACAACAATACTTCAAGGCATCTGAAAATACAACCATTACAAAAGGATGACGCGGTTTCCTTCATTCCAGGCATTTCTGACGTGACGGATCTGCAACGCCGTTATCGGCTGCATTATCGCTATTCCTCTCTCCTAATCTTAGTCTGTAGATCCTCGCTATGCTGTGGGCGCTTACATTATCGGTTTGCTTGCAGAACCCGATTCGATTTTGTTCTGAGCCTTTGCTTCAAAACAAGATCTTAAAAGCAACGGACTATTTCTGAGCGAGCCAGAGGAATCAGAAAAAAAACTATACTAATGCGAACCGAGCTCGGAAAGTCCAGTAACGTCAGTTATTCATCAAGGACGGTGTTTGTTAGAAAGCCTCAGGGTGAAAAGATTTCAGTCCAGCTCTCGGGACACAGAAGCCTTTTCTGTTTCGGAAGCTCGGATAAACAGCGAGGAGCTGGAAGACGCAGGGGGGAATGCTGGGAAGGATGTCGATGTGACAGATGAAGCACATTGAAGCAGATTTTCAGTCGCCACAGGATCTGCAGCTTTGGACTAGACTGTGGTGGTCAGAATGCCGCTCTTTCATGTACGATGTTGTTTTGAGTAAGGTAATTAAGACTTCACTGTGCGTGTGTGTCTCTGTCTATCCCTTCTGGGAGCTGCTCAGTAGCTGGATGTTCGGAGGGAAGCTGCTTACTGCAGCCTCGAGTTGATTAGATCAGTGCGGCTGCATTCTTTAAAAAGCACGCTCATCTCTGTCTGAGCCAGCGGCATCCCAGATACACACAAACACAAATGCAAGCGCATACACGCACAAACAAACACAAATACACCCACATGTGCACATGCACAAGTGAGGCCCGTCCACATTTACACACATACAGACAAATGAACACGGTTTCTGTTCACACAGTAGAGGAAAAGTGTTTGTTTTTTCTTTTCTTTTTTTTCTCCACAAAACACTTATAGAAAAAAAATGGAAAAAAAAAATCTGATTTATTTGTTCAAACCTGTTATTTAAAAGGGGATGTTTCTACAGAGCGGTGCATAAGCATTGAGTAACAGTTTCATGATGTGATTTTTAAATTTAGTTTTTTTTTTAAGAAATCTTTGAGAAAATTAGAAGACACTCATTGCATTACAAGAGTAATGTAACACTATTAATAATAAATAAATGTAACACTCATCTGGCGGACATCACTGGTATACTTGAATGAATTGAACATTCGAGTTTATCGTCGTAGAGCCATTGAATCAAGTAAAAAAAAATCAATTTTGGCACAACTGAAACATTAATATGACGAAAATCTGTTTAAATAAAGGACTTTGTTAAGTGTGAGATGGAAGATGTGACAGGTGTGATGGCTAATCTTCTCATTCCTCCTGTCCTTACAGGGAACAGAGGGCTTGCATATCCCCCCCAAATCTTTTCAACGCAACTAAGCCATCGCTGTAACTGTTTGATTTAAAATCTGCCCGCATGGCACAGAGAGAGAGAATCAGGGGAAGAAAGGAAGGAAAAGAAATCGCTATGTGTTTTTGCTCCTGAGGTCATTAATGAAGCTGAAGAAAGTTGTGCACTACGTATCATCTGGACTGCAGGATCACAGATTGGCAATTGCTGATCATTTCCTGTACTGATGATCCCATCATGAGACACGCCATCAGCACAGAGAGAAAGAGAGAGAGAGAGAGAGAGAGAGAGAGAGAGAGAGCTTACGGCATCAGGCTCAGTTTCCCTCCAGACTTCACTCCCTCTCGTTTCTGCACGTAGTTGGCCGGGATCGTCCCCTCCCTCCCCACCGTGTTCTTTGCTTTGTACCAGTTAGGGTCCTGTGGAAACAAACAGGCAGCATACAAAACCGATTCATTCGATCTATTCAATGTGATTGAAAAGTTTCTGACTCGGCACAGAATTGAAAATAAACTTCCACTTTCCAAATGAATATACAATTAACAGAATTCTAAAATGTTAATGATCAAATCAATGCTTTAAAAAAACAATTAAAGGTGCACTGCTGATGATGCTTCAAAAGAAATGCAGGAAAAGAAAAAAAGTATTTTTATAATTGATTAACAGATCTTGCAGTGAGAGAATTAAGAAAGGCAGATACTGTACAGCTCGTCATGGCTTCAACATTTGGGGGCGGGGTTCCCAGGATAGCTGGATAATGTCAACAAGGCATGTAACATATGTCATCTGCACGTCACCTGCACGTCACGTCACGTCACCTGCACGTCACGTCACGTCATCTGCACGTCACGTCACGTCATCTGCACGTCACGTCACGTCATCTGCACGTCACGTCACGTCATCTGCACGTCACGTCACCTGCACGTCACGTCATCTGCACGTCACGTCATCTGCACGTCACGTCACGTCATCTGCACGTCACGTCACGTCATCTGCACGTCACGTCACGTCATCTGCACGTCATCTGCACGTCATGTCACGTCATCTGCACGTCATGTCACGTCATCTGCACGTCATGTCACGTCATCTGCACGTCATGTCACGTCATCTGCACGTCATCTGCACGTCATCTGCACGTCATCTGCACGTCATCTGCACGTCATGTCACGTCATCTGCACGTCATGTCATGTCATCTGCACGTCATGTCATGTCTGTTCATGGGAAATGCTACACAATTCTGAAAGTTGAAGGTTTAATTTGCGATCATGATTTGGAAGTGAGTAAAAGTAGTGTTTGGGATTTTAATGACTGAAAACAGATATTATAATCTATAATCTACATGCATGAACAAAAAAATCTCAACCCAAGAACACGTTTTCTATCCATTTACTACAATGAGCCGATTTGCTTGCGTAGCTTCCGTTCCACCGTATCGTACTGTATCCATGCTCACAACCTACCTTAGTGACACCGATGATGCTCAGGACGTCTCCTTTACAGAAGGGCAGATCCTGCTCTGTGGTGCCCTGGAAGTTATACTTAGCCACACACTCCGTGCCCGGCGGCCATGGTGTCTGCACAGGAGAAAAGAGGGCACAAGCTTACACACATTCACTCGTTTCTCATAACCACATGATGTCACCTATAATAAATGTTACAAAAAAATGTAAAATAAAAAAAAATACAATATAACAATCATACAAAGACATTAAAGTTCAATCTAATCCAATATGTTGTAGTTGAAATGTCAATGCAAGGGGGAAAATTGATAATCTGGTGATTCAGTACATTCAGGACTCTAGACCTGAGCAACTGAAGCAACCCCAGATCATAACACTGTCTCCACAAGCAATGCATGATGGGTGCAACGCTTCATGAAATTCCCTTCTTACCCTGACACGCCCATCACTCTGGAATAAGCTCAGTCTGAACTCATCAGATCACATGACCACCTCCCAATCCATTGCTCCCAAGTCATGATTAAATTTGATTCAGTTACATACAGTATTGTGATTCTATTATTTTACAGTTCATGCATCGCCACACTAAATATAAAATATTTGAAGGGGTAAAATGTTGCAGTTCTTGTATAATCCTCCAGACTAGACGAATCTGCACGTCTCTGGACTGTAGGAGGAAACTGGAGTACCCGGAGGAAACCCACCAAGCACGGGGAGAACATGTAAACTCCATGCACACAGAAACCCAAAGAGAACCCTCGACCCTGGAAGTGTGAGGCGACAGTGGCTAACCACTACGCCACCGTGCCGCCTCCCAGCCCGCGTTCAATTGAATAGTTTCTGTCTCAGAAACTACGATTTGTATGTTAAAGTAAGAAATGTTTGTATGTGTATGTTACAAAGGAGGTTTATCATACGTCATATCATATCAGTTTTCAGATGGGGGGAAAAAAAAAAAATAATGTAGACTTCTGAGTTTTGCATGAAAATAGAAAGGAGCGAGTGTGACGAAGTTACCAGAAGAACTCATATTCTCCAGCATGCTCAGTAAAACCTAACAGCTGTTTTACTTAAAATACACACATCTGTATCGAACACTACCGCTTATGTTCAAGCAAAGAGTTGACCGTTTATAGTTTATGTTATTACATAGTGCTTTTTATAGACGTTTCTTTTAAAGTAGAAATGTAGCATCATTGCATATGGCTTTTGTTTGGATGTTTTCCACAGTACTGTAAATAAAACAGCTGTTAGGTTTTACTGAGCATGTTAGAGAATAGGAGTTCTTTTAATGACTTCGTCACACTCGCTCCTTTTTCCTATTTTCATGCAAAACCCAGGAGTCTACATTATTGATTTTTTTTTTTCCCATCTGAAAACTGGTCTGTCATATTATGTTGCTTTGTTTACAGGCATGCAAATATTCTTCTGTAATGTTATTTATTCATTAATTTTAGTGGATCTTTGTAAGTAATGGTCTTGTACATAATGTACATATAGCGCCTAAGACTTTTGCACCGTCCTGTATATTGATAGATATGATACTCTATATGAGTTTATATATACTCTATGCACAAGCATATTGTTATATTTATACATTTGTTACATTATATACATTTGTTATGCAAGTATGATTTAGACGCATATACACAGTATATCCTTTACATAAATATGCGGAACGTTGTAACAACGTTATAAACGCAATACATTGTACAAGCAGATTATAAAAAAATATGTAACATGTTATAAACTCGCTATAGTTTTGCATGGTGTTATGAAAAACACTGTTATAAATATGTAATGTATTATATTATAAGTACATATACCAGGTAAAGCAAGTTGCATATTCAGGTTATAAATGTGTGATATTTCTAAGTATAAGTGAAGTTCTGCTGGATTTGTGTTCTGTGCGACTGCGACGGCTTTAACAGGAGAGAACATGATGAGAAGGAGTTACACACACGATTATACTGAGTTTTACACAAAAACTCAGAATTACGAATCGATAAAGTGGGGAGAAAAAAAAACAAAAAACAAAAATAGAGCAACATAATTTTAAATAATGGAAACCAAAAATGTCTCATTTCCTGAAAATGTGCCAAAGCGCTTGTGTAACCTGCAAGATGCAGCAGATGAACCGGATGAGCCGCGGTGCACATTCCTCTTTCAGTACAGAAGGATGTGTGCAGGACTCACGCCTCACTGCGCAGGACTGTGTGCGTGTGTGTGTATATAGATGTGTGTGTACCTGTAGCCCAGACATTGTGTGTGTCAGGGGGATTGCAGTCTCCTCAAGCAGGTGTCACAGGGTAACGGGTAGCATCAGAGCTGAGGAGAAAATCACACACACACACACACACACACACACACACACACACACACACACACAGACACAGACACACATTAAACCTCAAAGAAGGGGAACAGTGAGATTACCTACACCTTTTATAAAACCAAGGTGAGTTTCACTTCATGGTGATTGAGTTAATAAATACACACAGTTTGTGTGTGTGTGTGTGTGTGTGTGTGTGTGTGTGTTTGTGTCACCACAGTTACCAGGAGTCACACACCACTGCGGCAGCGAGCACGACGACAACGCACCTACTTTTTCTCCCAAATGTCGCTCATATACAAACCTTTTACAAGCAAACCTAAGCGTGTAACCATCAGTATAACGGACTTGCCATGCACTCCCTGTTAGAAACACAAACACTCAATACGAACACAACTTCCTCCTACACTTTGCTTCTTATTAAATAACATTTTAAAGGCTTCACGTTTCTTATCATGACCGTATGTGAGTGACGTTATATCAAGTTCACAGATCTAGTTTATCAACTGCAGCTTCACACAAGTTACTGCCTACCATGACTTTTAAAACATAAGCGGGGTAGCTTTTTTTGTTTCCTCGAAGATATTTGCGAAAAAAGATAAAAAAAATCGTGGGGATGCAAGATGAGTAATAGAGCACATCAAGTTGGTCTTTCAAATGTTTGTCTGTCTGTTTGTATGTGCACGCATCCAGTAAAAACTACTGAACGAATTTAAATAGAAATAAATTTGGCCGAGCTTGAGGTAACAAATAGGCTTCGTCGCTTTCTTTCATCGCAATCAGCCCACGGGGAGAGAAAATATGTTACTATGAAATTTAAGTGGAAAACGTCCTTATGCCATTAAAAAAAGACCTTCAGTTCTTCTCAAAATTCGACAGATGGCGCTGATGATTTTTTAACACCTGCTTATGAGCGGTTGATTTAAATCGACTTTATAAGCGCGATCTCACGGCTTCAGTTCGCGGTAACGCACAAATTTTATTTCATTCCAACATTCAACAGATGGCGCTGTACTTAAAAAAAAATAAATAAAAAAAAACCGCTTATGAAAGTGCAATTAAATTCCACACGAACGAGGTAAATGTAAGCAGGTACTTTAGGGCAGGAGGATTAGATGAGGTAGATTGTAGCATGAATCATAAAAAAGATTATTATTATTATTAAGGATGCACTGACTGCAATTTTTATTTTACTGATAATTTTTTTTTATTTTAAAAAGAAGTATAATTAACAAAATTTATTTTTTAAATACCATTTAAAGTACATCTTATGTACAATTTCATTCAACACATTCATCTCGCATTGCGCAACATTCTAGCGTTTGACAAATCCTGATGATCTGATCGGCACTGCCCTCATCACGCCACATCCTCCATTACAAGACCCATTAGAGTCAGTTACAAATGTACAGATGCGGTGAGACCCATGCCCTACACAGCATCATGGGAACAGACTTGAGTGGACCCTCACTGACTTCCTGCTGCAGAACAGGAAGTGAAAGTCAGAAGGGCAGTGAAAGCTGACGCAGAGTTTCCATCACCTAAAAAGTTCAGTGGAGATCGCGCGAGCATGATGGGGAGGGGGTTTATAGATAAGACACTTAACCTGGCGCTTACATCATTATATTACTACGCCTACATCTCATTCGTAACCATGGATACCAAAAACACACAAAAAATTATTAATAAATATATAGATAAAGGGTCACTCAGTGGGACAGACAAATCTGGAAGGTATAGCTGTTAAAGGTATATAACGCATAATATGGAAAAAAAAAACACACAAAAAAAAAAACAGCAGCCTTGTGTGTGTGTGTGTGTGTGTGTGTGTGTGTGTGTGTGTGTTCCTGACACTCGTGCAGAAACAGGAAGTGTTCTAATTGTGGACTGCTGCAAACAGACCAAAGCCAAAAATAGAGCAGAGCCCTCAATGCGTGTGTGTGTCTGTGGCTATAGTTGATATATATATAAAAAAAAAGCAGCAAAAGCAGATTTTTCCCAAATGAACACCAAGTCAGTCAGTCACACTCTCTCACACACACAGTGACAAACGCTAAGACCTTTCCCAGTAAGAGTTTCTGAGGTAATTTTGACGGTAAAACGCGCCTGACGTCGACGCCATGGCAACGGCTCGAATCCCGCAGACTTCCTCCTCGGCGTGTATTCTTTCTTTGGTCATTACATACTCGTGGCGAGGCGCAGAAACAGGAACGACTCGGCGAGAGTTCAGTAACCTGCGGCTACGCTGCTGTTATACCACCATCACCATTCATGACCACAGCTGGATATAAACGCCTCAGCCACAGTCACATGACTCATAAAAAACCTCGATGAAAACTCAACTTTTTTTAATCAAACTAACTTAAAAATTTTTTTTTAAAAAGTCACTGCTTGTCCTGAATCCAAATCATCTGCTGATCTTCTAAATGTCAATTCGAGCGTTTCAAAAGGAACATCATGATTTATTTTTTTATTTTTTTACCCAGTAGAAAAGAAACATGGTGACGTGTGCACGACTGGGTTAAAATAAGAGCGCTAGAGTGAGTGTGAGACGTTCACGCGTTCTCTACTTTGCTAACAAAGAGTCTACGAGATGATACGAACGACTGTTCAAGTCAAACCGGGACTGGACGAGATATTTATTTATTTATTTACTTAATTGTTTTTTTTTTCGTAAATGAAGTCGTGAAACCGACTAGTGTTTATAGACGACTTCAAGCTCAGTACGGTGATGAGACTCTTAGCCGCAGTTAAACATTTGAATGGTGCAAACGTTTTAAAGAACACCGAACATCGGAAAATTAGCACGTCCGTCCCTCTGTCTGTCCGTGAACGTTGACGGATAACTTGTTTACGAGACACATCGTCTGTGTGAACTGTACACACAACCATTACAGCAACTCGGCTGGGAGTCGTTGCTGAATCACAGTAAAGTCATGACCTCGCGCCGAGCCATTTCCACATATCAAGGAGTTCCTGTGAGGCTGGCGTAATCAGACGTGAATCTGGCAACCCGATCACTTTCTCTACCGATGGTATCTGAGCACTCGTGAAACACTGAGATAGGTATGAGAGTGTAGCTGGGGATTACATAGAGAAAAATACATTTAAAAATAGTTTTTTCTCTCATAACCGTGTGTCCTGGTTTGACTTGAACACACCGCTTTGTAATAAAAACCATCTATCGAAACCCAGACGCCATGAAAGTGGGTCAGGTGCGTTCTGAGCGAGCGGTTCACATCCTGCACAGAGTTTTGCATCGTGCGGTTGGCAGCCCGCGCCACTGAACACATGCTGAAAATATGGAAATGTGACCTTAATGACTATGCAAATCCACATTCGGGCGAGGTGGAGAAGATTCTCACTCAGCCAAGCCTCCGAGCCTGACGGGAAACCGGCTCGAGCTGAGCGCTTCGAGAGATAAAGCCTTCACAGATGTCTAGGATGAGTTTAAGTCGCTGTGACGATAATCACGTCATCTCAAGACCTGAGAAAGTTCGCCAGGTGGAGACCAGGTTAGCAGAGCGAGAGCGAGGACGAGCTCGTGTTACGTCACATTAGCGGGAGAACGTCTTCGGCCAACTATTTATCGATCCTCTTCCTCATACCTGAGCTGGCAGGCTGTAGGCACAAACGAGTACGGTATTAAAAGTATGTGATTAGTATATGGTAGCAGACACACACACGCACATACGTAAAGCCCTGCTGCAGTCCACACTCACAATGATGATGAAGAATTCGGCTAATTCCAGTGCTGAGAAGAAGAAAATCTTTCTTTTCATGAATCTTTGCCAAAATGCTGCCTGATGAGGAAGAGGCGGTTTGCACAACTCCTGCTATTTATATCCTGTGAATATTCAGGGACAAGGAGGAAGTGCGTGCATGTGTGTGTGTGCGCGCGTACTACATGCACATTCGCAAAACAAGAGAAAGCAGTCATTTTCATGCTGGCAAACATTACAGAGAGACACTGAAGGAAAGATAAATACAACGAGTCTGAAAACCCCCCCAGAAATTTTAGACGAGAGGTAGGTGGAGACACAAAAGAATGAGAGAGGTGTGAGAACAGGTGTGAACAGATGTGCGTGAATGCCTGAGGGAGGGTGTGTGGGGAAATAACACTTAAAAGTTACAGTATGCTGTTGATCACCAGCTGATTCCAGGACGATGTTATAACCAGCGATGTCGACGTTCACGCCGCCTGCACAGCCACTTATTACTGACTTATTACCACCGCTACACGTTTATTACCCTTCATCATCATCGCTGTATAAGAGGTCAGAGGAGGCAGCCCTGAAGCACGAGGATGTTTAATCAGTCTCGCAGACGCGCCATCACGCTCAGTTTAACCCAGCCAGAGCCAGACTACCCCGGGCCTCGCTCTGCAACACGCGGGGCGATTACAGTCATCTGTGTGATGTCAAAGAGAGAGAGAGAGAGAGAGAGCAAGAGAGAGGGAGTCAGAAAGGAAAGGGGAGAGAGAACAAGAACATGAGAGAGTGAGAAGAGAGAGAAAGTAGGAGAGGAGAGAATGAGAGAGAAGAACGTGAGAGAGAGAGCCTGAAAGAAGAGCGTGAGAGAGGAGAAAGAGTGGAGTGTGCATGAGAGAGAGAGAAAGATAAAGAAAGTAAGAAAGATAAAGAAAGTAAGAAAGATAAAGAGGAAAGGACAGTGTCCGACTGAAGAGTCTGAGACAGGAGAGAGAGAGAGAGAGAGAGAGAGAAGAGAGCATGAGATAAGAGTGAGACCGCGTCAGAAGAGAGAGAGGAGCATAAGGGAGTGCCTGAGAGAAACAGTGTGTGAGTGAGGAGAGGATGATAAGGAGAGAGACAGGAAGTGTGTTAAAGAGAAGCAAGTGACGGACAAAGATCAAGTGTGTGAGAGGGGAGAGAGGAAAGTAGAGAGAAAGAAACAGTATGTGAGAGACTGAGATGATGTAAGAGAGAGTGAGAGAGAAACAGAAAAGTGGAGAGGAGGACAGAGAATATGTGAATGAGAGCATGTGAAAGAGAAAAGAGTGAGCCGGACGGCAAAAGAAAAGAATGGGTGAGAAGGGTATACAAAGAAACAGACAGGGGAAAGGGACAAAACAGTGAGAGTGAGAAATGAAAGAAAAATACAAAGTGAGTGAGACAGAGGAGGACAGGATAAGAGAGACTGCATGATAAAAAGAGGAGGACAGACAGAGAGAAACAGAGATGAATAGTGAGTACAGTTATTCGTGCATCACTGTGGATTTCTGCAAACTCTCTGCAAAAGCGTTTTATCAGCAACTGCGGTTCAGTGCAGAAATCAAGATTATAACAAGAAAGGAAGAGAACAAAGGAGAAAGAGAGAGAATGATAGACGTTCTCACAGTTGTTTCTTTAAACACACACCGAATGATGTGTAACAAATCAGGTGAGTCGTGTCCTTCATGAGGAGGCGTGACGGTGAAAAACGCACGAGAACCGAGTCACCAAACAACAGACCGGACCGAGCCGAACACAAGCAGTACCAGAACATCCTGAGAGATGAGAGGACGCGGCGCACATCACACCTACAGATCGGCTTTACAGCAACTTTAATTTCCCAACATACACACTATGCTCGTGATCACCAGCACGGAAAACACTGTCTGTGCTCTTCATCATCATCATCATCATCATCTCCTCTCTGACGCAGCATCTTAGTGATAAGATACAGAAACCGGACCTGACAACCCTGAGACTAGGAAACTAAAATGATTTTGAAAAAGTGTGAAAAGTTTGAAACCTGTTCCACAAATGTATTTCTTTTAGGCAAAAAAAAAGAGGAAGGAAAAAGTTGTACTTAGTTTTAAGAATCACCTTAATTCGTAGAATCCTGCAGAATCCTGGATAAATCTGGGTACCGAATGTTCACTGCACGTTACCGGATGTTGGCCGCATGTTACCTGATGTTGCGCGTCACAGGACATGAGCTACGTTACTCTGCTTCTAGCCATACGGTACCGGATGCGGGCCGCTTGTTACTGGATGTTAGCAGGGCATGCATGTTACTAATCACTCGTAGTGATGGGTCACTCATGAACGATTCGTTCTATTTGAACGAATCTTTAAGGTGACTCAGAAGAACGAGCAGTATCAGAGAGTAATTAGTTTATTTTCTTTTTTCGTTTATTATGAAGCACTGCAAAACCTCCGTAGGTTATGTACAGGAAACAGAAATGAGTCGTTACCTTTGAGTCTTCTGGTCCGAATCGTTCATTCTTTTGTCACGTGACTCCCATAGACGCTATGAAGTGCAATAGATTCGAAAGAACGAACGACTCGGACTAGAGAATATAACGGCAAGCTGCTCACTCTGGTTATAATATGTCCTTAGCTGCATTCTAATATTTTCATTACTGGAACTATAGCCAAAATTTGTGTATGTACACCTGTTTATTGAAAATGTAACCTTGTATTTTATTTCTCATCAAAAGAACGAAATGATCTAAATGACTCAAAAAAAGATTTGTTCATTTTGATGAACGAGATTCAAAGAACCGAGTCACTAAAATGATCCAAACTTCCAAATCACTAGTCACTGAATGTTTGCGCTGTTAAAAACATACAACAGTGTATTTTATTTTTAACAAACACTCTCCATAAACCCCGACAGCGTCGCTCAGAGAAGAAGCACGTGTTCGCCTTCTTCCTCTTCTCTGACTGATTTATGTTTTATGTTACATGCGAGCTGTCTAGTGTGAGGGAGTTGTGAGGGTTAAAACGTGGCAAAAGCAGGGAAAAAAAAGAAACAAAAAGAGTCAAAACAGGAATTCTGGTTATAATTATTAACAGGAAGCAAACACACACAAACAAAGCGATTCGAGACATGAGGTAATATAGTGCATTAGGTGTAATGAAGTACTTCATTGATTTACACACGGGTTTTGTCCTTTTCACCTTGGAACGTGAGGCGATTTTATCTTTTTTATAAGGAGCGGATAATTTCCAGGAAGTCATCTGCCATTGGACGGATCCCAATTGCATGGGGATTTTTTTTTACATTTATTTTTATCACCTACATAAGGCAGCGGTCTAAAGAGCAGGAAACTAGAAAGGTAAATGCATATGACAAACAAATATTCAAACGTTCTGAGGGCCAGACCTGTTAGAGTAACTCAGGCATGCAGGCTGGGTAGAAAAACCGGTACAGGATCGTTGATCCGAGAAACACTTAGAGCTCTTGTACATCGATTTGTCTCGATGCAATTCAACACAGGATCTATATTTAAAGGTGCATTAGGTGCCATTATTGCCCGTGTTCGCAAATCTCCACGGCTCAGAGCGCGGAGTCTATAAAATGTCTGACGGAAGGAATGTCCAAACATAAAGACCTAAACATCCGGGACTGGACGTCCCTCTTCCATAAGCTTTCTCAGCTCCTTGGTACACTTGCACCGAGGTCATGACTTAAATCAATCGTTTTTCAGACTTATTTTTTCCAAATGAATCGTAGAAAACTGGGGACGAGAAAAAAAAAAAAACACATGTTATATGTACTATTCTATTAATTGATATTATATACCAGACATACATGAATATTGTATTGTGCAGAAATCTTATCACCCGGTTATTTTCAGTACAAAGTTTCCTCAGAATTTATTTATTCACGTAAAAAAAATATATATATTATTTTTATTACGACTTTATTATTGAGTTAGTAGAAAAGCATTTCTGATTCTTAAACATTGTTTTTTCCTCAATAAAATTAAACGTTAGAGGGAAAAAAAATTTGCATGCCAGAAAAGAAAGCAGCACATTACATAAGCGACCACTTGTCAGACCAAAAAAAAAAAAAAAAAAGAAATCTGCCGGTTCCCCATGCAAAAAGTAGCAGGTGCAAATAGCCAGAAGAACTGTGTGTGTGGTTGCAGGACGCTTCCGTAAACTTTAACAGTAACTCATTTACTTATAAACTGCACAACTAACTAAGACTGAAGGGTCTCAAAGTTACCGTCGTCTGGGATCTTTGTTTTAATTGATCGCTGTCTACCTGGGCTTTTGTATTTTTTTTTTGTCACATTTTGCTCTACATCAATTTATTTCAAATGGAGCAAGATTTTTGCATGAACCACATGCATGCACACACTACATTACACACATACGCACAGTAAAAATGTGAAAATTAATAATGAACCCCAAGAACATGTAATGCATGCACGCAAAAAACACAAGTCAGTGATGATGAACGAAGCTACTGATTCTGAGTAAATAATGAACTAAACAGGTCGAAACGACCAATTTCGATTACAGTTCCGCTTTCTCGACAATTATGAAAACTAGATAATCGAGAAACAATGCCATGGTCTGTTTAACCATAACGATGATCCATTTTGTTAAACAGCCGCTTCAGGTACCACTTTCACCACACCAAAAAAACCCAAATCTCATCATTAATCAATTTATCCAACAGTTTTTTGTCTAAAACAAACTATATATAGGAAAAGAAAAACTTAAAACAAATATTCAAATATTTATAATTTATGTTATATATTGATATAAATAAAATATATTAGTAGCATTATTATATTATTGTAAATTATATGATCATACTATTTTTCTTTTCCTGAAGTGTGTATAGAGGATCAGGAAGTGCATGATGTTTTCATGTAAGCATGTTACATAATCGTGTTGACCAAAATAACTGTGATTATACATTTCATCATACAATCCAGCAGCCCTAGTAAATAATCACATACTTTTAACTGTTTACTTATTTTTATAATAAAATAAAAAACATATTCATAATTTACTTTTCATGATTTAAATATTGTTTTAATACAGACTAAATCTGATAGCCGAATTCTGTAAAACGTGTGTGTGTGTGTGTGTGTTTACGGGAAAACAGCAAATACACAATATTTGTATTGCATTCTAATTATCCGTATCTGTATCCTGATTTCCTTCCGAAGTGGCCTAAATTAAACAGGATGTTTTTGTCTCCCTCTCTCTCTCTTCTTTTTTTAATTAAAGACATAATTTCCGACTAGCATCACTATCTAATACCAATGTTATTTACAGTATATGAACTCTCTCACCCTTTAATCACATTGAATTTTTTTAAGTGTAACTTTGCGGTGGAACTTTACCTCACAGCGAGCCTGGATAGGGTTCATAACAGTAAAATCAGAACAACAACTCAAGAGGATAATAAATAAATCACATTACATTACACTTACATGATGTTTCAGGTTAACACAGCTTGTTGCTCACTCTATATGATATATAAAACCTCGACCAGCCTGCTTACTTTTGGGAAATGTTTAGTAGGCTTGAAAATTTCTCACGTTTTTCTTAACCGATTGTGATTATTATAATATTTAACTATCATAAAAATAACTGATTAATCATTAATGGCAAATAAACACACCCTTCCCTCTCGGGTAAGTTTTATATCGACAGTTCTAGAGGCGCAATCTAGTTCCCACCGCGGAATCAACACTGACCACCACTTACTCGTTTAAAATAGGTGAAATCTTGCACTTAATTGTGTGCAGACCATGCATTCACTCCGCCCTACTCTCTCTCATTCTCGCCCCTCAAGTCTATATTAAATACATTTCATTATCGTTAACAATCATAAGACAGTGTTAAGCACGGCAAGTGAGATCGCAAACTCAATTTATTCCCTGTACTTGACAGTAGGCATGATTTTGATTCTGTCCTTACTAGAACTCGATGATACGAGGACACCACCCATGTCTTATCCTCTATTATTGACCTATAAAGCACTAAAAAGGTACCTGAGTGAACTGCGAGTGCTGTATGATCCGCAAAACCTTCTGTAATCACAAGGTGCAGGTTGTTTGTTGGTGCCTTGTGTAATGAAGGCACTTTCACCCCCAGGTCATCAGAGACAAACTTTGAAAAAAAAAAAAAAAAAATCAAAGCTGAGTCAATGACCACTGTTAAAAAGCGCTATACAAATTTAATTGGCCGTGAAACTTCTAATAACGTCATGCATTAGTTTGCCGTGTGCTCGCTCTCGTCCTCACAGGAAACTAAACACCTTGTACTTGTTCAACTATTTTGTTCCATCTTGCAAAAGAACCTTTCTAGCAAGAAAAAATAAATATCATGCATTTCATTATGCATATTTTTCCCCCGTGATTACAGGTACATCATGACACCATACTTACTTCTTTGTGTGTGGGTGTTCATACAAGTAGTCTCAATGCCAGAGATTTAGATTAGGATCAAGTCATCAAATCTATTAGGAATTCATCAAATCTATCAGCCGTGTACGAGGGGTGACGTGACCAACGTTTTGTCAGAGTCTCAACAGCTGCAAAGTTGTTTGGGTTGTTCCTCATTCTCGGTTTGTGCTCCAGGTGTGGTGTGTGAAGGACATTTCCCAGTTCCGATTTAAACATTTTTACACACACACACACACACACACACACACACACACACACACACACACACACACAAACACAAACACACACACACGCGTGAGTTTCAGGGGCTGTTCTGCATTCATATTCCCAGGCTTGTATTGTAATATGGGTGCTATTCTTGTAGTATTTGCAAGAGCAGCGCAGGAAATAGAACACACACACACACACACACACACACACACACACACACACACACACACAGAAGTACAGCATCCCTGACCACAAAGCTGTGTGAGGAGCGGCGTGACGTTTCCTTTCCTTACACTCTCACACGTTATAATTAGAGCCGTTTCCCTGATCCTCCGCGTTTTATCGGGCGAATTAGACCGCAACCTCCATGTCTGCTCTCATTAAGCAAAAGTGTGTACGCTTTGTGTTTGCGTGTGTGCGCGCGTGGTCATGTTCTCGATCGATAGCTGAACAAAACCCTTAAGTGGCAGTATGGCCGGCCAGATGGAGGCAGCACGCCGATTTCTTGCCTCCCGACGTCGACTCACAAAGACGCCATTCTGCTGGAGACGCACGCACAAAAGCACAGAGCAGCTGCACACACACACACACACACACACACACACACACACACACACACACACACAGGAAGACGGGTTTTGGCTCTCGGCCACTACGGGATTCATTCTGGACACAAAATGCCGTTGTCTAAACACAACAATCACACACAGCTGGAAAACAGACATGAGTGACGACTCGTTAACGAGAACGAACGGAGATTAAAGCGCTACGAGTTTTTAATCTCCAACTCGTTAAGAAATAGTAGAGATCACATCTCAAGTTGAAATCGCCATGAGAAAAATAATGAGAAAAATTGGAGAGAAAAAAGAGGAGGGATCACATCTCATGTTGAAATGACCTGATCAAAATGTGTGTGTGTGAAAATTTCTGAAATTGTTTAAAAATCAGGTCTAAGTGGAGAGCAGAAAGTCTCTCAGCCACAGTACGCTAGTTTTCTGAGGAAACAATTGAAAAAAAAATTAAAAATAAAGAACGTTCTCGTGAGAATGACACACTAATCATAGTAGGTCGTAAACTGCTAGGTCATCCGTTTTTCCGTTTCGATAAGAATTCCAAGACCTAAGCGCTGAGAAGAGAAAGAGAAGGAGAAATTCAGGACAAAAAAAAAAAAAAAAACACGGATAAATGCAAGAATTCACGCTACATGTGGTCAAGGAACCGTGACGACACGGCTCTTCAAATAAGTTTTTAGGGAGCACATGGACTCACCAGGGATATCACTATTATTCGATTTGTACAGCAAGTCCCCGACTTATGAACATTCGAGTTACAAGTTTCTGCAGATACGAAGAGACTGCGGTTCTACTGACATTCGTAAATGTCTTGAAAGCACAAAAGTAACTCACGCATATTGTACAAAAAAATATATTAAAAAACCATAATAGTCCCTGCAGCGCACCAGATACCAATATTTACAATTATATACAATATTTTGCGTGTATGTGTGGGGACAGGAGAAATGAGTCGGCCTCATCGGTTTCAATGAATCAGTCTGGAAGCACGATGATTGAAAATGTCCGTCCTGTAAAGCTGTCCTGAGTCCAATACCGTGAAAAACAGCTCTGAAACAAAATGGCGTCCAGGATTCCCCTCACGATTTTAAAGGCGCAGAGACGACACCGCTACGTTTGACATGCGAGATTTATCACCTCAGACGCGATTATGGTTTTTATGTGGGAAAAGGGGTCAGAGATTTAGTCAAGTGGATCGCTATGCTTTACATTGTATATTCGTGTCAAAGGTGTAGAAGGCTCACTTTGTCAGACTTAAGAACAAACCTGACTTATGAACATATCCCCAGAACAAAAGTCATGCTGTTTAAATGCAGAGCTTGGTTTTCAAGTGAGAAAACTAACGCTATGAGGAATGGGCTACGTTTAAGTACTCATTTAATCCAAAGTACTCATTTTAAATACTCATTTAAAATAGTTTTAACTGGAAAACTTTTGAAAAAGTTGACAGAGCTCAAATAATGTTAAAGATTTGAAAGACATTTACAAAAATCGTGATATTAATCGAAACAAGCTTAAGCAATGAATCCACTATTATTGTGTGATGTAATGTGGAATATCATCAATACCAATAAAGCGCTGACTCAGAGCATGCTCCAGCAACACGAAGCTCTACACGAAACGTTACACTTATATTTCAGACCAGAGGCTGATTATTTATTTTATTTTTAATTATTTATTTATATTAAATTTGAGTGCAGAACCCAAAGTCAACCCTGATGTAGCTCCACCTACCTGGGTGGAGTCAAACAAAGAAACATAGCGGGGGCGGAGCGAACTGATTAGGTGT